>OZ014434.1:25345854-26013766 GCA_963966015.1 Aphidecta obliterata | reverse complement strand
GCTGAGATGTTGAAACTTTTTCACTTCACCTGAATCGATCGCATTCGCCGAATCCGAGATATTGGAAGTCGACGAAAAAGTTTCTCCATTTCTCGCGAAACGAACGATTCCAGGCATTAGCTGAATATGGAAAAATTCGTTTGGCTGAGATGTTGAAACTTTTTCACTACACCTGAATCGATCGCATTCGCCGAATCCGAGATATTGGAAGTCGACGAAAAAGTTTCTCCATTTCTCGCGAATCGAACGATTTCAGGCATTAGCTGAATATGGAAAAATTCGTTTGGCTGAGATCTTGAAACTTTTTCACTACACCTGAATCGATCGCATTCGCCGAATCCGAGATATTGGAAGTCGACGAAAAACTTTCCCCATTTCTCGCGAAACGAACGATTTCAGGCATTAGCTGAATATGGAGAAATTCGTTTGGCTGAGATGTTGAAACTTTTTCACTTCACCTGAATCAATCGCATTCACCGAATAAGAGATATTGGAATCGATCGCATTCGCCAAATCAAGGATATTGGAAGTCGACGAAAAAGTTCCTCCATTTCTCGCGAAACGAACGATTTCAGGCATTAGCTGAATATGGAAAAATTCGTTTGGCTGAGATGTTGAAACTTTTTCACTACACCTGAATCGATCGCATTCGCCGAATCCGAGATATTGGAAGTCGACGAAAAACTTTCCCCATTTCTCGCGAAACGAACGATTTCAGGCATTAGCTGAATATGGAAAAATTCATTTGGCTGAGATGTTGAAACTTTTTCACTTCACCTGAATCAATCGCATTCACGGAATCAGAGATATTGGAATCGATCGCATTCGCCAAATCAAGGATATTGGAAGTCGACGAAAAAGTTTCTCCATTTCTCGCGAAACGAACGATTTCAGGCATTAGCTGAATATGGAAAAATTCGTTTGGCTGAGATGTTGAAACTTTTTCACTACACCTGAATCGATCGCATTCGCCGAATCCGAGATATTGGAAGTCGACGAAAAACTTTCCCCATTTCTCGCGAAACGAACGATTTCAGGCATTAGCTGAATATGGAAAAATTCGTTTGGCTGAGATGTTGAAACTTTTTCACTACACCTGAATCGATCGCATTCGCCGAATCCGAGATATTGGAAGTCGACGAAAAAGTTTCTCCATTTCTCGCGAAACGAACGATTCCAGGCATTAGCTGAATATGGAAAAATTCGTTTGGCTGAGATGTTGAAACTTTTTCACTACACCTGAATCGATCGCATTCGCCGAATCCGAGATATTGGAAGTCGACGAAAAAGTTTTTCCATTTCTCGCGAAACGAACGATTTCAGGCATTAGCTGAATATGGAAAAATTTGTTTGGCTGAGATGTTGAAACTTTTTCACTACACCTGAATCGATCGCATTCGCCGAATCCGAGATATTGGAAGTCGACGAAAAAGTTTCTCCATTTCTCGCGAAACGAACGATTCCAGGCATTAGCTGAATATGGAAAAATTCGTTTGGCTGAGATGTTGAAACTTTTTCACTACACCTGAATCGATCGCATTCGCCGAATCCGAGATATTGGAAGTCGACGAAAAAGTTTCTCCATTTCTCGCGAAACGAACGATTTCAGGCATTAGCTGAATATGGAAAAATTCGTTTGGCTGAGATGTTGAAACTTTTTCACTACACCTGAATCGATCGCATTCGCCGAATCCGAGATATTGGAAGTCGACGAAAAACTTTCTCCATTTCTCGCGAAACGAACGATTTCAGGCATTAGCTGAATATGGAAAAATTCGTTTGGCTGAGATGTTGAAACTTTTTCACTTCACCTGAATCGATCGCATTCGCCGAATCCGAGATATTGGAAGTCGACGAAAAAGTTTCTCCATTTCTCGCGAAACGAACGATTCCAGGCATTAGCTGAATATGGAAAAATTCGTTTGGCTGAGATGTTGAAACTTTTTCACTACACCTGAATCGATCGCATTCGCCGAATCCGAGATATTGGAAGTCGACGAAAAAGTTTCTCCATTTCTCGCGAAACGAACGATTTCAGGCATTAGCTGAATATGGAAAAATTCGTTTGGCTGAGATGTTGAAACTTTTTCACTACACCTGAATCGATCGCATTCGCCGAATCCGAGATATTGGAAGTCGACGAAAAACTTTCCCCATTTCTCGCGAAACGAACGATTTCAGGCATTAGCTGAATATGGAGAAATTCGTTTGGCTGAGATGTTGAAACTTTTTCACTTCACCTGAATCAATCGCATTCACCGAATCAGAGATATTGGAATCGATCGCATTCGCCAAATCAAGGATATTGGAAGTCGACGGAAAAGTTCCTCCATTTCTCGCGAAACGAACGATTTCAGGCATTAGCTGAATATGGAAAAATTCGTTTGGCTGAGATGTTGAAACTTTTTCACTACACCTGAATCGATCGCATTCGCCGAATCCGAGATATTGGAAGTCGACGAAAAACTTTCCCCATTTCTCGCGAAACGAACGATTTCAGGCATTAGCTGAATATGGAAAAATTCATTTGGCTGAGATGTTGAAACTTTTTCACTTCACCTAAATCAATCGCATTCACGGAATCAGAGATATTGGAATCGATCGCATTCGCCAAATCAAGGATATTGGAAGTCGACGAAAAAGTTTCTCCATTTCTCGCGAAACGAACGATTTCAGGCATTAGCTGAATATGGAAAAATTCGTTTGGCTGAGATGTTGAAACTTTTTCACTTCACCTGAATCGATCGCATTCGCCGAATCCGAGATATTGGAAGCTGACGAAAAAGTTTCTCCATTTCTCGCGAAACGAACGATTCCAGGCATTAGCTGAATATGGAAAAATTCGTTCGGCTGAGATGTTGAAACTTTTTCACTACACCTGAATCGATCGCATTCGCCGAATCCGAGATATTGGAAGTCGACGAAAAAGTTTCTTCATTTCTCGCGAAACGAACGATTTCAGGCATTAGCTGAATATGGAGAAATTCGTTTGGCTGGGATGTTGAAACTTTTTCACTACACCTGCATCGATCACATTCGCCGAATCCGAGATATTGGAAGTCGACGAAAAAGTTTCTCCATTTCTCGCGAAACGAACGATTTCAGGCATTAGCTGAATATGGAAAAATTCGTTCGGCTGAGATGTTGAAACTTTTTCACTACACCTGAATCGATCGCATTCGCCGAATCCGAGATATTGGAAGTCGACGAAAAACATTCCCCATTTCTCGCGAAACGAACAATTTCAGGCATTAGCTGAATATGGAAAAATTCGTTTGGCTGAGATGTTGAAACTTTTTCACTACACCTGAATCGATCGCATTCGCCGAATCCGAGATATTGGAAGTCGACGAAAAAGTTTTCCCATTTCTCGCGAAACGAACGATTTCAGGCATTAGCTGAATATGGAAAAATTCGTTTGGCTGAGATGTTGAAACTTTTTCACTACACCTGAATCGATCGCATTCGCCGAATCCGAGATATTGGAAGTCGATGAAAAATTTTCTCCATTTCTCGCGAAACGAACGATTCCAGGCATTAGCTGAATATGGAAAGATTCGTTTGGCTGAGATGTTGAAACTTTTTCACTACACCTGAATCGATCGCATTCGCCGAATCCGAGATATTGGAAGTCGACGAAAAAGTTTCTCCATTTCCCGCGAAACGAACGATTTCAGGCATTAGCTGAATATGGAAAAATTCGTTTGGCTGAGATGTTGAAACTTTTTCACTACACCTGAATCGATCGCATTCGCCGAATCCGAGATATTGGAAGTCGACGAAAAACTTTCTATATTTCTCGCGAAACGAACGATTTCAGGCATTAGCTGAATATGGAAAAATTCGTTTGGCTGAGATGTTGAAACTTTTTCACTACACCTGAATCGATCGCATTTGCCGAATCCGAGATATTGGAAGTCGACGAAAAACTTTCCCCATTTCTCGCGAAACGAACGATTTCAGGCATTAGCTGAATATGGAAAAATTCGTTTGGCTGAGATGTTGAAACTTTTTCACTACACCTGAATCGATCGCATTCGCCGAATCCGAGATATTGGAAGTCGACGAAAAAGTTTCTCCATTTCTCGCGAAACGAACGATTTCAGGCATTAGCTGAATATGGAAAAATTCGTTTGGCTGAGATGTTGAAACTTTTTCACTACACCTGAATCGATCGCATTCGCCGAATCCGAGATATTGGAAGTCGACGAAAAACTTTCTATATTTCTCGCGAAACGAACGATTTCAGGCATTAGCTGAATATGGAAAAATTCGTTTGGCTGAGATGTTGAAACTTTTTCACTACACCTGAATCGATCGCATTCGCCGAATCCGAGATATTGGAAGTCGACGAAAAAGTTTCTCCATTTCTCGCGAAACGAACGATTCCAGGCATTAGCTGAATATGGAAAAATTCGTTTGGCTGAGATGTTGAAACTTTTTCACTACACCTGAATCGATCGCATTCGCCGAATCCGAGATATTGGAAGTCGACGAAAAAGTTTCTCCATTTCTCGCGAAACGAAACATTTCAGGCATTACCTGAATATGGAAAAATTCGTTTGGCTGAGATGTTGAAACTTTTTCACTACACCTGAATCGATCGCATTCGCCGAATCCGAGATATTGGAAGTCGACGAAAAAGTTTCCCCATTTCTCGCGAAACGAACGATTTCAGGCATTAGCTGAATATAAAAAATTCGTTTGGCTGAGATGTTGAAACTTTTTCACTACACCTGAATCGATCGCATTCGCCGAATCCGAGATATTGGAAGTCGACGAAAAAGTTTCTCCATTTCTCGCGAAACGAACGATTCCAGGCATTAGCTGAATATGGAAAAATTCGTTTGGCTGAGATGTTGAAACTTTTTCACTACACCTGAATCGATCGCATTCGCCGAATCCGAGATATTGGAAGTCGACGAAAAAGTTTTTCCATTTCTCGCGAAACGAACGATTTCAGGCATTAGCTGAATATGGAAAAATTCGTTTGGCTGAGATGTTGAAACTTTTTCACTACACCTGAATCGATCGCATTCGCCGAATCCGAGATATTGGAAGTCGACGAAAAAGTTTCTCCATTTCTCGCGAAACGAACGATTTCAGGCATTAGCTGAATATGGAAAAATTCGTTTGGCTGAGATGTTGAAACTTTTTCACTACACCTGAATCGATCGCATTCGCCGAATCCGAGATATTGGAAGTCGACGAAAAAGTTTCTCCATTTCTCGCGAAACGAACGATTTCAGGCATTAGCTGAATATGGAAAAATTCGTTTGGCTGAGATGTTGAAACTTTTTCACTACACCTGAATCGATCGCATTCGCCGAATCCGAGATATTGGAAGTCGACGAAAAAGTTTCTCCATTTCTCGCGAAACAAACGATTTCAGGCATTAGCTGAATATGGAAAAATTCGTTTGGCTGAGATGTTGAAACTTTTTCACTACACCTGAATCGATCGCATTCGCCGAATCCGAGATATTGGAAGTCGACGAAAAAGTTTCCCCATTTCTCGCGAAACGAACGATTTCAGGCATTAGCTGAATATGGAAAAATTCGTTTGGCTGAGATGTTGAAACTTTTTCACTACACCTGAATCGATCGCATTCGCCGAATCCGAGATATTGGAAGTCGACGAAAAAGTTTCTCCATTTCTCGCGAAACGAACGATTCCAGGCATTAGCTGAATATGGAAAAATTCGTTTGGCTGAGATGTTGAAACTTTTTCACTACACCTGAATCGATCGCATTCGCCGAATCCGAGATATTGGAAGTCGACGAAAAAGTTTCTCCATTTCTCGCGAAACGAACGATTTCAGGCATTAGCTGAATATGGAAAAATTCGTTTGGCTGAGATGTTGAAACTTTTTCACTACACCTGAATCGATCGCATTCGCCGAATCCGAGATATTGGAAGTCGACGAAAAAGTTTCTCCATTTCTCGCGAAACGAACGATTTCAGGCATTAGCTGAATATGGAAAAATTCGTTTGGCTGAGATGTTGAAACTTTTTCACTACACCTGAATCGATCGCATTCGCCGAATCCGAGATATTGGAAGTCGACGAAAAAGTTTCTCCATTTCTCGCGAAACGAACGATTTCAGGCATTAGCTGAATATGGAAAAATTCGTTTGGCTGAGATGTTGAAACTTTTTCACTACACCTGAATCGATCGCATTCGCCGAATCCGAGATATTGGAAGTCGACGAAAAACTTTCTCCATTTCTCGCGAAACGAACGATTTCAGGCATTAGCTGAATATGGAAAAATTCGTTTGGCTGAGATGTTGAAACTTTGTCACTTCACCTGAATCGATCGCATTCGCCGAATCCGAGATATTGGAAGTCGACGAAAAAGTTTCTCCATTTCTCGCGAAACGAACGATTTCAGGCATTAGCTGAATATGGAAAAATTCGTTTGGCTGAGATGTTGAAACTTTTTCACTACACCTGAATCGATCGCATTCGCCGAATCCGAGATATTGGAAGTCGACGAAAAACTTTCTATATTTCTCGCGAAACGAACGATTTCAGGCATTAGCTGAATATGGAAAAATTCGTTTGGCTGAGATGTTGAAACTTTTTCACTACACCTGAATCGATCGCATTCGCCGAATCCGAGATATTGGAAGTCGACGAAAAAGTTTCTCCATTTCTCGCGAAACGAACGATTCCAGGCATTAGCTGAATATGGAAAAATTCGTTTGGCTGAGATGTTGAAACTTTTTCACTACACCTGAATCGATCGCATTCGCCGAATCCGAGATATTGGAAGTCGACGAAAAAGTTTCTCCATTTCTCGCGAAACGAAACATTTCAGGCATTACCTGAATATGGAAAAATTCGTTTGGCTGAGATGTTGAAACTTTTTCACTACACCTGAATCGATCGCATTCGCCGAATCCGAGATATTGGAAGTCGACGAAAAACTTTCCCCATTTCTCGCGAAACGAACGATTTCAGGCATTAGCTGAATATGGAAAAATTCGTTTGGCTGAGATGTTGAAACTTTTTCACTACACCTGAATCGATCGCATTCGCCGAATCCGAGATATTGGAAGTCGACGAAAAAGTTTCTCCATTTCTCGCGAAACGAACGATTCCAGGCATTAGCTGAATATGGAAAAATTCGTTTGGCTGAGATGTTGAAACTTTTTCACTACACCTGAATCGATCGCATTCGCCGAATCCGAGATATTGGAAGTCGACGAAAAAGTTTTCTCCATTTCTCGCGAAACGAACGATTTCAGGCATTAGCTGAATATGGAAAAATTCGTTTGGCTGAGATGTTGAAACTTTTTCACTACACCTGAATCGATCGCATTCGCCGAATCCGAGATATTGGAAGTCGACGAAAAAGTTTCTCCATTTCTCGCGAAACGAACGATTTCAGGCATTAGCTGAATATGGAAAAATTCGTTTGGCTGAGATGTTGAAACTTTTTCACTACACCTGAATCGATCGCATTCGCCGAATCCGAGATATTGGAAGTCGACGAAAAAGTTTCTCCATTTCTCGCGAAACGAACGATTTCAGGCATTAGCTGAATATGGAAAAATTCGTTTGGCTGAGATGTTGAAACTTTTTCACTACACCTGAATCGATCGCATTCGCCGAATCCGAGATATTGGAAGTCGACGAAAAAGTTTCTCCATTTCTCGCGAAACGAACGATTTCAGGCATTAGCTGAATATGGAAAAATTCGTTTGGCTGAGATGTTGAAACTTTTTCACTACACCTGAATCGATCGCATTCGCCGAATCCGAGATATTGGAAGTCGACGAAAAAGTTTCTCCATTTCTCGCGAAACGAACGATTTCAGGCATTAGCTGAATATGGAAAAATTCGTTTGGCTGAGATGTTGAAACTTTTTCACTACACCTGAATCGATCGCATTCGCCGAATCCGAGATATTGGAAGTCGACGAAAAAGTTTCTCCATTTCTCGCGAAACGAACGATTTCAGGCATTAGCTGAATATGGAAAAATTCGTTTGGCTGAGATGTTGAAACTTTTTCACTACACCTGAATCGATCGCATTCGCCGAATCCGAGATATTGGAAGTCGACGAAAAAGTTTCTCCATTTCTCGCGAAACGAACGATTTCAGGCATTAGCTGAATATGGAAAAATTCGTTTGGCTGAGATGTTGAAACTTTTTCACTACACCTGAATCGATCGCATTCGCCGAATCCGAGATATTGGAAGTCGACGAAAAAGTTTCTCCATTTCTCGCGAAACGAACGATTTCAGGCATTAGCTGAATATGGAAAAATTCGTTTGGCTGAGATGTTGAAACTTTTTCACTACACCTGAATCGATCGCATTCGCCGAATCCGAGATATTGGAAGTCGACGAAAAAGTTTCTCCATTTCTCGCGAAACGAACGATTTCAGGCATTAGCTGAATATGGAAAAATTCGTTTGGCTGAGATGTTGAAACTTTTTCACTACTCTCGTTGAAACACTCGATCGCATTCGCAGGCCGACTGTATCTCTCTGAGATATTGGAAGTCGACGAAAAAGTTTCTCCATTTCTCGCGAAACGAACGATTTCAGGCATTAGCTGAATATGGAAAAATTCGTTTGGCTGAGATGGTTGAAACTTTTTTTCGCCGAATCCGAGATATTGGAAGTCGACGAAAAACTTTCTCCATTTCTCGCGAAACGAACGATTTCAGGCATTAGCTGAATATGGAAAAATTCGTTTGGCTGAGATGTTGAAACTTTTTCACTTCACCTGAATCGATCGCATTCGCCGAATCCGAGATATTGGAAGTCGACGAAAAAGTTTCTCCATTTCTCGCGAAACGAACGATTTCAGGCATTAGCTGAATATGGAAAAATTCGTTTGGCTGAGATGTTGAAACTTTTTCACTACACCTGAATCGATCGCATTCGCCGAATCCGAGATATTGGAAGTCGACGAAAAAGTTTCTCCATTTCTCGCGAAACGAACGATTTCAGGCATTAGCTGAATATGGAAAAAATTCGTTTGGCTGAGATGTTGAAACTTTTTCACTACACCTGAATCGATCGCATTCGCCGAATCCGAGATATTGGAAGTCGACGAAAAACTTTCCCCATTTCTCGCGAAACGAACGATTTCAGGCATTAGCTGAATATGGAAAAATTCGTTTGGCTGAGATGTTGAAACTTTTTCACTACACCTGAATCGATCGCATTCGCCGAATCCGAGATATTGGAAGTCGACGAAAAAGTTTCTCCATTTCTCGCGAAACGAACGATTTCAGGCATTAGCTGAATATGGAAAAATTCGTTTGGCTGAGATGTTGAAACTTTTTCACTACACCTGAATCGATCGCATTCGCCGAATCCGAGATATTGGAAGTCGACGAAAAAGTTTCTCCATTTCTCGCGAAACGAACGATTTCAGGCATTAGCTGAATATGGAAAAATTCGTTTGGCTGAGATGTTGAAACTTTTTCACTACACCTGAATCGATCGCATTCGCCGAATCCGAGATATTGGAAGTCGACGAAAAGTTTCTCCATTTCTCGCGAAACAAACGATTTCAGGCATTAGCTGAATATGGAAAAATTCGTTTGGCTGAGATGTTGAAACTTTTTCACTACACCTGAATCGATCGCATTCGCCGAATCCGAGATATTGGAAGTCGACGAAAAAGTTTCCCCATTTCTCGCGAAACGAACGATTTCAGGCATTAGCTGAATATGGAAAAATTCGTTTGGCTGAGATGTTGAAACTTTTTCACTACACCTGAATCGATCGCATTCGCCGAATCCGAGATATTGGAAGTCGACGAAAAACTTTCTCCATTTCTCGCGAAACGAACGATTTCAGGCATTAGCTGAATATGGAAAAATTCGTTTGGCTGAGATGTTGAAACTTTTTCACTTCACCTGAATCGATCGCATTCGCCGAATCCGAGATATTGGAAGTCGACGAAAAAGTTTCTCCATTTCTCGCGAAACGAACGATTCCAGGCATTAGCTGAATATGGAAAAATTCGTTTGGCTGAGATGTTGAAACTTTTTCACTACACCTGAATCGATCGCATTCGCCGAATCCGAGATATTGGAAGTCGACGAAAAAGTTTCTCCATTTCTCGCGAAACGAACGATTTCAGGCATTAGCTGAATATGGAAAAATTCGTTTGGCTGAGATGTTGAAACTTTTTCACTACACCTGAATCGATCGCATTCGCCGAATCCGAGATATTGGAAGTCGACGAAAAACTTTCCCCATTTCTCGCGAAACGAACGATTTCAGGCATTAGCTGAATACGGAGAAATTCGTTTGGCTGAGATGTTGAAACTTTTTCACTTCACCTGAATCAATCGCATTCACCGAATCAGAGATATTGGAATCGATCGCATTCGCCAAATCATGGATATTGGAAGTCGACGAAAAAGTTCCTCCATTTCTCGCGAAACGAACGATTTCAGGCATTAGCTGAATATGGAAAAATTCGTTTGGCTGAGATGTTGAAACTTTTTCACTACACCTGAATCGATCGCATTCGCCGAATCCGAGATATTGGAAGTCGACGAAAACTTTCCCCATTTCTCGCGAAACGAACGATTTCAGGCATTAGCTGAATATGGAAAAATTCATTTGGCTGAGATGTTGAAACTTTTTCACTTCACCTGAATCAATCGCATTCACGGAATCAGAGATATTGGAATCGATCGCATTCGCCAAATCAAGGATATTGGAAGTCGACGAAAAAGTTTCTCCATTTCTCGCGAAACGAACGATTTCAGGCATTAGCTGAATATGGAAAAATTCGTTTGGCTGAGATGTTGAAACTTTTTCACTTCACCTGAATCGATCGCATTCGCCGAATCCGAGATATTGGAAGCTGACGAAAAAGTTTCTCCATTTCTCGCGAAACGAACGATTTCAGGCATTAGCTGAATATGGAGAAATTCGTTTGGCTGAGATGTTGAAACTTTTTCACTTCACCTGAATCAATCGCATTCACCGAATCAGAGATATTGGAATCGATCGCATTCGCCAAATCAAGGATATTGGAAGTCGACGAAAAAGTTTCTCCATTTCTCGCGAAACGAACGATTTCAGGCATTAGCTGAATATGGAAAAATTCGTTTGGCTGAGATGTTGAAACTTTTTCACTTCACCTGAATCGATCGCATTCGCCGAATCCGAGATATTGGAAGCTGACGAAAAAGTTTCTCCATTTCTCGCGAAACGAACGATTCCAGGCATTAGCTGAATATGGAAAAATTCGTTCGGCTGAGATGTTGAAACTTTTTCACTACACCTGAATCGATCGCATTCGCCGAATCCGAGATATTGGAAGTCGACGAAGAAGTTTCTTCATTTCTCGCGAAACGAACGATTTCAGGCATTAGCTGAATATGGAGAAATTTGTTTGGCTGAGATGTTGAAACTTTTTCACTACACCTGAATCGATCACATTCGCCGAATCCGAGATATTGGAAGTCGACGAAAAAGTTTCTCCATTTCTCGCGAAACGAACGATTTCAGGCATTAGCTGATTATGGAAAAATTCGTTCGGCTGAGATGTTGAAACTTTTTCACCTACACCTGAATCGATCGCATTCGCCGAATCCGAGATAATGGAAGTCGACGAAAAAGTTTTTCCATTTCTCGCGAAACGAACGATTTCAGGCATTAGCTGAATATGGAAAAATTCGTTTGGCTGAGATGTTGAAACTTTTTCACTACACCTGAATCGATCGCATTCGCCGAATCCGAGATATTGGAAGTCGACGAAAAAGTTTCTCCATTTCTCGTGAAACGAACGATTTCAGGCATTAGCAGAATATGGAAAAATTCGTTTGGCTGAGATGTTGAAACTTTTTCACTACACCTGAATCGATCGCATTCGCCGAATCCGAGATATTGGAAGTCGACGAAAAACATTCCCCATTTCTCGCGAAACGAACAATTTCAGGCATTAGCTGAATATGGAAAAATTCGTTTGGCTGAGATGTTGAAACTTTTTCACTACACCTGAATCGATCGCATTCGCCGAATCCGAGATGTTGGAAGTCGACGAAAAAGTTTCTCCATTTCTCGCGAAACGAACGATTCCAGGCATTAGCTGAATATGGAAAAATTCGTTTGGCTGAGATGTTGAAACTTTTTCACTACACCTGAATAGATCGCATTCGCCGAATCCGAGATATTGGAAGTCGACGAAAAACTTTCCCTATTTCTCGCGAAACGAACGATTTCAGGCATTAGCTGAATATGGAAAAATTCGTTTGGCTGAGATGTTGAAACTTTTTCACTACACCTGAATCGATCGCATTCGCCGAATCCGAGATATTGGAAGTCGACGAAAAAGTTTCTCCATTTCTCGCGAAACGAACGATTCCAGGCATTAGCTGAATATGGAAAAATTCGTTTGGCTGAGATGTTGAAAATTTTTCACTACACCTGAATCGATCGCATTCGCCGAATCCGAGATATTGGAAGTCGACGAAAAAGTTTCTCCATTTCTCGCGAAACGAACGATTTCAGGCATTAGCTGAATATGGAAAAATTCGTTTGGCTGAGATGTTGAAACTTTTTCACTACACCTGAATCGATCGCATTCGCCGAATCCGAGATATTGGAAGTCGACGAAAAAGTTTCTCCATTTCTCGCGAAACGAACGATTCCAGGCATTAGCTGAATATGGAAAAATTCGTTTGGCTGAGATGTTGAAACTTTTTCACTACACCTGAATCGATCGCATTCGCCGAATCCGAGATATTGGAAGTCGACGAAAAAGTTCTCCATTTCTCGCGAAACGAACGATTTCAGGCATTAGCTGAATATGGAAAAATTCGTTTGGCTGAGATGTTGAAACTTTTTCACTACACCTGAATAGATCGCATTCGCCGAATCCGAGATATTGGAAGTCGACGAAAAACTTTCCCTATTTCTCGCGAAACGAACGATTTCAGGCATTAGCTGAATATGGAAAAATTCGTTTGGCTGAGATGTTGAAACTTTTTCACTACACCTGAATCGATCGCATTCGCCGAATCCGAGATATTGGAAGTCGACGAAAAAGTTTCTCCATTTCTCGTGAAACGAACGATTTCAGGCATTAGCAGAATATGGAAAAATTCGTTTGGCTGAGATGTTGAAACTTTTTCACTACACCTGAATCGATCGCATTCGCCGAATCCGAGATATTGGAAGTCGACGAAAAACATTCCCCATTTCTCGCGAAACGAACGATTTCAGGCATTAGCTGAATATGGAAAAATTCGTTTGGCTGAGATGTTGAAACTTTTTCACTACACCTGAATCGATCACATTCGCCGAATCCGAGATATTGGAAGTCGACGAAAAGTTTCTCCATTTCTCGCGAAACGAACGATTTCAGGCATTAGCTGATTATGGAAAAATTCGTTCGGCTGAGATGTTGAAACTTTTTCACTACACCTGAATCGATCGCATTCGCCGAATCCGAGATAATGGAAGTCGACGAAAAAGTTTTTCCATTTCTCGCGAAACGAACGATTTCAGGCATTAGCTGAATATGGAAAAATTCGTTTGGCTGAGATGTTGAAACTTTTTCACTACACCTGAATCGATCGCATTCGCCGAATCCGAGATATTGGAAGTCGACGAAAAAGTTTCTCCATTTCTCGTGAAACGAACGATTTCAGGCATTAGCAGAATATGGAAAAATTCGTTTGGCTGAGATGTTGAAACTTTTTCACTACACCTGAATCGATCGCATTCGCCGAATCCGAGATATTGGAAGTCGACGAAAAACATTCCCCATTTCTCGCGAAACGAACAATTTCAGGCATTAGCTGAATATGGAAAAATTCGTTTGGCTGAGATGTTGAAACTTTTTCACTACACCTGAATCGATCGCATTCGCCGAATCCGAGATGTTGGAAGTCGACGAAAAAGTTTCCCCATTTCTCGCGAAACGAACGATTTCAGGCATTAGCTGAATATGGAAAAATTCGTTTGGCTGAGATGTTGAAACTTTTTCACTACACCTGAATTGATCGCATTCGCCGAATCCGAGATATTGGAAGTCGACGAAAAAGTTTCTCCATTTCTCGCGAAACGAACGATTCCAGGCATTAGCTGAATATGGAAAATTCGTTTGGCTGAGATGTTGAAAATTTTTCACTACACCTGAATCGATCGCATTCGCCGAATCCGAGATATTGGAAGTCGACGAAAAAGTTTCTCCATTTCTCGCGAAACGAACGATTTCAGGCATTAGCTGAATATGGAAAAATTCGTTTGGCTGAGATGTTGAAACTTTTTCACTACACCTGAATCGATCGCATTCGCCGAATCCGAGATATTGAAAGTCGACGAAAAAGTTTCTCCATTTCTCGCGAAACGAACGATTCCAGGCATTAGCTGAATATGGAAAAATTCGTTTGGCTGAGATGTTGAAACTTTTTCACTACACCTGAATCGATCGCATTCGCCGAATCCGAGATATTGGAAGTCGACGAAAAAGTTTCTCCATTTCTCGCGAAACGAACGATTTCAGGCATTAGCTGAATATGGAAAAATTCGTTTGGCTGAGATGTTGAAACTTTTTCACTACACCTGAATAGATCGCATTCGCCGAATCCGAGATATTGGAAGTCGACGAAAAACTTTCCCTATTTCTCGCGAAACGAACGATTTCAGGCATTAGCTGAATATGGAAAAATTCGTTTGGCTGAGATGTTGAAACTTTTTCACTACACCTGAATCGATCGCATTCGCCGAATCCGAGATATTGGAAGTCGACGAAAAAGTTTCTCCATTTCTCGTGAAACGAACGATTTCAGGCATTAGCAGAATATGGAAAAATTCGTTTGGCTGAGATGTTGAAACTTTTTCACTACACCTGAATCGATCGCATTCGCCGAATCCGAGATATTGGAAGTCGACGAAAAACATTCCCCATTTCTCGCGAAACGAACAATTTCAGGCATTAGCTGAATATGGAAAAATTCGTTTGGCTGAGATGTTGAAACTTTTTCACTACACCTGAATCGATCGCATTCGCCGAATCCGAGATGTTGGAAGTCGACGAAAAAGTTTCCCCATTTCTCGCGAAACGAACGATTTCAGGCATTAGCTGAATATGGAAAAATTCGTTTGGCTGAGATGTTGAAACTTTTTCACTACACCTGAATCGATCGCATTCGCCGAATCCGAGATATTGGAAGTCGACGAAAAACTTTCCCCATTTCTCGCGAAACGAACGATTTCAGGCATTAGCTGAATATGGAAAAATTCGTTTGGCTGAGATGTTGAAACTTTTTCACTACACCTGAATCGATCGCATTCGCCGAATCCGAGATATTGGAAGTCGACGAAAAAGTTTCTCCATTTCTCGCGAAACGAACGATTTCAGGCATTAGCTGAATATGGAAAAATTCGTTTGGCTGAGATGTTGAAACTTTTTCACTACACCTGAATCGATCGCATTCGCCGAATCCGAGATATTGGAAGTCGACGAAAAACTTTCCCCATTTCCCGCGAAACGAACAATTTCAGGCATTAGCTGAATATGGAAAAATTCGTTTGGCTGAGATGTTGAAACTTTTTCACTACACCTGAATCGATCGCATTCGCCGAATCCGAGATATTGGAAGTCGACGAAAAAGTTTCTCCATTTCTCGCGAAACGAACGATTTCAGGCATTAGCTGAATATAGATAAATTCGTTTGGCTGAGATGTTGAAACTTTTTCACTACACCTGAATCGATCGCATTCGCCGAATCCGAGATATTGGAAGTCGACGAAAAAGTTTCTCCATTTCTCGCGAAACGAACGATTTCAGGCATTAGCTGAATATGGAAAAATTCGTTTGGCTGAGATGTTGAAACTTTTTCACTACACCTGAATCGATCGCATTCGCCGAATCCGAGATATTGGAAGTCGACGAAAAACTTTCCCCATTTCTCGCGAAACGAACAATTTCAGGCATTAGCTGAATATGGAAAAATTCGTTTGGCTGAGATGTTGAAACTTTTTCACTACACCTGTATCGATCGCATTCGCCGAATCCGAGATATTGGAAGTCGACGAAAAAGTTTCTCCATTTCTCGCGAAACGAACGATTCCAGGCATTAGCTGAATATGGAAAAATTCGTTTGGCTGAAATGTTGAAACTTTTTCACTACACCTGAATCGATCGCATTCGCCGAATCCGAGATATTGGAGGCCGACGAAAAACTGTCCCCATTTCTCGCGAAACGAACAATTTCAGGCATTAGCTGAATATGGAAAAATTCGTTTGGCTGAGATGTTGAAACTTTTTCACTACACCTGAATCGATCGCATTCGCCGAATCCGAGATATTGGAAGTCGACGAAAAACTGTCCCCATTTCTCGCGAAACGAACAACTTCAGGCATTAGCTGAATATGGAAAAATTCGTTTGGCTGAGATGTTGAAACTTTTTCACTACATCTGAATCGATCGCATTCGCCGAATCCGAGATATTGGAAGTCGACGAAAAACTTTCCCCATTTCTCGCGAAACGAACGATTTCAGGCATTAGCTGAATATGGAAAAATTCGTTTGGCTGAGATGTTGAAACTTTTTCACTACACCTGAATCGATCGCATTCGCCGAATCCGAGATATTGGAAGTCGACGAAAAAGTTTCTCCATTTCTCGCGAAACGAACGATTTCAGGCATTAGCTGAATATGGAAAAATTCGTTTGGCTGAGATGTTGAAACTTTTTCACTACACCTGAATCGATCGCATTCGCCGAATCCGAGATATTGGAAGTCGACGAAAAACTTTCCCCATTTCCCGCGAAACGAACAATTTCAGGCATTAGCTGAATATGGAAAAATTCGTTTGGCTGAGATGTTGAAACTTTTTCACTACACCTGAATCGATCGCATTCGCCGAATCCGAGATATTGGAAGTCGACGAAAAACTGTCCCCATTTCTCGCGAAACGAACAACTTCAGGCATTAGCTGAATATGGAAAAATTCGTTTGGCTGAGATGTTGAAACTTTTTCACTACACCTGAATCGATCGCATACGCCGAATCCGAGATATTGGAAGTCGACGAAAAAGTTTCTCCATTTCTCGCGAAACGAACGATTCCAGGCATTAGCTGAATTTGGAAAAATTCGTTTGGCTGAGATGTTGAAACTTTTTCACTATACCTGAATCGATCGCATTCGCCGAATCCGAGATATTGGAAGTCGACGAAAAAGTTTCTCCATTTCTCGCGAAACGAACGATTTCAGGCATTAGATGAATATGGAAAAATTCGTTTGGCTGAGATGTTGAAACTTTTTCACTACACCTGAATCGATCGCATTCGCCGAATCCGAGATATTGGAAGTCGACGAAAAACTTTCCCCATTTCTCGCGAAACGAACGATTTCAGGCATTAGCTGAATATGGAAAAATTCGTTTGGCTGAGATGTTGAAACTTTTTCACTTCACCTGAATCAATCGCATTCACCGAATCAGAGATATTGGAATCGATCGCATACGCCAAATCAAGGATATTGGAAGTCGACGAAAAAGTTTCTCCATTTCTCGCGAAACGAACGATTTCAGGCATTAGCTGATAATGGAAAAATTCGTTAGGCTGAGATGTTGAAACTTTTTCACTACACCTGAATCGATCGCATTCGCCGAATCCGAGATATTGGAAATCGACGAAAAAGTTTCTCCATTTCTCGCGAAACGAACGATTTCAGGCATTAGCTGAATATGGAAAAATTCGTTTGGCTGAGATGTTGAAACTTTTTCACTACACCTGAATCGATCGCATTCGCCGAATCCGAGATATTGGAAGTCGACGAAAAACTGTCCCCATTTCTCGCGAAACGAACAATTTCAGGCATTAGCTGAATATGGAAAAATTCGTTTGGCTGAGATGTTGAAACTTTTTCACTACACCTGAATCGATCGCATTCGCCGAATCCGAGATATTGGAAGTCGACGAAAAAGTTTCTCCATTTCTCGCGAAACGAACGATTCCAGGCATTAGCTGAATATGGAAAAATTCGTTTGGCTGAGATGTTGAAACTTTTTCACTACACCTGAATCGATCGCATTCGCCGAATCCGAGATATTGGAAGTCGACGAAAAACTTTCCCCATTTCTCGCGAAACGAACGATTTTAGGCATTAGCTGAATATGGAAAAATTCGTTTGGCTGAGATGTTGAAACTTTTCCACTACACCTGAATCGATCGCATTCGCCGAATCCGAGATATTGGAAGTCGACGAAAAAGTTTCTCCATTTCTCGCGAAACGAACGATTCCAGGCATTAGCTGAATATGGAAAAATTCGTTTGGCTGAGATGTTGAAACTTTTTCACTACAACTGAATCGATCGCATTCGCCGAATCCGAGATATTGGAAGTCGACGAAAAACTTTCCCCATTTCTCGCGAAACGAACGATTTTAGGCATTAGCTGAATATGGAAAAATTCGTTTGGCTGAGATGTTGAAACTTTTTCACTTCACCTGAATCGATCGCATTCACCGAATCAGAGATATTGGAATCGATCGCATTCGCCAAATCAAGGATATTGGAAGTCGACGAAAAAGTTTCTCCATTTCTCGCGAAACGAACGATTTCAGGCATTAGCTGATAATGGAAAAATTTGTTAGGCTGAGATGTTGAAACTTTTTCACTACACCTGAATCGATCGCATTCGCCGAATCCGAGATATTGGAAGTCGACGAAAAAGTTTCTCCATTTCTCGCGAAACGAACGATTTCAGGCATTAGCTGAATATGGAAAAATTCGTTTGGCTGAGATGTTGAAACTTTTTCACTACACCTGAATCGATCGCATTCGCCGAATCCGAGATATTGGAAGTCGACGAAAAACTGTCCCCATTTCTCGCGAAACGAACAATTTCAGGCATTAGCTGAATATGGAAAAATTCGTTTGGCTGAGATTTTGCAACTTTTTCACTACACCTGAATCGATCGCATTCGCCGAATCCGAGATATTGGAAGTCGACGAAAAAGTTTCTCCATTTCTCGCGAAACGAACGATTCCAGGCATTAGCTGAATATGGAAAAATTCGTTTGGCTGAGATGTTGAAACTTTTTCACTACACCTGAATCGATCGCATTCGCCGAATCCGAGATATTGGAAGTCGACGAAAAACTGTCCCCATTTCTCGCGAAACGAACAATTTCAGGCATTAGCTGAATATGGAAAAATTCGTTTGGCTGAGATGTTGAAACTTTTTCACTACAACTGAATCGATCGCATTCGCCGAATCCGAGATATTGGAAGTCGACTAAAAACTTTCCCCATTTCTCGCGAAACGAACGATTTTAGGCATTAGCTGAATATGGAAAAATTCGTTTGGCTGAGATGTTGAAACTTTTTCACTTCACCTGAATCGATCGCATTCACCGAATCAGAGATATTGGAATCGATCGCATTCGCCAAATCAAGGATATTGGAAGTCGACGAAAAAGTTTCTCCATTTCTCGCGAAACGAACGATTTCAGGCATTAGCTGATAATGGAAAAATTTGTTAGGCTGAGATGTTGAAACTTTTTCACTACACCTGAATCGATCGCATTCGCCGAGATATTGGAAGTCGACGAAAAAGTTTCTCCATTTCTCGCGAAACGAACGATTTCAGGCATTAGCTGAATATGGAAAAATTCGTTTGGCTGAGATGTTGAAACTTTTTCACTACACCTGAATCGATCGCATTCGCCGAATCCGAGATATTGGAAGTCGACGAAAAACTGTCCCCATTTCTCGCGAAACGAACAATTTCAGGCATTAGCTGAATATGGAAAAATTCGTTTGGCTGAGATTTTGCAACTTTTTCACTACACCTGAATCGATCGCATTCGCCGAATCCGAGATATTGGAAGTCGACGAAAAAGTTTCTCCATTTCTCGCGAAACGAACGATTCCAGGCATTAGCTGAATATGGAAAAATTCGTTTGGCTGAGATGTTGAAACTTTTTCACTACACCTGAATCGATCGCATTCGCCGAATCCGAGATATTGGAAGTCGACGAAAAACTGTCCCCATTTCTCGCGAAACGAACAATTTCAGGCATTAGCTGAATATGGAAAAATTCGTTTGGCTGAGATGTTGAAACTTTTTCACTACACCTGAATCGATCGCATTCGCCGAATCCGAGATATTGGAAGTCGACGAAAAACTTTCCCCATTTCTCGCGAAACGAACGATTTCAGGCATTAGCTGAATATGGAAAAATTCGTTTGGCTGAGATGTTGAAACTTTTTCACTACACCTGAATCGATCGCATTCGCCGAATCCGAGATATTGGAAGTCGACGAAAAACTGTCCCCATTTCTCGCGAAACGAACAATTTCAGGCATTAGCTGAATATGGAGAAATTCGTTTGGCTGAGATGTTGAAACTTTTTCACTACACCTGAATCGATCGCATTCGCCGAATCCGAGATATTGGAAGTCGACGAAAAAGTTTCTCCATTTCTCGCGAAACGAACGATTCCAGGCATTAGCTGAATATGGAAAAATTCGTTTGGCTGAGATGTTGAAACTTTTTCACTACACCTGAATCGATCGCATTCGCCGAATCCGAGATATTGGAAGTCGACGAAAAAGTTTCTCCATTTCTCGCGAAACGAACGATTTCAGGCATTAGCTGAATATGGAAAAATTCGTTTGGCTGAGATGTTGAAACTTTTTCACTACACCTGAATCGATCGCATTCGCCGAATCCGAGATATTGGAAGTCGACGAAAAACCTTCCCCATTTCTCGCGAAACGAACGATTTCAGGCATTAGCTGAATATGGAAAAATTCGTTTGGCTGAGATGTTGAAACTTTTTCACTACACCTGAATCGATCGCATTCGCCGAATCCGAGATATTGGAAGTCGACGAAAAAGTTTCTCCATTTCTCGCGTAACGAACGATTCCAGGCATTAGCTGAATATGGAAAAATTCGTTTGGCTGAGATGTTGAAACTTTTTCACTACACCTGAATCGATCGCATTCGCCGAATCCGAGATATTGGAAGTCGACGAAAAAGTTTCTCCATTTCTCGCGAAACGAACGATTTCAGGCATTAGCTGAATATGGAAAAATTCGTTTGGCTGAGATGTTGAAACTTTTTCACTACACCTGAATCGATCGCATTCTCCGAATCAGAGATATTGGATCGATCGCATTCGCCAAATCAAGGATATTGGAAGTCGACGAAAAAGTTTCTCCATTTCTCGCGAAACGAACGATTTCAGGCATTAGCTGAATATGGAAACATTCGTTTGGCTGAGATGTTGAAACTTTTTCACTACACCTGAATCGATCGCATTCGCCGAATCCGAGATATTGGAAGTCGACGAAAAAGTTTCTTCATTTCTCGCGAAACGAACGATTTCAGGCATTAGCTGAATATGGAAAAATTCGTTTGGCTGAGATGTTGAAACTTTTTCACTACACCTGAATCGATCGCATTCGCCGAATCCGAGAAATATCTCGGATTCTTCCAATAGGAAGTCGACGAAAAAGTTTCTCCATTTCTCGCGAAACGAACGATTTCAGGCATTAGCTGAATATGGAAAAATTCGTTTGGCTGAGATGTTGAAACTTTTTCACTACACCTGAATCGATCGCATTCGCCGAATCCGAGATATTGGAAGTCGACGAAAAACTTTCCCCATTTCTCGCGAAACGAACGATTTTAGGCATTAGCTGAATATGGAAAAATTCGTTTGGCTGAGATGTTGAAACTTTTCCACTACACCTGAATCGATCGCATTCGCCGAATCCGAGATATTGGAAGTCGACGAAAAAGTTTCTCCATTTCTCGCGAAACGAACGATTCCAGGCATTAGCTGAATATGGAAAAATTCGTTTGGCTGAGATGTTGAAACTTTTTCACTACAACTGAATCGATCGCATTCGCCGAATCCGAGATATTGGAAGTCGACGAAAAACTTTCCCCATTTCTCGCGAAACGAACGATTTTAGGCATTAGCTGAATATGGAAAAATTCGTTTGGCTGAGATGTTGAAACTTTTTCACTTCACCTGAATCGATCGCATTCACCGAATCAGAGATATTGGAATCGATCGCATTCGCCAAATCAAGGATATTGGAAGTCGACGAAAAAGTTTCTCCATTTCTCGCGAAACGAACGATTTCAGGCATTAGCTGATAATGGAAAAATTTGTTAGGCTGAGATGTTGAAACTTTTTCACTACACCTGAATCGATCGCATTCGCCGAATCCGAGATATTGGAAGTCGACGAAAAAGTTTCTCCATTTCTCGCGAAACGAACGATTTCAGGCATTAGCTGAATATGGAAAAATTCGTTTGGCTGAGATGTTGAAACTTTTTCACTACACCTGAATCGATCGCATTCGCCGAATCCGAGATATTGGAAGTCGACGAAAAACTGTCCCCATTTCTCGCGAAACGAACAATTTCAGGCATTAGCTGAATATGGAAAAATTCGTTTGGCTGAGATTTTGCAACTTTTTCACTACACCTGAATCGATCGCATTCGCCGAATCCGAGATATTGGAAGTCGACGAAAAAGTTTCTCCATTTCTCGCGAAACGAACGATTCCAGGCATTAGCTGAATATGGAAAAATTCGTTTGGCTGAGATGTTGAAACTTTTTCACTACACCTGAATCGATCGCATTCGCCGAATCCGAGATATTGGAAGTCGACGAAAAACTGTCCCCATTTCTCGCGAAACGAACAATTTCAGGCATTAGCTGAATATGGAAAAATTCGTTTGGCTGAGATGTTGAAACTTTTTCACTACAACTGAATCGATCGCATTCGCCGAATCCGAGATATTGGAAGTCGACGAAAAACTTTCCCCATTTCTCGCGAAACGAACGATTTTAGGCATTAGCTGAATATGGAAAAATTCGTTTGGCTGAGATGTTGAAACTTTTTCACTTCACCTGAATCGATCGCATTCACCGAATCAGAGATATTGGAATCGATCGCATTCGCCAAATCAAGGATATTGGAAGTCGACGAAAAAGTTTCTCCATTTCTCGCGAAACGAACGATTTCAGGCATTAGCTGATAATGGAAAAATTTGTTAGGCTGAGATGTTGAAACTTTTTCACTACACCTGAATCGATCGCATTCGCCGAGATATTGGAAGTCGACGAAAAAGTTTCTCCATTTCTCGCGAAACGAACGATTTCAGGCATTAGCTGAATATGGAAAAATTCGTTTGGCTGAGATGTTGAAACTTTTTCACTACACCTGAATCGATCGCATTCGCCGAATCCGAGATATTGGAAGTCGACGAAAAACTGTCCCCATTTCTCGCGAAACGAACAATTTCAGGCATTAGCTGAATATGGAAAAATTCGTTTGCTGAGATTTTGCAACTTTTTCACTACACCTGAATCGATCGCATTCGCCGAATCCGAGATATTGGAAGTCGACGAAAAAGTTTCTCCATTTCTCGCGAAACGAACGATTCCAGGCATTAGCTGAATATGGAAAAATTCGTTTGGCTGAGATGTTGAAACTTTTTCACTACACCTGAATCGATCGCATTCGCCGAATCCGAGATATTGGAAGTCGACGAAAAACTGTCCCCATTTCTCGCGAAACGAACAATTTCAGGCATTAGCTGAATATGGAAAAATTCGTTTGGCTGAGATGTTGAAACTTTTTCACTACACCTGAATCGATCGCATTCGCCGAATCCGAGATATTGGAAGTCGACGAAAAACTTTCCCCATTTCTCGCGAAACGAACGATTTCAGGCATTAGCTGAATATGGAAAAATTCGTTTGGCTGAGATGTTGAAACTTTTTCACTACACCTGAATCGATCGCATTCGCCGAATCCGAGATATTGGAAGTCGACGAAAAACTGTCCCCATTTCTCGCGAAACGAACAATTTCAGGCATTAGCTGAATATGGAGAAATTCGTTTGGCTGAGATGTTGAAACTTTTTCACTACACCTGAATCGATCGCATTCGCCGAATCCGAGATATTGGAAGTCGACGAAAAAGTTTCTCCATTTCTCGCGAAACGAACGATTCCAGGCATTAGCTGAATATGGAAAAATTCGTTTGGCTGAGATGTTGAAACTTTTTCACTACACCTGAATCGATCGCATTCGCCGAATCCGAGATATTGGAAGTCGACGAAAAAGTTTCTCCATTTCTCGCGAAACGAACGATTTCAGGCATTAGCTGAATATGGAAAAATTCGTTTGGCTGAGATGTTGAAACTTTTTCACTACACCTGAATCGATCGCATTCGCCGAATCCGAGATATTGGAAGTCGACGAAAAACCTTCCCCATTTCTCGCGAAACGAACGATTTCAGGCATTAGCTGAATATGGAAAAATTCGTTTGGCTGAGATGTTGAAACTTTTTCACTACACCTGAATCGATCGCATTCGCCGAATCCGAGATATTGGAAGTCGACGAAAAAGTTTCTCCATTTCTCGCGTAACCGAACGATTCCAGGCATTAGCTGAATATGGAAAAATTCGTTTGGCTGAGATGTTGAAACTTTTTCACTACACCTGAATCGATCGCATTCGCCGAATCCGAGATATTGGAAGTCGACGAAAAAGTTTCTCCATTTCTCGCGAAACGAACGATTTCAGGCATTAGCTGAATATGGAAAAATTCGTTTGGCTGAGATGTTGAAACTTTTTCACTACACCTGAATCGATCGCATTCTCCGAATCAGAGATATTGGATCGATCGCATTCGCCAAATCAAGGATATTGGAAGTCGACGAAAAAGTTTCTCCATTTCTCGCGAAACGAACGATTTCAGGCATTAGCTGAATATGGAAACATTCGTTTGGCTGAGATGTTGAAACTTTTTCACTACACCTGAATCGATCGCATTCGCCGAATCCGAGATATTGGAAGTCGACGAAAAAGTTTCTTCATTCTCGCGAAACGAACGATTTCAGGCATTAGCTGAATATGGAAAAATTCGTTTGGCTGAGATGTTGAAACTTTTTCACTACACCTGAATCGATCGCATTCGCCGAATCCGAGAAATATCTCGGATTCTTCCAATAGGAAGTCGACGAAAAAGTTTCTCCATTTCTCGCGAAACGAACGATTTCAGGCATAAGCTGAATATGGAAAAATTCGTTTGGCTGAGATGTTGAAACTTTTTTCACTACACCTGAATCGATCACATTCGCCGAATCCGAGATATTGGAAGTCGACGAAAAAGTTTCTCCATTTCTCGCGAAACGAACGATTTCAGGCATTAGCTGAATATGGAAAAATTCGTTCGGCTGAGATGTTGAAACTTTCTCACTACACCTGAATCGATCGCATTCGCCGAATCCGAGATAATGGAAGTCGACGAAAAAGTTTCTCCATTTCTCGCGAAACGAACGATTTCAGGCATTAGCTGAATATGGAAAATTCGTTTGGCTGAGATGTTGAAACTTTTTCACTACACCTGAATCGATCGCATTCGCCGAATCCGAGATATTGGAAGTCGACGAAAAAGTTTCTCCATTTCTCGCGAAACGAACGATTTCAGGCATTAGCTGAATATGGAAAAATTCGTTTGGCTGAGATGTTGAAACTTTTTCACTACACCTGAATCGATCGCATTCGCCGAATCCGAGATATTGGAAGTCGACGAAAACTGTCCCCATTTCTCGCGAAACGAACAATTTCAGGCATTAGCTGAATATGGAAAAATCGTTTGGCTGAGATTTTGCAACTTTTTCACTACACCTGAATCGATCGCATTCGCCGAATCCGAGATATTGGAAGTCGACGAAAAAGTTCCTCCATTTCTCGCGTAACGAACGATTCCAGGCATTAGCTGAATATGGAAAAATTCGTTTGGCTGAGATGTTGAAACTTTTTCACTACACCTGAATCGATCGCATTCGCCGAATCCGAGATATTGGAAGTCGACGAAAAACTTTCTCCATTTCTCGCGAAACGAACGATTTCAGGCATTAGCTGAATATGGAAAAATTCGTTTGGCTGAGATGTTGAAACTTTTTCACTACACCTGAATCGATCGCATTTGCCGAATCCGAGATATTGGAAGTCGACGAAAAAGTTTCTCCATTTCTCGCGAAACGAACGATTCCAGGCATCAGCTGAATATGGAAAAATTCGTTTGGCTGAGATGTTGAAACTTTTTCACTACACCTGAATCGATCGCATTCGCCGAATCCGAGATATTGGAAGTCGACGAAAAAGTTTCTCCATTTCTCGCGAAACGAACGATTTCAGGCATTAGCTGAATATGGAAAAATTCGTTTGGCTGAGATGTTGAAACTTTTTCACTACACCTGAATCGATCGCATTCGCCGAATGCGAGATATTGGAAGTCGACGAAAAAGTTTCTCCATTTCTCGTGAAACGAACGATTTCAGGCATTAGCTGAATATGGAAAAAATCGTTTGGCTGAGATGTTGGAACTTTTTCACTTCACCTGAATCGATCGCATTCACTGAATCAAAGATATTGGAATCGATCGCATTCGCCAAATCAAGGATATTGGAAGTCGACGAAAAAGTTTCTCCATTTCTCGCGAAACGAACGATTTCAGGCATCAGCTGAATATGGAAAATTCGTTAGGCTGAGATGTTGAAACTTTTTCACTACACCTGAATCGATCGCATTCGCCGAATCCGAGATATTGGAAGTCGACGAAAAAGTTTCTCCATTTCTCGCAAAACGAACGATTCCAGGCATTAGCTGAATATGGAAAAATTCGTTTGGCTGAGATGTTGAAACTTTTTCACTACACCTGAATCGATCGCATTCGCCGAATCCGAGATATTGGAAGTCGACGAAAAAGTTTCTTCATTTCTCGCGAAACGAACGATTTCAGGCATTAGCTGAATATGGAAAAATTCGTTTGGCTGAGATGTTGAAACTTTTTCACTACACCTGAATCGATCGCATTCGCCGAATCCGAGATATTGGAAGTCGACTAAAAACTGTCCCCATTTCTCGCGAAACGAACAATTTCAGGCATTAGCTGAATATGGAAAAATTCGTTTGGCTGAGATTTTGCAACTTTTTCACTACACCTGAATCGATCGCATTCGCCGAATCCGAGATATTGGAAGTCGACGAAAAAGTTTCTCCATTTCTCGCGAAACGAACGATTTCAGGCATTAGCTGAATATGGAAAAATTCGTTTGGCTGAGATGTTGAAATTTTTCACTACATTCCTCCAACCATCGAAACTTCGTCAATTATTAATAGTTTTAGGTCAGAATATTTGATACTTAAGGTATGTAACGTTTCGTTGTTAAGTAAAGTCATTTCGTATCCTGCTTGATTGACGGGCAAGCTAAGTGCTTGATGAAGTGTTACACCATTAACATTGAATGCAGCTTTTCCAGTCGGTGCACAAATCAAAACTTTAATTTTCGATGGATCACATCCTACAAATTGATTGAAATATTTGGTAAGTGTCTGATAAATTACTTGAATCAAACGACTTTTTCCAACGCCAGCCCCTCCGCTAATAAATTCGTAGAGTGGCGAAGAAAAGTTCTCACAAAAATGCCATTCTATATGCATGAGATATTGTCGCTGTTTATCATTCAGAGATCGACATAACCGATTATATTCATCCATTGGTAGATCGTTGGGAAGAAGAAAACTTTGAGCTACCTGATCGTTACCACGTGTAGGTATACCTCCACCTTGTACCATAATATCAAAGTCGGGTTGATCTAAAGCATAAGCGGCAAATTCGTCATCTATTTTGCTTGTATGCTCATCATTTTCTTCGGTATCGTCGATATTATTTTCAGCTTTATTCAATAAATTTTCAATGTAATGATCATCGAAAAAGCAATGAAATTTTGTCCGCTCATTGAGCGCTCGTACTACTTACACGAGGGCTATATCATTTCGTCACGATGTCTGTATTTTTCGAATTTTGAGCCGAAAATGGTCTCAATCGACTATGTTCGACTCACTGATGACGAATCCGTCGGAAAATTCGAGTCTGTCCGTCTGGCCGTCCGGCCGGCCGTAAGCACGATAACTCTCGAACAAAACAACCTAGAGACTTGAAATTTTCAGTGTGGGTTCAGTTCCCGAATGGCTCGGTTAAGTTCGTTAATGGGCCAAATTCCACCAGAGGTTCCGTAAATATGGCCGTTCAAAGTTTTGTATCCCTGATTACTTGAAAACTACAGATTTGATTGAGATGAAATTTTGCACTCGAATGGAAAATGAGGTGTTCAAGCTACATGTGGAATTTTGTCCAGATCGCATGACCAGAACCATAGAAACCATAGAAAATTGTAACTTTTGAACGGAAACGCCTAGGGACTTAAAATTTTCAGGATAGGTGTGGATCTCGAATGTCGTGATCACGTTCATCTATGAGCAAAATTATACTAGGGGTTCCGTAAAAACGGTCGTTTGAAATTTTGTTTTCTCGATAAATTCGAAACTGCGGATTCGATCGAGATGAAATTTTGTATTTTTATCGAGAATGACATATTGAAGCAATATTTTGTCCAGATCGCAAGACCAGAACCATAGAAACCATAGAAAATTCTAACTTTTGAACGGAAAGGCCTAGGAACTTGAAATTTTCAGGGTGGGTTTGGATCGCAAATTTCACGGTCACGTTCATCAATGAGCAAAATTAGACTTGGGGTTCCGTAAATATGGCCGTTCAAAATATTTTTTTCCTGATAGTTTCGAAATTACCGATCGGATTGAAATGAAATTATGCACCTAGCTCAGGAATAATGTATTCAAACTACGCGCAAAATTTTGTCCAGATCGCATCACCAAGACCATAGATACCGTGGAAAATTCTAGCGAATTATCGGAAAAAAATTGATCAGCTGAAGCACCGACATGAAGTCTGGAGTTTCGCCTAAGTTTCAGAATTTTTTTGACAGCAGTCAAAAATTCCTTCAATTGATTTCTAAAACTGGAAAATGCGAATCTACCTACAAGGTGCATGTACGAGCGCTCAAAAGCTCCTGCCTTCACGGCAGTGCTTTTCGTAATTTTTTTCAATTTGCTCTCGATACTTTTTGTATATGTCTTGACAATTTACATCGAGCAATTCCTTCTTCTCATTTCTCCACGGAAAAAACAGCATTATTTGTTCTCTGAAATAGTTCGTTGGATCTTTACGAACATCATATCGTCTATAGCGGAAGATGCAAGATTTTTTACGCAGTTTATAACATTTACGCTTGCATTTGAGAATTTCGACACCTTCATCGTTTTCCACACTATGATCACTGTCATCCTTGTTATCTGCATTTGTTTGACGATTTTCAATAATAATATCAGCTGCATATAAAGCTAAAGAATAGCTTTCGAGTTCTAACGGACGTTCCACATATTTGTCGACAATGTTCGTGACAAAAATATCGTTTGAGTCCGGTTCTAATTTTCGAAGATCTTTTTCGAATTTCAACATTTTTACCCGTTCTTCTGGCAGAGATGTATTAATATAAAGATGACTTCTACTGCTTTTTGATAAAGGCATTCCTAATACGTGGTAAGCAGCTTCTTGGGCTGATATTTCAGATGCATTTACAAATTTATTGCCGATAACTCGAAGTTTTTCTTTCATGGTTAGATTACCTGAAGCAAGCTCTTTTTCCATGTCATTCAATAGTTTAGACATGCCTCGATTGGACTTATTGATGTAATTAACGATATATTGAACCAAGCTGTAAGGATCTAGAATGTATTGAAGGTCGATGTTTGCTCGATGCGTTGATAAAATTCTAACATTGAATCCATTCACCATACAATCTAGAGGTCTTCGTTTTAAGAAAACAGTTGTACGTTTCAATCCAGCACGAATGGCCAATATATAAGTCTCATAAGAAATATCAAGTTTGACCAAAAATTGGTCAAATGTCAAGTCATTTTCATCTTGAATTGTTTCCGCTAATGTGTCAGATATTTTTTGTCGAATATCTGAAAATTTTTTGCTTTCATCCTTGGATATTTCCTCTAAACCATACAAAATGGAAGTTTCTTTCATTGGAGGATACGGAATATTGAATCTACATTTTTATTCTTTCTTTTATCGATGTGACATGTTGTGGTATGGCGATGGGTTTGCAGATATATCAAGTGTGATACCGAATCATTTTTGCCATCACATGTAATGAATTTATCGATGAATTCAATCATCATTTCAATATCATGTTGATCTTCATGAAATTGTGGTGCATTTTCTAACCATAACAGTCCATGAATATGCGGCGAACCCCGCTGTTGAAATTTAACACGTTGATAAAAATCTAAAATTCTGTAGTTTTCGAAAGGTCCTGATTTTAATTTCCATGTTTTGAAAAGACAACGTGTTCTGTAATCGAAATATCTGGCACAAGTTATAGGATCCGTTCTAATCAAACGTGCTTTTTCTAAATAATCCACATTTAGTGCATCTTCTTCAGATATGATTTTGTTATCGACTATTTTATATAACATACTCAAAAGTTCACCCCATTTTGATTCTGCTTTCTCCCAAAATGCAGGTGAACTTCGAACACCTTGTAATATTCGATATCCATCGTTATGAATCAGTAAATTGCTTATGAAATTTGTATCAAGAACTTGTGCTGCGCAAAAACTATCTATACCCTGTTTTCGTTTTCTCAAACAAACAGCAATAGCATTAGAAATTTTGATGATTTATTGTTTCTTGTAAGCATAAAGAAGATGACAAACGACGGCTGCTCTTCTGTCAAAACGTCTCATTTCCGACTTAACAATATTATTGTAGGTTAAACGCACTGTAGGACATCTCGCATAACCACAATAAATTGTTGGAAAAGACATTTCTTCTGATTTACTGTCCAAAAGGAGACCAATGGGACGTTGTCCTTCTCCTGGTGCTAGTGCCAAATTTTCAATTTCGTTCTCATTTTGAATAAGAGTTTCTTGACCACCTGGATTTAATGGTTCAAGATCATTTTCGTATTTTCGTCCAAATCTTCTAGAACGTTGAAGTGATTCTGTTCGTTTTCATTTGGATCTGGCAACGACTTATCATCAGGAAATTTGGACGATAGGTCTTTCTTGTCAACTACATATTCTTCTGTTTCAGGCAAATTTTCATTATTCTCTTCTAAAATAATACCTTCGCTTATATATAAGGGCGTTGTCACTAGGTACTCACATGCCTGTCGTACCTTATTTGGACGTATGGTTTCTATCATGTAATGGTGCTTGAATGAAAGTTTACGTTTCAATTTTACCTGAATTGTTAAGGTATTGTCAAAACTACGTGGTAGAACCGAAACAGTTGAATCAATTGAAACTGGTACATTAACAACATTACCACGTAGGGCACATTGGCGTTCGTGACCTAAACTTCTGATTTGCATGGAAGGTAAACGAATAGCGCATAATCTTTCTTCTAAAACCGTCAAGTCTTTTAGAATTTCGGGAATTTCAGGAAAATCTAGACCGTTTCCCAAACAAAGTTTAGGTATTTGTGATTTTTTAACATATTTATAGCAAGTACCACAAAAGGAGTTCAACTTTTTGAAGTTTTCTAATCTATGTAAATAATAAGCTTGACTTACGAAATCATCCGATATATTATGTGCTCACAGAACTTCTGGTTTCAAAGATTTGATTGAACTGGCAAACCATAAACCTCCACAACAAATACATACCTCTGTTGGTCCTAGTTTAACTTCTGAATTAAACTTGTTGAGAATTTGTTGCCAGTTCGAAACATTCGAACAACCCACAATGTCAATTTGACTGAGTCTCGCTATTTGACAAGCCTGGCGATCCTGAACTCTTTCATGTTCACGAAATTCGGGAATTGTCCGAAGTTGACTCATTCCTTCATTATTTTTAAGCTGGACTAATTTAGCATCTTCAATTCTTGCCTTTTTAGAAGCTAAATTCGACAGATTTTCCGAGTTTCGGAAAGACTCATCTGAACGCAACAGATTCAGTTTACGCTTCCTACATTCATTCTCGTTCAATAGGAATTTATTACTGTCAGAACGTCGTTGAGTTTTCAATTGTACTCTTCTTTTTTTATTATTTATTTCTTCGTTTCGAAACTCGACATCATTTTCACGTCGTGCCTTGAGTACCTGTTTTCGCTCAGCATTTTCGTTGTTTCTAAATTCGACTTCATTTTCACGCTGAGTCACGTGTTTTTGTTTTCGCTGAGCATTTTCTTTGTTTCGAAACTCTATATCATTTTCACGTCGTGCTTTGAGTACCTGTTTTCGCTCAGCATTTTCGTTGTTTCGAAATTCGACATCATTTTCACGCTGAGTCACGTGTTTTTGTTTTCGCTGAGCATTTTCTTTGTTTCGAAACTCTATATCATTTTCACGCTGAGTCACGTGTTTTTGTTTTCGCTGAGCATTCTCTTTGTTTCGAAATTCGACATCATTTTCACGCTGAGTCACGTGTTTTTGTTTTCGCTGAGCATTTTCGTTGTTTCGAAACTCGACATCATTTTCACGCTGAGTCACGTGTTTTTGTTTTCGCTGAGCATTCTCTTTGTTTCGAAATTCGACATCATTTTCACGCTGAGTCACGTGTTTTTGTTTTCGCTGAGCATTCTCTTTGTTTCGAAACTCTATATCATTTTCACGCTGAGTCACGTGTTTTTGTTTCCGCTCAACATTTTCATCGTTTCGAAATTCGGCATCTAGACGTTTCTCATAAATGATATCGTTTACTTGTTTTGAGCGTTGAGTTGCTGATTTCTTCTTCAACTTAGGCATTTTTCAATCTGAAAATTCCGAAAACTATTTTTGATATCTATTTCACGAACAATATGAGAGCCATATCTAGGTACTATTGCGCCTGTGGCAATATATTAGACAGCGCCCCCCCATTTGCATATATGTCCATCTATATATTTTCGTATTAGTTTTTTTTTTCATAATTTTAGTCATATATTTCCGTTACAGTTTCAAAATAATACACAATATTATAGATTTTCACTTATTTTTATTGAAAACATTGAAAAACACATTTCAAATAAAATGCATAAAAAAAAAATCCTTGAAAACAAAACATACATATTCTTATAGTAAATACGTTTGTCTTAGATTATATGTTCCACTGATTTAAAAATTCAAAAAATTTGCAAACGTAAATAAAATATTTCTTTTGGATATGTGGGTACGTTTTATGTACAGTTGTTCAAAATCACACTTTTCTTGATTTTAATTCGGTAAACATATCAACTAATTCAGAGTAATCTATGGTATATGTCACTTCTTTGTCGATGGCGAGAATTGACATTTTTGATAATCGCTCTTGACCCAAGGAGGAACGAAGATACGACACTATCGGTGGGTTTCACAAAGCGATTGTTGAATTAACTACCGTCGATTGGCAAACAAGGAAAAAAAAAAAAAGAAATGGGTTTCAGAAAGCTTTCTTGCTATTTGATTGGCCGATCACCGTCCTCTGATGGACGGAAATTCCTAAGCAGAAATCATTGAAATATAGAGAATATCCCCGTTTTTGGTTTTAATGGAAAAAATAACACACGTCGGTTTCGATTGATCAAAGAAACAGTGATGAAATTCTTGAAAAATGTTATGAATTAATTTATCGATGATGTCCTCATTTTCTACACAACATGATACTCATTTCCCAGACAGAATTCATTGAAATATAGGAAATAATAATAATAATATTTATTTATCCTCGTTTTTGGTTTTATTGGAAAATAAATCACACACGTCGGTTTCGATTGATTGAGGAAATGGTGATGAAATTTTTGAATAAAAAATTGGATCCAATATAGCTAAAAAAAAATTGATCTATTATTGAAATAGAACAAACAGGAGAAGAGCACAATAAAATATCAACTGAAATTGCTTTATATTATTGCCTCAATATGTATTCATATCCTAATCCATTTTCTAGAATAGTTAACCAAACCAGAAGGTTGCAGCAGTTTCGTGAAATTCCAATTCAGGATATCTGTTTTTACACCCAGAAAACTAAATTATTGGTAATACCCACAGTGAGCAATATAGAATCAATTTTACGATTCATAATTGATTGATCGCTCAACTAGAATGAAGTCTGAAAGGAAACGTCTGCTTATTGATGCACATCAAAAATCATTGAAAACAGTTTCTGCAATATAATCCAGAAATGAATTGAACGTGACATTACTGTTTTGTAATCAGCACTGGACTTCTCAAGTTTGCTCTACAAAACAATGGGTCATAATAAAAATTACGAAAAGCACTGCCGTGAAGGCAGGAGCTTTTGAGCGCTCGTACATGCACCTTGTAGGTAGATTCGCATTTTCCAGTTTTAGAAATCAATTGAAGGAATTTTTGACTGCTGTCAAAAAAATTCTGAAACTTAGGCAAAACTCCAGACTTCATGTCGATGCTTCAGCTGATCAATTTTTTTCCGATAATTCGCTAGAATTTTTCACGGTATCTATGGTCCTGGTGATGCGATCTGAACAAAATTTTGCACGTAGTTTGAATACATTATTCCTGAGCTAGGTGTATAATTTCATTCCAATCCGATCAGTAGTTTCGAAACTATCAGGAAAAAAATATTTTGAACGGCTATATTTACGGAACCCCTAGTCTTATTTTGCTCATTGATGAACGTGACCGTGAAATTTGCGATCCAAACCCACCCTGAAAATTTCAAGTTCCTAGGTCTTTCCGTTCAAAAGTAAGGATTTTCTATGGTTTCTATGGTTCTGGTCATGCGATCTGGACAAAATATTGCTTCAATATATCATTCTCGATTAAAATACAAAATTTCATCTCGATCGAATCCGTAGTTTCGAATTTATCGAGAAAACAAAATTTCAAACGACCGTATTTACGGAACCCCTTGTATGATGTTGCTCATAGATGAACGTGATAACGACATTCAAGATCCACACCTATCCTGAAAATTTCAAGTCCCTAGGCGTTTCCGTTCAAAAGTTACAATTTTCTATGGTTTCTATGGTTCTGGTCATGCGATCTGGACAAAATTCCACATGTAGCTTAAACACCTCATTTCCCATCTGAGTGCGAAATTTCATCTCGATCAAATCTGTAGTTTTCAAGTAATCAGGGAAACAAAACTTTGAACGGCCTTATTTACGGAACCCTTGGTGGAATTTGGCCCATTAACGAACTTAACCGAGCCATTCGGGAACTGAACCCACACTGAAAATTTCAAGTCTCTAGGTTATTCCGTTCGAGAGTTATCGTGCTTACGGCCGGCCGGACGGCCGGACGGACAGACTCGAATTTTCCGACGGATTCGTCATCAGTGAGTCGAACATAGTCGATTGAGACCATTTTCGGCTCAAAATTCGAAAAATACAGACATCGTGACGAAATGATATAGCCCTCGTGTAAGTAGTACGAGCGCTCAAAAATGAAGTACAATACTGATGCTAGAAGCATTGGCATTTGCCACATACGAGATACTTCAAAACTGAAAAGGAACTGCATTTTAAAGTAGATACTTGTAATTTTTCCGGAATCTACTATACCAAGTAGCACTCTCGTGGAAATAACTAAGTATTCAATACACTTTGAAGTACCAACTTCTTACAGCAGCTACTTCGATTCAAGAAGAAATTTGTAGTTTATATTGGACGTCTGCAAAGTTGGTGTAATAGCAGCTCCACTGGGCATTCTACAGTTTATTCTATTGCAAAATGGACAAAAACTCAGAAGAAAAATAAACAGTGTGTATTGGTGTTTTAAGTGTGAGTTAGTTCTTCGTATTTTGCAGACTTATTGGCAGGTGTCATCTTTTTATCCAAAAATATCTTATAATCTTGTAGCATCATCACAAATGCTAATTGTATGTTTTTCGTATGACACTCTTCTTCCTGGAGCAGTTCTTCGTCTGATGACATTTTTACAGAACCATGAATAGCCTACCACTTTAATACCAACTTGTAAGATGACAAGCACGATCAATTTTAGATGATTTCCAGGCTGACTTTTTGTGTAACAATAACGATGGAACATGAAATCTAAAAAACTTGTTACATTGTTACATTGCCTTTCCAACGCTGACGGAGTGGGATAGATGCTATACATGTTGGAACATAATACTACAGACGCAAAGTCAATACTAGAAGTACTGTAGTAAATACTTCGACATTAAGCGACCAATACCGTTACCAATTAGGTGCTTTGTGATAGAGTAAATACTTCGAAGTAGATAATACTAAAGTAAGAAAATTCAGGTTAGAGAGTCAAGAGAAGATTATGGTTGCTTAGAGAATTCAGAATGACTGAATGTCGAACCGTTGCAACTCCGATGGAGAAGAACTTTCAAAATGATGATGGAGAACCCATTATGGAAAATATTCCATACAGAAGACTGATTTGCTCTTTGATGTATTTGGCTATGGTCAGTAGACCTGATATTGCTTTCAGTGTTTCATTACTTAGTCGTTATCTAGACACACCCACCATGCAACTTTGGAAGGCCGCACAAAAATGTTTAAGATATCTGAATACAACAAAGGAGTGTGGTTTAACTTCCATAAAAGGAAACACTGGTAAAAGGAAACATTGGTAACAAGGGGATATTAGAGATATTATTTGATGCAGTGTAAAAGAGCCCTTAGATCAATTCTGTGGATTTATTGACATGGATAGTTAGATTTAAATTCTGTGATCAATAACCAAATAACCGAAGAATTATATCGAAGCATGTTGAAGATTGATTACAAGTGAGAATAAATATAGGCTAAAAATCATAATTGATCTTTTCAATCATACCTTGAAATAATAAATATTACATGAAGTACTTATGGAATGGATCTTAAAAACTCTAAATAGCCCAGAATGGACAATGGTAATGAAAGTATCCAATATTCTACGGATCTCACTTTGACATACACAATGAATCACCACAAAAGAAATCATGATACACTTGAAATCAAACGAAAATTTAGCTTCAGTAACTAACCAGGATATTCATTTCCACTGTCTTGAAAAACCATCCAGTATCGTAAAGCCTCTTGTAATTATCGGTTGAATGTATAAGATTTATTTATCTGTAGCTGCAGCTAATATTCCTCCATGATATGTGGAAACATATTTCTCTTGATTCAATCATGAATTTCTCCATAAAATAGTTTGTTTTCTCAATTGAAATGTGGAAATCTGTAAATTGCAAAATTAAGAAATGAGAATTCTTGATATGTACCTACCTACCTACACTTCAATTCTGAATATCAATTATGTATTAATTTCTCAGGTACTCTAGCAATCCTCATCCTCAAGATTCTTCTCCTTACATTTTATCCTGTTTCAATAACTAAAATAGAAAATATAGCAATATTTATGATTGAGGTTATCAATATATCGCATGAAAACATTTTGAAATTGTTTTATTTAATACTCACGATTTCTGCATTTTTCGTCGATAATTTTCAATACATGAACTTCAAATATTATTTATCTCTCATAACATTATTTTTAATAAAATCCGTACGCCGATCGTCGATGATTGACATATAATACTCGATCATCAATTGTCAACAGTCAGATGAATAATAGTATATTATTTAACGAGCGGTAATGTAGGTCATAACTCACGCAGATGAAGTTTGCAGCACGAGCCGGAGGCGAGTGCTGTAATTCATCAAGTGAGTTATGACCATTACCGCAAGTTGAATACTATACTTTATCTACGATTGTGACAATAAATACTAAGATACAAGTACAGAGAAAGAACTGTATTCAAAAATCTTAATAGTTACATAAAACCATGCATTATTTATGTTGATTGTGCTTCTTAGCATGGAGTAGAAAGTTTATAGGGGCGATGCTTCATATTTAGTGCTAAGTTGACTGAAATATGCCAAAAGAACATTCTCTGTAAACAATGACTTGATATTCTTACTGCTACGCCAATCTTGAAAATTGTTGTATACACCTTCATATTTGTTTTGGTATTTTTCGGGCAATAAATTCTGTATGGTAACATTAGCTGATTGTCTTATTTCTGAAGATGTACATAATAATTCATCTTCACTATCTGAATTAATCTGTTTCAGCGAAATATCCACAATGATAATTAGGTATAAACTCAATTTGATTAAACGTCAAACTTATTCAAGTGACCTCCCCTCAATACTAATAATGGACTGTTCCCTTACGGCCAATCACACAGGGAAGTTATCGGAGTGAGTGAGTCGGAGAACACTCACGGTGTTTGTTTACATATATCATTACTCCATCGAAAGTGATTGAGTAATGACTATATTATTCAATCGGAGTAGATAAAGAACTATGATTGAAGTTATCAATATTTCGCATTGAAATTGTTTTATTTAATACTTAAGATTTCTGCATTTTTCGTCGATAATTTTCACTACATGAACTTCAAATATTATTTATCTCTCATAACATTATTTTTAATAAAATCCGTTCGCCGATCGTCGATGATTGACATATAATACTCGATCATCAATTGTCAACAGTCAGATGAATAAAGAACTTTATTCTTATTCAATATTTGTAATAGTCCCATTTCAATGAAGTTGTCTAAAAACATTTTACTTCGAAATGTAAAACTTTCAATTTCCATTCATATCGTTGCGAGACGTCTACATAAAAACCGTGTTGTGATCTTCCGAATATTTTTTTTTATTTATTGATATTTCGCGCCCCTGCAGACTTTAATAATAATAATAATAATAATAATAATAGTGCTTTATTTCAGATCATATTCATCACAAATTGCTAAGTACATGAAAATGAAATGGAATAGTGTCTAAAAGGAAAAATATGAACTATATCCTATCATGCTAAATAATCTTCATTTCCATAAGGCTCTAACTCAACGAAATATTTATACAGTTTCTTTTTAAATTTTTTTATATCAGAAATCATAGATATATCTTTTGGCAAAGAGTTATACATTTTTAAGCATCTGTACTCAGCTTGCTTCTGGCTTATTGTTAAATGATGCCTAGGGTATATATAATTGTTATTCCTTGTGCCATAATAACTTTTTTGGTTTTCATATTTATGAAATAAATTTGGATTCTTCTTGATGAAAATAACACATTCTTGAATGTATATAGCATATATAGTTAGCAATCCCAATTTCTTGAATGTACCTCTACATGATTGATCATACCTCATGTTATTCAGTATTCTAATTGCTTTTTTCTGTAGTACAAATAGAGGCTTTATGTTTCCGGATCCATAGAAGATTATGCTATATCTCAGTTTGGCTTCTATTGTTGCGTGATACACCATCTTCAAGTTGCGTTGACAAATGTATTTCGATGTTATTCTAAACCCATAAATTGCTGTCTGAATTTTTGTGCAAAGATTTGTAATATGTTCCTTCCAGTCCAGATGACTATCTATGTGAACTCCTAAAAGCAGGACTTTGCACCTGTGGTCAGTGCCACCTTTGCCACGACCTAGATACGGCCCTGATATGCACAATTATAAGTCAATAATCGAAAACAAATTCAATAATTATTCACACCGTAGACATTACTTGTACGCTGCATGAATTATTATTTATCTGACTTGAATAATACTAAAGAATCACCAAATTGAGGTACCAAACTCTGAAGGTAAGAATCAGAAAAAAAAAATAAATACATATTAGCGACTTACCAATAACACCTACAACTGACCACTAAACTAAATAAAAAACTAATGATATACACTAAGCCTAATTTAAATTAAATATGGAACAATAATTCTAATTCAAACAAATCATGAAAAAACCGCTTTTTCGCTACTGAAAAATATTACACTAAAGAAATAAATTCCAGTAACTATCAATTGTTTTTATAACTATCAATTGTATTTATTTATCAGAAATCGAAACAGCCGCGAACAAAAAATTCTTTGGTTGTATTGTTCTGTGTTCTGTGAAGTGTCAATGAAAATACATTTATACTGTTTATACATTATATAGGTTAGGTATCTCTTGTTTATCGATTCATCCAAATAATAATCATTATAGTTATTTGTTACAGACATCGCTTTATTCATAATATTGGTAATAATATTGGTAAAAAAGAATATTTAATTTATCAAGTATTTGATCACCAGGATAGTACAATCTTCTCCCACTGAAAGTATAGGAGATGGGGACTGTATAAGACATATCGCAGGACAACTTTTTGTAGAAATGAGCCAGGACAGACAATATGTAAGTATCATTTTCCATAATTTGAAACTGCGCAATATTACATTATTCAAATTTTCAGACCTAATACAGTGTGACTTATAGACAGCAACAAATGGATAATATTATTTCAACGACTGGTGTGATGTTACAATCATTTATAAAGACCTGGTATTATTTGTACATGAAAATATAAGAAATATTTTTCCTTCTGGGTTCACTTACTGATTCATCAAAATAAATTTATGTGAGGAAGTTGAAAAGACCTGTTGTCAATGTAAGTGCTAAACAGTTGGACTCTTAGGCAGATAGATGTACCAACAGCATTCTTGAATGACGATGCACTAATCACCGAACCTGACATCAAAGTAACAGAACTTATAGAGTTTCATTACTTAGTCGTTATCTAGACACACCCACCATGCAACTTTGGAAGGCCGCACAAACATTTTCACGATATCTGAATACAACAAAGGAGTGTGGTTTAACTTCCATAAAAGGAAACACTGGTTTGGAAGGAATTTGTGACGATTGGGGTGGAGACAAATTAACTAGAAAAAGCATAACTGGATTCGATGCTTTTCATGCTGGAAACACAGTTGCTTGCCACTCAAGAAAACAAAGCTGTGTAGCCCTCCATCAATGGAGGCTGAATATATATCAGCAGCTGTAGCAGCTCAGGAACTTGTAAATTTGAAGGGTATTTCATCAGCGTTTGGAGAATCTAACAAAGTTACCGTAAGAATGGACAATCTTAGTGCTATTTCTTCAACTAAAAATTTTGAAAATTCTAAACGAAGTAAACATATCGAAATTGAATATCACTTTATTAAAGATTTGTGTACAAAAAGACAAGTTCTTAATTATGTTTGTTCAAATGATAACTGTTCTGATCTATTCACGAAAGCTTTAGGGGAAGAAAAATTTCAAAATTTTAGAATGAGTAAATAGAAATCTTTTGTTTGTTAATTTTAAATTAATTTAATTTTTTTTTTGTATAATTTCAAATTGAAAGGGGTTATTATACTCCGTTTAAGAATTATTGACATCTCGGTTGGCTGTGAAAAATCGAATTTAAGTTGGTAATAGACTATTCAGTAATATTTTGGGTTGCTGAATTCAGGTTGGTATAGGAATAGCACTAACATTACCCATAGAAATCTTGCTTTGATGATTTTATCGAAGATATTGGTGGATATGTAATTATAAAAATTTGCTCTGAATTTGAGTATTTTTTGTCTTATGCTATTAAAATGGCTGGAATTGACCAGGATACATCGCACCTAACAAGAGAACGCCAGGCAGTTTGACGGTGTTACTTCGAGTTTTTCAAAGTTTTGGCATATATTTCCGCTAGTGTTTCAGGTAAACTGTTATTCACCGACTCAAAGTGTATTCTGATTGATCAATGTCTCTTAAATTTTCAGATTTCACCAAGCCCTGTCCGTAGAATATTAGCATGTTATTATAGCCTGGAATTAGCAGTGGAAGAAAACCTATGCGATACGATTATTCCTTCAAAGACACATTGAATGACTTTGTTTTTGCTTGAATTAAAAACAATGAATATATCAGTTTAGATATTCTTTTCGAACTGGCCAAAGAGCACCTAGATTTCAATTGATCGAAGTCACCATTATATTATATCATAAAAAAATTGGATACAAATACAAAAAAGTTGATCGAAGGAAAATTCTTATTGATAAACAGAAAAATATAATAAAATAGTACGATATTATGATAAATACCGAGAATACATGGAACAAAACGTAAAATTCATTTATCTAGATGGAATTTGGATATTCGAAAACGGTATTCAAATTCGTCAGTGGACACTAGAAAAGAATCCAAAAGGTATGCTGAGTATATTCAAGGGTAAAGGCAGAAGGTGCACTATTTTGAATGCTGGAACAATTGATGGATTTTTACCTGGATGTGATCCGATTCTTGACAGTGGTATTAATGATAAGGATTACTATGAATGGTGAATTATTTCATAAATGGGTTATTGAAAAATTGAAAGCTTCCCTGCAACAGGATGCCCATCAATAGGATTATGTCAGCTTATTCAATAAACACATCCAAATCACTACACTACGTGGAAACAAAGTTTTAAGGATATTTTCATCTTTGCTCTTGTATCATTCATAGATATTTTAAGTTTATTCATTATACTTATACTGTATGGTACCCTGTACACATTCCCTCTGCTAATACACATGCTATATTGTTCCCAATTCAAAAGTATACTGAATAATTGTAAAATTGCTCATCAATTATAATATTTTCAATAATTCATGGACAGTTTTAATGAATGAAAATAAAAATTGACTTTCTTAAAGTATTCAACACCGAGCAATAAATAATTCACAAATTGGTTCATATATTGAAAGTTTGGTACAAATTTCATGTCAAAATTCTTCATGTACTACATAGATTCTCAATTTTGGTTTCTCTCATATTTCTTAATACATTATAACGTTTTTTCCAATCCATTCTTTTGGCCCTGTGCTTGCGAAGTATCCAAAATCTTTTTTCTGTTGCACCACTAGCTACCTGCCAGAATTCCATTAATTATCCTTCTTGAATCCTGACATAAAATGGTACTCTTATAGTTATATGGTTAGAATTTTGCAAGATTTCCAATACCAATAAATATTGCATGGTCCTGAGTGAAAATAAATATTTATTTGAATGATCTTCAATTTTCCATGGTTGACTTTTATATGAACGATAAGTTCAGATAATTTCATATGGAAGCATTCCACGATATTTTTGCGCTTTCAAACCTGAATTCCCATGTTTGAACTGCAATCGAAATATTCCGGCTTAATTAATAATTATTCGATAATTCGTATACTTAACACTTTTCTAGGTTATATTTATGTTCCATTTCTATGATGAAATTTAATTACTTTTTAGTAACCAGAAATAAAGCCTCGGCTGGACGTTCATGGCCTGCTTCGATGTCAATAATTCTCAAATGGACTATAGATATATTATTTGATGCAATGTAAAAGAGCCCTGAGATCAATTCTGTGGATTTATTGACATTGATAATTAGATTTATATTCTGTGATAAATAACCAAAGAATTGTATCGAAGCATGTTGGAGATTGATTACAAGTGAGAATAAATATAGGCAAAAAATCATATGATCTTTTCAATACATATTACAAAGGCTATGTTCACGCAAACAATTTTGTTTAAGAATGCGTAATTTAAATTCTGTTCATTTGAAATGTATTATTGATATATTTTGTTTAACAATAAAACCAATGTTGTAGAAAATAGATACTTTCATTTCTTTCAATAATCCCTATGCTAGTCATAATAATAACTGGAATTAATAGTTTATATGATAATGCTCTGGAGGGTTTGTAGATCATTCAGAGGTATATTTCGAAGATTATCATGAGGGTTGATAGAACATATAGAACTGAATTATTGTTCAGTGAATGCAACAAAATGAACATAAGACAATTATATATTTATGAGAGAATAGGTCATCAGTTGAGAACTTGTATACTAGATATCGATGTGTGCAATCACTTCAGATTCCATTTGTTTGCAAGAGTCATTTACAGCGTTTTTTAGGATATTTAGGACCATGATTTCTCTGTGTTGGAGTCTTGCTGGACTCTGCGCATAGTCCTGATATTATCCTTGTGTGTCGAAATTCGGGACATCGGCGGCTGGTGGCCGATTCGAACGGGAACTGTTTCAACAAAATTTCAAACTAAGGCAAAACTCCAAACTTCACGACAATGCTTCATGTATTCATGTATTCATGAATTGGTATTTTAGTGCAATTTGTTCGGCAACATGGTTAATAATATGAGTTTTTTGAAAAAACCCTTTTTCCTCTTTGAATAAATAAATAAAATTAGGTACATATATTTGAATAAGTCAAAACAAATAATGTTTGGCTAGAATTTTCTACGGATCTATGGTCTTGATAATGCAATCTGCAAGTAGTTTGAATACATTATTCTTCATCTATGTGCAATTAGCAGGAAAGAAACCATTTGAACGGTCATATTTACGGAACCCCTAGTGTAATTTTGCTCATTGATGAAAGTGATAGCGATATTCGAGATCCACACCTATCTTGAAAATTTCAAGTCCCTAGGCGTTTCCGTTCAAAAGTTACAATTTTCTATGGTTCTGGTTATGCGATCTGGACAAAATTTTGCAAGTAGCTTGAATACATTATTACTCAGCTAGGTGCAAAATTCCATCCCAATCCACTCAGTATTTTCGGAACTATTAGCAATAAATATTTTGAACGGCTATATTCACGGAACCCCTAGTCTTATTTTACTCATTGATGAACGTGACCGCGATATTCGCGATCCAAACCCACCCTGAAAATTTCAAGTTCCTAGGCCTCTCCGTGCAAAAACTACAATATTCTATGGTTTATATGGTTCTGGTTATGCGATCTGGACAAAATATTGCTTCAATACATCATTCTCGATTAAAATACAAAATTTCATCTCGATCGAATCCGTAGTTCCGAATTTATCGAGAAAACGAAATTTCAAACGACCGTATTTACGGAACCCCTTGTATAATGTTGCTCATAGATGAACGTGATCACGACATTCAAGATCCACACCTATCCTGAAAATTTCAAGTCCCTAGGCGTTTCCATTCAAAAGTTACAATTTTCTATGGTTTCTATGGTTCTGGTCATGCGATCTGGACTAAATTTCACATGTAGCTTGAACACCTCATTTTCCATTTGCGTGCAAAATTTCATCTCGATCAAATCTGTAGTTTTCAAGTAATCAGGACAACAAAATTTCAAACGGCCCTATTTACGGAACCCCTGGTGGAATTTGGCCCATTAACGAACTTAACCGAGGCATTCGGGAACTGAACCCACACTGAAAATTTCAAGTCTCTTGGTTGTTCCGTTCGAGAGTTATCGTGCTTACGGCCGGCCGGCCGGACGGCCGGCCGGCCGGACGGACGGCCGGACGGACGGACAGACTCGAATTTTTCGACGGATTCGTCATCAGTGAGTCGAACATAGTCGATTGAGACCATTTTCGGCTCAAAATTCGAAAAATACAGACATCGTGACGAAATGATATAGCCCTCGTGTAAGTAGTACGAGCGCTCAAAAATGTCATATAACACATGGTAGAAATGTTGACGGTTATTCTCCAATTTAAAATTTCTTTCAACATTTCGACCATGTGTTATATGACATTTTTCGTTGCAAATCTTATGTTTAATCTTCCCTTGAAGTTTGGCCCTTTTAAAAGTAAACACCCTGTATAGTTATCCGGACGATTTAGACGACAAGCTTCACGATGAATGTTTGCACTTCAAAGCCTATGTAGCTCAGTCAGAACGTCCTCCAGAAACTCTACTCGAGATGAGTTCCTTCATGAAAAGCGAAAAGAGCTTCGTGCAAGTTTTTTTCTAACTTGATATGGTTAGAATGTTTTGGCAACGAACTGCTCAGCAGAATGGTCTTTTTCGGCTTTGAAACGAATTTTATGATAGTGGCGATCTAGTATATCTCGAGAGCGTTTGAATTATCTTGCCCTTTTGAGCATTAAAGTTCAGCGAAAAAATTGATTTTGAAGTAGAGTTGCAAAAGTTCGCAGAAAAAGAGCAACAAAAAAAACGGTTAATATATTGACGAAGAAAAGTTCAATTGCAGTGTTTTTAAAAGTTTCTTGAATGGTATGTAGAATAATATCAAATAAACCATCTGACACAATGAGATTGTTTCATTTCCACGATAGTAAATTGTCTAAATCAACTCCTCCTGCGAAAAGCACTTGATTGAAAAAATCGGCATGTGTTTCTTTTTAATTCGCTCAACTCAGAGCGGCGGCAAATTGTTATTGGCCTAAGGGAGGAAATAAGTCTAATCCGGCCCTGAACCAGTATCTATTCCCTACGCCTATGCGCGGAGTAGCATGTGAATAGTAGGTATCGACACCGTGCCCTTACGCCCGACGTAGCTACGTCGGACGCAAGGGCCGAGCGCGATCCCAGGCGCTTAACTTCACGCCGCTGCAATGCACTCGCATCTGGAACATCACATTCAACTCGATGCCATCCGATCTTCCAGCTTAGGACTTAGGGCGCGTCCTACGCCTTATGTGAAACGGCAGTAAGTGTTTAATTCGTGGAATCGACGAGGGGAAATTATAAATCTCACAACGCTTCATTTTTTTGGTCATTATATGCGGGTTATCAACATTTTAACGCTCTAGACTAGAATAAACAAATAGGTACTCGAGTTAATTCGTTGAGGTTCACCTTTCTAGGCGTTCCCATGACTTTGATTTTTTCCTTGTATCGACTCGGCCAAAAGAAATAATCTCTATTCCCGACTATTTCGAATTAATTCTGCATGTACCGAAATGTTATTAAGTCTTCCAATTCATTACAAGTGAACATAGATAGTACGAGGTTTACAACCAGAAAAATTGAAGCCGACGGATCGGTCCTAGGACCGTTACTGTTCAACATGTATGTATGTTTGTCAGACATACCAAAGATGACAAGATGTTAGATTGCCCAGTTCCCAGATGACACTGCTGTCTACTACTCCAGCAGAATGAAGAAATCCATAACGGAGCAACTCCAGATAGACTTAGACAGACTAATGAGGTAATTCAAGAAATGGAGGTTCAAAATAAGTACGAAGAAAACAGTTGCCATATACTTCAGTGGCACCAATATGGAGAAGAAAAAGGCAGGAAACGTCATGTTAGAAAACCAAAAGATTGACTGGAAAAAAAGATTTACAAGGTACGTTGAATGAAATCATAAGGATATCTATAGGTGCTTCGTGGTACGTCAGCAATAAAAAAATAAGAAAAGAATGGAAAATACCAACTATCGAGAAAATAATTGACAAAGCAACCGAGAAGACAATAGAATCGAAGACAGAACACGAGAACATACCAGTCAGAACCACAGGCAAGGAGAAATAGCTCTTGCAAAGAAGCCAATAGATGAATAGCAAAAAAACATGCAAAATAGAGGTGGACTTCTCTGAGTAACCAATAGAATAAAAACGGAAAAATTATATCAAAGGCGAAGAGAAGTGAACTCCAGTCCTTTTCAAAAACCAGGACCTATGGAAGTAAATATTCGCTAATAGGAGTAATGATAATTTATTTTTGAATTAGGATATCGATGAACTTCTGAACTGTGTTATACTTATATTTGATAAGGCGAGCTCAAGAGGAATTCGATGATTGAAATTCAACATTGTTTCTGAAGATGTTTAAGTTAGTAGTTCTGAGTTGTTCAATCTTTGTCTTCATATTGAAAAATGCTGACTGTGATACATATAATTTTGGAGGCTGCCCCAAAATGAAATCACAGCAAAACTTCAACATGACAGAGGTATTTGATTTCCATATAATTTTGATTGGTGAAAATATGATGTTACGTTATATTGTTGATCTTAAAGTATTCTTCACTTTTCAATCCATTTACTTTCCATGCGTTTGAAAAGAAGAATTTAGAACTCTATGAGGAACTTCTCGTTCTCCCATAGTACCGTATTCTTTTAATAATGGAAGAACATCGGATATGATTCATTATATTGAATTAAATGAACACATTAATTCATAAAATATTTTTTTTTCAAACATACAGAAACAACCTCATTTTTCGACTGACAGGATCATCGAAAAGTTCTACTTCTCCTCCGCCGTAAGGAAATGTGTTGCTATGTAAACAATTAATTACATTTCCGTACGCCGGAGGGAAAGGTGTCGCTATGTAAACGATGAATTAGGTACCATGAACAACCTAAAAAATTCTAAACCAAACGTCATTTTTATTCACTAAAGTTACATTGAATGTGCAATTGGTCAATGTTGCATTTTGACCATGTAGTAAAATACGGGAAGGATTCTGTTCAGAAGCTGATGACTCAATGGGGTCATGTGAGTTGCTGGTTCCAGGAAATTCTTTGACGTTCAATATTCTACTAGCAGCCAAAAAGAAAACTTTCGAACTGCTCCTCAGAAAAACTCTTGATTTCTTTGCATGATATCCTTCATTCGATTTCCTCAAAAACGCGCGTAACTTCAAATATTCACCACTATCTATTTCGTGTTTGATCGCTAGTTCAGACTTCATCATGGAATATCGGATAGCCATTGTTTTGAAATATGCTCGAAGTTCTCTTGAAAAACTGCCACACTTTTCGAATATCACCAGTTCACGAAGTGATCATATGCTGCATAATATTTTTCACTAGACTTTGATGGCCCAAGAGAAGAGACTGCTTCATTGTCCGAAGCCTCAATTTCTGAAGACATTTTCACGTTTCACCAGCTGGCAAGTGAAAGCTATCAATTATTATACTTCTGTCAAAATTAATTTTTCATGACAATCATAACTAGGCAATTTTTCATTGATATTTCAATTATAACGATCGTGAACATAGATCTAATTCAAAGGTGGATCTTCAGATTTGTATAAAATTCAAAACGTTTGGAAAAAAATTACGAAAAACACTGCCTTGAAGGCAGGAGCTTTTGGGCGCTAGTACATGCACCTTGTAGGTAGATTCGCATTTTCCAGTTTTAGAAATCTATTGAAGGAATTTTCGACAGCTGTCACAAAAATTCCTAAACTTAGGCGAAACTCCAGACTTCATGTCAGTGCTTTAGGTGATCAATTTTTTTCGATAATTCGCTAGAATTTTCTACGGTATTTATGGTCTTGGTGGTGCGATCTGGACAAAATTGGCTCGTAGTTTGAATACATTATTCCTATGCTAGGTGCAAAATTTCATCCCAATCCAATCAGTAGTTTAGAAATTATCAGAAAAAAAATATTTTGAACAGCCATATTTACGGAACCCCTTGTCTAATTTTGCTCATTGATGAACGTAGCCGCGATATTCGCGATCCAAACCCACCCTGAAAATTTCAAGTTCCTAGGCCTTTCCGTTCAAAAGTTACAATTTTCTATGGTTTTTATGGTTCTGGTCATGCGATCTGGACAAAATATTGTTTTAATATATCATTCACGATCAAAATACAAAATTTCATCTCGATCGAATCCGTAGTTTCGAAATTATCGAGAAACCAAAATTTCAAACGACCGTATTTACGGAACCCCTAGTATAATTCTGCTCATTGATGAACGTGAACGCGACATTTTAGATCCACACCTTTCCTGAAAATTTCAAGTCCCTAGGCCTTTCAGTTCGAAAGTTATTATTTTCTATTATTTCTATGGTTCTGGTCATGTGATCTGGAGAAATGTAGCTTGAATATATCATTCTTCATTAGTATACATCATCTCGACCGAATCTGTAGTTTTGAAATTATCAAGAAAACTGAATTTCAAACGACCATATCCACGGAACCCCTAGTATAATTTTGCTCATAGATGAACGTGATCACGACATTCGAGATCCACACCTATCCTGAAAATTTCAAGTTCCTAGGCCTTTCCGTTCAAAAGTAACAATTTTCTATGGTTTCTATGGTTCTGGTCATGTGATCTGGACAAAATATTGCTTCAATATATCATTCTCGATTAAAATACAAAATTTCATCTCGATCGAATCCGTAGTTTCGAATTTATCGACAAAACAAAATTTCAAACGACCGTATTTACGGAACCCCTTATATAATGTTGCTCATAGATGAACGTGATCACGACATTCGAGATCCACACCTATCCTGAAAATTTCAAGTCCCTAGGCTTTTCCGTTCAGAAGTTACAATTTTCTATGGTTTCTGTGGTTCTGGTGATGCGATCTGGACAAAATCACATGTAGCTTGAACACCTCATTTTCCATTTGAGTGCAAAATTTCATCTCGATCAAATCTGTAGTTTTCAAGTAATCAGGGAAACAAAACTTTGAACGGCCATATTTACGGAACCCCTGATGGAATTTCGCCCATTGACGAACTTAACCGAGGCATTCCGGAACTGAACCCACACTGAAAATTTCAAGTCTCTAGGTTGTTCCGTTCGAGAGTTAACGTGCTTACGGCCGGACGGACGGATGGACAGACTCAAATTTTCCGACGGATTCGTCTTCAGTGAGTCGAACATAGTCGATTGAGACCATTTTCGGCTCAAAATTCGAAAAATACAGATATCGTGACGAAATGATATAGCCCTCGTGTAAGAAGTACGAGCGCTCAAAAAAATACCATATTCCATTCGGAGGAAAAGCGTCTTTTCATGGCTCGCCTTCAATTATCCACCTCACTACGTTCGGCGGGTAAACCCAAGCTCGCCATGAAAAGTGACACTTTTCCTCCTTAAGAAATAATATACTACTATAATTCATAATAATCTTTGTGTAGACTGAAATTCTCGAAGGAAATCATTTTTCAACAAAAATGCAATATTTTTTTGATCTTACAAACATTGGTGATAAACTTTCTTTTTCATTCCATCTTTCATCCGACGATTATTAACTGGTATAATATTAAACAGGATCCAGCAGAAACGACTGATAGTTCTTGAAACAGGACGAATGAATGAATTTATAAGAAACGATGTGTCTCGTTTACACGATGCATGATATTGCTTCTTCGCTGAACGACAATGTCTCGCGATTCAGTTGGATCGCCAACAATAATTGCAGCAACATCATTAACGGTGGGTGCATTGAATCTTCGCACATGTTCACCTGTTGGGGTACAATCCGCTCTTATGAAAAATTTGTGCGTATCCGATGGCATTCGCTCCAATGCTGTTTTGAACATATTAACCACAGCATTATTAGCGTGAAAAAATGCTTGCAACTGTTCAATAATTCGTCTCTTTAACTGTTGTGTTCCCTGTATATTGCACCGCACATTCAGCTGATCCACCATCGACGAAATGAAATATATTTGCAGAAATTGATGCGGTTCATCTGGTGCTGGCACCATTGAACCATGCAAATGATATATTTGTCCTTGTATCTGAAATTGCAAACAATCATTTGTTGAAGAATACGGTGTAACTTCTGATCGTGTGATGGTGTAGTGTGTGGTGTATATGTAGTTGTTATGTATCGCAATTCATTGTGTTGGTGTGAGCGATTGGTTATGTGTGTTGTATCTTTTACCTTGCAAGTCGGCATGAAGCCGCATTCTCGAATGATATTAGCTCCAAAGGAAGTCATGCGAAAGCAGTTATTGTATTCAATGATGTGTTGAAGAAAATGGCTGGAATCGGGATCACTTCCATCGAACAATGGTGTCAGTGGCTGTGGTGGTGTAAGTAATGGATCCAGTTTGACTTTTCCACTTGCGCAGCACAATCCAGCCGTTTCTCTTTTGAACTTTAACGCATTGCAATTTCGGCATATAGTCGTCATTGGTCCAATATCTAAATTTTCATCATCACTGTAGTTCGCAGTGGGATCATATTGGAATGCCAAGCGATTGTATGATGCCAATGATCTTCGTGTGCTCACGCGTTGTCTCAATCAGGCATTTTCTCTTATTATATTTTGTCTTTCTTCGCTTAAGTTCTGTGAATACACTTGTTGCTGGCTTGCATGTCTTGTGCGGCGGCCGATGTTCGCACGTCGTCCTCTAGGCATTTTGGGCTATGGACAGAGTGGTGAATTTAACCTCGAATGCACGATCCACATAATTTACACAGTTCAACTTACGACCTTAAAGACAAATGCCTACTGTTGAAATTGAATAAAAATTTGCACAATAGGTATACGTTATATGTTTTTTTTACTTTTCACAATTTCACAGTGAACACAATACCGGTTTGTCACATGAAATTAACTGAGCAGAGAACAATGAGTAGCTGTCAAACAATGTATCACGAACCGGCGCCATCTACTTAAAATGTTGGTTTGTCCTGAATTTTTCCTGAATTTTCTTTGTTATAAACCTCACGGAGCCCGAGACCTTTCCAACGGATGCAAAACCGTGGAAATTGGTTCGTGCGTTCTGGAGTTATACCGTCAGGAAGGAAAACCCGACTTATTTTTGAGCGCTCGTACAACTTACACGAGGGCTATATCATTTCGTCACGATGTCTGTATTTTTCGAATTTTGAGCCGAAAATGGTCTCAATCGACTATGTTCGACTCACTGATGACGAATCCGTCGGAAAATTCGAGTCTGTCTGTCCGTCCGTCCGTCCGGCCGGCCGTATACACGATAACTCTCGAACGGAATGTCCTAGAAACTTGAAATTTTCAGGGTAGGTTCGAATCTCGAATGCCGCGGTTGAGTTCGTTATTGGGCAAAATTCGCCGAGGGGTTCCGTTGTTTTCCTGATTACTTTGAAACTACAGATTCGATCGAGATGTAATTTTGCACTCTAATGGAAAATGAGGTGTTCAAGCTACATGCAAAATTTTGTTCAGCTCGCATCACCAGAACCATAGAAACCATAGAAAATTGTAACTTTTGAACGGAAACGCCTAGGGACTTGAAATTTTCAGGATAGGTGTGGATCTTGATTGTCGTGATCACTTTCATCTAGAAGCAAAATTATACCAGGGGTTCCGTAAATATGGTCGTTTGAAATTTAGTTTTCTTGATAAATTCCAAACTACAGATTCGATCGTGACGAAATTCTGTATACTAATGGAGTATGATATATTCAAACTACATTTCACTAGACCGCATGACCAGAACCATAGAAACCATAGAAAATCATAACTTTCGAACGGAAAGGCTTAGAGACTTGAAATTTTCAGGATAGGTGTAGATTTGAAATGTGGCGTTCACGTTCATCAATGAGCAGAATTATACTAGGGGTTCCGTAAATACGGTCGTTTGAAATTTTGTTTCCTCGATAATTTCGAAACTACGGATTCGATCGAGATAAAATTTTGTATTTTAAACGAGAATGATATATTAAAGCAACATTTTGTTCAGATCGCATGACCGGAATCATAGGAACAATAGAAAATTATAACTTCCGAAGGGAAATGCCTAGGAACTTGAAATTTTCAGGGTGGGTTTGGATCGCGAATTTCACGGTCACGTTCATCAATGAGCAAAATTAGACTAAGGGTTCCGTAAATATGGCCGTTCAAACTATTTTTTACTGATAATTCCGAAACTACTTATTGGATTGGAATGGAATTTCGCACAGTTTGAATTTTCTTTGACATCTCTCAAAATCTTTCCAATTGGTTTCTAAAACTGAATAATGCGAATCTACCTACAAGGTGCATGTACGAGCGCTCAAAAGCTCCTGCCTTCACGGCAGTGCTTTCCGTAATTTTTTTTCTTCCCTGATAATTTCGAAACTAACAATTTGATCGGAATGAAATTTGGCACCTAGCTGAGGAATAATGTATTCAAACTACGTGCGAAATTTTGTCCAGATCGCATCACCAAGACCATACATACCGTAGAAAATTTTAGCGAATTATCGAAAAAAAAATTGGTCACCTAAAGCACTGACTTGAAGTCTGGATTATCGCCTTAGTTAGAAAATTTGTTTGACAGCTGTCAAAAATTTCCTCAATTGGTTTCCAAAACTGGAAAATGTGAATCTACCTACAAGGTGCATGTACGAGCGCTCAAAAGCTCCTGCCTCCACGGCAGTGCTTTTGGTAATTTTTATATAGTAGATTTCAATTGTATTAAAAACAAAAAAAAAAGATTGGAATTGTATACCAAAAAGTTGGGGAAAAAATATATGGCCAAAATGACTTCACTTATGACTATCTCCGTTTTCCTGGCACCCTGAAGTCAGCTTTCCTCGATGTTTGTCGAGGAATCTGAAATATTCTACGCTTTAAGAGTTTAAGATACTCATTCTGTTCGTTACAAGGATGGAGCTAAAAAAAAAAATTACGAAAAGCACTGCCGTGAAGGCAGGAGCTTTTGAGCGCTCGTACATGCACCTTGTAGGTAGATTCACATTTTCCAATTTTAGAAATCAATTGAAGGAATTTTCGACAGCTGTCAAAAAAATTCTGAAACTTGGGCGAAACTCCAAACTTCATGTCAGTGCTTCAGCTGATCAATTTTTTTTTGATAATTCGCTAGAATTTTCTACGGTATCCATGGTCTTGGTGATGCGATCTGGACAAAATTTTGCACGTAGTTTGAAAACATTATTCCCCAGCTGGGTGCAAAATTTCATTCCAATCCGATCAGTAGTTTCGAAACTATCAGGGAAAAATTTTTTGAACGGCCATATTTACGGAACCCCTGGTCTAATTTTGCTCATTGATGAACGTTACCGCGAAATTCGCGATTCGAATCTATCCTGAAAATTTCAAGTTCCTAGGCCTTTCCGTTCAAAAGTTACAATTTTCTATGGTTTCTATGGTTCTGGTCATAGATTTAATATATCATTCACGATTATAATACAGAATTTCGTCACGATCGAATCTGTAGTTTGGGAATTATCAAGAAAACTAAATTTCGAATGACCATATTCACGAAACCCCTAGTATAATTTTGCTCATAGATAAAAGTGATCACGACAATCGAGATCCACACCTATCCTGAAAATTAAAAGTTTCTAGGCGTTTCCGCTCAAAGGTTACAATTTTCTATGGTTTCTATGGTTCTACTGATGCGAGCTGAACAAAATTCTGCATGTAGCTTGACCACCTCATTTTCCATTAGAGTGCAAAATTTCATCTCGATCGAATCTGTAGTTTCAAAGTAATCAGGAAAACAAAATTTCGAGCGGCCATATTTACGGAACCCCTCGGCGAATTTTGCCCAATAACGAACTCAACCGCGGCATTCGAGATTCGAACCTACCCTGAAAATTTCAAGTTTCTAGGACATTCCGTTCGAGAGTTATCGTGTATACGGCCGGCCGGACGGACGGACGGACAGACAGACTCGAATTTTTCGACGGATTCGTCATCAGTGAGTCGAACATAGTCGTTTGAGACCATTTTCGGCTCAAAATTCGAAAAATACAGACATCGTGACGAAATGATATAGCCCTCGTGTAAGTAGTACGAGCGCTCAAAAACACTTGCAATATGCAAACAAGAGGGATCGCATATTAATTCTACCTTTTTTGGACAGCGCGATGATCGTTTTAGAGCTGACAAAGATACACCGAAGATCAAACATGCAGTTGAAATACCAAAACAATATTCACATTGAAATAGAATGATCAAGTTATCCGTAATGTGAGACAAAAAAATTGAAAAACCCTGCCGTGAAGTCAGGAGCTTTTGAGCACTCGTTTATCCACCTTGTAGGTAGATTCGCATTTTCATTTTTAGAAACCAATTGAAGAAATATTCGACAAGTGTCGAAAAAATGACAGCAGTTTTTTGTCAATCATGCCGAATCAGCTGTTAAAGAAATATAAGGATTCTTTATATGAAATCGTTCTAGTTATGCGATCTGGAAAAAAATGTTGCTTGAATATACAAATCTTCATTAAAATAAAAAATTCACGATCGAATCTGTAGTTTGAAATCATCGAGAAAACAAATTTCAAACGACCATATTTACTCTTGGTCGAATTTTGCCCAATAACGAACTCAACCGCGGCATTCGAGATTCGAACCTACCCCGAAATTTTTTTTCGTTAGAGACTTATCGTGTAAACGGATAGACGGCCGGACAGACAGACTTGAAGTTTTCGGAATCGTCATCAGTGAGTCGAACCTTTGGGTGACCAATTTTTTTTCGATAATCCGGTAGAATTTTTTACGGGGATGCGATCTGGACAAAATTTCGCACGTAGTTTGATTACATTATTCTTCATCTATGTGCGAAATTTCACCCCAATCAGTAGTTTCGAAATTATGAAGAAAGAAATATATTGAATGATAGAAACCATAGAAGATTATATCTTTTGAACGGAAATGCCTAGGGACTCGAAATTTTCAGGGTACGTTCCGATCGCGAATTTTGCGGTCACGTTCATCAATGAACAAAATTAGACTAGGGGTTCCGTAAATATGGCCGTCCAAAATATTTTTTTCCTGATATTTCCAAAAGTACCCATTGGATTGGAATAAAATATTGAACATAGAAGAAGAAGAATGTATTCAAACTACGTGGGAAATTTTGTCCTGATCGCATCACAAAGACCATAGATACCGTAAAAAATTCTACCGAATTATCGAAAAAAATTCACCCAAAGCACTGACGTGAAGTCTGGCGTTACGCCTTAGTTTGAAATTTTTTTGATAGCTGTCAAAAAATTTTTGAATTTTTTCTAAAACTTGAAAATGCGAATCTACCTACTAGGTGCATGAACGAGCGCTCAAAAGGTCCTGACTTCACGGCAGTGCTTTCCATCATTTTTCAAGTTGCATTGGATATAATTCCTTCAAAGTGTTCTCAAAAATTTTTTTCTGATAACAGTCTGTCTATTAATTCAGTATCGTATCCGTTATTCAAAGCCATTTGTTTGATGAAATTCAATTCTACAAATTCTTCTTACTCAAAGGGACGTTAACTAATCTATGGATCATGATGTTGTACGCTGCTTTTTTTTGTGGGAACGGGTGACAAGAATTTTCGTGTATTGCTATGTCCGTATGTGATGGTTTGTGAAAAATACTAATTTCGTGTTCATTATTGACTCTTGTTATTGTCAAATCTAAGAAGTTGATAGCGTTCACTGACTACTCCATTGTGAACTCAAAAGACGGGTGAATTGAATTAATGAATTCAAAGAATTGATTTAATTGACAATCAGTTCCGACAAAACAAGTTAATTTGTCATCGACGTACCGCTGCCAATAAATGAAGTTCTTGATACCCGGATTTGAATGGATTTTTTCTTTGATATCATTCATGAAATTTCAGCTGTAATGGGCTGAGCGGATTTCCCATGATTAACCCTTCATTCGAGGAATAAAATTCATCGTTGAATCTAAAATAATTCTGAGATAGGCAAACTTCAAGAAGATTAATGATTTCAAGATTTATGATAGGGTTCACATTATTCTTGAGGAATAACTGTTCAACTAGAACTAAAGTTTCTTGTGGGGGAATACTAGGTAATAAATTTTTCACATCGAAAGAAATGAATTTATAATACTTCGGGAGTGGGACCACCTCGATTTTATCGATTAATTCATAAGAATTTTTAATACTGAATTTTGGGCGAAAGTTGGAATGAAACGTTATCAAATCGATTAACTTTTTTGAGAGTTCAACTGAAGGTGCAGTTATGAAAGAAACAACTGCTCGTATTGGGTAATTTTCATGTGGAGTTTGACAAGCAAGCGAATATAACTCTGAGGCTTCCGGATTCATGGTCACGCAGCGAGACTTCAGTTTATCGTCTAAAACAATGTCTGGAGATTGCAAAACTTTCTTTTTTCGAGTTCAAAAATCTTTGTAAAATTTTTTATAATTCCCAGAATTCAAAAACTCTTTAGTCCTTACTCCTTCTAATTTAATCCTGTCTTTCTAACGCTACGACAGTTTTACCCTTGTGTCCCTTGTCCGCTCGTGTAAAAATAATGCTGTTTTCGACTATTTTCTGTTTGATATCCCGCACGATTTTCATATCTCTGACTGGTTCAATAGTTCAATTTTTTTCACGATGTTCTTCTTTCATAATATTCGCAGCAATATGTTTGTTAACCGTACTCGAACGTTAAAGAAACTTCTTTATCTACGCCCTAAAGTTCTAAGTTTTTTGTATTCATGGCCGGTTTGATAATGTAATGGAAACCTTTTCCGATCAACGTTTTTTCATTGTCATTGAGATTTTTACCTTTCTACCTCTTCGATTACTTCTATTGCTATTGCATCTCCTTATGTGTTATTACAAGTCCAAATGAAAGCAAAATCCACTACTCTGTTTTCTTGTCCTCTCCAAGCCTCAAGCTTCAGGTAATTGAAAGCGAGCCATGAAAAGTCACTTCTCCTCCGAATGGAATATGTTATATTTTTTTTTCAAACGCTTCAAAATTCATTAAAATCTGGAGATAAGATCTATATTCACGATCGTTATAATTGAGTGATCAATAGAAAGTTTACCTTGTTACGGTTGTCTCGCAAAATTAATTATGATAGTCAATTACATTTTTCCCTACGGTGTGAGGAAATGTCATTCATCGTTGACTTAGAAACCACTTTTCCTACGGTGGAGGAGAAGAAGAACTTTTCGATGATCCTGTCAGTCGAAATATGACGTTGTTTCTGTACGTTCGAAACAAAAATCATTTTCTTTGACAAATATAATATGACCTGTTTTTAAAGGATTTCCATAAATACTAACTGATATTACATAAATAATATCAAAATACATTTTACAAACTCACTGCTATTAAATACTTACATATTGTAAATATGAGATTCCATATTTCACTCCAAATTCGAATGGCTCGCTATCGTTGACTGAAATTAATAGGTAAAATAGCAATATAAATTCGATGAGTAATCAATCAAAATGAGATTGCTTTTTCAGAACTCTCATTAATAATTTGCAATGAAATTCCTCACAAAATCACAGCAAAGTTCTCAGTAACATGTATCGAAATTATTGTACATGACAATCGCCCAATCGCACCAAAATCGGGTTGACCGTTGACGTTCGGACCGAACAAACGAATTTCGTCGATTTCACACGAAAACCATGCTTCCATCTCATTAGCTGGGTACTTGCGTTAATCAATATATCTTTTCAACCACGATGTCCGGCGTCGTCCTGGAGCTGTCCAATTTTTTTACAAATATAAACATAACCAAATTAGATAATGTTGTTTCTCTTACATGTACAGTGTTACGCGTACCGAGCGAATAGAATTCAAAACAGAGTTGCCACGCGGCACGTGAATTGTTTACACAGAATGTCATGAAGGAATATTCTTCTTCTGACACCACAAATAAAATGAAAATATACAGTTAATAATAATGTTTATTCACGAGAGTTCAGATTTTACAATAATCGAGGTACATATGGGCCAGTCAGCACATGAACAAACAAAGATAATCACTGAAGCTGTGGTAATCACAGCTTGTACATGATGGGGAACTTAATGCTAATATGGTTTTACAATATAATAAAATGATGAACAACACAACATTTCAAAATACAACATATAAGTATACAGCATTACAACATGAAATAATAAAATATCATATCATAAGATATGTTTATTTTACGAATCCTACGAATATAACACTTTACGGTAGAAAAACATGGCAACAGATCATGGTAAAGGCAGCATGGTTAGTGAAACTTGCAAACTAATATGTAGAGTAAACCCATTAGAACCTATGGTCGTACGTGGGTTCCCTCTACACCGTTATCTACAATTTCTCATTTGTAGGTGTGGAATACATCGTTATACATTTTTGGTTTGAACAGTAGTATAGGAAAAGTAGTGATAGAGATAATACAATTGTGGTTTTAGCAATAATAATAGATGCGGCAATTACACTATATGAGTTTAAAAGGAAATAAAAAAATATACAATTAGTTTTCAGTGTGGAGGAAAAATAATGATGAAAAAAAATTACGAAAAGCACTGCCGTGAAAGCAGGAGCTTTTGAGCGCTCGTACATGCACCTTGTAGGTAGATTCGCATTTTCCAGTTTTAGAAACCAATTGAAGGAATTTTTGACAGCTGTCAAAAAAATTCTGAAACTTGTGCGAAACTCCAGACTTCATGTCAGTGCTTCAGCTGATCAATTTTGTTTCGATAATTCGCTAAAATTTTCTACTGTTTATATGGTCTTGGTGATGCGGTCTGGAAAAAATTTTGCACGTAGTTTGAATACATTATTCCTCAGCTAGGTGCATAATTTCATTCCAATCCGATCAGTAGTTCCGAAACTATCTGGAAAAAAATATTTTGAACGGCCATATTTACGGAACCCCTAGTCTCATTTTGCTCATTGATGAACGTGACCGCGATATTCGCGATCCAAACCCACCCTGAAAATTTCAAGTTCCTAGGCCCTAGATCCACACCTATCCTGAAAATTTCAAGTCCCTAGGCCTTTCTGTTCGAGAGTTATGATTTTCTATGGTTTCTATGGTTCTGGTTCTTCTCATGTGATGTGGAGAAATGTAGCTTGACTATATCATTCTCCATTAGTATACAAAATTTCGTCACGATCGAATCTGTAGTTTTGAAATTATCAAGAAAACTAAATTTCAAACGACCATATTTACGGAACACCTAGTATAATTTTGTTCATAGACGTAAGAACGTGATCACGACATTCGAGATCCACACCTATCCTGAAAATTTCAAGTTCCTAGGCGTTTCCGTTCAAAAGTTACGATTTTCTACGGTTCTGGTCATGCGATCTGGACAAAATTTCACATGTAGCTTGAACACCTCGTTCTCCATTTGAGTGCAAAGATCGAATCTGTAGTTTCGAAGTAATCGAGAGAACAAAATTTTGAACGGCCATATTTACGGAACCCCTGGTGGAATTCGGCCTATTAACGAAATCAACTGAGGCATTCGGGAACTGAACCCACACTGAAAATTTCAAGTCTCTAGGTTGATCCGTTCGAGAGTTATCGTGCTTACGGGCGGACGGCCGGACGGACGGACAGACTCGAATTTCTCGACGGATTCGTCATCAGTGAGTCGAACATAGTCGATTGAGACCATTTTCGGCTCAAAATTCGAAGAATACAGACATCGTGACGAAATGATATAGCCCTCGTGTAAGTCGTACGAGCGCTCAAAAAGGAGATGTATCTTCGTTTCAAAGTTACCGACCTATAAGTATTTTAAGCAGTTTTCCAAAATTTTCGAACATGTTTTCGGTGGAAGATTGTCGAATTTCATGACTGTGTGTAATGCTTTTGGTGGCTCTCAGCATGGTTACTTGGAGGGAAGTTCGGTTCAGACCGCTTTATTTCAGTTCACTGAGAGAGTCGTGAAGCTGATCGAAGATGATATGCTTGATCTGGGCTTGTTTATAGATCTGGCTAGTGCCTACGACTGTATTTTCAGGCCGTTTCAGTTGGAGAAGCTTGAGAGGTTATGGGTGGGAGGAATAGCAAAAAATTTGGAAAAGCAATGCCGTGAAGGCAGGAGCTTTTGAGCGCTCGTACATGCACCTTGTAGGTAGATTCGCATTTTCCAGTTTCAGAAATCAATTGAAGGAATTTTCGACAGCTGTCAAAAAGATTCTGAAACTTAGGCGAAACTCCAGACTTCATGTCAGTGCTTCAGCTGACCAATTTTTTTTCGATAATTCGCTAGAATTTTCTACGGTATCTATGGTCTTGGTGGTGCGATCTGGACAAAATTTTGCACGTAGTTTGAATACATTATTACTCAGCTAGGTGCAGAATTTCATCCTAATCCGCTCAGGATTTTTGGAACTATCAGCAAAAAAATATTATGAACGGCCATATTCACGGAACCCATAGTCTAATTTTGCTCATTGATGAACGTAACCGCGATATTCGCGATCCAAACCCACCCTGGGAATTTCAAGTTCCTAGGCCTTTCCGTTCAAATGTTACAATTTCCTATGGTTTCGATGGTTCTGGTCATGCGATCTGGACAAAATATTGTTTTGATATATCATTCTCGATTGGAATACAAAAATTTCATCTCGATCGAAACCGTAGTTTCGAAATTATCGAGAAACCAAAATTTCAAACGACCGTATTTACGGAACCCCTAGTATAATTCTGCTCATTGATGAACATGAACGCGACATTTCAGATCCACACCTATCCTGAAAATTTCAAGTCCCTTGGCTTTTCCGTTCGAAAGTTATGATTTTCTATGGTTTCTATGGTTCTAGTCATTTGATCTGGAGAAATGTAGCTTGAATATATCATTCCCCATTAGTATACACAATTCCGTCACGATCGAATCTGTAGTTTTGAAGTTATCAAGAAAACTAAATTTCAAACGACCATATTTACGGAACCCCTAGTATAATTTTGCTCATAGATGAACGTGATGACGACATTCGAGATCCACACCTATCCTGAGAATTTCAAGTCCCTAGGCGTTTCCGTTCAAAAGTTACAATTTTCTATTGTTTCCATGGATCTGGTTATGCGATCTGGACAAAATTTCACATGTAGCTTGGACACCTCATTCTCCATTGAAGTGCGATCGAATCAGTAGTTTCGAAGTTATCAGGAGAACAAAATTTTGAACGGCCATATTTACGGAACCCCTGGTGGAATTCTGTCCATTACGAATTTAACCGAGGCATTTGGGATCTGAACCTACACTGAAAATTTCAAGTCTCTAGGTTGATCTGTTCCGACGGCCGGACGGACGGACAGACTCGAATTTTCCGACGGATTAGTCATCAGTGAGTCGAACATAGTCGATTGAGACCATTTTCGGCTCAAAATTCGAAAAACACAGACATCGTTACGAAATGATATAGCCCTCGTGTAAAAGTATAAGTAGTACGAGCGCTCAAAAATTGAAATGAGAAATAATGATAATACTGTTGAAATACAGTCGAAGGGTTTCCACAGGTATTTTGGTATCACAATAGACGCGCATTTAAGATGGAACATCCACGTCGATAACGTAACTAAAACACTGAGACCATTGTTGAGCAAATGTCGACATTTGAGGAATATATTAGACATTAAATATTTGAAGATCCTGTATTTTGCCTTTGTGGAGTCGAGACTACAGTATGGGGTGCACAGTTGGGGTGCAGCATTGCCAGTCCATCTGAGAAAACTAGAGGTCGTTCAGAAGAAAATTTTGAAAATTATGTACAGAAGGAAAGAAACATATCCATCAGATGTTTTGTTCAGTGAAACACAGGTCTTAGATATAAGGCAACTGTACATGTACAATGCACTTATATTTCTATACAAGAATTAAACTTCAATGAGAAGGGTGGATCATCGATATAAGACGAGAACTGCTACGAACCTATTCTAACACATTCGGGCTGTAAAAAAGTCTATTGGACAGCGTTATCCATTGTACCAGACGAGGAAGATGTAGAACTCTTTACCGGAGGTTCTCAAGGAGGAAATATTGAGGGTGAATTCTGTGGGGTTGATGAAGTCAAGTTAAAAGCCTACATCAGATCTATTAACTGTAGGATTGTCCATTGTTTGGTCGTACCTTCACTTAGGTGATAGTGTGTGTCTGAGTGGTTGGTCGCGAGGTTTCATCGGGTAAATGATTTACGGTTTTTGAGCGCTTGTACTACTTACACGAGGGCTATATCATTTCGTCACGATGTCTGTATTTTCCGAATTTTGAGCCGAAAATGGTCTCAATCGACTATGTTCGACTCACTGATGACGAATCCGTCGGAAAATTCGAGTCTGTCCGTCCGGCCGTCCGTCCGTCTGTCCGTCCGGCCGTAAGCACGATAACTCTAGAAAGGAACAACCTAGAGACTTGAAATTTTCAGAGTGGGTACAGATCCCAAATGCCTCGGTTAAGTTCGTTAATGGGCAAAATTCCACCAGGATTTCCGTGAATATGGGCGTTCAAAGTTTTGTTCTCCTGATTACTTATGAAACTGCAAATTTTTAAGAGATGAAATTTTGCACTCAAATGAAGAATGAGATGCTCAAGCTACATGCGAAATTATGTCCAGACCGCATGACCAGAACCATAGAAACCATAGAAAATTGTAACTTTTGAACGGAAACGCCTAGGGACTTGAAATGTTCAGGATAGGTGAGGATCTCGAATGTCGTGATCACGTTTTTCTATGAGCAGAATTATACTAAGGGTTCCGTAAATATGGTCGTTTGAAATTTAGTTTTTTTGATAATTTCAAAACTACAGATTCGATCGTGACGAAATTTATATACTAATGGAGAATGAAGCTACATTTCTCCAGATCGCATGACCAGAACCATGGAAACCATAGAAAATCATAAGTTTCGAACGGAGAGGCATAGGTTCGGATCGCGAATTTCGCGTTCAAGTTTATCAATGAGCAAAATTAGACTAGGGGTTCCGTGTATACGGTCGTTTGAAATTTTGTTTTCTCGGTCATTTCGAAACTACGGATTGGATCGAGATAAAATTTTGTATTTTAATCGAGAATATAATATAATATATTAAAGCAACATTTTGTCCAGATCGCATAACCAGAACCATAGAAACCATAGAAAATTAGAACTTCCGAAGGAAAAGGCCTAGAAACTTGAAATTTTCAGGGTAGGTTTGTATCGCGAATTTCGCGGCCACATTCATCAATGAGCAAATTTAGACTAGGAGTTCCATAAATATGGCCGTTCAAAATATTTTGTTCCTGATAAATTCGAAACTACTGGTTGGATTTGAATGAAATTTCACACCTAGCTGAAGAATAATGTATTCAAACTACTTGCGAAATTTTGTCCAAATCGCATCACCAAGACCATAGATACCGTAGAAAATTCTAGCGAATTATCTAAAAAAAACTGGTCAGCTGAAGCACTGACATGAAGTCTGGAGTTTCGCCTAAGTTTGAGAATTTTTGACAGCTGCCGATAATCCCTTCAATTGATTTCTGAAACTGGAAAATGCGAATCTACCTACAAGGTGGATGTAAGAGCATTCAAAAGCTCCTGACTTCACGGCAGTGCTTTTCGTAATTTTTTTATTTTCTTTGTGTTTTTGAGCGCTCGTACTACTCACACGAGGGCTATATCATTTCGTCACGATGTCGGTATTTTTCGAAGTTTGAGCCGAAAATGGACTCAATCGTTTATGTTCGACTCACTGATGACGAATCCATCGAAAAATTTGAGTCCGTCCGTCCGTCCGTCCGGCCGGCCGGCCGTAAGCACGATAACTCTCGAACGGAACAACCTAGAGACTTGAAATTCTCAGTGTGGGTTCATTTCCGGAATGCCTCGGTTGAGTTCGTTAATGGGCCAAATTCCATCAGGGGTTCCGTAAATATGGCCGTTCAAAGTTTTGTTCCCCTGATTACTTGAAAACTACAGATTCGATTGAAATGAAATTTTGCACTCAAATGGAGAATGAGGTGTTCAAGCTACATGTGGAAATTTGTTCAGATCGCATGACCAGAACCATGGAAACCATAGAAAATTGTAACTTTAGAACGGAAACGCCTAGGGACTTGAAATTTTCAGGATAGGTGTGGATCTTGAATGTCATGATCAGATTCATCTATGAGCAAAATTATACTAGGGGTTCCGTAAATATGGTCGTTTGAAATTTAGTATTCTCGATAATTTCTAAACTACAAATTCGATCGTGACGAAATTTTGTATACTAATGGAGAATGATATATTCACGCTACATTTCTCCAGATCACATGACCAGAAACATAGAAACCATAGAAAATCATAACTTTCGAACGGAAAGGCCTAGGGACTTGAAATTTTCCGTAAAGGTGTGGATTTGAAATGTCGCGTTCACGTTTATCAATGAGCAGAATTATACTAGGGGTTCCGTGAATACGGTCGATCCAGATGAAATTCTGTTTGGTTCAGCACTGCCGTGAATGCAGGAGCTCTTGAGCGCTCGTACATGCACCTTGTAGGTAGATTCGCATTTTCCAGTTTTAGAAATCAATTGAAGGAATTTTTGACAGCTGTCAGAAATATTCTTAAACTTAGGCGAAAATCCAGACTACATGTCAGTGCTTCAGCTGATCAATTTTTTTTCGATAATTCGTTAGAATTTTCTACGGTATCTATGGTCTTGGTGGTGCGATCTGGACAAAATTTTGCACGTAGTTTGAATACATTATTCCCCAGCTAGGTGCATAATTTCATTCCAATCCGATCAGTAGTTTCAAAACTATCAGGAAAAAAATGTTTTGAACGGCCATATTTACGGAACCCCCAGTCTTATTTCGCTCATTGTTGAACGTGACCGCGATATGCGTGATCCAAACCCACCCTGAAAATTTCAAGTTCCTAGGCCTTTCCGTTCAAAAGTTATAATTTTCTATGGTTTCTATGGTTCTGGTCATGCGATCTGGACAAAATATTGCTTCAATATATCATTCTCGATTAAAATACAAAATTTCATCTCGATCGAATCCGTAGTTTCGAATTCATCGAGAAAATAAAATTTCAAACGACCGTATTTACGGAACCCCTTGTATAATGTTGCTCATAGATGAACGTGATTACGACATTCGAGATCCACACCTATCCTGAGAATTTCAAGTCCCTAGGCGTTTCCGTTCAAAAGTTACAATTTTCTATGGTTTCTATGGTTCTGGTGATGCGATCTGGACAAAATTTCACATGCAGCTTGAACACCCCATTTTTCATTTGATTGCGAAATTTCATCTTGATCAAATCTGTAGTTTTCAAGTCATCAAGGAAACAAAACTTCGAACGGCCATATTTACGGAACCCCTGGTGGAATTTGGCACATTAACGAACTCAACCGAGGCATTTGAGACCTGAACCTACACTGAAAATTTCAAGTCTCTAGGTTGTTCCGTTCGAGAGTTATCGTGCTTACGAACGGCCGGCCGGACGGACGGACGGACAGACTCGAATTTTCCGACGGATTCGTCATCAGTGAGTCGATTGAGACCATTTTCGGCTCAAAATTCGACAGACATCGTGACGAAATGATATAGCCCTCGTGTAAGTAGTACGAGCGCTCAAAAATTACGAAAAGCACTGCCGTGAAGGCAGGAGCTTTTGAGCGCTCGTACATGCACCTTGTAGGTAGATTCGCATTTTCCAGTTTTAGAAACTCTCGTAGAAACCAATTGAAGGAATTTTTGACAGCTGTCAAAAAAATTCTGAAACTTAGGCGAAACTCCAGACTTCATGTCAGTGCTTCAGCTGATCAATTTTGTTTCGATAATTCGCTAGAATTTTCTACGGTTTATATGGTCTTGGTGATGCGGTCTGGAAAAAATTTTGCACGTAGTTTGAATACATTATTCCTCAGCTAGGTGCATAATTTCATTCCAATCCGATCAGTAGTTCCGAAACTATTTGAAAAAAAAATAATTTGAACGGCCATATTCACGGAACCCCTTGTCTCATTTTGCTCATTGATGAACGTGACCGCGATATTCGCGATCCAAACCCACCCTGAAAATTTCAAGTTCCTAGGCCTTTCTGTTCAAAAGTTACAATTTTCTATGGTTTCCATGGTTCTGGTCATGCGATCTGGAAAAATATTGCTTTAATATATCATTCTCGATTAAAATACAAAATTTCATCTCGATCGAATCCGTAGTTTCGAATTTATCGAGAAAACAAAATTTCAAACGACCTTATTTACGGAACCCCTTGTATAATATTGATCATAGATGAACGTGATCACGAAATTCGAGATCCACACCTATCCTGAAAACTTAACTCAACCGAGGCATTTGGGATCTGAACCTTCACTGAAAATTTCAAGTCTCTAGGTTGATCCGTTCGAGAGTTATCGTGCTTACGGCCGGACGGACGGACAGACTCGAATTTTCCGACGGATTCGTCATCAGTGAGTCGAACATAGTCGATTGAGACCATTTTCGGCTCAATAGTCGAAAAATACAGACATCGTGACGAAATGATAAAGCCCTCGTGTAAGTAGTACGAGCGCTCAAAAAGACCAATTACTCTTTCGGAATCCCGAATTGATTATCTGTTCGTTTTCAGTTTCTCGGATTATGGTATATAGTAGAAGCCACCGACGTTTCCATATCTTGTGCATTTATGACTTTCGGAATCATTGACCATTCTTCTCTATTCAGTGTTGAGCAATCGGCCAATTTCCGTTTCTTACCTTTTGTACAACACATTTTCACCAGAACTGCAAGCATGAGAGTTGTTGATGAGGACAATCCAGCTGGTATGAAGATTCGATGGCACTGGAGTAAGTATAAAACTCTGAAAATTTTCAAACATATTTTGTTCATAGTCTGTTCTCGGCGATCTGGCGATTTATGAAGAACGTGTTGAAAACAAATCCTTACTGATATATGAGTCGAATTCAAGAAATTACCAGAATCAGTTGAGTCGTTCGGAAGTTATAACAAAAAAACTGAATTATTGGAGTACCATTTGGAGGCCCATATCTTCGCAGGGGACGTCGTAGGAAAAAAATTCAGAGCATTCCTGTCTTTATACACCTTATTCATACCTGAGAAAAAGTCACGTAGTGCCAGGACACCCTGTATATCATTGCGTTAATGCTTGACCACGAGCCAGATACGGCGCGATAAGGAATTTGTACAAATCAAATCTGCAGGTGTCAAATCCGTCCGTTGGTGGTGTACAATCCTATAGTTCAGACAAATCTGATCTGGCGCGTTGTCTTTAGGACACAATACACGGACGGATTATCCGCACAGTTCTGATACGTAAAGATTCGATTTGACCGATCCAGATGTGAGATTTCACACCAAAAACGCACGGATTTGATACCATACACGCACTGATATATGTACGAATTTGGCGCGCCACGTATCAGATATAACAGATAATGCGCCCGTGTATGTCGCCCTATTCAGTTCACCCAAAAGACTGTCTGAAATGTGGGATTTTACACCACTAACCGACGGATTTGTTACCTCGAATCATGCATGCAGATCTGGCACGCGTGTTGGTATGTCAATCAATGGACAAGAAAAGATTAAGTTTGTCCGATCTGGATGTGTCGAATCAAATTTCTACGTATCAGAACTGAGAGCTGTGCTGAGCACTGCATATTAGTGCTTCGAGCACAAAGCACAAAGCACTCAAAAAAAAGGTTCCCGTGTCACGGGCACTAAGCACCAATTTTCACAAAAGGCTCGCGATTACTAAGCAGTTTGTGAAAGTAATTCGATATTTCGAGCACTAAGCCCTAAGCACTTATTTTAAGAACGGTTGAAGGTGAGGTCATTCTATTCGGAAGAAAAATTGTAATTATTTAGTTGAGCTGTTATATGATAATATGTGAGATTATTGACGGGTCAGAAAAGATGTATAGGTTGTCCCGAATTTGAAGCTCGCGTTGAGTATGTTGAGAACTATGTGTGTAGAAAAAAAATTTTCAAAGAGCCCGGATCTCTTTGGTTGCGGTGATTAAAAAATCTACTCGCTTCAACTCGCTTGAAAGTTGCCCGTTACAGTTTCAAGCGCACACTGGCAACTGAATAGTGTAACGAAGTGAATTTCGTTACTAGGTCATCCGGTATCATTCACGTAAATTTTTGCAAGAATTTGTGTAAATTATTCAATATATCTGACCACGAGGACATATGGGCCACTCTATATGTTCTACGTCGATTTTTGGAGATTTTACTCGGATAAATCCGTATTCCCCGTCGGGAAATTCCCTAAGTCACCCGGTATAATCGGCCTGGATTTTGAGAAATTTGTTGGAATAATTTTCATATCGCATATGAAGCGAATTCAACGCGATCATTTAAAATCCGAGCCTATGTAGAAAAACTCTAGGAATTCGTCGCCGAAGAGATAGCGCTTGCAGATGTTAGTTTTTGTATGTTGACTGGGAGTTTTTTTGGAAAACGACGCCGTTTTCGAATGTCCGAATTACCCTTATAAAACCGACCTTATAAAAGGGGAAATGGGATGGAATTTTAGGAATTCCGAATAATCCGCCGTGTTTGAGACTGTTAGAAAGTTGTATTAGGAAATTCTGATTTAGCCGCCGTGTTTGACACTATTAGAGATTTGTATTGAAATTCCGAATTATCCGTCGTGAAAAACGTAGTTAGAGATTCGTAGTAGAAATTCCGATTTAGCAGTTGTGATTGACGCTGTTTGAAAATTCGTTCAAAATTCTGATCGAACGAGAGAATTATTGCCCGACCGACAAACCGTTCGATATCGTGTCGAGCTTGTGATAATTGCCGACTTTCGTTCGGGGTTAGCGTTAAACCGAGAAATAGACTCTGAGCCGTTTTGTGCTGTTCGAAGTGTTCCAACGCTTGTGCAGTGTGTGCTGTCCGTACAGGAAAGTCCTAGAGCTGGTGAGCTGTATTTCCGATTTGCATAAGTTCTTTTATGGCCGTAGATTATTCTTCCTGTGTTCCGCGATCGTTACTTGTAAATTCTGTGTCTTCTATTTCCTAATCATCAGTCCCAAGAGTCAATTTAGCTAAGTCAGTACCGTCCTAGATTATCCGAGATTTAGTCCGACTTGCAATTCGGACCTTTCGCTATCTTTGCAGCCGGTTAAGTCCCTCGATCGAATTTGTTCTTATTCCTTCTAGCCTCAATCTGAATAACTAAAACCGTTCTTTCCACCGAATAATTAGTATACCCTGGCAGTATGAAGTATCGTGTCGGTACTTCAATGCCCCTTGAGTGAAGTTCGGACGCTGTTGTTCATTGTGGCCTAGTCTTATGAATGATGCCTTATTTCGGCTCCTCCACCATAGACCCCTTTGTATCAATTCCCCCGATAAAAATTACCTTCCACCATAGACCCATTTGTATCACGTCCCCCCGACCAAAATTGCTTTTTGGCGGATGCGCCCTGGGACTTCCGAGTTAACTTATTACTTACACAATAGTATACTTCGTCTTGATTCGGTTTCAGTCTTGACTTACATCACCACCAGTTTGTTTAGATACTGTTTAGGCAGCGCCGTGCAGTCGCTGAACATCATTAATCCCGATTTCGCGGAACACAGGTTAGGGTGTCACCTCGCCGAAACTCTGGACTGTAAACTGTTGTTTGATTACCATTTTGTATGCTTTCACGCTTGTCCGCATTTTTATCACGCTTATCATCGCTTTCGACATTTGCCCTACTTATTGCTTTGTAATATAGTGCACGCTGATTGCTCGCCTCCCTCGTTTCTCGTCCGCTTGCCGCCAACATATTGTATAGACATCCTGATATTGAAAATTGTTTTTTTGTTGACCTCAAGACTGAGAATTACTTTTTTTTTGTTGATCAGAGGACTGTGTCAGACAGTTCATTATCATTATCATTCCTACTGTATAAGACAGATAGTTGTAGAAAATTAGACCAGCTCTCCATTATAGTATACCAAATTGGACATATCGTCAAGGCAAATTTTATTTACTACCTCCATAGCCTCCCCTTATCGCCGGCAGAAGAAATCGATACTTGCCAATCGCTACCGCCTCAGATTGGATCGAACTCTGTCTCCAACTGTGTAAAAGCTAAGTGTCATAAGGTATTGCGACCTTATAAAACCCATCGCAATTGGCGCCCGAGTTCTTTAGTAAATCCGGTCAAAGGCATTGTTATCAACCAGAGATAAAAACGTCGTTACAATAGTTGCTTAACATCAGTTTCAAAATGGATTTCTTCGAAACTGCATGCCTTTGTGCTCTTCTTCTGAGAAGGAAGAGGAAAATGGGTAAAAAATTTTGGGTTCATCCACTGATCAGCACAGGCTTATAGGTGGAGAATTTCAGAAACAGTTTGAAAATCTGAAAAAATATCACTCCACAATTTTTGAGCGCTCGTACTACTTACACGAGGGCTATATCATTTCGTCACGATGTCTGTATTTTTCGAATTTTGAGCCGAAAATGGTCTCAATCGACTATGTTCGACTCACTGATGACGAATCCGTCGGAAAATTCGAGTCTGTCCGTCCGTCCGTCCGGCCGTCCGTCCGTCCGTCCGTCCGGCCGTCCGGCCGTCCGGCCGTCCGGCCGTCCGGCCGTCAGCACGATAACTCTCGAACGGATCAACCTAGAGACTTGAAATTTTCAGTGTAGGTTCTGATCCCGAATGCCTCGGTTAAGTTCGTTAATGGGCCAAATTCCACCAGGGGTTCCGTAAATATGGCCGTTCAAAGTTTTGTTTCCCTGATTACTTGAAAACTACAGATTTGATCGAAATGAAATTTTGCACTCAGATGGAAAATGAGGTGTTTCAGCTACATGCGAAATTTTGTCCAGATCGCATGACCAGAACCATAGAAACCATAGAAAGTTTTGAACGGAAATGCCTAGGGACTTGAAATTTTCAGGATAGGTGTGGATCTCGAATTTCGTGATCACGTTCATCTATGAGCAACATTATACAAGGGGTTCCGTAAATACGGTCGTTTGAAATTTTGTTTTCTCGATAAATTCGAAACTTCGGATTCGATCGAGATGAAATTTTGTATTTTAATCGAGAATGATATATTGAAGCAATATTTTGTCCAGATCGCATGACCAGAACCATAGAAACCATAGAAAATTGTAACTTTTGAACGGAAAGGCCTAGGAACTTGAAATTTTCAGGGTGGGTTTGGATCGCGAATATCGCGGTCACGTTCATCAATAAGCAAAATGAGACTAGGGGTTCCGTAAATATGGCCGTTCAAAATATTTTTTTCCAGATAGTTTCGGAACTACTGATCGGATTGGAATGAAATTATGCATCTAGCTGAGGAATAATGTATTCAAAGTACGTGCAAAATGTTGTCCAGACCGCATCACCGAGACCATAGATATCGTAGAAAATTCTAGCGAATTATCGAAACAAAATTGATCAGCTGAAGCAGCGACATGAAGTCTGGAGTTTCGCCTAAGTTTCAGAATTTTTTTGACAGCTGTCAAAAATTCCTTCAATTGGTTTCTAAAACTGGAAAATATGAATCTACCTACAAGGTGCATGTACGAGCGCTCAAAAGCTCCTGCCTTCACGGCAGTGCTTTTCGTAATTTTTTTTTTAGGATTCTTATTTGCATATTCTTTCACCCTTTTTTCCTACAATGCTGACCGAAGCTATTAATATCTTCTATGAGTTATTCAATGTTCATCGACATGTTCATTCGAAGCCGCCGAGAATGCAACTGAGAAATCGAGAGCAATTTTAAATCGCCAGTGTGCGGGGACGGGAATGAACTCGTATGTTCTATTCTGCCGGCAACTATTGAGTTGCCTGGAAAATAGAACATGTTGGAATTTTTAAGTTGCCGCAACTGAATAATCGCCTGTGTGCGGGGTCCCATAAAGAATGATGTGTTCTATTTTTGTGATTAAAAAGTTGCTTGAATAAAGTTGCTAGTGTGCGGGAGCTCAAACAGGAAAGGGTTTAGTGATTTGTAATCCGCAGAAGTGCTCGGAAGCACTTTGGGGATTACTAAGCAGTGAGCCTTTTGCTGAAGTACCAAGCACAACGCTTTGGCACAGCTCTTTCAGAACTGTACGAATAATCCGCTCGTGTATAGGGAGCTAATGGTTAACCAGATACGGCGCGATAAGATAATCGCACAAATCAAATCTGCCGGTATCAAATCCGTCCGTTATACCCGATCCACACTCATGCCGCGAATAACGGCAAGAATTCTTGCCGCGAATCTTGGCGTGAACTTCACGTGTAAATAAGCCAGGAATATTCGCAGTTTGGTTCGCGCGATCCCATCCACACTCGCGTTTCGCGGGTTCGCGGACGTTCACGGCATGAGTGTGGATCGGGCTTTAGAGGTGTAATATCCTACATTTCTGACAAATTTAATCTGGCGCGTGATCTTTTATTGCACCTGAAAGACCACGCACCAGATCACCCACATCTGGTGCTTGGTCTTTTAGGTGCAAGGATGTCGGATTGTACACCACTAACCGACGGATTCGATACCTCGAATCATGCACACAGATCTGACACGCGTGTTGGTATGTTAATCAATGGACAAAGAACGATTCAGTTCGTCCGATCTGGATCTGTCGAATCAAATCTCTAAGTATCAGAACTGTACGGATAATCCGCCCGTGTATGGGGCGCTGATAGTGGCCCGTACACCAGCAATATATCTGTTATATCTGATGCTTGGCAAGCCAAATTTACACATAAATACATGCGTTAATGGTTAACCACGAGCCAGATACGGCGCAATAAGAAGTTCGTACAAATCAAATTTGCAGGTATCAAATTTTTTCCTTGTCCATTGATTAACGTATCAAGCCCGCATGCTAGATATTTATGCATGATTTGAGGTATCAAATCCGTCTGTTAGTGGTGTAAAAAGTGCCCCATACTCGGGCGGATTATCCGTACGGTTCTGATATGACAGATCCAAAAAGGACGAACTAAATCTTGCATTGTCCATTGATTAACAACTTGGCCATCTTGTCCAGGAAAAAAATCAATGAAATATCCCCACGGTCATTCAAGAGGCTGGGTCTTCGCATCCTTGATTAGCACCATTCTGCCCATAAGGAGTTGTTTGGCTGCAGTTTTTTCTCTCCATTTGGCACGTTGATGCAGAAAATACTCCTTCTTCCAACGTGCCAAGTTATGATGTAACATTTGCTGTATCATCTTGTATTTGGTTTTAATTTAGTTCTTCATATTGCGGTGGCATCGACCTGAGGTAGGTTAAAGCACCGCCAATCAGAAGGTGAGTTGTGGGAGTATAAACAAGATCAGTTGGTTATGAGGAAATTAGGGCAAGTGGTCGTGAATTCAGGACTGCTTCCATCTGGTCCAGAACAGTACTCAATTGATCATAAGTCAACCTGAAGTTACCGACTAGCTGAGACAAAATACATTTCGCAGATTTCATCGCCGCTTCATAAAGACCACCAAAATGTGGTGATCGCGCTAGTGCGAAGTTCCCGACAAAAGCACTTGAGGTCTTCACAGATCTCACTCCTCAACATCTAGTGATCAATAGGGTAGCCCATGAGGCTCTCCTTAGAATATCAAGGGAAGGTACAGTACTCTCTGAACAAGTACATCAGCGAACCTGCCTAGTGATGTTATGATTAAAAATTACGAAAAGCACATGGTAATGGTTCTGATCATGCGATCTGGAGAAATGTAGCTTAAATTTCTTCACGAATTTTGCTCATAGATAAACGCCATCATGACATTCGAGATCCACACCTATCCTGAAAATTTCGAGTCCCTAGGCGTTTCTGTTCAAAAGTTACAATTTTTTATGGTTTATATAGTTCTGGCCATGCGATCTGGACAAAATGTAGCTTAAGCACCTCATTCTCCATTCGAGTGCAAAATTTAATCTCGATCGAATCTGTAGTTTCAAAGTCATCAGGAGAATAAAATTTTGAACGGCTATATTTACGGAACCCCTGTTGGAATTCTGCCCATTAACGAACTTGACTGCGGCATTTGGAAACTGAACCCACACTGAAATTTTCAAGTCTCTAGGTTGGACAGACTCGAATTCCCGACGGATTCGTCATCAGTGAGTTGAACATACTCGATTGAGACCATTTTCGGCTCAAAATTCGAAAAATACAGACTTCCTGACGAAATTACGAAAAGCGCTGCGGTGAAGTCAGGAGCTTTTAAGCGCTCGTTCATCAACCTTGTAGGTTGATTCGCATCCTCCAGTTTTAGAAACCAATTGAAAAGATTTTGACAGCGACCTAGGCAACTTGCGCCCATAAGAACTGAATTCGGTTGCAGGAAATTAAACCGTGCTCACTTCTTGTATTAGGAGTGGGAACAGAGGAGTTTTTAGTGAGTACCTTCCCCGTGAATTTGGGGGAAGAGTCTGCACACACCGCCAAACAGCTATGGTGAAGGTCCGTAAACAGGATTTTCCCCTCTCAAGAAAAAAAAAATGACCAAATTTTTTTTCAATGATTCACTAGAATTTTCTACGGTATCTATGGTCTTGGTAATGCGATATGGACAAAATTTCACACGTAGTTTGAATACATTATTCTTCATCTATGCCTGAAATTTAATTCCAATCCAAAAAGTAGTTTCGAAATTTTCAGGAAGTAAATTGGTTGAACGGCTATATTAACGGGACCCCTAGTCTAATTTTGCTCATTGATAAACTTTACCGCGATCCGAACCTATCCTCAAAATTTCAAGTCCTTAGGGCTTTTCGTTCGAAAGTTATAATTTTCTATAGTTTCTATGGTTCTGATCATGCGATCTGGAGAAAATGTAGCTGGAATATATCATTCTCAATTCAATTACAAAATTTCGTCACGATCAAATGAATAGTATTGAAATGATCAAAAAAATTTAATTTTGAACGACCATATTTACAAAACGCCTAGTCTAATTTGGAAAATTTCAAGTCCCTAGGCCTTTTCATTACAGAGTTAACATTTTCTATGGTTTCTAAGGTTTTGGTCATGCGAGCTGAACAAAATTTTGCATGTAGCTCAAACACGTGGTTCTCCATCTGAGAGCAAAAGTTCACCTCGATCGAATCTGTAGTTTAGAAGTAATCAGTAAAACAAATTTTCGAGCGGCCATATTCTCGGAACCCCTGGGCGAATTTTGCCCAATAACGAACTCAACCGCGGCATTCAAGATTCGAATCTATCCTGAAAATTTCAAGTTTCTAGGACATTCTGTTCGACAGTTATCGTGCTTAAAGACGGACGGCTGGACGGACAGACTCGAATTTTTTGACGAATTCGTCATCAGTGAGTCGAACATTCTTGTTTAAGGCCATGTTTGGCTCCAAATTCGAAAAATACAGACATCGTGACGTAATGATATAGCCTTCGTGTAAGTAGTACGAGCGCTCAAAAAGTAAGAATGGGAAAAGGAATACACTACCCAAAACTCCGAAGTGAATACCATTAAGTGGCATACAGATGGTTCTTAATCCCCGATAGGGGTCGGCGCTGGAGTATACGGGGCAAGAACCAAGTGAATACTATCGATAGGCTCCTACTCGGGTGTTTTTCAGGCATAAATACTTTGATTGCATTGAGAAGAACTTCAACACTATGCTATGTGAAAAGGAAGAATGGGAAAAGGAATACACTACCCAAAACTTCAAAGTGAATACCATTAAATGGTATACAGATGGTTCTAAATCCACGATGGGGGCCGGCGCTGGAGTAAACGGGGCAAGAACCAAGTGTACACCATCGTTAGGCTCCTACTCGAGTGCCTTCCAGGGAGAAAAAAATTGCAATCGAAAGATGCACAGATATAAACCTGGAAGGAAACTATCAAGAGTGTGACATTGTGATCCTTTCTGATAGTCAAGCTGCTATCGAAGCACTGAACTCCTATATCATCGACTCAAAGCTGATATGGGAGTGCCGGAGAAAACTTAATGAAGTAGGCAAGAACAACAAGGTCTCTTTACTCTGGGTTCCTGGTCACTCAGGGATCAAAGGAAACGAAGAGGCAAATACACTTGCCAGGAGGGAGCACAAACGCTACTTAGTGGCCCAGAACCTTTCTGTGGCATAGGTAAAAGCACCTATAAGAAAGAGTTTCTGGAGAAGGAAGTGACTGTAGAGAAACACTCTGGAGGTATCTCCAGGAATGGATCACTCCAAAAAGTTCATTCTGAACTTCTAAAGTTCAAGATCCAAAAAGTATTTCGATCCCAGTAAGAATAAGTTACGCCTCCTCACTGGCTTCCTCAGAGGACGATGTCGCCTTAGGAAATATATGACGAGTGCAGATTCTGTGGTGAAGAGGAGGGAACTCCAGTTCACCTGGTTACAGAATGCCTTGCCATTGTAAATCAGCGCATATAATGTCTCGAACAAGAGAATTACAGGAAGAAGGAGGATCTAACCTCCTTGAACCCCCTTTCAATACTGGATACTAGTGCGAAGTGTTATCTTCCATGATTTTTCATGAAGTATTTATTGATTTACTTATTATGAGAAGCCATGAAAAAACCGGCATATATTTCCTTTAATTCATTATTGGCACCAACAAAATTAGTGCTGTTGTCCGAGTAAACGTCCGTGCATAACTCTGGCCTTGATACAAACCGCTTGAATGCATTCAAGAAACTCGCTGTTGTGAGATCACCCACTAACTATATGTCTACGGCCTTTGTGGAAAAATAGACAAAAATACATAATATACTAGCAGACCCGGCCTCGCCTTGCTGTGGCTAAAGTATACGTTCAATTAAATTGTAGTAAGATATTCAATGAAGTAGAATTATTATTATTATGAATCCTAACCTACTCCTAACTCAAGCCTAACCCAAACCTATCCTAACCTTTTTTTTTTCGGGTTGTGAAAAGAAATCTGTTGCCAGATTCAACCACGACCTGTGTCGTGGGTTATGTCGGTTTGGCTTGATGTTGTTGCCGGCCTACTAAAAAAAACACAACTAGGGAAATGCGAGGACCACTGGAAAAGACATCCCGGTCCGTACTTCTATGATACCCGCTGAATAGCGGTCCTGTCTCTTTTCTTCTTATGTCTCCTGTCACAAAGTCGTAAACGCCTTCCAGTATCCTTCATGCTGTATGATTTTCTTCATTTTATACTCAACTGGTGGCAGAGCTGTGCCGAGCACTGATTATTAGTGCTTCGAGCACTAAGCACTTGGAAAAAAGGGCTCCCGAGTCGCGAGCACTAAGCACCAATTTCTACGAAAGGCTCGCGATTACTAAGCACTTTGTGAAAGTAATTCGAAATTTCGAGCACTAAGCCCTAAGCTTTTTTTTAAGAACTGTTGAGGCGAGGTCATTTCGATCGGAAGAAAAATTGTACCTAATTAGTTGAGCTGTTATATGATAATATATGAGATTATTGACAGGTCAGAAAAGATGTATAGGATGTCCCGAATTCGATGCTCACTTCGAGCATGTCAAGAGCATGTCAAGAGCTATGTGTTGGAAAAAATTTTCAAAGGACTCCGGATCTCTTTGGTTAAAATAATATGTATTCATAAATATATCGATTCATTTTCACTGGACTGAATCTCAAGGTATCAAGGTGTTGGCGTCGGTCGCATATATTCGGGTTACAACAAGATTGGGAAAGGGCTTAGTGCTTAGTAATCCGCAGAAGTGCTCGGGAGCACTTTGAGGATTACTAAGCACTAAGCCTTTTGCTGAAGTGCTCCAATTACTAAGCACTAAGCACTGCTTCAAAAAAGTGCTCGGGAGCACAGTGCTTGGGAGCACAAAAGGGCTTCGAGTGCTTTCACAAATACCAAGCACAATGCTTTGGCACAGCTCTGACTGGTGGTGAGCGGCCTATCTTTCCAACCAGTGCGTTCCTTTCTTCCGTCCATCTGATCTGATGCAGTGCTTCGGGTCGTCTACAACGTGGCGTGCATGACAGATCATCCCGTCCTATCCTCTTAGTAAAGGTACCATGAGACCCATGCCCTGTCAAAAATTGGGTGAAATAGTACCCGGTCGTTTTATTCTCACATTGGATTCACTGCTCCAAATTCCTGATCATTCTGCGCGTCCAAGCGGCATTTTGCCCGCCATCTCATATCTCCTACCATTTTCTCAGTGTCCTTCCTCCTGCCATATGTTGATTGCTTGGTAGTGCTCCTCCTATGGTATAAAGGAAGCATCTTTCGCCACCAGTAGTTGTTGGGAAGCCAGCAATCACTTGGACAGCCTCCGCCGACACAGTTCTGTATGCCCAAGCTACCCTCATCTCTCAAGTTGGATCAAACTGCACACAGTTCGCAAAATAAAATCAATCGCATGAATATTCGACAACCAATATATATATATATTTATTTATTTATTGAATGAACAAAAACCGAGGTACATATGTGGCTCAAAAACGAATGAAATACAAAGAAAAACAGAATGAGAATGGGTGCAAAACGCAGTGAAAAGTAACGAAAATTCAAACAAGGTACACATGAATGTTTCAACCAAAATAAACAAAGTAGAATATACATAAGCATTTACATATTAAAACAAATTGGATTAATCCTACACCAGTCATCAAACTTCACCTCGAATTGGTTCACACTTGGCGCACACACGTCATCACTTAGTTGTCTGTTCCAAATATGAAAAACTCTGTTCGAGAAAAAGTGTTCACGTGAAACCGATCGGAATACTTCCCTATAAAGCTTATTACGGTGTCCCCGAAGACCCGCACCGGTGTTCATGCGGAATAAATGGGGCAGTACCCATGCAGAATCTTGTAAGTCGTGATAAGATCTCCCCTCAACCGTCTAATTTCAAAGGTGGGCAGGCCGAGGATGCGCAGCCTATCTTAATAGCCAGGCCGTCTGTATCCATAGGGAATTCGGGTAACTCTCCTCTGTATTCTCTCTAGCCTGTCTGAGTCTTTTCGAAAACGGGTATGCCACACCAGTCCCGCGTACTCAAGAATGGGTCTTATGAAGGATTTGAGCAGTTGGTAGCTCGTCGATACAGAACAGTGTCAAAAATTTGTTCGAACAAATAGCCCCTCTGCGTTATTATGTCATTATATCATTTTTGAGCGCTCGTACTACTTACAAGAGGGCTATATCATTTCGTCACGATTACTGTATTTTTCGAATTTTGAGCCGAAAATGGTCTCGAACGACTATGTTCGACTCACTGATGACGAAACCGTCGGAAAATTTGAGTCTGTCCGTCCGGCCGTCCGTTCGGCCGTAAGCACGATAACTCTCGAACGGAACAACTCAGAGACTTGAAATTCTCGGTGTGGGTTCAGTTCCCGAATGCCTCGGTTGAGTTCGTTAATGGGCCAAATTCCACTAGGGGTTTCGTAAATATGGCCGCTCAAAGTTTTGTTCTCCTGAACCCTTGAAAACTACAGATTTGATCGAGATGAAATTCTGCACTCAAATGGGGAATGAGGTGTTCAAGCTACATGTAAAATTTTGTCCAGATCGCATGACCAGAACTATAGGATCCATAGAAAATTTTAACTTTTGAACGGAAACGCCTTGTAGAAAGATTCGCATTTTCCAGTTTTAGAAATCAATTGAAGGAATTTTTGACAGCTGTCAAAAAAATTCTGAAACTTAGGCGAAACTCCAGACTTCATGTCAGTGCTTCAGCTGATCAATTTTTTCCCGATAATTCGCTAGAATTTTCTACGGTATCTATGGTCTTGGTGATGCGATCTGGACAAAATTTTGCAAGTAGCTTGAATACATTATTACTCAGCTAGGTGCAAAATTCCATCCCAATCCACTCAGTATTTTCGGAACTATTAGCAATAAATATTTTGAACGGCCATATTCACGGAACCCCTAGTCTTATTTTACTCATTGATGAACGTGACCGCGATCCAAACCCACCCTGCCTAGGGACTTGAAATTTTCAGGATAGGTGTGGATCTCGAATGTCGTCATCACGTTCATCTATGAGCAAAATTATACTAAGGGTTCCGTAATTATGGTCGTTTGAAATTTAGTTTTCTTGATAATTTCAAAACTACATTTTCGATCGTGACGAAATTTTATATACTAATGAGAATGATATATTCAATCTACATTTCTCCAGATCGCATGACTCGAACCATAGAAACCATAAAAAATCATAACTTCCGAACGGAAAGGCATAGGGACTTGAAATTTCCAGGGTTCGTTTGGATCGTGAATTTCGCAGGCATGTTCATCAATGAGCAAAATAAGACTAGGGGTTCCGTAAATACGGTCGTTTGAAATTTTGTTTTCTCGATAATTTCTAAACTACGGATTCGATCGAGATAAAATTTTTTATACTAACGGAGAATGATATATTGAAGCAACATTTTGTCCGGATCGCATGACTCGAACCATAGAAACCATAGAAAATTATAACTTCCGGAGGGAAAGGCCTAGGAACTTGAAATTTTCAGGGTAGGTTTGGATCGCGAATTTCGCGGTCACGTTCATCAATGAGCAAAATTGGACTAGGCGTTCCGTGAATATGGCCGTTCATTATATTGTTTTCCTGATCATTTCGAAACTACTGATTGGATTCGAATGAGCTGAGGAATAATGTATTGAAACTACGTGCCGAATTTTGTCCAGATCGCATCACCAAGACCATAGATACCGTAGAATTATCGAAGAAAAATTGGTCAGCTGAAGCACTGACATGAAGTCTGGAGTTTCGCCCAAGTTTGAGAATTTTTTTGACAGCTGTCGAAAATTCCTTCAATTGATTTTTGAAACTGGACGAGCGCTGAAAAGCTCCTGACTTCACGGCAGTGCTTTTCGTAATTTTTTATCACTGACATTATTCTACATTCTTGACAGTTAAGAATTCTATAATCATTCTGTCCCAGTTCTCAAACAGTTCCAAATTTCTTCAGTTTTAGGAAAGACCATGAAACTTGGCATCACTCCCCGCACGATATCGCTAGGGTTGACAGATCGGTGTAGTGAAGACGCGATCTCCTGTCGTCGATTTGAGCCTCATGTTTCCGCGTGGATAATCATCAGTCTTTGTCGTGAATAATAAACAACATCAATTTGCAATAAGAAAATATTGCAAATATAAATTGAGATATAAACTATCCTATCTTGTAAGTTGGTTCAAACTTCACACACTGTGAAAATTATATTGAAATCGGTTCAGTATTTCAGGAGACCATTCCGGACAAACAACGTGACACGTAATTTTCATATATAAAGATGATACGCCTTAACAAGCCTTCGATTTATCAGTCTCTCATCCTTTATTAAGTGGGCCTGCCAAAATCGGTGACAGATATTGAAAATGGTCTGCAGGTTGTCACCCTACTCGTAGGCAATTCTGTCATCTGCTGCGTTATGATCATTGGTTTGAATCAAAAACATATAATTCAAGATCCTTTGCGTTTATGTTCATGAATGATTCGTGATATTATGGTTATAAAGTTATGGCAATAAAATCTGAAAAGCCTTGAAAGGTTTGCTAACATTGACAGCATTCACTTCGTCAGGGAACGAGCAAATCTGAATGATCTTCTATTACAGACAAAGACCGATCTACATCATTTACATTCAATTTAAGTGTTAGACACCTAGCTTTATTTCTGTAATCGAATGCAAACCTTAATATATATGGAACAATAGTCATCAACTTTGTCAATATAGTTTTTTTTTTAAGTCGAAGTGATTATCCGTCTGCGGCAGATAACATACTCAGAACTCAGGCGATTTCTTTTTGTCGGATAGAGAATCAGGTCTCAACGTAACAATCGATTTAGGCTAATCATTTTGGTCTTTAACTAGTTGGCTCTGATCACCAAAGGTCGCAAGTTTTTAAAGTATCAGGATCTGAACCACTGGAAATTACGTCTGCAGGATTTTCCCTACCTTTCACATGTCTCCAGCCTTCACGTGCAGTAAGTTGCTTGATTTCTTCGACGCGATTGGCTTCGAAACTCTGCCAGTTGGTGGACTCTGATGGAATCAAATGTAACATTAAAATGAAATCCGTCCAAGATTTGGGGTTCAATTCGATCCTTAAGGCATTCACTACTTCACCTAACGAGGGAAGGTAAACTTCAGACTTTGAGCTACGTGACCCTACAATCTGCAACTCCGCTTTCCTAAATCGTCTTGTGACACCCAATGAATGCACGCTCCATAAACTTGTTGAGATGCGTTACAGAATGAATGCATGTTCATTGTTATGCAATTGCAAAGTACAGCTTGTCTGGGATTGCAACACTAATGTCTAAAGGTGCGAACCGCGTCGCAGACCCAGGTGTGGACGGAGGGTTGCGACCGCGTATCGCACCTCCACGTGGAGTGACATGATGACGTTCCGTCCGTTGTCGGTAAAGGGCTATCGCATCAAAGGAGAAAGAAACGCAAAGGTGCGTACAGACATGCTCCGAATATCGTACCGAGCCGCGTCGCTTACCCTAGTGTGGACGGAGGGTTGCAACCGCGTATCGCACCTCTACGCGATCATGGCGTGACATTATGTCGTTCCGTCCGTTGTCGATAAAGGGCTATCGCATCAAAGGAAACACGAACGCAACGCCGTTGCACTGTGATTTCATGTCTGGACTAGCTTGCGAATCTTTCGGCATTCCAATCGCTCTAGTCAAAATAAGATATTAGCCAGGCCTGTCTGAAAGTCTGATGGAATGACAAAATCTACAGTGCGAAGTTCAGAACGGTGTTATTTTCTCAACGCACCTTGCTTCATCGTCGCGAACTTTTGTTGATCGCGTCGGGGTATACGACGTGGTTCCCTGCGGTATTCGGAGCATGTCTCTACCCACCTTGAGGGTTTATGGCAGGCATTCTTCGCAATTAAATGTTCAGATCTTCGATTTGCCTCAAGTTCCCTTTCAAGTATGGACATGTCGTTACTTATCCATTTGCTCAAGTGGGACCTATGCGCACTCAACATACTTGGAATTTCGTGTTTTAACGTGATTGCTTCGTAGACCATATAGGCTCTGGTGATCAACTCATCGACATCTCGACAAAATCTGTCAGAACAACATCTGCGGCCTTCAGAAAGGATTCGTGTTTTTCCAAAGCGTATTCATTTAAGCATCTGATGCCATACGTCAGCGTTTCCCGACGGTAGTACGAAATCGGTTCGTTTTGGAACTAAATCGCCAAACAATACGCTGAGGGTTCTTCGGTGGTTCACAGATTTCGATCATTCGATACATATTTTCGATATCAGCGATCATGACGAAGTTATGTTTTCTAAATCTAAGAAGAATATTGAATATCTCTTCCTGCATTCACGGACCTGCTTAGAATATGTAGTTCAAAGACAACCCATTGCTACTTTTCGAGGTGGCATCGAAAACAAGCTACCCTTTATTTGGGTTTAATACTGTCCTCTTTCAGGACACCATGCTGCGGTATGTCTTTATATATGAAAATTACGTGTCATGTTGTTCGTCCAGGATGAACTTTCGTAATACTGAACCGATTTTAACCCTCAACCACTAATCATACGTCTCAGAGGCACGACCTCATCCGATTCGTCAGATGACCTCATCCGATTCGTCAGATGACCTCTCCTTTTCAACTTCTGCCCCTGCCCTTTCACGTAATTCATCATCGTACCACATTCACTTAGTACCCTAAATTTGATTGTCGTGCATCGTCTAGTTTTCGGAATATCTCTAGTGAAAGATCGATTGTCGTCTCGTAGACATATAGTTAGCGTTAACGAAACAATAAAAAGTGAAATGAAGAGCTGAAAATATAGCTGAAACTAAGAGGAAACTTTGGAAAAAAGTTGAGGGGGTTAATCGATAAAAAAAATTCGTAATGGTACCCATCAAGTCGTAGCGATAATTTCCAAACTTTATATTTTAGAAGACTTGAGGGGGTAAATACCCCCAGTACCCTCCCATATCTGGCTTGTGTTGAGAATGGCATATGTTTGTCACCAATGCCAGAATCCAATTTCCTAGACTGCGAAAAAAGTGTGTCCGGATTGTGTATCAAATTCGTGATGGAGAGCTTTGTCAGTTTTTTCAAAATATTTGTTTTAGACCAATTTTTTTGACTTTATTTCAGTTCAACTCTTATTATATCGAGAGTAATAAAAAATTCACATATTTTAATAGTATTTCAATATAATTTCCGTTGTTCGAAATATCGATGTCAAAATGCTGAATATTTGTAACTCCTTTGGAAATTTGGGATTTTCACTGAATATTGAACTTTTATTTCATTTCTGAGCATAATTTTCACCTCTTGAATAATAAAGAGAACATATAAACAGTTCACAAAGTAGAAACTATAGAATCTTAAAGTAATATAACTATTTATATATAGCCGTCTGGGAGACGTTTATTTAGTGACAACGTTACATATTTGATACCAGTGGCGGCTCGTGAGCTCTCAATCAGAGGAGGCCGAGCAAGGATACAGGGTGTTTCATAATATATGCGCAGGATTTCCGGATGTGATAGCTTGTCCAAAAATATGAAAAAAAGTTTCTATTAACTTACCCTCTGAAATGCACCCATTTTCGAGTTGAAATTAAAAAAATTACGAAAAGCACTGCCGTGACGGCAGGAGCTTTTGAGCGCTCGTACATGCACCTTGTAGGCAGATTCGCATTTTCCAGTTTTAGAAATCAATTGAAGGAATTTTTGACTGCTGTCAAAAAAATTCTGAAACTTAGGCGAAACTCCAGACTTCATGTCAGTGCTTCAGCTGATCAATTTTTTTCCGATAATTCGCTAGAATTTTCCACGGTATCTATGGTCTTAGTGATGCGATCTGGACAAAATTTTGCACGTAGTTTGAATACATTATACCTGAGCTAGGTGCATAATTTCATTCCAATCCGATCGGTAGTTTCGAAACTATCAGGAAAAAAATATTTTGAACGGCCATATTTACGGAACCCCTAGTCTAATTTTGCTCATTGATGAACGTGACCGTGAAATTTGCGATCCAAACCCACCCTGAAAATTTCAAGTTCCTAGGCCTTTCCGTTCAAAAGTTAGAATTTTCTATGGTTTCTATGGTTCTGGTCATGCGATCTGGACAAAATATTGCTTCAATATATCATTCTCGATTAAAATACAAAATTTCATCTCGATCGAATCCGCAGTTTCGAATTTATCGAGAAAACAAAATTTCAAACGACCGTATTTACGGAACCCCTCGTATAATGTTGCTCATAGATGAAGGTGATCACGACATTCGAGATCCACACCTATCCTGAAAATTTCAAGTCCCTAGGCGTTTCCGTTCAAAAGTTACAATTTTCTATGGTTTCTATGGTTCTGGTCATGCGATCTGGACAAAATTTCACATGTAGCTTGAACACCTCATTTTCCATTTGAGTGCAAAATTTCATCTCGATCAAATCTATAGTTTTCAAGTAATCAGGGAAACAAAACTTTGAACGGCCATATTTACGGAACCCCTGGTGGAATTTGGCCCATTAACGAACTTAACCGAGGCATTTGGGATCTGAACCTACACTGAAAATTTCAAGTCTCTAGGTTGATCCGTTCGAGAGTTATCGTGCTGACGGCCGGACGGACGGACGGACAGACTCGAATTTTCCGACGGATTCGTCATCAGTGAGTCGAACATAGTCGATTGAGACCATTTTCGGCTCAAAATTCGAAAAATACAGACATCGTGACGAAATGATATAGCCCTCGTGTAAATAGTACGAGCGCTCAAAAAAACGGTTTTTGCGAATATCACCAGAACTTTTTATCGTACCGGAAACAGCTTTCGTAAGCATTTTCTAATCATAATAAGCAATGTTTTGTGCGGATTTTTTTTCTCAATTGTTGAAGGTTTTGAAGGGGTAGTGGGTGTTTTTCTCCCCAACTTCTACGCTAATCGAAAAAGTACGGTTTTTGAGATGCCCATTTTAACCGCCAATGTTTTCTACACATAAGAGGTACTCCTGGTCATACGCTCTGAAGTCGACCGTTTTCGAGAAAAATCAAATTTTTTATTGAAAAACATGGTCTTCAATAACTGTCAACCTTTTTTTATACGTCAAAAACTCCAGGTTTACAATTTAAAAATTACGAAAAGCACTGCCGTGAAGGCAGGAGCTTTTGAGCGCTCGTACATGCACCTTGTAGGTAGATTCGCATTTTCCAGTTTTAGAAATCAATTGAAGGAATTTTTGACTGCTGTCAAAAAAATTCTGAAACTTAGGCGAAACTCCAGACTTCATGTCGGTGCTTCAGCTTTTTTTCCGATAATTCGCTAGAATTTTCCACGGTATCTATGGTCTTGGTGATGCGATCTGGACAAAATTTTGCACGTAGTTTGAATACATTATTCCTGAGCTAGGTGCATAATTTCATTCCAATCCGATCGGTAGTTTCGAAACTATCAGGAAAAAAATATTTTGAACGGCCATATTTACGGAACCCCTAGTCTAATTTTGCTCATTGATGAACATGAACGTGAAATTTGCGATCCAAACCCACCCTGAAAATTTCAAGTTCCTAGGCCTTTCCGTTCAAAAGTTACAATTTTCTATGGTTTCTATGGTTCTGGTCATGCGATCTGGACAAAATATTGCTTCAATATATCATTCTCGATTAAAATACAAAATTTCATCTCGATCGAATCCGCAGTTTCGAATTTGTCGAGAAAACAAAATTTCAAACGACCGTATTTACGGAACCCCTTGTATAATGTTGCTCATAGATGAACGTGATCACGACATTCGAGATCCACACCTATCCTGAAAATTTCAAGTCCCTAGGCCTTTCCGTTCAAAAGTTACAATTTTCTATGGTTTCTATGGTTCTGGTCATGCGATCTGGACAAAATTTCACATGTAGCTTGAACACCTCATTTTTCATTTGAGTGCAAAATTTCATCTCGATCAAATCTGTAGTTTTCAAGTAATCAGGGAAACAAAACTTTGAACGGCCATATTTACGGAACCCCTGGTGGAATTTGGCCCATTAACGAACTTAACCGAGCCATTCGGGAACTGAACCCACACTGAAAATTTCAAGTCTCTAGGTTGTTTCGTTCGAGAGTTATCGTGCTTACGGCCGGCCGGACGGCCGGACGGCCGGACGGCCGGACGGACAGACTCGAATTTTCCGACGGATTCGTCATCAGTGAGTCGAACATAGTCGATTGAGACCATTTTCGGCTCAAAATTCGAAAAATACAGACATCGTGACGAAATGATATAGCCCTCGTGTAAGTAGTACGAGCGCTCAAAAATAATTCCTGAACCACTGAGCAATCTTTAAAAGAACTTTATACTGATTACACTAATCCTACTTCGAATTTTTTTTCAATTTCAACACTGTACCTATCTCGAAAATGGTGCATTTCAGTAGAAATATTAATATAAATTTTTTTCATATTTTTGGACGAGCTATCACATCCTAGAATCCTGCGCATATATTATGAAACACCCTGTATAGGTATACCACTAGGACTAGATAGTTGATCTCTGATAGTTTGTCTATGACTCTGATCGAGTGAATTTACAATATCGAGCTTTCCGAATAATTTAAATTTAATTTATGCTCCTTAGTGAGATTTTTATCTGCTATGTCTTTCAATACACCTCTGTGAATTTTTTAAATCCGAATACCCTAATTTTGACCACACGTTGTTTTCTGAATCGTCGGAAAAAAGTGAGCAAAACCAACAATAGCAATTCACGTAACAAGTCCGGAAAATACTGTTTTTTTGGACGAGTAGACAAAATTCTAGGACGAGCGTTAGCGTGTCCTGGAAGTCTGCGAGTCCAAAAGAACTGTTTTTGGACGTGTTGCGTACACTATTTTTTTGGCAACCGTGTAGAATAACAGATCAATGAGACACATTTCTTTATTGCGATAAATTCGACCAAAAACACCCCAAACTTTCAAAAATCAAAATGGCAACTAATTTCATGTTGGTATTTCGTTGCTATGGTAATGATCAATTGTATTTATCGAAATCAGACCCACCTAGCCAATGATAACAACGTAATAGGTGTCAGTCGTAATTTCGTTGCTACGGGAAATGTACTTTCCGGCCTAGTCCGGAAAGTACGTACTTTCCGGACTAGGCCGGGAAATGTTACTTTCTCGAAGGAAAATCGTTTGGGAAGTGAGTACTTCATTGACGGTTGCCGAAAAAATAATTTATTTCGAACTGTACTTCCTGTCAGCCACTCGTATTTATTGTACCATTGAACGCAGAAGGGACGATTATGTTTGGAATCGTCAATTAAATTTTGCATAGCAGGCTGGGGTGTCTGTAGTTTTAGTAATGAAAAATTTGTCATCGTAAGGCATTTGACTGAACTTTTTCTTCAGAATAAAATCAACAATAGAACAATATCTTCAGTTATTCTAAGTTCCCTCTGAAATTATAATTTTTATTCCTGTTTTCCGTTCCCATTTTTCTCGATAAAATATATGAATCTGAATAGCCATCCTTCCTCACCTACAAACTTCGCGGAATTGATAGAATAGTAACCGGTTGTTCATCGCCGAGTGACGCCGAGGTCATATACGGGCCGATCGGATGGATGGAGACCGAGCGAGCCTCCGTCACGTGCTTTACAGCTCGAATTCAGAGTGGTCCTTGCAATTATATCAGAAGATATTTGAAATTTCACATTGAAACGTATCCCAACCTAGGGAGCTCGGCCTCCGAGTCTGGACTCTGCTGTATTCTTTAGCCGCTTCAGTACACCGCATGCCTGACGTAGTACTGATTGCGATGCGCAATCTCCTCAGTTTTGAAGTCTGTTGCGGAAAAATGAATAAAGTGATGAAAGATTGGGGTAAAAAATATCCAGAAATTTGAATATTCTATTGATTTAGGTTAACATAATATAATATAGTTGAACTTGAACTCAGAATTAAATATAATGCAGTAAAATTTGGAGAGGCCCGGCCTCCTCTGCCTCCTCTGAGCGGCCGCCACTGTTTGATACGTTAGTAGTAAAGAATTAATCAAATTTTGCACACTGTGTGCAGTAACTTTTGAACGGAAACGCCTAGGGACTTGAAATTTTCAGGATAGGTGTGGATCTCGAATGTCGTGATCACGTTCATCTATGAGCAACATTTTACAAGGGGTTCCGTAAATACGGTCGTTTGAAATTTTGTTTTCTCGATAAATTCGAAACTACGAATTCGATCGAGATGAAATTTTGTATTTTAATCGAGAATGATATATTGAAGCAATATCTAGTCCAGATCGCATGACCAGAACCATAGAAACCATGGAAAATTGAAACTTTTGAACGGAAACGCCTAGGGACTTGAAATTTTCAGGATAGGTGTGGATCTCGAATGTCGTGATCACGTTCATCTATGAGCATCATTATACAAGGGGTTCCGTAAATACGGTCGTTTGAAATTTTGTTTTCTCGATGAATTCGAAACTACGGATTCGATCGAGATGAAATTTTGTATTTTAATAGAGAATGATATATTGAAGCAATATTTTGTCCAGGTCGCATGACCAGAACCATAGAAACCATAGAAAATTGTAACTTTTGAACGGAAACGCCTAGGGACTTGAAATTTTCAGGATAGGTGTGGATCTCGAATGTCGTGATCACGTTCATCTATGAGCAACATTTTACAAGGGGTTCCGTAAATACGGTCGTTTGAAATTTTGTTTTCTCGATAAATTCGAAACTACGGATTCGATCGAGATGAAATTTTGTATTTTAATCGAGAATGATATATTGAAGCAATATTTTATCCAGATCGCATGACCAGAACCATAGAAACCATAGAAAATTGTAACTTTTGAACAGAAAGGCCTAGGAACTCGAAATTTTCAGGGTATGTTTGGATCGCGAATATCGCGGTCACGTTCATCAATGAGCAAAATAATACTAGGGGTTCCGTAAATATGGCCGTTCATAATATTTTTTTCCTGATAGTTTTGAAACTACTGATCGGATTGGAATGAAATTATGCACCTAGCTGAGGAATAATGTATTCAAACTACGTGCGAAATTTTGTCCAGATCGCATCACCAAGACCATAGATACCGTAGAAAATTCTAGCGAATTATCGAAAAAAAATTGATCAGCTGAAGCACTGACATGAAGTCTGGAGTTTCGCCTAAGTTTCAGAATTTTTTTGACAGCTGTCAAAAATTCCTCCAATTGATTTCTAAAACTGGAAAATGCGAATCTACCTACAAGGTACATGTACGAGCGCTCAAATCTCCTGCCTTCACGGCAGTGCTTTTCGTGATTTTTAATTCTAGATAGAGCGTCCGCGTTGTTATTCACGCCTTTCCGATATTTTATCTCGAAATTGAATTCATCGAGTTTTATTCTCCAATGCATCAATCTTGAAGAGGCTTCTTTTAGTGAAAATAGCCAAGCAAGAGATCGATGATCTGAATAAATGACGAATTTTCTGCTTTACGTACGACTAGCATAAGCTATCGGCAAGTCGTTCGGTGGATTTCCTTGTGATAAAATAGCACCTATTGCATATTTCGATGGGTCTGTGGTTAGAATGAAATGTTGATTGACATATGGGAATCGAAGAATAGGATGATTTATTAACGTATTTCTGCTGATATTGAAAGCTTCCAGATATTCTTGATTTTCTAAATTTATCTTTGCGTCCTTTTTTAAACATTGTGTCAATGGTTTAGTCAGTTTAAAAAAACTGGGAATGAATTTTCGGTAATAACCAATTATGCATAAATACGGTTTTATTTCTTTTGGAGGTTTCGGAATTGGAAATTTTTTTATGGCTTCTATTTTTTCAGGGCTAGGTTCAACTCCTGTATCTGAAATTTTGAATCGTAAAAACATAACTTCGTTTCTGAGAAAATATGATTTGTCTTATTGAATTTTGAAATTTTCTTCTTTCAGTTCTTCCAGTACGGTTTGAATATCCGCTAAATGTTTATCGGGGTCTTTGGAAAATATTAAAATATCATCCATGTATACTACGCAAATTTTTCCTGAAAGAGGTCTTAAAACTTTATTCTTTACTCTCTGAAATGTAGATGGGGCATTTTTGAGACCGAAAGGCATTCGTAAAAACTCAAAATATCCGTCATCTGTTGCAAAAGCAGTTTTTTCGATGGATTCTTCGTCAAGTTCAATTTGGTGATATCCTGAGGCTGAATCTACAGTGCTGAAATATTTTGCTCCTTTTGAATTATCTAGAATTTCGTCAATATTCGGGATTGGGAATTTGCCATCAATAGTTTTTTCGTTGAGTTTTCTGTAATCAATTGCAATTCGCCACTTTTGTTTGCCCGATTTATCCGTTTTTTTGGGAACGATTACAATAGGAAAAGACCAGGGTGAGCTACTTGGTCTTATTATATTTTTATTCAAAAGTTCTTCAATTTGACTTTTCACTTCTCCTTTGTGAATTTCCGGGTATCTATAACGCTCAACGTAGACTGGGTTGTCATCAATAGTTCTTATATTATGTTTGATTTTACTTGTGAAACTTAGTGGTTCTTCGGGAAATTGTAACACTGATTTATTACTCTGCAAAATTTTAGTTAATTTATTTTTCAAATTTTTGTCTAGGTGATTCAAATCTAAAGGTAATTCTTTTCTCGGTTTTACCTGTTGTAAGTGAAGGTTATGGGAAATGATTCCATTAGTTAAACATTATTTTTTTCATATCCACAGTAAGTTGTAAATCTTTAATTAAATTATAATCGATAACACCATCATATTGAGGATGAAATTTATACACGACAAATGGGTAGAATGTATCATAGCCAAATATGTCGAGAGGAAATAGCATTGTATTGTTACATGAATCTTTACCTTTGGCTGTTGTAAAATATGTGTTCTCTTTATAAATTGAATTTGGAGAATAATTATAAGCAATTATTGGATCAATAATTGAAATCGAACTGCCTGAATCGACTAGTAGTTTACAAAAAGGGTTCTGTAATTTAATATAGGGAAGACTTACTATTCTTTCATCATCAAAATTTAGGTCATGTGTGCTTGATAGGGACTTTCCTGAAAATTTTCCCTCTCTATCTCAGGAGATTGAAACTCATCTGAATTTAAGTATTCCGATTCATAATTTTCATCGTAGTATTCGGAAAATTGTTCCTCTGGTGGAAATTCATTTTGCTTTTCTGTGTTTGTTAATTCTTCCGATATGAAATTTGGGGTAGCTCTTGATCTAGAAGGGTTTTCTCTAGGCTGGTAATTTGTTTGGTTTGGGTTGTCGAATACTTGATGATTCATTAGGACGTTTTTGAGGAAAAAGTCTTGTTCTTACTGACCCTGGTTCTGGTTTATTGCTTGGTTTATAATTAGGATTGGGGTTGAAAACGTTTGGTGGTTTTTCAAATACTTGTTCATTAGTGAAATATTTCGGTTGATTTGTATTTCGAACTGATTGTATGCGTATTGGTTGACTTGGGAAATTCTGATTGGGGATAAAATTGGTATGTGGGCGCGTATTTTGTTTGAAAGAATTTTGATTTGGAATGGAATAATAAGACGAAATGTTAATTTTCTCTCTACTAGCATGAGGAGATTGTGAAAATAAATTTAAGTTTGGAATGAAATTAAGTTATTGTCTCTTTATTTCTCTATTTTCCAACATTTTGCATGTTGCATCGAAATTCCGTTCATTATTATCTAATAAATTTCTGACATTCTCATCAACATTATTGTAAATTACTCTATGCCCAATTCTTTCAGAAATATTCCTATAAATTAAGAGTTCATTTTTATTGAATCCTTGCATCTGTAGTTGATAATCGTAATGCAATTTCGTTTGTTTTATTCTTTCTGAAAGGGTTTACGGAATAACACACTCGAACTTTTGTCTTTACACAGATTACAAGAAGGAACTGTAATTTTATACAACTAAGTATCAAATACTATAAAACAAATATATAAATATGGAAATAGCCTGGTAAGTCGACTTATCTGCTCTTTGTCTAAAACAGAACTGAACTGTGGGCATCAACCATAGACTAGACGTTAAGTCTAGTATAGTATAGTCTAGCATATGTGCGCAGTTGTCCAATTGAGAGGTTGCCATTCAACGGAGTTTGTTGCCACACTGGGCCAGCAGAACTTACGTTAACACCCCCTCCAAATCTGAGAATCGGACAACTGACTACTTAACTTTATCAATCAAAAACTAATACGAAATATGTTTAGTTCTTACTAACTTGCACTTAAAACTAGACTAGAATAAAAAAAATACATTTACACCGTAATAATATTATGACATTGTTGTTACATTGAAAGAAATACTTAAAGCTTACTGGATAGTCAGTAGAACTCAAGGGCAGCCGTTACTGCTGACGAGCAGAGGTTTCTTAAAGCGAACAACACATGACTAAATTTCTCTGAGTATCTGCATCCAGGGACCGAAGACCCTTCTCGCTCTTACTCAACAAACATGATCATATCGTACAGAATTGATATAACCAACAAGATAATCGTTTAAAAACAGACAGAACATGAGTATAACATGCGTTCAGGGACCAAAGACCCTTCTCACACATAAACTCAACAAACATGATCATATCATACAGATATAACCAACAAGACATTTATGCTATTATTTAAAACAGACATAACATGAGTATAACATGCATCCAGGGACCGAAGACCCTTCTTGCACATAAACTCAACGAACATGATCATATCATACAGATATAACCAACAAGATATTTTATGCTATTATTTAAAACAGACATAACATTAGTATTATATGCATCTATGGACCGAAGACCCTTCTTGCACATAAACTCAACGAACATGATCATATCAAATAGATATAACCAACAAGATATTTTATGCTATTATTTAAAACAGACATAACAAGAGTATAATATGCATCCAGGGACCGAAGACCTTTTTTGCACATAAACTCAAAGAACATGATTATGTCAAACAGATATAACCAACAAGATATTTTATGCTATTATTTAAAACAGATAAAACTTGAGTATAACCTGCGTTCAGGGACCGAAGACCCTTCGCACATATAAACTCAACAAACATGATCATATCATACAGATATAACCAACAAGATATTTATGCTATTATTTAAAATAGACATAACATGCGTATAACATGCATCCAGGGACCGAAGACCCTTCTTGCACATAAACTCAACGAACATGATCATATCGTACAGATATAACCAACAAGATATTTTATGCTATTATTTAAAACAGACATAACATGAGTATTATATGCATCTAGGGACCGAATAACCTTCTTGCACATAAACTCAACGAACATGATCATATCAAATAGATATAACCAACAAGATATTTTATGCTATTATTTAAAACAGACATAACATGAGTATAATATGCATCCAGGGACCGAAGACCCTTTTTGCACATAAACTCAACGAACATGATTATATCAAACAGATATAGCCAACAAGATATTTTATGCTATTATTTGAAACACATATAAACTCAACAAACATGATCATTAATCAGTACATCGTACATGTAAAAGGTATAATCAATGTTTTTAAACAAAAAAATATTTATGGAAAGGTGTGACCTACCTGTAAAAAATGATGAGCGCATCTCTCATCGCCAGGGACCGAAGACCCTTCTCATTTGAGATACTTGCATTTATCAAAATCATATCTCCAGGGACCGAAGACCCTTCTCGATTTGATCTTGACAAACACCAACAAACAAACAACTGCAAAAATACAGTTTACTAAAAATTTGCATGCATAACTTAACTGAGGGTCAGATAGTCACAAGTGACTAGACGGTCACGTAAACTACGATACTTTGTTACTAGCAAAGGTTTCGTGAGTATATCTGCTATCTGATCATTTGTATTTATTTTCAGAATATTGATTTTCTTGTCTCGTTCATGTTGACGAATGAGAAGATATCTTCGTTCTATATATTTTAATCGACTCTTACTAGTGCTAGTTAGACAATTTTGTCTAGCAGCTTCATTATCTTCATACACTGGTACAGAAAAAACATCCATATTTACTGTTTCTGCCAACAACTGGGCCAAAAATAAAGCTTCATTTACTGCATGTGTTAATGCAATGAATTCTGCTTCAGCTGAACTTTGTGCTATTGTAGCCTGAAGTTTTGAGCACCACACAACTGAATTACCAAAGGCAAAAATCACAAAGCCAGTAGTTGACTTTTGACTCTTTCTATCACCAGCAAAATCCGCATCACCAATGTCCAATGATACTGTTGCGGATTTGACTGAAACCGGGTAAGATAGCTTACTGCAAATGAAATATCAGGTCTAGTAAACAGACTCAGATACAACAAGGAGCCTATTGCTTTCTTGTACGGAAAATTTGCTTCATTTGTATTTTCAGGAGCTTCGTGTTTCCCTTGTGGTACTAAAGGAGTATGAACAGCATTTGAGTTCTCCATGCGAAACTCTTTCAATACATTCTTCACAAACTGAGTTTGATGAAGAAACAAATAATTTTCAGTTTTTATGATTTCCAAACCAAGGAGCTTTAAAGCAACCATCATGTTTAACAGTAAATATCCATTTCAAAGGAATTATTTTCATATTGGATTCTCTTTCTACAATATCCCAAACTGTGTGCTTTTTCAAAGAGAAGAGTTCTGATTCAATAGCAGTTATCGATTTACTGCTGTTTGAGCAAGTAATGGCTTCAGGATAACTTTGAGGTATATCACTTGTACTGTATTTTCTATCATCAAAAACAAAACCAAACGGATTCAAAATACACGAGTTTATACTAATATCAGGCACAGTTTCTTCCTGATTGTACAACTGGAAAGAAATTTCTTCAAACTCTATTTCATTTATATTTTGACTTCTACTCGCGAGATTTCTTCTATTTTAATTTCATTTGAATTTTGACTATTCTCTAGTTGCGATATTCCTTCTATTTCTATTTCATTTTGACAATTTTCTATCTGATTTGTATCTTCACTTTGTGATCTACTATTACTAGTAAAAACTGAATTTTCCGGTAGGGTCAAGGTATTTTCTGAAACTATCTCAAGTTCCTCACTAACAACTAACGGATTTGTTTTGCAAGACTTATAATTAAACTTTTCATTATATAAAACATTACACGAGTTGATAGTTTTATGCGTTTAAGGATCATTCAATGTATAACCTGTATCAGTGTATCCTACTAAATACATTGTGCTAGAACGTGGAAGTAGCTTTTTGCCTTTTGGTATATTTTCTATTTTAACTTCCGCTAGTGAACCGAAAATTTTCACATTTTGTAGATCAGCTTGTTTACTAAATAATTTTTCATACGGTGTCAAAAAATCTATTGAACAGTGAGGTGTACGGTTGTACAGGTAACATGCTGTTGAAAATGCAAAACCCCAAAAACTAACGGGAAAACCTGAGTCGAAGAGCAAAGCTCGAGCTCTTTCTTGGATGGTTCTATTAAACCTTTCAGCTGTTCCGTTATGTTCGTGCTGGTACGGTTCAGCCAACTTTAATTCTAATTCAAACTTATTTAAAACACCCTGACAAGCTTTGCTAATGAACTCTGTTCCATTATCACATCTTAGCTCACTAAACTGGCCACGTCCTGGGAACATTGATTGCAAAAACTGTAAAGCTAACGTGAGAAATTTATGTGTTTCTGACTTCTGCTTCATGAGAAAAACTTGTGTATATCGTGAATAGTCATCAATAATCACCAAAATATTTTTTTCCTACCAAACTGTGTCGGAGGATTAACACTTAATAAATCGGCATGTTCAATTTGACACTGTCAAGTTGCACGTTCACGTTCTTTTACACAAGGTTTTCTATTCATTTTTGCTTTTGGAAATACTGAACAACTGGCAGTTGTATAATTATAAATGAGTTCTTTGACTCCCAATACTACACTTGGTAGTTTCCCTAGGTACGAGGATGATATGTGACCCATCCTACGATGCCAAACTAAACCTTCTTCATCTAACTTTTGCAACTGATGACGTGTGAGCTTATTTCTTATTTTACGAGTTCTTTTACGTTTATTTTCAATAACTGGATCAAGTATTGTACGATTTATTTTACAAATTTTACTATGTGACAATTCATTAACTATTACTTCGCTATTTTTTTATATTGCTGCACTGCATTTGCTGATGTCTGTCTCCCGACTCTTCACAAACTAGAACTGACATTTTGTACAGTCCATCAGATACATACAGCATGCTTATTTTTCTTTTAAACTTTCTAGAAATGATAAATCCGTTATTAGAAGTCATTACGACACTTGTACTGAATTGAGCATTAAATGCTCGGACACTAAGAATATTTTCTCTTACACCAGGAACATATTGAACCTTCACTAAATTTGAAACATGTGAACATTTTCCAAACTGTACAAGAATTGGTAGAGTACCCTCTCCCAAAGCAACAATGTTCTCTGTTTTCGGAGCAAGTTCAACAGATATAGGCTTTCCATAAGCTGTGAACTCTAACAGGATATTATTTACTACATGATGAGATGCACCAGAATCTACAAGAAAGGAAACAAGACTAACAAATTTTTCGAGATTAAACTCACACTTACTTGATTTTAGACTTTGTAATTTCTTACAGTCTTTCTTTTCATGGCCACTCTTAAAACAATAAAAGCAGGCTCTGCCTTCACTTTTATATTCTGACGCCTTGTGAAACAAGAGACCACATTTGTTGCACCCTGCAGCCTTTTTATCTCGGTCGTCATCTTTTTCATTTTCTCCACCTGTTCCGATGAATAATGAAAACTTTTGGCCTTTTTCTCATTAAATTTATTCGAAGGGGACATTAATTTCTCCCTTTTTCTCGATGGTTCTGAAGACTACGAACTTCCTTCCATTCTATTTACTGCACAGAAATCACAAAAATTAGTATTGCTTTCAACACAGTGTAAAGAAGGGACTGAAACCAATGCATTATTTACTAGAATAGTCTCGTTATGAAAATTCGAACCAATGGAACATATCGTGATAATATCACTGTCGATAGCACTGCAACTAGAATCTGGATTATCGTTACACTCATAAACAATCAGGGCCATATTAGCGCATAGGCCAACATAGGCCATGGCCTAAGGGCGACACGATCTCAGGGGCGGCAAATTTTGGGTAAATAAAAAAAATATATTTCTTGAATAAAAAAATTTAGAAATATGCACCTTCGAAAATCATGAAATTCTTCAATATTTTTCATGAATTTCACACATTTTCGAAGGAAAAATTTAGTTCTTCTATCTCAATACGCAGTTGAGAAAGGAATCAACAATCTTATTGGGAAATTGAAAACTCGCATCACATCTGAATCTGAAGGAGCAGCCCTCAAACCGGACAGCAGTCGTCGGTAACGCTCATCAATTAATGTCGGCAAGCTTGATGAGTTCTATCATGAATTGTAAATATGTAACTCGCAATAAAAAAGGAATAGTCTTCGTGGACGCGGGACTGTCGCATTGCACTTGCTGAACATATTAGAAATTGTAGAAGAATCGAAAACATGCCATTATATAGTTGTCTTCAGTCGTGTTTCGGTATTTCTGGATATTTTTATTGAAAATAAAAAGTACAAAGAAGGTTTTTGACAATCAACAAGGGAATTGAATGAACTCATTACAAGGATTTTGCTGCTAAGTAAAATTGCAAAAACTTATACAGGGTGTCTACTTTTAAAAGGGCCAAACTTCAGGGGGAGATCATACATAAGATTTACAACAAAAAATGTCATATAACACATGGTCGAAATGTTGACGGTTATTCTTCAATTTAAAATTTCCTTCAACATTTCGACCATGTGTTATATGACATTTTTCGTTGCAAATCTTATGTTAAATCTTCCCTTGAAGTTTGGCCCTTTTAAAAGTAGACACCCTGTATAGTTATCCGGACGATCTAGACGACAAGCTTCACGATGAATGTTTGCACTTCAAAGCCTATGTAGCTCAGTCAGAACGTCCTCCAGAAACTCTACTCGAGATGAGTTCCTTCATGAAAAGCGAAAAGAACTTCGTGCAAGTTTTTTCTAACTTGATATTGTTAGAATGTTTTGGCAACGAACTGCTCAGCAGAATGGTCTTTTTCAGCTTTGAAACGAATTTTATGATAGTGGCGATCTAGTATATCTCGAGAGCGTTTGAATTATCTTGCCCTTTTGTGCATTAAAGCTGAGTTCAGCGGAAAAATAGATTTTGAAGTAAAGTTGCGAAAGTTCGCAGAAAAAGAGCAACAAAAAAAAAGGTTAATATATTGACGAAGAAAAGTTCAATTGCAGTGTTTTTGAAAGTTTCTTGAATGATATGTAGAATAATATCAAATAAACCATCTGACACAATGAGATTGTTTCATTTCCACGATAGTGAATTGTCTCAATCAACTCCTCCTGCGAAAAGCACTTGATTGAAAAAATCGGCATGTGTTTCTTTTTAATTCGCTCAACTCAGAGCGGCGGCAAATTGTTATTGGCCTAAGGGAGGAAATAAGTCTAATCCGGCCCTGCAAACAATATCTACTAAATCACTATCAGACTTACTGTTTTCCATCTCTAAATAGTAATTGTTACCAGCTACATCCAAAAATGTGTTCCTTACAAATTCACGTCCTGGTGTTCTCTGGTAATGTTGCTATTGTCGCATAGAAACCACCAAAGGCTCGCAAATGACGGACCTTATGCAGAAAATATGCCACAGTTATTTTATGTTCCAGTGGAACACCAATCTCTTGAAACTGCCTAACCGCATCTTCGAGTTTTGTAACAAAATGCATAGGATTCATTTTTGGATGCAACACGATTTTTCCGAAATTATCTAACAGCTCCACCATTTTTTGGACGTCGTTCTTCCTGAACATTTCCTCCAACTTCTGGAAGGCTCCAGCTGAATTTTCCTCGTTTTTAATGAGGGAACGTGGCCCATTTTGGAGAGTTGCCTCCAGATATTGCCTCACTTGAGCATCGTACATTCTTTTATCTTCAAAGGAGAAATTTTGTTTCTCGCCTCCTAGTGGATACTTAATAAAATCATGGCGTCCTAGTGCAATTAGATCCCCTTCAATCCTCTGTTTCCATGATCTAAAGTTGTTATGACCTTTCAATTTGTCTTCTATATCAAATATCGGAATTGAAAACGTAGGGAGTGGCTTCGATCTTGCCGATAATCCCGAACATTCGCTTCTCACACTGTTTGCATCCACATTACTCGGCGAGGGGACGGCGTTGGTCATTATCTCGTCCCTTATTTTGTCAGCCATTACCTTGATAAACTTCTGACTCGTGAACAACGATAAGATTTGGTTCTCCACCGAATTATTTGGAGATGGTCCAGGTTGATTCACACCGGCACCAGCCACATGGTTTTCTTCAGTGCTCATGAAGACTTCTTCATTGTTGTTTACTTGATCCATTGTTGATTGTAGGTTGGTTTTGCAAAACGAAAAAAACGTGGAATAAACCAATATGGCGGACTAAGAGGACGTTTTTCTTCAAAAGCTCTGCTATCATGAAAGGGTTTACGGAATAACACACTCGAACTTTTGTCTTTACACAGATTACAAGAAGGAACTGTAATTTTATACAACTAAGTATCAAACACTATTACACAAATATATAATTACGTTTGTGGAGCGAAAGCCGATCTTTTAAAAAAGATTTATTTATTCACAACGGAAGATTATCCTATTCTAACAATTAGCTAGGAAGAAATGCACTTAATTATTGACGATACATTCGTCTTGAGAGGTATTTATAACATTCCTTATCTCAAATTAATTACGACAATCAGTATCGAACAATGGGACAAATATACACCCACACAAGTGGCGTGCTCAAAATAATGTGTCATCAAAATGTAACAAGGTAATATGAATATTCGAATAAGAATAGATAAGGAGTTCATCTGCAATATACAGGGTTGGCATTATGTAATTCCTCCCCACCTTGAATAAAGGTATCACCTGTAGTAGGTGTAGCTTTACAAAAAATATCTTTTCTTAAGTATTTCAAAATAAAATAAGTAATTATCAATAAAATGATTATTATAACAATAAGCACAAATATAAATCTTGAAGGCTGGAGATTCCATTGGTCCAGGTCTTCTATCTTGATATCCGGGATGTCTTCATCTTTCCGGGATTCTTCATTTGTGGAATTTGGGTTGAATAAAGTTATCTTGGGTAAAATCACGTATTTTTCTTCATTAAACGTAGTAGTTGGGACAATTTCTTTTCTCGTGTTGCTCACAGCACATTTGGTTCGTAGAATTGTCATAGGAGGCACAAAATAATGTCTTGTTTGCTGAAGACATTTTTCTAAAACATTTTTCTTTTCGATGGATAAGATATTTCCATCTTCTGATAATTTTAAATCTGGGGAAAGTACCGTTGTCGTTCTTGGACATGTTTCGGTGTGGTTTTTTTCTAACTTGATATTGTTAGAATGTTTTGACAACGAACTGCTCAGCAGAATGGTCTTTTTCGGCTTTGAAACGAATTTTATGATAGTGGCGATCTAGTATATCTCGAGAGCGTTTGAATTATCTTGCCCTTTTGTGCATTAAAGCTGAGTTCAGCGGAAAAATAGATTTTGAAGTAAAGTTGCAAAAGTTCGCAGAAAAAGAGCAACAAAAAAAAAGGTTAATATATTGACGAAGAAAAGTTCAATTGCAGTGTTTTTGAAAGTTTCTTGAATGATATGTAGAATAATATCAAATAAACCATCTGACACAATGAGATTGTTTCATTTCCACGATAGTGAATTGTCTCAATCAACTCCTCCTGCGAAAAGCACTTGATTGCAAAAAATCGGCATGTGTTTCTTTTTAATTCGCTCAACTCAGAGCGGCGGCAAATTGTTATTGGCCTAAGGGAGAAAATAAGTCTAATCCGGCCCTGCAAACAATATCTACTAAATCACTATCAGACTTACTGTTTTCCATCTCTAAATAGTAATTGTTACCAGCTACATCCAAAAATGTGTTCCTTACAAATTCATACGTCCTGGTGTTCTCTGGTAATGTTGCTATTGTCGCATAGAAACCACCAAAGGCTCGCAAATGACGAACCTTATGCAGAAAATATGCGACAGTTATTTTATGTTCCAGTGGAACACCAATCACTTGAAACTGCCTAACCGCATCTTCGAGTTTTGTAACAAAATGCATAGGATTCATTTTTGGATGCAACACGATTTTTCCGAAATTATCTAACAGCTCCACCATTTTTTGGACGTCGTTCTTCCTGAACATTTCCTCCAACTTCTGGAAGGCTCCAGCTGAATTTTCCTCGTTTTTAATGAGGGAACGTGGCCCATTTTGGAGAGTTGCCTCCAGATATTGCCTCACTTGAGCATCGTACATTCTTTTATCTTCAAAGGAGAAATTTTGTTTCTCGCCTCCTAGTGGATACTTAATAAAATCATGGCGTCCTAATGCAATTAGATCCCCTTCAATCCTCTGTTTCCATGATCTAAAGTTGTTATGACCTTTTAATTTGTCTTCTATATCAAATATCGGAATTGAAAACGTAGGGAGTGGCTTCGATCTTGCCGATAATCCCGAACATTCGCTTCTCACACTGTTTGCATCCACATTACTCGGCGAGGGGACGGCGTTGGTCATTATCTCGTCCCTTATTTTGTCAGCCATTACCTTGATAAACTTCTGACTCGTGAACAACGATAAGATTTGGTTCTCCACCGAATTATTTGGAGATGGTCCAGGTTGATTCACACCGGCACCAGCCACATGGTTTTCTTCAGTGCTCATGAAGACTTCTTCATTGTTGTTTACTTGATCCATTGTTGATTGTAGGTTGGTTTTGCAAAACGAAAAAAACGTGGAATAAACCAATATGGCGGACTAAGAGGACGTTTTTCTTCAAAAGCTCTGCTATCATGAAAGGGTTTACGGAATAACACACTCGAACTTTTGTCTTTACACAGAATACAAGAAGGAACTGTAATTTTATACAACTAAGTATCAAACACTATAACACAAATATATAATTACGTTTGTGGAGCGAAAGCCGATCTTTTAAAAAAGATTTATTTATTCACAACGGAAGATTATCCTGTTCTAACAATTAGCTAGGAAGAAATGCACTTAATTATTGACGATACATTCGTCTTGAGAGGTATTTATAACATTCCTTATCTCAAATTAATTACGACAATCAGTATCGAACAATGGGACAAATATACACCCACACAAGTGGCGTGCTCAAAATAATGTGTCATCAAAATGTAACAAGGTAATATGAATATTCGAATAAGAATAGATAAGGAGTTCATCTGCAATATACAGGGTTGGGATTATGTAATTCCTCCCCACCTTGAATAAAGGTATCACCTGTAGTAGGTGTAGCTTTACAAAAAATATCTTTTCTTAAGTATTTCAAAATAAAATAAGTAATTATCAATAAAATGATTATTATAACAATAAGCAAAAATATAAATCTTGAAGGCTGGAGATTCCATTGGTCCAGGTCTTCTATCTTGATATCCGGGATGTCTTCATCTTTCCGGGATTCTTCATTTGTGGAATTTGGGTTGAATAAAGTTATCTTGGGTAAAATCACGTATTTTTCTTCATTAAACGTAGTAGTTGGGACAATTTCTTTTCTCGTGTTGCTCACAGCACATTTGGTTCGTAGAATTGTCATAGGGGGCACAAAATAATGTCTTGTTTGCTGAAGACATTTTTCTAAAACATTTTTCTTTTCGATGGATAAGATATTTCCATCTTCTAATAATTTTAAATCTGGGGAAAGTACCGTTGTCGTTCTTGGACAGTTTTCGGTGTGGTTTTTCAAAATATTTCGAAGGCATGCTGGTGATTCAGCTAAGGTGTCTTGATCGCATAGATAATCATCTTTCACTGGATGGCAAAATTTCATTGACCATTTCAGGGTTTCTTCTTGTGAGAGTAAATAAGGATCGGTATAAGGAAGGGATAAATTGTTTTTCGGTAGATAGTAAAACTTGTATAAATCATAACTTTCTTCGTATACCGTTGGGATTGATTTTAAAAATAGTAATGCTTTCTTTTTGAAAATTACTTTCGTATGACATATCTGATAATAATCTTTCAGATGATGTAAAGGTATTATCGTTACATTTTTTATTAATTCAAGGAATTTTGAATAAGGTAAAATTGATTCATGTAAAAGATGTAATCTTGCAAAACTCACTGCGGTTGCAATTTCATCTAAAATATTTTTGATATCTTTGAGCTCAAATGTCAGGAGATGCATGTGTTGAATCTCTTGCATTGTTGGTATAACTTGAAGCAATTTAAGGTTTTCTGACATTTTCTGAAATTTTTCAATATACTTATTTTTAAGGTCATTTACGACTGTTGCGATCTGTTTTTGATTTCTTATCAAAACTTTTTCATTTTTTTGAATACTATCAAAATAGTTTTTATATAATTTTTCTCTATTCCGATGATGAAGAACTGTTCTGAATAAATGTTAATTAATCCTCTTTTAATAATATTAATTGAATATGTTCATTTAAAACTTCTCCCATTTTTTATATCATTGTGTGCTATTTAAAATTTAATGTGCGAACAAAATTAGATTTTGACTTCATTTATTTCTTTTCGATAATTCGAAATTAATTCTCATATTTATTTAATTCAATTGGTACATATTGGTACATATCGTCCTCTATTGGAATAATATCTTATCATAACATGATAATTATTTTCAAGGGTTCTTTGCATTTGAGTTGGGATTATAATTCGTAAAATGAATTTCAATTTTATGGATTTTACAAAAATCTTGGACTATGCCATTTTTAAATTTTAATCCAATGTCACACGTTATTTTATTGGGAATGCCGTAATGGCTAAAATACATCAATAATTTATCTACATTTTCAATTTGAAGAGTAATATGTGACGTAGGTTTTCCTATCGTAATTCATAATACATTACTTTCGATTGTTATTTGAGACGTAAGCTTTTCCTTACTTGATTCGTAATACATTCTCAAATAATCGCGTTATTGAGCAGGGCTGGCTCTAGTCACATTATAATCAAGGGACTTTTTAATTCATGAAATATGAATATTACAAAACTTGGAACTTCGAAACTTGGAAATTTGAAACATGGAACTCTGAACAAGATGTTCCGACAATAATATTTTCATTTTAAATTAATTAAATTCTCTCGTAATCAATCGAGTTTATCTTGTATCAGTTTGATCAGGGGGTTTTAAATTCATTTTCCATATTTAAGGAATATAGTGTATGAAGTAACATTGTTTAAAACATGTCTCAAGGAAAACACTATAATCTTTCTAATTCTTCATGTAATTACGAAGGCAATAAAAATGATGATTATCAATAATATGAAACAAGGGTTTGTAATACCGTTGTTCAAAGAATGTCTGAAGGAGAATACATTAATCCTTCTAATGTTTTATGCTACTAATAAGCAAATGGAAATGAGATTTATCTCAAATAATATTTTAAGGTTATATAGTTTATATAGAATTCTTTGGATAAAATTCGAAATTATATTCCGTAAATATCGTTTAATCGATTAACTATGTAAGTAAGGGTGTGATATGAAAATTCATCTTTGAATATATTGCGTAATTAAATATTTATAACTTTTTTCCGTACTTTATAATAAGGGATAATTTTGGAAATTATTTTCGAAGATGGTGACTTCAACCGTTTCTTCGTATATGGAATTTTCATTATGGGATTCTTAATATTACGCTGGACAGTAGAACATTCTGTCTCATTTGAATTTATTTTTATTTCATCGTTTGAATTTAACCATTTCAAACATGCTTTGTATTTTTCTTTATTTATCCGATTTTTAATTAACGATGAATCTTTTTCGATTCTATTTATTTCAATATTTTCATGATTATTTTTATTTGAATCATTTCTGATTCTATTCATTTCCGTATTTTCGTAATAATATGCACCTGTGGCATTACTGGCATTTATCGCCATTGAATCATTTTCGATTCTATTCGTATTTGCGAATTTATTTATTTTTAGCATCTGATCATTATCGATCCTATTCGTCATTGCGAACTTATTTATTTTTAACATTGGATCATAATTGATCCTGTTCGTATCGAATTTATTCAGTTTCATCATTCGATCATTTTTTAATTCATAAGTATTTCCTCCGATATTCCGATTCGGTAAGGAATAAACAATTATCTTTATATTAGATTCCGCAAAAATATATTTTATCATTTTTAAAATAATATGCCAGTCTAATTTATCTAGACCGCATGCAATTCTGGGTAAAGCTAAGTATTTGTCATTATTATATTGACACAACTTTTTGAGATATAATATAGACTGAAAAACGGTTTTATATTCCGGTTTATCATAGTATAAATCTTTAGTAATCAAATAATAAATATTTCGATCATCTATTTGGATCATTGCTACTTCTCCTAGTAGCTTATTTTGAGATTTTAAATTTTTTATTTGACCAAATTTATTTTTAAATTCGAGGGCTACACCTCTGTTCATGTGAAAATCACGGGAAACGCAATGTGCTAACGCATAATTCTTTGGCGCTTTAAATAAATTACCTGTTTTTTCCGTTATCTTAGGGGAATCTTCAATATTTTTCAATTCATAATTTTTTACAAAATCTTTATAAGTCAATTTATTATCTGACTCTATTATAATTCGACTGAGAGCATCAGCATTATTAGTTGAACCTTTTTTATAACGTATTCCGTAATCAAATTCTTTCGGAACTTCACCTTGAGATAAAACAGAGCCTATCGCGAAACCTGACGCATCAGTTGTAGGAACGAATGGCTTATCGAAATCGGGGTATCTCAATACAGGGTGATTCAATAAATTTCTTTTACATATTTCGAACGCTTCGATATATTTCGGATCATCAATATTTATTTCAGAATCTTTCTTCAAACATGAAGTTAAGGGTTTCGTAATCTTTGCGAAATTAGGAATACATTCTTTATAATATCCTACGAGTCCAAGAAATGATTTCATTTCTTTAGTAGTTTTAGGAATTGGAAATTCAGCAATTGCTTTCAATATATTTGAATTAGGTATGATTCCTTCAGGAGTATTATTATCACCTGTTTTAATTTCAGTTTTAAAAGAACATTCATTTAATTGAATTTTAAGATTATCCGCTTTAAATGCTTCTAAAATATTTTGGATATCTGCTAAGTGTTGGTTGATCGTATCAATTTTATGTTTTATTATATTTGAAAACTCAGGATCCATTGGGATATTTTGGAGTTTCTGACATACTTGCTGATAATAAAAAGGGATTTGACAATAATTATTAGTCAATAATTGATTTTTAAAATATAAATTAAGTCCATATTTATTCAAAAAATCTGCTCCTATAAGACCATCATAATTCTTATGGAACTTGTATACGACAAAGGGATGAAAATCATCAATTTGAAATTCTGGGAATAAAGGTATTAAAACATTTTCATTTGCAGTTTGTTTTTTGAAACATGCAGTTAGTGTCGTAGATTCATTAAAAATATTTTTAGGAAAATTATTATACGCGAATTTTGGATCAATAAGACAAACTGAACATCCACTATCAATTAAAAGTTTACATTTGGGATTTTGGAATTCGATATAAGGGAGTTCGTTTGTGTTATCTAACGTATTATTTAAGTTAATGAGTCGTTCATGGCACGATCTCGAAAATTTTCATTTAAATATTTACTGGAATTATTACGTTCTGGATATGAACGTTCGTTAAAATCACGTTTTTGAGCGCTCGTACAACTTACACGAGGGCTATATCATTTCGTCACGATGTCTGTATTTTTCGAATTTTGAGCCGAAAATGGTCTCAATCGACTATGTTCGACTCACTGATGACGAATCCGTCGAAAAATTCGAGTCTGTCCGTCCGTCCGTCCGTCCGGCCGTCCGGCCGTCCGGCCGTATACACGATAACTCTCGAACGGAATGTCCTAGAAACTTGAAATTTTCAGGGTAGGTTCAGTTCCCGAATGGCTCGGTAAAGTTCGTTAATGGGCCAAATTCCACCAGGGGTTCCGTAAATATGGCCGTTCAAAGTTTTGTTTCCCTGATTACTTGAAAACTACAGATTTGATCGAGATGAAATTTCGCACTCAAATGGAAAATGAGGTGTTCAAGCTACATGTGAAATTTTGTCCAGATCGCATGACCAGAACCATAGAAACCATAGAAAATTGTAACTTTTGAACGGAAAGGCCTAGGGACTTGAAATTTTCAGGGTGGGTTTGGATCGCAAATTTCACGGTCATGTTCATCAATGAGCAAAATTGGACTAGGGGTTCCGTAAATATGGCCGTTCAAAATATTTTTTTCGTGATAGTTTCGAAACTACCGATCGGATTGGAATGAAATTATGCACCTAGCTCAGGAATAATGTATTCAAACTACGTGCAAAATTTTGTCCAGATCGCATCACCAAGACCATAGATACCGTGGAAAATTCTAGCGAATTATCGGAAAAAAATTGATCAGCTGAAGCACTGACATGAAGTCTGGAGTTTCGCCTAAGTTTCAGAATTTTTTTGACAGCAGTCAAAAATTCCTTCAATTGATTTCTAAAACTGGAAAATGTGAATCTACCTACAAGGTGCATGTACGAGCGCTCAAAAGCTCCTGCCTTCACGGCAGTGCTTTTCGTAATTTTTTAAAATTAGTATCTCTCGAAGTAGACGCTATATTGGTTAATTCCTCAATCATAATATTTGGATTGGGTTGATTATTAAAATATTGTCTCTGAGGACTTTGTTGATATTGGGTAGAATAATTTGATCTCTTCTGGGGATAATTCCTTGTCTGAATCGACATTTTTTCAGGGGGAGATTGTATCCTTTGATTTGGATGAGGTTTGAAAACATTTTCATTTTTACGTTCATTGAAAGAGGTATTTGGATTATTTCCAAAAACTTGACGATTTGTCGGGAAATAAGTTTTTACTTGTTTTTGTTGGGAATTAATCGGTTGAGATGGGAATCTCGGTTGGGAATTATTTGGATAAAAATTTCTTTGATTATTTTGACTAGATTGGGGAAAATTTGATTGATTATTATGGGGAAAACTTCTATAATTATTAGTTGGGAAGTTTGCTCGATTATTATTTGGGAAATTATTTTTATTACTTTGAGGGACATTCCTTTGATTTTGCTGAGGAAAATTCCTCTGATTATTTTGGTTTTTATAATGCATATAGGGTTGTTGGTGAAAGTAATAATCTTGACGAATAAAATTTACTATATCGTCATAGTTCATAATTCCGTGTCCTCTAAGGGCTGTTCTCAATTCTGGGTTAATATTATAGAGCAGATTTCTAGTTGCTACTCGTGACGCAATATTTTTTTCCTGATCCTTCTCAAGAATCGGTAAATTAGACAATTCGACTTGCGAATCGTATTTATTTTTTAAATCTACTATTCTCTCTAGAAAATCTGAATCATTCTCATTACGTATTCTTTGGGCATTCTGGAGATCCCAAAACAAAACTGTGAGGCTAATTTTTTCCTCAAATCTTAACTTCAAAAATTCCTTCAAGTTGATCCAGTTATCTGTAATTCTCTCATTGGAACTTACGATTTCACTGGCATTTCCCACCAATTTACTCTTTATGATATCGATTATCGCTTCATTTATTAACGCGTCGGCAGGTTGGAACCTATTATAAAATCTTTCGCAGTGATTTAAAAATCGTGCGAGATTTGCAGGATTACCATCAAATGGTACAATTGACTTTGAAAATAAATCAATTAATTTTAATCTATCGAACATATTTGGTTCTGGTGCGACTGCCATCTTATTCGTATTCGTATTCTTTCGGCCTTTAAAATGCTTTACGGAAGTAATCTTGAAAAATTATATTGTACTTAGAAAATAATTGTATTCGGTTTTTTATTTTATAAGAAACCTAGGAAAAACTCTGGTAGTCGGTTTTTTGTATTAAGAAACCTAGGAAAAACTCTGGTAATCGGTTTTTTTGTAAGAAACCTAGAGAAAACTCACACAAGTTTTACGCTCAAAACCGTGGCAAAAGATTGAAGACTTTGGACCAGGGTCAGTGACTGGGAATAAAAAAGTGTTTCTAGATAGGATTCTCACCACGTTGTTTTTCTGGAGTCGTTGTAGACGCTACCCACACAATCAGGGCTCCAATGGCTTTTCTCCTCGTTGTTGCTGGATTTGGCACCTTAACAGTTGAAACTGAAAGTTTTGGAAGTTCTTAGCGCGGCGATAACTACGATTTCACGCTCGAAGTTTCGAAACACAGTTCTTCACGAAAACCGGCACAATCCCATACCTCGTCGCCAATTACGTTTGTGGAGCGAAAGCCGATCTTTTAAAAAAGATTTATTTATTCACAACGGAATATTATCCTATTCTAACAATTAGCTAGGAAGAAATGCACTTAATAATTGACTATACATTCGTCTTGAGAGGTATTTATAACATTCCTTATCTCAAATTAATTACGACAATCAGTATCGAACAATGGGACAAATATACACCCACACAAGTGGCGTGCTCAAAATAATGTGTCATCAAAATGTAACAAGGTAATATGAATATTCGAATAAGAATAGATAAGGAGTTCATCTGCAATATACAGGGTTGGCATTATGTAATTATATAAATATGGAAATAGCCTGGTAAGTCGACTTATCTGCTCTTTGTCTAAAACAGAACTGAACTGTGGGCATCAACCATAGACTAGACGTTAAGTCACCTTTGCGCATAGGTGCGCAGTTGTCCAATTGCGAGGTTGCCATTCAACGAAGTTTGTTGCCACACTGGGCCAGCAGAACTTACGTTAACACTTTCTTAGAAATTTAGAAGAGGTTTTTTATAAGCTCGTCTCATGTTTTGGTATTCGTCTTGTAAAACATCAAAGTTAATTCCAAATCCGAACTTATCAATCAAAATTTGTTTTAATTTTATCCAATTATTTGGGAAGGGGCCTGAATTAATAATTATTCTTGCTTCATCTATTATTCTTGATTTGATCATCGCGAAGCAGTAATAATCAATTCGAGCATTATCCGTGCGTCCAAATTTTGAGATAGAATTTTCTATTTCTACTATGAATGATTGGAGTTCATTTGAATTACCATTGAATTTAGGTAACAAATTAATGTCCAAATAGTTTCAAATCATTAATGTCTACCAAGTTACTTCGACTTCCTGAAGGTTGAGTCATTTTGGTGTTTAGTTTAGTTTAGTTTTTGGAATTTCTCGATTAAATCGTCTATTGTGATTTTTTATTTTTCCAAAATCTGTTCCTTACAATATTTAATAACAAAAAAAAATATATCAAGTATTCCTTCGGTCTAGGGAATAGAAAAACTAGGGCGTTAATAGATCAACTCACTTTTTACTGGTCTGAAGGGCGCTACTCGATCAATCCACAGGGGTGTTGATAAGCTCACGAGCAGACCTGAGAGGGTTCACCTTACACTTCTTTTCAGGAATTAAGCCTTTCGTCTTGGACTCTTGCTCACTCGTTGGTTTGTTGTTACTTTTTGATCGGTTTCACTTCTCTGATTGACGTCAAAAACTTTTCACAACAGTTCTTTGGTTATTGCTTAAAGAAATGATTCTCACGTATTCTTTTCTTTCGGAAATACTAGCAATATCCCATCCTCGTCGCCAAATATATTTTCTCAACTCGAAAAACCGTTTTCAAAAACAAACACGGGAAGACTAAAAATGAGCTTTATTCAAATACGAGATCAAATCTATCTACTAACTCGTTTATCACATTGTTCAACAAGCTTTCATAAAGTAATTATGTCTTGTGAGCATTCGGTGTTTAGGGTCACCGTCTTGCGGAGTTACATCGTCTATGATTACATCTTGAGAATAACATGGTGTAGGATTATATATTAATATATACAGGGTCTTTCACGAGGAACCTCACCCATATTTATACGGGAAACTACTGAACGTCTTTTCATGAAATTCAGCACTTATAAGTATTTCACGATGCTAATGAAATCTAAAATATTTTCAAGTCATGAGCACCTCCGGTTTTTCCGGAAATGACGTCAACTTCCGTTTTTCAAATTAGAACACCATATTTTTATTGCAGAAATAGATTCCTTAGAAAATTACAAGTTATTTTGATGTAACATTCTTCAGTTTTGGTTGGAAAATTCTCTCTGAGCGGGAAAATTCGAAAAAAAAATCGAAAATAGAGCTCCGCTGAAACAAGAATAACTTCGAGGTTTTTGGATGGAAAATTTTCATTTTTGGGATTTTTCAAGATGTAAGATTGATGTATCGACTTTAAAAATCGAAATCGCGATTCATGATACAGGGGGTGAAAAAATCGCTTTCAAAGTTAGGGATGACAAAATCGTGAAAAATCAATTTTTTCAAATTAGAACCCCATTTTTTTATGGCAGATATTGAATCTACGTTAAAAAATAATGTGAGTGTATGCATCACACCCTTGCCCTAAAATGGATATTTTCTGAGTTATTCACAAAAAACTGTTTTTCGTCTTGAATTTTCAGCAATTTCTTTTCCCTTCACGCCAAAAAGATGAAATTTTCAGGAACTGTTATTTGAACCATGCTGTAGATTTTTCACCCCTTCTTGAAACCGACTTCAAGTTACTATTAGGAGAACCATGGCAAACTCTCGCAGTTATAACTAGAGAAGATGCTCAAAGTTTTGACCGTTAATTTCTAGACATTTATTCATACGTCTCAGGAATGCTTCGTGCGTTGCTCTTCTTATTTCATCGGGAGGAAGAGATCTGCAAAAGTGTTTAAAAACCAAATTGAGTTTCAAAATTTTGAATCTAAAAATCTAAACAAACCTGAACGCATTTCTGACTCGTTCTATGCAGTCCTCTTCATCAGTCAGGGGAGTTGAGTAGACAATATTTTTTATCCTACCCCAAACATAATAGTCTAAAGGAGTTAAATCGGAAGAACGTGGTGGCCAAAGATGTGGACCATTGTTCGCCAACCATCGATCTTCAAATAGCCTGTAGAGGATATTTGACACATTGAGTGAATTGTGTGGAGGCGCGCCATCTTGTTGATACCATAAGTCATTATGGTTCTGGACTAGCGGCTCAATTATTTGAGTCAATATGTCAGAATATCTATCTCCTAAGGGAGAACATTCTTTAAATAATGGAAACATGTGTAGTGTTCTATCTTACCAGTTAAAGTCTCATCATAAATGTGAACATCGAGAATTGCATTATTTTTGATGGCGCAAAAAACATTGAAACTCCAGGTCTCTTGAAAGTTCCATTGTCTGAAGTGGTGGTTGTTCTCTTCATCCCAATAATGACTGTTATGCCTATTGAAAGAACCATTCTTTCTGAATTTAGATTCATCTGTCCAAATTATACAGTCCAAAAAGTTTTCATTCTCTTGAAATCGAATCATCATAGCTTCGCAAAACTCTGTTCTCCTGACGAAATCAGTTTCCTTCAAATGCTGTACCCTATTGAATTTATATGGGTGCATTTTATGTACCTGTATTTTATATACCTGTAACTTTTTTCTCTCGCATATTAGGGTAGTTAAATCTAAAACATGGTTTAAGTAACAGTTCCTGAAAATTTCATCTTTTTGGCGTGAAGGGAAAAGAAATTGCTGAAAATTCAAGACGAAAAACAGTTTTTTGTGAATAACTCAGAAAATATCCATTTTAGGGCAAGGGTGTGATGCATACACTCACATTATTTTTTAACGTAGATTCAATATCTGCCATAAAAAAATGGGGTTCTAATTTGAAAAAATTGATTTTTCACGATTTTGTCATCCCTAACTTTGAGAGCGATTTTTTCACCCCCTGTATCATGAATCGCGATTTCGATTTTTAAAGTCGATACATCAATCTTACATCTTGAAAAATCCCAAAAATGAAAATTTTCCATCCAAAAACCTCGAAGTTATTCTTGTTTCAGCGGAGCTCTATTTTCGATTTTTTTTTCGAATTTTCCCGCTCAGAGAGAATTTTCCAACCAAAACTGAAAAATGTTACATCAAAATAACTTGAAATTTTCTAGGGAATCTATTTCTGCAATAAAAAAATGGTGTTCTAATTTGAAAAACGGAAGTTGACGTCATTTCCGGAAAAACCGGAGGTGCTCATGCCTTGAAAATATTTTAGATTTCATCAGCATCGTGAAATACTTATAAGTGCTGAATTTCATGAAAATACGTTCAGTAGTTTCCCGTATAAATATGGGTGAGGTTCCTCGTGAAAGACCCTGTATAAGGATGTTCAATTGTTTTTTATAAGGCTGTAGGATTGTTTTTGATAACAATAATCAGTTTTGTTTCTCTGTGAAATGATAGATATTTATTAGCTATATTCCACTATTTACATTAATTACAAAGTTACCTGTAAAACGAAAGAAACAACAATTAAAGTTTATTATTATCACTCTTTGCTTCACTCAATCAACAACTCAAAATCTATTTATTGATTCACTGCTCAACGTATTACTTCAAAATCTGCTTGTCATCGGGTCGGGTTGATTGGAGGGCGCGCGCGTTATATGAAGCGCGGCAAATTTAAATGAAAAAAGTTCTTTCTTCTGCCCCGCCCACCGTGAAAATTCTTATGATAATTTTCATTAGCTACTGTTCATTGTGGTATCAATTTTGTTTTGTGGAATAGTCCTGTTTCTTCGTTTCTTTTTCCTGTTTCAATTCTAAATATGGTATTTTATATTTTCTCTGTTATTTTGAAAGTTCCGATCCTGAGTTCATCCAATTTTTTTCTGTTTAATTCATTTCCGTTTTCAATGTATACGGAATCACCTGTATTGAATTCATCTTCTTTTCTGTTTTTGTCAAATAGTTTTTTATTATATTCGTGTGATTTTATAGTGTTATCTAGACCTATTATTCTATCTTCTTTCCAATCTTCGGCAATATTATGTTCTTTCAGTTCTTCGGGTAGCAAATTTGTATTAGTCCCATCTAGCAGATATTTTGGTGTAGAACCTGTTACTGAGTGCTCTGTTATGTTATATTTGTCAACACATTCTCTTGCTATTGTTGTCCAAGCTTTCTTGTCGGTAGATTCATTGATTCTGCATCTTATTTTATTGACTATGGCTTGGTTCAATCCTTCATTTAGGCCATTTGAAAAAGGTGCATTTAAGGCTGTGTAAATAAGTCTAATATTTTGTCTTATTCTTCACAGTTGAGTCCTGGATATTGATCTCAGGATTGGAGGTTTTTGAAGTATGTATGGATGCGTACCTTGTATAGTGTTCAACTAAAAGATGAAGGTATCTTTTCGTTGATCTTTGACCACCAAACCCACCGATCGTATCAATCGACACTATCTCAAATGGCTTTGTTGCTGGTCCTAACTGTATCTATCTTGTTTATTTCTAGTGTGTTTTGAACTATCTTTATAAAATCGTTTGCAGCTTGGGTTTTTGAAGTATGTATGAATGCGTACCTTGTATAGTGTTCAACTAAAAGATGGAGGTATCTTTTCGTTGATCTTTGACCACCAAACCCACCGATCGTATCAATCGACACTATCTCAAATGGCTTTGTTGCTGGTCCTAATTGTGACATCAATCAATATTTTTCTTGACCTCTAGATTTATTTCTTTTACAAATTGCGCATGTTTTGCACATTTTTTGTATGTTTTCTATTAATCCTTTTTGAATTATAATATGTCATATTCAGTGGCGTAACTCGTAGTAGTCGGGGGCCCTGGGGCAAAAAAATTGGTGGGGTTCCCTAATGAAGTGTTCAGTTTTCATGTCTTACAATATGAGCTCAGTTCTACAGTTGAGGAGTTCAGGATATACTCGAATAAATTATGTTGTTATAAGATTATGAAACGAAATCAACCGGGAGGTTAATTTATGTATTCATATAAAACATTCAATTGTGGATGAAAATAAACATTGAAAAAAATGTATACATTTTATTCATTAAGAAAGGTCAACTTATTTACAACTTCTTTGTAGCCTTATTTTTCGCGAAAGAATCAATGACTCAAGTCATATCTAGACTTGATGCAGCTTTGTTCTCGATTGATATTAGCGATTATTTCCTTCCTATTAATTTTGACCAATTGCTATTAAGAATTAGTATGTCAAATATAAATTTTAAGTGGAAAAATTACTTAACAACTGTCAACTTAGTTGTCAGCAGTTTTTCCGGAAAAAAAATTGGAAAAATTTCATGGAAGTTTGACAAGTTGCTTTGTAAAAACAAACTTGATGGTTTCTATGCTGTGTTGCTATGTACCGTTACCAACAACAAAGATCACAAACAACGCTTACGAATTTATTAATTTTTCAACTGAAACTCAAAATGAATCGGTTTGGAAATGTTACCGAAAGTAAAATTAATGCGGCTGTTGAAAATAGTGTTCCACTAAATACTCAGAAAGTTCACACATAAAATGTTCATTTAACTCAGGAAATAATCTTACCAAATATCCTTCGGGCATTTAATTTTTCCTGTGGAAAAATTGGAACACTCGTTTCTAAGTAATCTGTTTCAACAAATAGCATTCGCGAAAGTCGTCTTCGACTCGGATTTTCAAAACCACTCTCGCTCATGCTATTTGTTAAAACAAATTACTTAGAAACTCGTTTTTCCGGATTTTTCCGGAAAAATTAAATGCACTAGGGATATTACCCCCGATAAATGTCGCAGTCGAGTGTGTCCCATAGTATTTCTCAAATAATTATTTATTATTTTCAGTTTGCTAAATGATCTTTCAGCTCTGCAGAGGTGACAGGAATTGTATGGAACAGTAATATTGCTGTAAATACTTCTGTTAGGTCTTAGGTCGTATACCTGCATTTCGTATTTCGTCATTATTTTTATACAAAATTCGTGAATTGCCATGCCTTATTCAATTCAGGTAGAAATAGGTGGTAAATATTGAGGAATTGGAGTGAAAAGATGCATCCTATTATATCAGATATGTACTTCGAATTTGGTCACACCTTTTAAATGAATGTAGTTTTTTTTATCTACATCTAGTAAAAATTATAGAGAATTGAAAATTTTATTGACCGCAATCATACCATCGAAACGTGTATTTAATTGTAAAATTATTGTATCTTATACTTTGTAGAAAATATTTATTTTTAATATCTCTTCCCTGCTTCGAAATCGAAATTTCGACCTTTTTCCAACAAAATGGGGATCTATATCATATATTATTGCAGTTTCACTCGTCTTCAATAAGAAACTACGAATTTTTCGAAGCGTTTTTAGCAATTCAGAATAAACCACAAAATAATTCACAATCGAGAAAAAACCCAGCCCCAAGAAGCAAAATTTTTATAAACTTTTCATTACTTATTGCACGAGCGGCATAATATTTTTGTTCCGATTTTGAACCTTTTTTTTCAAATCACAAAAAACAAAATTTGCGAGAATTCCGTACCCGCAGATGAAATAAATAAATAGAAAATAAATATGCATCTCAATCTGGGTGGCAAGGAGAAAAAGCAGTACCAGATGTTTTTTATGACACCCAGTGCGAGCCTACTTGTTATGATATAATATAAGGGACAAAAGAAATGACACAGTGCGGAAGCGTAGAAAAATTCATGTGATTTTTGAATAATTCAATGTAGCGTGACTAATGTTCCAATGTAAAAATCGATTGAATACATACTATTAACATTATATTATAAATTCTAATTGGTACAGCGCTGATTTATATATTTTATATAAATCACATAGAATTCTTTCAAAAATTTCACATATTAAGTTCTTTTCAGCTAGTTCAAACGGGGTTTGCTGGTCAGCCCTTGGGGCCCCCTAAGCTCGGGGGGCCCCGGTGCACTGCACCGGTTTGCACCTGTGTGGTTTATGTGATTTATGCCAATATGACACCAATCTATATGTGTATTTCTTATAAATTCAATGCTTAATTTCTCTGATAATACTATCTTCCTTTTATTCCTACTTTGTTTTTAAATTATACCATGTTCATCTATTGCTTTTCTCTTAGGTTCTTTTAATGCACTGTTTTCATCTTGATCTTTTTGAGCGCTCGTACAACTTACACGAGGGCTATATCATTTCGTCACGATGTCTGTATTTTTCGAATTTTGAGCCGAAAAAGGTCTCAATCGACTATGTTCGACTCACTGATGACGAATCCTTCGGAAAATTCGAGTCTGTCCGTCCGTCCGGCCGTCCGTAAGCACGATAACTCTCGAACGGATCAACCTAGAGACTTGAAATTTTCAGTGTAGGTTCAGATCCCAAATGCCTCGGTTCGTTAAAGGGGAAAATTCGCCCAGGGGTTCCGTAAATATGGCCGTTCAAAGTTACAAGTTAAATCTTTTGTCCAGATCGCATGACCAGAACCATAGAAACCATAGAAAATTGTAACTTTTGAACGGAAACGCCTAGGGACTTGAAATTTTCAGGATAGGTGTGGATCTCGAATGTCGTGATCACGTTCATCTATGAGCAAAATTATACGAGGGGTTCCGTAAATATGGTCGTTTGAAATTTAGTTTTCTTGATAATTTCAAAACTACAGATTCGATCGTGACGAAATTTTGTATACTAATGGAGAATGATATATTCAAGGTACATTTCTCCAGATCACATGACCAGAACCATAGAAACCCTAGAAAATCATAACTTTCGAACGGAAAGGCCTAGGGACTTGGAATTTTCAGGATAGGTGTGGATCTCGAATGTCGCGTTCACGTTTATCAATGAACAGAATTATACCAGGGGTTCCGTAAATACGGTCGTTTGAAATTTTGGTTTCTGGATAATTTCGAAACTGCGGATTCGATCGAGATGAAATTTTGTATTTTAATCGAGAATGATATATTAAAACAATATTTTGTCCAGATCGCATGACCAGAACCATAGAAACCATAGAAAATTGTAACTTTTGAACGGAAAGGCCTAGGAACTTGAAATTCTCAGGGTGGGTTTGGATCGCGAATATCGCGATCACGTTCATCTATGAGCAAATTTAGACTAGGGGTTCCGTAAATATGGCCGTTCAAAATATTTTTTTGCTGATAGTTCCGAAAATACTGAGCGGATTGGGATGAAATTGCACCTAGCTGAGTAATAATGTATTCAAACTACGTGCGGAATTTTGTCCAGATCGCACCACCAAGACCATAGATACCGTAGAAAATTCTAGCGAATTATCGAAAAAAAATTGATCAGCTGAAGCACTGACATGAAGTCTGGAGTTTCGCCTAAGTTTCAGAATTGTTTTGACAGCTGTCGAAAATTCCTTCAATTGATTTCTTAAACTGGAAAATGCGAATCTACCTACAAGGTGCATGTACGAGCGCTCAAAAGCTCCTGCCTTCACGGCAGTGCTTTTCGTAATTCTTTTATTCACTCAAATTTGATTGTTTATACTATCCTTAATGCTTCTTCGGTATTATTTATTGATTCCAATACCGGGTTCCTGCTAGGACTGTCTTAGCTTCAGTGTTGAGTTTCCCTGGTATGTATTTAATATTGAATTGAGATAGGTAATATGTTGGATTACCCAACTCTTCGTCTGTTCTTGCTTTTATGTTGAGGTTCTCTAATGGTTCATGGTCCGAATACACTTCAAATTTCCTTCCAATAAACCAGTGTTCCCAATATTTTACCGTTTAGCTTTTTGAGCGCTCGTACTACTTACACGAGGGCTATATCATTTCGTCACGATGTCTGTATTTTTCGAATTTTGAGCCGAAAATGGTCTCAATCGACTATGTTCGACTCACTGATGACGAATCCGTCGGAAAATTCGAGTCTGTCCGTCCGGCCGTCCGTAAGCACGATAACCCTCGAACGGAACAACCTAAAGACTTGAAATTTTCAGTGTGGGTTCAGTTCCCGAATGCCTCGGTTGAGTTCGTTATCAGGCCAAATTTCACCAGGGGTTCCGTAAATATGGCCGTTCAAAGTTTTGTTTCTCTGATTACTTCAGAACTACAGATTTGATCGAGATAAAATTTCGCACTCGAATGGAAAAAGAGGTGTTCAAGCTACATGTGGAATTTTGTCCAGATTGCATAACCAGAACCATAGAAACCATAGAAAATAGTAACTTTTGAACGGAAACGCCTAAGGACTTGAAATTTTCAGGATATGTGTGGATCTCGAATGTCGTGATCACGTTCATCTATGAGCAAAATTATACTAGGGGTTCTGTAAATATGGTCGTTCGAAATTTAGTTTTCTTGATAATTTCAAAACAACAGATTCGATCGTGACGAAATTTTGTATACTAATAGAGAAATTTATATTCAAGCTACATTCATCCAGATTACATGACCAGAACCATAGAAACCATAGAAAATCATAACTTTCGAACGGAAAGGTCTAGGGACTTGAAATTTTCAGGATAGGTGTAGATCGGGAATTTCGCGTTCACGTTTATCAATGAGCAGAATTATACTAGGGGTTCCGTAAAAACGATCGTTCGAAATTTTGTTTTCTCGATAATTTCGAAACTACGGATTCGATCGAGATGAAATTTTGTATTTTAATCGAGAATGATATATTAAAGCAATATTTTGTCCAGATCGCATTACCAGAACCATAGAAACCATAAAATATTGTAACTTTTGAACGGAGAGGCCTAGGAACTCGAAATTCGAATTTTTCGCGAATATCGCGGTCACGTTCATCAATGAGCAAAATTAGACTAGGGGTTCCGTAAATATGGTAAATATGGTAAATATGATTGAGGTGAAGGACCTGGAAAGGCTGACGAGAGTGAGTCTGCAGGTGAAGGGGCCACATTGCTCCACGGCAACAGACCTCATTCTTAGGCGTTTACAGATGTCGACTCCGGCCCTTAAGACAAGGAGCTGGAGAGTCTACAAGAGGAGTGACGGGCCAGAAGTGGCTCAAATCATTCTGGGAGTAGACAAGGCATCTCTCGAGGTCCTGAAGACCAATAAGTACCAAGTTGGAATTGGTATGAGGGTGTGCACCTTCAAGGTCATACAAGGTCCAGGCCGTAAAGCGGATGCTCCAGCCTCTTCGTCTGCGAAGGCTGCTCCTGAAGTGGGGCCCTCCGCTGAAGGGCAGGACGTCCGCGAGGGAGAGGAGGTGCCCTCCGACCCGACGTTGGAGTCGGGTGATCCGATGGAGGTGGACTCCGAAAGGGCTCCCATCGTACCTGTGCCTCCTACTGCGTCGCCGGAATCCCAGGAGACTGGGGAGCAGGGGGAGGCGCTTGTGGATGGGGGACCAAGCCGGAGCTCCACCCCACCGGATGACATACCGGTAGATCCTCAAGGATCTACTGGTACGACGATACATTCGGCGGACTGAGGATAATCATCTGTCCTCATGGCTACTGACACGTATGTCACACAAATAATCTTGCACCATTGCATAGCGGCGACCGATATTCTCCGGTTGCAGCTGGCGAAGGTGCAGACATTCCTAGCCCTGATTCAGGAGCCCTGGGTTAGAGGAGGTGAGGTGAGGGGTCTCTCCTTTCGAGGAAGTAGGCTCTTCTGCACGCCCAATGATACAAAACCGAGGGCGTGTATACTTGCTTCTGATAATGTTGGGGCTCAATTACTAACCAATTTCTGTAGCGGTACGGTTTCTGGCCTGCAAGGGACCGCTAGAAAACTTGGTGGTATGCTCGGCATACCTCCCATACGACTCCCCGCACCTTCCGCCAACGAAGGAAATGGAGGAGCTTGTTAAGTTCTGCGAGCGGAAAGGATGGCCCTTGCTCGTTGGTTGTGATGCAAATGCACACCACATTCTGTGGGGTAGCTCTGGCGTCAACCCGAGGGGCGAGGCTCTGGCCGACTTTCTGTTCTCAACCAGTCTAAACCTACTCAACAGGGGTGACGAACCGACCTTCATCAGTTCAAGAAGAAGGGAGGTGCTCGACATCACTATGTGTAGCATCCCTATCGCCGATAATATTGAGAATTGGCGGGTAGCTACGGAGGTGATCTCTTTGTCTGATCACCAGCACATCTGCTTCACCATTGAAGGTAGAAGATCTTCAGAGGATCTGGAAATTTTCAGGAACCCGAAGAAAACAGATTGGTTCAGATACTTGGAGTTCCTCTCCGACAATCTGAGACGGGTTAACCTCAAACCTAGAACTACGAGAGGGCTGGACACTGCAGCTAGCAAACTACAGGAGTCCATAATCTCGGCCTACCATAGCAGTTGCAGTCCCCAGTTTCGAAGACAGAAGGGTCAGACGAAATGGTGGACCTCTGAAATAAATGATTCCAGACGCGATAGCGGGCATCTCTTCAACAAGGCAATGAGATCTGGCCTTACAAATGACTGGGATGAATACAAAGCGGCCCTGAAAATATACAAGGGACTTATAAGAAAGTCCAAAAGAGAATCGTGGAGGCGCTTTTGTAGTGACATCGAGGGCGCACCTGAAGCTAACCGGCTCAGGAGGATACTCTCTGCAGGGGGCCCCCCACGGACTGATTACTTAAAGCTCCCCACGGGGCATAAAACATGCTCAGATGAGGAAAGCTTGAGACATCTTCTAGAGGCGCACTTTCCAGGCTTCGTTGAGAATGGAAACACACAAAGTGAGTGCCCTCGGCATGCCTCATGTGAGGATTGGAAGATGGCTTCACAGGTGGTTACATACTCTCGATTACGTTGGGCTATCAACGGCTTCGAAAGTTTTAAGGCAGCTGGTGAGGATGGCATCATCCCGGCACTTCTTTCCAAGGGGCTGGACGTGCTGTCGTCCCCACTGCTCCACATACTCCGTGCGAGCCTGGCCTTGGGACACATTACACTGTCCTGGAGGAAGGTGAGCGTTATTTTTATACCCAAATCTGGAAAACCATCGCACTCTTAAGCGAATGACTTTCATCCAATAAGCCTCTCCTCCTTCTTAGTGAAGACGCTGGAAAGGTTGGTAGAAAGACACATCAGAGAGGTTGCTTTAGTGGCTAGACCACTGCATCCCTGCCAGCATGCGTACCAGATCAACCGCATTGAGGACGGAATACATAATAAGGAGTTCACACTAGCTGTATTTCTAGATATAGAGGGTGCATTCAACAACACTGCTTTTGAAGTGATGCAGTCAGCATTGAGCAAGCACGGTGTGGCACCTACTCTCTGTCGGTGGACGGAGTCGCTGCTTAGGGCTCGTAGCATTACTGCTCGGCTGGGTGGATCGACCATTGGGGGCGCACCAGGAAGGGGATGTCCGCAGGGCAGGGTTCCATCGCCGCTATTGTGGAATCTTGGCCTGAATGTGCTCCTGGTCGATTTGGCGAAGGCTGGGTTCGCTGTGGTGGCCTATGCGGATGACCTTGTCCTGCTGATTAGAGGTAAGGTAATCAGTGTCATTGTGGATCTGATGCAGCAAGCTCTGCGATTGATTGAGCGATGGTGCCTGGAAAACGAGCTCTCGGTAAATCCTGTTAGAACAGAGATGATTCTGTTTACCAGGAGGAGAGTGCCGAGCAACATGAGACTTCCTAGTCTGTGTGGAGTTGGGCTCACTCTATCCGAGCAAGTTCGATATCTCGGGGTGATATTGGACCGCAAACTCTTGTGGAACAAACACGTCGAGTCCCAAACAAATAAGGCTAATGTGATATTTTGGTCTACTCGAAGGGTAATTGGTAAAGGATGGGGCTTCAAACCGCACATTATGCACTGGCTGTACACTGCTTTGGTGAGGCCTATCCTAACCTATGCCTCAATGGTGTGGTGGCCGTCTATGGAGAAGGCCTGTAATCGTATCATGATGAGGAAATGCCAGAGGAAAGCTTGTCTAAGTATTACAGGCGCTCTGAGATCTACCCCCACGGCAGCGATGGAGTGTTTGCTGGGACTTCCACCATTACATCTGGTTGTGAAGGAGGTAGCTATGAAGACAGCTCTCAGAGTCTGGGAACGGGGACAATGGCGTGATGCTGGACTCTTTAGGGGGCACGCGAGGGCTCTCAAAATGGTGGAGGATGTTAACGCATCCATTCTCCATAGAGGGGACCACGCGGGCACTAGTTTCTGCTTTGAAGAGCCCTACAGGGTAGTTGTTCCTGATAGAGATCTATGGTCTTCACCAAACAGGCTTCTTCTGCCTGAAGGTCCCACTTGGTTCACTGATGGCTCTGTGTCTTTAACAGGGTCTGGTGCTGGAATTGTGGGACCTCGCTTCAATCGAGCTATCCCTCTGGAGATGAATTGCTCCATTATGCACCTAGCTGAGGAATAATGTGTTCAAACTACAAGCAAACTTTTGTCCAGATCGCATCACCAAGACCATAGATACCGTAAAAAATTCTAGCGAATTATCAAAAAAAAAATTGATCAGCTGAAGCACTGACATGAAGTCTGGAGTTTCGCCTAAGTTTCAGAATTTTTTTGACAGCTGTCGAAAATTCCTTCAATTGATTTCTAAAACTGGAAAATGCGAATATACCTACAAGGTGCATGTACGAGCGCTCAAAAGCTCCTGCCTTCACGGCAGTGCTTTTCGTAATTTTTTCACAAACATTCAACGTTATTCCTTCTTGAAATTGCTGAAACTGTAAAGATATGTATCGTGAGGTTGGGAATTCGATAGACATCTTTACTCACCTTTGATTCTTACTTTATCTTGACTATCTGTAGTTAATAGAACTGATATCGCTGTCGAAATGAAACCATTGAAAATTGACGGATGACAGATAACTGATTGGAGGAGCCCCTTCAAGGCAGGCGTACCATGAAGTTTGACGTTTCATGTCCTTTGTTTTCAAAATGTTCGATATTCAAGACCAAGGAGAAAATAGTGAAAGAAAGGAAAATGCCACACAGATGCTATCAAGTGGTTCTTCGAGAATCGATCCCAAATTGCTTCAACCCTCAAGATGACTCTGTATCCATACTAATACCTCATATCGTTTTTGGCCATCTCTCATCGATTTTTGCTATTTCCGAACATCATCTTAAAATACTTTTAGACGGGCTAACTAGAAGGACCGTATGGACATCGTTGTGTAAAAAACGTGGGGAGCATGGCGCTCTCAACGACCGCTACGCGGTTGTATTTTTTTCCAATTTGCCCATTCGGATTTGGAATGGTGGGCGGCACTTATGTGTGGTTTGATTCTATGCCTCTTATCACTTTCAATGTATGTAATACTCGCGTTCCGAAATTCCCGACCAGTACTGGCGAGACAGTCAGTAATTACGAAACGCGTATCAGTAAATTTTGAAACGTCAAAAATGACGTTTTCTCTCGGAAATTTGAATTTGAAAGAGCGTCCATCTTTAAAAAATTGAGAAAAGCACTGCCGTGAAGGCAGGTGCTTTTGAGCGCTCGTACATGCACCTTGTAGGTAGATTCGCATTCTCCAGTTTCAGAAATCAATTGGAAAGATTTTGACAGCTGTCAAAGAAAATTTCAAACTAAGGCGAAAATCCAGACTTCACGTCAGTGCTTTAGGTGACCAATTTTTTTTTGATATCTATGGTCTTAGTAATGCCATCTGGACAAAATTTCCCACGCAGTTTGAATACATTATTCTTCATCTATGTGCAAAATTTCATTCCAATCCAATAGGTCGTTTAGAAATTATCAGGAAAAAAATTTTTGAACGGCTATATTTACGGAAACCCTAGTCTAATTTTGCTCAATGATGAACGTGAACGCGACATTTCAAATCCACACCTATCCTGAAAATTCCAAGTCTTTCCGTTCGAAATCCGTTCCATGATTTTTTATGGTTTCTATGGTTCTTGTCATGCGATCTGGAGAAATGAAGCTTGAATATATCATTCTCCATTAGTATACAAAATTTCGTCACGATCGAATATGTAGTTTTGAAATTATCGAGAAAACCAAATTTCAAACGACCATATTTACGGAACGCCTAGTGTAATTTTCCTCATAGTTGAACGTGATTACGACATTCAAGATTCACACCTATCCTGAAAATTTCAAGTCCCTAGGCGTTTCAGTTCAAAAGTTACAATTTTCTATGGTTCTGGTCATGCGATCTGGACAAAATTTGTATATGTAGCTTGAATACCTCATTCTCCATTTAAGTGCTAAATTTCATCTCGATCAAATTTGTAGTTTTCAAGTAATCAGGAGAACAAAACTTTGAACGGCAATATTCACGGAACCCCTTGTGGAATTTGGCCCATTAAAGAACTCAACCGAGGCATTCGGGAACTGAACCCCTACTAAAAATTTCAAGTCTCTAGGTTGTTCCGTTCGAGATAATCGTGCTTACGGCACATTTTCAGCTCAAAATTCGATAAATACAGACATCGTGACGAAATGATATAGCCTCGTGTAACTAGTACGAGCGCTAAAAAATTGACGAGCTGAAAGTTTAGCGAGAGTTTCGAAGGAAATATGGAGAATTTTATAGGTGCGTTGGTGGACTATTTATTTGATTCTCCCACTGAGGAATCGAGTAGCAGTGGGGAAGAACCAGATTTCGTAATTTCTTTAGCAGAAATTTATTTCTACTATAGTTCATGCGAGGTCAGATTATCCCTCTTCCAAGGATTCAAAATCATCTGGGTTTAGTGCAGAATTATTCACCTAGTTTATTTAAATCTCATTTTCAGTTAGTATTGCATGAAGCTTACTTATATCTGTCCTGTCCTATATGAATACCAGTGAACCTTTTCGAGTATAAATTATGAATTACCTTTTAGACACATTCTAACATTTGTGTCTTACCTAATAGGTACATTTAATTATGTATTTGGTAACAATTTTGGAAACTGAGCTACACGATGAAGTAGATTCAGCTGGTAGACCAGAATATCCTTCAGATTACCAATTGCTTATTGTCCTGTGGTACATGGCAACACCCCATTCATATAGGTGAAACTCTATCTTTTCGCACACTCAGAAGAGTTGTGACTGATATTTGTCGATTGGCTCCACAAATTATTAAATGGCCGGAAGGTGAAGAAGTCAATTCAATCTGGAATGGCTTTAGAATTGAATGGCCAATAAGCCAAATTCCAGGTGCGATAGACGGATGTAACATTGAAATTAGAAAACCTTCCGAAGATGGCGATTCATTCATTCTCAAGTATTCAATACAGGTACAGTTAAAATCATTACCTCGAAAGGTTATGGTATTACATATTTCATTCTAATGGTAGGGCGTCTGTGACCACCGTTGTTGATTCAATAATGTGTATTTGGGTATTGGGGGTTAGTGCATGATCAAAGAGTTTTCAGACTTTCTGAAGTAAATGGCTTTTTATTGAATCCAGAGAGGTACTTTCCACAGAATTCACATTTTATAGGAGACAGAGCCTACAATATTCATGAACACGTAATGGTTCCCTACAGGGATAATGAGCATTTAACTCCACAGCAAATCTACTTCAACCAACATCTTCCGTCTATTAGAACCATTATTGAAAGAACTCTCGGATTGTTGAAAAATAGAAATCATAGTTTACTACTACTATTGCTGTCCACTAACAGATATCCAATTTATTCCAAAATTTATAATGGATTGTTGTGTTACTAACAATATTTGTGAAATGAGAGGTGATTTCATAGATCTAGAATTAAATAATCCGCAACATCATACAGATGAAAGTAATCCTAATGTGGAACGAAATAAACAGAATAATCCACATACAACTAATGGGATAAACAAAAAGCTTCAAAATAACCCGGGATATCTGGCCAGGTGAAATATAAAGATTGTATTAATTTATTAACTAGTTTTTTTCCCGAAAATTCTTCTATGAAAATGATTCAAATCAAAATATTTACGTAACCTCACTTTTTATGAAGTACTGGCGGTCACACATCCTTTTGCTGGCAGTAGCCAACAGTAGATTTTGAGCCTCGCACAAGGTACATTGACAGATGGCGGGAAAATGATGCCAGTAAAAATCTGTAATTTCGGAACGCGAAGTTACCAATAGTAGATTTTAAGCCTCGCACAGGGTACATTGACAGATGGCGGGAAAACAATGCTAGTAAAAATCAGTAATATTGTAACGGGTTGGATTATTGGCCAGTACTGGTTGGGAATTTCGGAACACGACTAATGTATGTACTGACTAGTGGGCATTCAGATAATGTATTTGAGACTTTGCAAGTCGCGATTGTTTTCTTCGATCAGCAATCCTAAGACTGATCAGCAATCGATCAGCAATCCTGAGATGTTTTTTCATTCTTCTTCAACATCACAGACAGAATGTTTCCCTACAAATTATTGATAAAATTGATTTTATTCATGAGTCTCAGTAAGTAGGATTGATTGAAATATATAATTTTTTGTCTCATGTCGGTTGTATCGTTATATTTCTCATATTCCTCGACCTAAAAATTCGGTCCACTTTCTTGAAATATTTTCGTCGTTGCATTTTATGCAGGGTAGTGGTTGATTGAGGTAGCTCAGTTGAACTTCTATGCATACCATATCATTTAATGTTACTTTTCTGTTTTCCCTTACAGTTGTATATTTATTTAGCGTTGATGTTCATCTGTAAGTTTTTCTCAATCCTGTATATAATGAATTTTGGACATCACGAATTAATGAATAAATAGAAAAAATTGTTGAAACACGATTTTTTCTCTATGGTTATCGCTAATATCCTAGATATCCAAACTCTGTCTCCGACTAGACACTACCCTGGGTTTGCTGTCAATAATTAAAAATATCAGCTGACACTCGAGTTATTGAAATACCGATGGAAACGTCATTACAGGGTTTATGGGAAACCAAAGTGTTTATTGATACATGCAATGAGCTTCAGTTTTTATATGAAATCTTTGGAAATTTTCCCTCCTCAAACGTGAATTATCTTCTAGGTTTTCCTTCAGAGTATATGGTTGTGTTCGATACAGATTATTCGAATTATGCTGGAATATTCTTCTGTTCTTCAATGGGGATCACATCAGAAACGAAAATATATATTTTATCTAGAACCACCGAACTGAGCAAGTTATATATAAATAAGGCAAGAAGATACATTCACATGAGTACAAGATAAAAATAATTTCTAAATTTTTAATTTCGAAAACAATTTGTGATATTAACCCGAATGTGCAGATTAATCTGTTTAATTTTTTCCAGGTTAGAGAAAGTTTGACGCTGAATGATTTCAGTGATTCAAGAATGACTAAAATCGAACATAAAGATTGTCCAACGGAGAAGACGAAAGATACTTTCAAACTGAAAGTTGGATCAGATTTTTTATCACCGAAATCCATTGGTTATGGAATAGATCAAAAAATTGAAAATAATTTCCAGAAGAAAGACTGTGATCGCAAAAACAATCAAGAGAAGACAACAATAGAACCTTGAACCCCATCGACTTGCCCAAATATTGAATTAATACCTAATTTTTTCATTGGAGCATTAAGTAACATAAGATTTTGTCTCTAGGTTCATTACATTAAGTTTGAGTTGAAGAAAAAAGGACTGCTATGTACACTTGGGAGCAATGAAATCGGCCCACCCTAAATTTGACACAATTTCAAACATGGATATCTCGCGAGCCGCTAGTCCGATATTGATGTTCTTTTTTTTGAATTTTAAGTTAAACCTTCGATAATAATGTAATTCTAAGATATTTTTGCCTACATTTTAATTTTAGTATATACGAGGTGCAAGATTGATAAGAAGATATTTTCTTCAACTTTGACACATCCTGTGGATACAAGGAGCAGCAGTAACGAATGTCAAACTGAAGTCCAATCTTTTCTGGTAATTTTGTTTTTTTAATCATGTGTTTATCTCTATTATTACTGCCTGGGGGTAAACTTTCAAACAAACTTACAAAAAGTACACATTCTTCGAGAATTGTCAGAGAATACATTGCAGCAGTCGACTTTCGACTTATGGTATGGACACCGTGCAGTCCCGACCTAAACCCCATTGAGAATTTGTGGAATGAACTAAAACGGAGAGTACTACGAGCCTTTTCCAGCGTCGATCCCAAAGCTTTGTGTTGCAGTAGAGAAAGAGTGACGAAACATCCCACAAGAAACAAGTGAATTTAATTAGAAGTATGCCTAATCGTATGCGGGATGTTATTAGGGCGAGGGGAGGTCATACCCGCTATTAAAATAATTTAGTTTCAGGAAAAACCTGTTGTTTTCAATGTTTTTTGACTGGGCTTCCAAGGTATTAGCTCAGTAATAATAGAGATAAATACATGACTGAAAGAACAAAACGACCAGAAGAGATGGTACTTCAGTCCGATTCCATTTGGCATTTGTTGCTGCTGTTCCTTTTATCCACAGGTTTTGTCAAAGTTGAGGAATAAATCTTCTCTTCAATCTTGCACCCTGTATATGCTGAAATTCAATTGCAAACAAAAGTATCTTAACACAATATTATCACCGATTGTTGACCTACAATTTAAAAAAAAATTATCAAAATCCGACTAGCGGATTCCGAGAAATAATTATTTGAATTTGGGTCGAATTTTAGGTGGGCCGATTTCATTTCACCCAAGTGTATGTTAAGGTCTGATTATATAGCGCGGATTGGAAACCAAAAATCAATAAGTAGTGATGACTGTAAATATAGTGAGAAACTGTTCTTCCTTTTGTTTATTTTATTCTCAGATACAACTTACAGAACTTAACCTTTCTATTTCCTTATAAAACAACTTCCGACATCCTCTTTATAATCTGCATACACGAATAACACATGAGGCGGGAAAGTCATAGATGACATCCACAAGTAGGGTTGCTATCTCTGTAATCTTCAAAGAAGGACAAGAAGCTTGAAAACCCGGACATATTTTTGAGCGCTCGTACTACTTACACGAGGGCTATATCATTTCGTCACGATGTCTGTATTTTTCGAATTTTGAGCCGAAAATGGTCTCAATCGACTTATTCGACTCACTGATGACGAATCCGTCGGAAAATTCCAGTCTGTTCGTCCGTCCGGCCATCCGTCCGTAAGCACGATAACTCTCGAACGGAACAACCTAGAGACTTGAAATTTTCAGTGTGGGTTAAGTTCCCAAATGCCTCGGTTGAGTTCGTTAATGGGCCAAATTCCACCAGGGGTTCCGTAAATATGGCCGTTCAAAGTTTTGTTCCCCTGATTTCTTGAAAACTACAGATTTGATCGAGATGAAACTTTGCACTCAAATGGAGAATGAAGTGTTCAAGCCACATGTGAAATTTTGTCCAGATCGCATGATCAGAACCATAGAAACCATAGAAAATTGTAACTTTTGAACGGAAACGCCTAGGGACTTGAAATTTTCAGGATAGGTGTGGATCACGAATGTCGTTATCACGTTCATCTATGAGCAAAATTATACTAGGGGTTCCGTAAGTATGGTCGTTTGAAATTTAGTTTTCTTGATAATTTCAAAATTACAGATTCGATCGTGACGAAATTTTGTATACTAATGGATAATGATATATTCAAGCTAAATTTCTCCAGATCACATGACCAGAACCATAGAAACCATAGAAAATCATAACTTTCGAGCGAAAAGGCCTAGAGACTTGAAATTTTCAGGATAGGTGTGGATCTGAAATGTCGTAACATGAGCAGAATTATACCAGGGGTTCCGTAAATACGGTCGTTTGAAATTTTGTTTTCTCGATAATTTCGAAACTACGGATTCGATCGAGATGAAATTTAGTATGTTCATCGAGAATGATATATTAAAGCAATATTTTGTCCACATCGCATGACCAGAACCATAGAAACCATATAAAATTGTAACTTTCGAACGGAAAGGGCTAGGAACTTGAAATTTTCAGGGTGGGTTTGGATCGCGAATATCGCGGTCACGTTCATCAATGAGCAAAATTAGACTAGGGGTTCCGTAAATATGGCCGTTCAAAATATAAATGAAATTTTGCACCTAGCTGAGGAATAATGTTTTCGAACTACGTGCAAAATTTTGTCCAGATCGCATCACCAAGACTATAGATACCGTAGAAAATTCTAGCGAATCATCGAAATAAAATTGATCAGCTGAAGCACCGACATGAAGTCTGGAGTTTCGCCTAAGTTTCAGAATTTTTTTGACAGCTGTCGAAAATTCCTTCAATTGATTTTCAAAGCTGGAAAATGCGGATCCACCCACAAGGTGCATGTACGAGCGCTCAAAAGCTCCTGCCTTCACGGCAGTGCTTTTCGTAATTTTTTTTACTACCTCCAAAATATTGTATAGGCTTTTGATCCGCGGCGTCTCGGGGATCGAAAGCGGTCGAATTATCATCCCAAAGGACACAAAATCTTTTTAAAGTAATTTTGGCCAAATTCCTTCTCCCGTTTTACGCAAGAACTCGGTTTGAAAAAGACCTATGAAGAAAAAAAATAGTTAAGAGTCTTAATTTTTTTTATTTTTGGCATATTCCATGAATTTTTACGTTTTTATACAGGGAGTCCCAGAATGACGCCATAATCCTGAAATACTGTAGAGAAGAGCTATCAGGCGTTCTGAAGAAAAAAAAATGCTATCTCCAGTAGAAATATCTTTCTTTCAAAATAATGGTTTCTACTACATTACGTTGCGTTTCTGTGTGACACGCTCACGAATAAATCAAATCCATCAGTTCTTTCATAGTGAAATATTCTAGAAATAAGGAGAACCGTAAGAATTACTGTTGTCATTTTTTTGGAAAATAATATCAACTTCAAATTTCATCATAAAATATCATACTTTCACATAATGAAATACTGGTCATATTTTATGATGAAATTTGAATTTTTCCTATTTATCGGTAGTTCAAACAAGAAAATTCTACTGTAAAGCAACTGATCGATTTTATTTATTTGTGAGCGTGTCACACAGAAACGGAACGTATTTCTACTGAGGATAGCATTTTTTTTTGTACTTTTTCAAGAGCGCCCAATAGAGCTCTTCTCTACAGATTTCAGGATTATCCATTATTCCCTGAGGGAGGAGGGAACGGTGAATCTAGTCTAGAGACTAGAGCAGACTAGACTCAGGAGTCAGCAGTTGATCCACGAATGTCCACGATACTCATAGTATATATATTATATATATATCCGTACATCAGAACAAACGGGTATTAAGTCCAAAATTTCAGTTTTCGGGTTTTTTGGCTCAGCTACATTTAAATTTCGCGCTTTATTCAGTGGTCTACCTTCAAGACGATTAGACTTAAAATAACGAAAATAACATAGTATCAAGTCTTTAATCACAACGCGAATCAAACGAAAAATGCAAGTATTTTACGCTCTCCTGAAAAACTCACATTTTGTGACTTAATACCCTTTTGCTCTGAGGTACGGATATATATATATAATTACATAATGCCAACCCTGTATACCTTAGATGAATCGCTTATCTGCATTGCATTGAATATTGAATATAACCTTGTATTGTTATGATTACGCATCATTTAGATCACATTGTGTGGATGACGTGGGTATATCCCAGACAGCACCGAATATTCCTAGAATATTCCCTGAATGTGCAAAAAGGGATGGATATAGTCAAAAAATTCGTGGAAGATTCTTAGAATATCATAGAATATCTATGTACTATATAGCATATTCCAATAATATTTCGATACAAATATTTCAGGCATGTTCCTAAAAGAATATGCTGAGAATATTCTAAAATGAATATTTGAAATAGAATATTCCTAGAATATCCATAGAATATTTCAAATTGTATATTCTTTCTGGGATATCCCTGGAGTATTCCGCACATAACATTCCAGGCATATTCCTGAAGGAAGATGCTAAGAATATTCCAAAATGAATATTTAATATAGAATATTCCTAGAATATTTCGAATCGTATTTTCTTCCCGGGACATCCCTGGAATATTCCGCACATAATATTCCTGGAATATTCCACACATAATATCCCTGAAATATTCCGCAAATACTATTCCACGCATTTTCCTAAAAGAATATGCTAGGAATATTACAATATGAATATTGAATATAAAATATTCCTAGAATATTCTTTGTTTATTTCAAAGTGTATATTCTTCCTGGGACATCCCTGGAATATTCCGCTTAAAATATTCTTGAAATATTCCGCATATATTATTCCAGGCATATCTGAAAAGAATATGCTTAGAATATTCCGAAATGAACATTTAATATGGAATATTCCTGGAATATTCATAGAATATTTCAAATTGTATTTTCTTCCTGGGACACCCCTTGAATATTCCGCATATAATATTCCGCACATAATATATCTGGAATATTCCGCACATCATATTCCTGGTGTATAATAATAATATTGTTTATATCCCGACTCTCCTAGGTCTTTGTGAGACCCCTCAGAAGCTCAGAGATTGTGCGATTTAGGAGACCCGGTTGTGTTCTGTGTAGGCTTTGTTACTGTGTCCTTACGCCACCTGAGGCACAGCACTGTTAATTGTTTACCCAACAGTGAATGGTGGAACCGTGCTCCATGTCAAAAAATTTCCGCATATAATATTTCAGGCATATTCCTTCCTATTCATTTTATGAATATTCTAAATATTCCAGGTATCCAAGATATTCCTAGAATATTAGTTCCGGAATATTCTAAGAATATTTCATATAAAATATTCTAGGATCATTCTATGAATATTCGGAATATTCCAGGAATATCTTTCACGGAATATTCTATGAATATGCCTATGATCTACCCTACGAATATTCATAGAATATTCCAATATGCTGAAACAAATATTCATGGAATATTCTAAGAATATATGGTGCTTTTTGGGATGTTTGTCCCATTTGTTTCTAGTTGCAGATGAGATAATGTTATAAATACCTTCGAAGACGAATTCATCGTCAATAATAAATTAAGTGCATTTCTTACTAGCTGATTGTTAAAATAGGTTGGATAATCTTCCGTTGTGAATAAATAGTTTTTTGTTTTAAAAACTTGGCTAACAATTTCAAAAACGTACATAATTATATATATATACTAGATGACCCGGCAAACGTTGTTTTGCCATATCTCTCCCTTTTTTCGCAATTTCAAAATTGCTCGAGGCCTTCGGTCTCTCTTACCTTAGGAAAGCCCGTTTCTCCCTCTCGAAAACGCGGGGGGCCCTTCGCGCCCCCGGTCTCTCCCTTTTTTCGCAATTTCAAAATTGCTCGAGGCCTTCGGTCTCTCGTCTCAAAATAACCTAACCTAAACCTAACCTAACCTAACCTAACCTAGCTGACCCGGCAAACGTTGTTTTGCCATATCTCTCCCTTTTTTCGCAATTTCAAAATTGCTCGAGGCCTTCGGCCTCTCTTACTTAGGAAAGCCCGTTTCTCCCTCTCGAAAACGCGGGGGGCGCTTCGCGCCCCCGGTCTCTCCCATTTTTCGCAATTTCAAAATTGCTCGAGGCCTTCGGCCTCTCGTTGTTCTGGCTATTAAAAAATAAGGGTTGATCGTAGAAGGGTGAAAATCTGGGATTGTATGTATTTTTGTATGTTGTATCATAAAAAAATAGAAATTAGAAATTTTGTCTAAAAAATAAAAAAAAAAATTTAGGGGTGGACTACCCCTAACATTAAAGGGGATGAAAAATAGATGTTGGCCGATTCTGATAGATACCGGATAAGCACAAAAAATTTCATCAAAATCGGTTAAGCCGTTTCGGAGGAGTATGGCAACGAACACTGTGGACACGAGAATTTTATATATTAGATTGTTATGGTTCAATTTTTTTATATTAATAATATTGAATTTTGTGAAAGAACCACTAACAATATTCTTATAATTTTGTTTTTCAATTTTTCTTCTATTTTTCCCGTGACTCTTTTTGAGGGGGTTCTCAAGGTGCACAAATAAAATAATTTTTTGTTTACAACAACTTATTATTTAAATTCAATAAGCTAATTCTAATAATTCTATGAATTCTAAATTATGACTCCGATCGAACAAAATATAAATTAAAAACTCACAGTAAACAGCTTACTCTAAATATAGTTCATAAAATGTAAGCTTCAAATTTCTCCTCCGTTTCGTAGAGAATATCTTTGAATTCAGTGATTGATCCTATAAGATCTATTGCCTCGGGTTCCACTAATATTTCTGGTATGAGCTGTTGGGACAGTTTTATCCCACAGTTCTCTTCTCGAATTTGAAAGCTTTCAACAACCAACAGCCATCTGAATCTCACCAAATCAACAACTTCATGATGTCAGGCTGCATAAATATTTGATAATCTTTCATTATCAAATCTCAATTTCAATAATATAATTCAAAGAAGTTTTTCCACACTGACTTTTTTTACAATTGTCAAAAAAATTCGCTTGCTTAATTCTAATAATTTAACAACAATTTCTATGATAACATTTTAAATAATCTGAGCCCCCTTCAAAAAGAAAATTCATATTTTAATCATTCATCGAAATTTGTTTGGTGATATATTTTGAATTTATTTCTCATTCTTGGATTTCCATGACAATTCCCCAAATTAAAAATTTAATAAATTTTTTTTTTTTTTATAAAAAAAAATTTTAAATATTGAAATTTCTTGATTAATTTGTAATTTATAACTCGAATAATGTCAAAAATTTTCTTGATAAGCATTGTTTGTTTTTTAATTGGATTTATATATGAACACCATTTATGTCGAAAAATTTTTTTATAATATTTCTCCCCACTTCTCTTTCACTTTGTTCCGTCTTTTTTTAATGGAAGTCTTCTTTGGCGCAGGTTTATGACCTCTTTTAATAATTTTTTTCTTTTTATTGTTCATCTTATAAGCTCGTTTTTGCTTCTGGGAATCATCATCGATTTCATCATACATTAGGGAACTCTCATCTCCTTCGCTGTCATCAAATTTTGCCTTCTTACGTTTGTCACCTCTTTGTCTCAATTTTGTATAATAAAATCTATCAAATTTCTGAATTTCTGTCTGTATCAGCTCAATTTTGCCTGATATCCCCTTTCTTGAATCTGTATATAGAATTTTCTATTCTATGAATATTTCGAAAACAATATTTTCCTATTTCTGTTTCAGAACTATCCTCTTTAGTTCCTTTCTTGTCATCATTAGATTTAAAAGCATTTTTTTCTTCTTTCTTATATGATGAGTCTTGTAACTTCTGCATATTAATTTCATTCAATTTCATACTTTCTTCTATATTTTCTATTTTTACTGTAAGTTCTTTGTCTTTCTCAAAATCAATTATTTCTTCTTCAATTTTATTCTCGAGTCTTTTTTCCCATAAATAAATTCTTTCTCTGGTTTCCTTCAGTTCCCTTGAATTTTCTTCTATTTTAGTCTCTAATCTCTCTGAAATTTCTTCCATTTTCTCAAATTTTTCATTCATGTCCAGTTTCAAACTTTCTGTATTACCTTTCATTTCTTCCATCTTTTGATTCAAACTTTCTGAATTATCTTTCATTTCTTCCATCTTTTGATTCAAACTTTCTGAATTATCTTTCATTTCTTTTATGTTTCGATTCAAACTTTCTGAATAATCTTTCATTTCTTGATGCATTTCTTCCATCATTTGTTTCATCTCCATTAATAAATTAATTGAAACATTTGATTCTGTTTTGTTTTGTTCTTCTCCACTTCTTTGTATTTTATCTTCTTCATCTCCTTGTTCACCCAATCAAAGTTTTACTCCTCGTTTCCATTTAAAAAAAAAAAATTGCTTATTTATTTAAAAAATATTATTCAAAAAAAAATCATTATGAATCCGAAAAATAAATTCAAATCATTCACCTTTTTCAAACCAATAATCACCTTGTTCAAGCCCCACGTTGGGCGCCAAAATTGTTATGGTTCAATTTTTTTATATTAATAATATTGAATTTGATGAAAGAACCACTAACAATATTCTTATAATTTTGTTTTTCAATTTTTCTTCTATTTTTCCCGTGACTCTTTTTAAGGGGGTTCTCAAGGTGCACAAATAAAATAATTTTTTGTGTACAACAACTTATTATTTAAATTCAATAAACTAATTATAATAATTCTATAAATTCTAAATTATGACTTCTATCGAATAAAATATAAATTAAAAACTCACAGTAAAAAGCTTACTCTAAATATAGTTCATAAAATGTAAGCTTCAAATTTCTCCTCCGTTTCGTAGAGAATATCTTTGAATTCAGTGATTGATCCTATAAGATCTATTGCCTCGGGTTCCACTAATATTTCTGGTATGAGCTGTTGCGACAGTTTTATCCCACAGTTCTCTTCTCGAATTTGAAAGCTTTCAACAACCAACAGCCATCTGAATCTCACCAAATCAACAACTTCATGATGTCAGGCTGCATAAATCTTTGATAATCTTTCATTATCAAATCTCAATTTCAATAATATAATTCAAGGAAGTTTTTCCACACTGACTTTTTTTACAATTGTCAAAAAAAATTCGCTTGCTTAATTCTAATAATTTAACAACAATTTCTATGGTAACATTTTAAATAATCTGAGCCCCCTTTAAAAAGAAAATTCATATTTTAATCATTCATCGAATTTTGTTTGGTGATATATTTTGAATTTATTTTTCATTCTTGGATTTCCATGACAATATATTGTTATGGTTCAAATTTTGATATTAATAATATTAAATTTTGTGAAAGAACCGCTAACAATATTCTTATAATTTTGTTTTTCAATTTTTCTTCTATTTTTCCCGTGACTCTTTTCAAGGGGGTTCTCAAGGTGCACAAATAAAATAATTTTTGTTCACAACAACTTATTATTTAAATTCAATAAACTAATTCTAATAATTCTATAAATTCTAAATTATGACTCCTATCGAACAAAATATAAATGCAAAACTCACAGTAAACAGCTTACTCTAAATATAGTTCATAAAATGTAATCTTCAAATTTCTCCTCCGTTTCGTAGAGAATATCTTTGAATTCAGTGATTGATCCTATAAGATCTATTGCCTCGGGTTCCACTAATATTTCTGGTATGAGCTGTTGGGACAGTTTTATCCCACAGTTCTCTTCTAAACTGTGAAATCAGCAATGAATATAGTGCAGCTCGATTCCAGTATCTCCTTGAACCTCGAATTTGAAGGCTTTCAACAACCAACAGCCATCTGAATCTCACCAAATCAACAACTTGACATGATGTCAGGCTGCATAAATCTTTGATAATCTTTCGTTATCAAATCTCAATTTCAATAATATAATTCAAAGAAGTTTTTCCACACTGACTTTTTTACAATTGTCAAAAAAAAAATTCGCTTGCTTAATTCTAATAATTCTATAGATTCCTATGGAAACAATCAAATTATTCAGAACCATCTTAAAAAAAATTCATTTTACTATAATTTACACGATGTTGATAGAAAATTCTTGAATTTTGGTGATCTAATTTGAATTCATTTTTCATTCTTGGATTTCCATGACAATATATATGTTTAATGGTGGTTTTGGGGACATTTTTTGGCACCCATCGGCGGTTTCGAGGACTTTTGGTGCTTACGAGGACGGTCCTCATAATATTTTATGTATATCGGTGCTTTTGAGGACTGTCCTCACAAGCACTTTATATCTAATGTAGGTTTTGAGGACAGTCCTCATAACATGGAATGGTGGTTTTGGGGACTCTCAATATCTTCACTTCATTTGGTGCGGAAATCGAGTGAAAGTCATTTTTGAGTATAACCGGGGTATTATTCATGGGGAATAGAGGAGGGTATGATAATTTCTCCCAAATCACCAATCATCAATCGTCATTTTGATATGTTGTTGGAGTTTGCTTGGTGGCGGTAATATCTACATTAGGAATATTTTTCATGAACTGCATAGAGAAAAAAATGAGATGATAAAATTAACGTTCGTCATGATCGGGCGCGGTTTGGTTAGTGTTATATTTTTGTTTCATGATCTGCAGAAGAACTAATATTGCAATTGAAATTGCCGCTAGGGCAGGTCGGGGGCGGTTGGGTTACGGTAACACTCAGTAAAAATCTCGACATTCTGGATATTTAAGGGGAAAAAATGTTATAATCTTTTCAGTTAAAATGTCAGAATTCTGATTGGCTGTTATATAAGCAAATAACAGAACAGTAAGGGGCTGCCAAGGTCGAGGGCGTGCGAGGGCGGTGACATCTAGAGTAGAAAGGAAGAAGTTCTTCTTGACCTGAAAAGATGAATTGGCGGTTCTCAATGAGTGGTCGGGGACGGTTGGATTTCGATATTTTTTCAGTTAAAATCTCCTGATTACACGATCATCGCATAATTTCGCACGAACGGTTATAATCATAAATACGGAATGTCAACTCAAGAAGATTTACAGTTTCCAAATTATAGGTAAAAAATATCGGAAAATTTCAAAAATCAATAACTCCGGAGTCACACGACTGGTATCGCCTATTAACGAACTTATCCGGGATGTTTGGACCCTGCTTACGGATGGACGGATAGGATTGATTTGGACGAAGAATATTTCATCCAACTTTCACCATTTTTGTCCCACAATTCCAAAATTAAAGACATTGTGACAGAATGATAACATCATTGTTCATGTTTAATGATCCCGCAATTCATGAATAGATTTTTTCCTATTGCTTAATTCTCGTCGAATACCGGCGTGAAGTTAGGAAAAGATAACGAAATCCAATATGTTTCTATCTTTCATGTTTATATGTATATCCCAACTCTCCTAGATCTCTGTGAGATCCCTCATACGTTCAGAGCTTGTGCTAGTATGGAAACACGGTTGTGTTTTGTGTAGGCTTTGTTACTGTGTTCTTACGTCACTTGAAGCACACCGCTGTTAATTGTTCACCTAACAGTGAATGGTAGAACCGTTCTCCAGTTCAGAAAATTTCATTGCCGACCGGAGGATTCGAACCCGATATCTTTCGATCGAAAGATTACGAGCCAAACGCGATGAACACTAGACAATAAAATCTGCAGAAAACATGATGGTGAAAAACAGCGCCATCTAATGAATAAAAAATTACGAAAAAATTACGAAAAGCACTGCCGTGAAGGCAGAAGCTTTTGAGCGCTCGTACATGCACCTTGTAGGTAGATTCGCATTTTCCAGTTTTAGAAATCGATTGAAGGAATTTTCGACAGCTGTCAAAAAAATTCTGAAACTTAGGCGAAACTCCAGACTTCATATCAGTTCTTCAGCTGATCAATTTTTTTTCGATAATTCGCTAGAATTTTCTACGCTTTCTATGGTCTTGGTGATGCGATCTGAACAAGTTTGAATACATTATTCCTCAGCTAGGTGCATAATTTCGTTCCAATCCGATTAATTGTTCCGAAACTATCAGGAAAAAAATATTTTGAACGGCCATATTCACGGAACCCCTAGTCTAATTTTGCTCATTGATGAAAGTGACCGCGATATTCGCGATCCAATCCCACCCTGAAAATTTCAAGTTCCTAAGCCTTTCCGTTCGAAAGTTATACTTTTCTATGGTTTCTATGGTTCTGGTCATGAGATCTGGCCCAAATATTGCTTTAATATATCATTATTATTATTACATTATCGATTGAAATACAGAATTTCATCTCGATCGAATCTGTAATTTTGAAATTATCAAGAAAACTAAATTTCAAACGACCATATTTACAGAACCCCTACAATAATGTTGCTCATAGATGAACGTGATCACGACATTCGAGATCCACACCTATACTGAAAATTTCAAGTCCCTAGGCGTTTCCGTTCAAAAGTTACAATTTTCTAAGGTTTCTATGGTTCTGGTCATGCGATCTGGACAAAATCTCACATGTAGCTTGAACACCCGATTTTCCATTTGAGTGAAAAATTTCATCTCGATCAAATCTGTAGTATTCGTTTGATCAGGGGAACAAAACTTCGAACCGCCATATATACGGAACCCCTGGTGGAATTTGGCCCATTAACGAACTCAACTGAGGCATTTGGGAACTGAACCCACACTGAAAATTTTGAGTCTCTAGGTTGTTCCGTTCGATAGTTATCGTGCTTACGGACGGCCGGACGGAAAGACTCGAATTTTCCGACGGATTCGTCATCAGTGAGTCGAATATAGTCGATTGAGACCATTTTCGGCTCAAAATTCGAAAAATACAGACATCGTGACGAAATGAAATAGCCCTCGTTTAAGTAGTACGAGCGCTCAAAAAACTGAATTAAGGTTCCAACAGTTTTTGAGCGCTCGTACTACTTACACGAGGGCTATATCATTTCGTCACGATGTCTGTATTTTTCGAATTTTGAGCCGAAAATGGTCTCAATCGACTATGTTCGACTCACTGATGACGAATCCGTCGGAAAATTCGAGTCTGTCCGTCCGGCCGTCCGGCCGGCCGTAAGCACGATAACTCTCGAACGGAACAACCTAGAGACTTGAAATTTTCAGTGTGGGTTCAGTTCCCGAATGGCTCGGTTAAGTTCGTTAATGGGCCAAATTCCATCAGGGGTTCCGTAAATATGGCCGTTCAAAGTTTTGTTTCCCTGATTACTTGAAAACTACAAATTTGATCGAGATGAAATTTTGCACTCAAATGGAAATTGAGGTGTTTAAGCTACATGTGAAATTTTGTTCAGATAGCATGACCAGAACCATAGAAACCATAGAAAATTGTAACTTTTGAACGGAAACGCCTAGGGACTTGAAATTTTCAGGATAGGTGTGGATCTTGAATGTCGTTATCACGTTCATCTATGAGCAACATTATACAAGGGGTTCCGTAAATACGGTCGTTTGAAATTTTGTTTTCTCGATTAATTTGAAACTACGGATTCGATCGAGATGAAATTTAGTATTTTAATCGAGAATGATATATTGAAGCAATATTTTGTCCAGATCGCATGACCAGAACCATAGAAACCATAAAAAATTGTAACTTTTGAACGGAAAGGCCTAGGAACTTGAAATTCTCAGGGTGGGATTGGATCGCAAATTTCACGGTCACGTTCATCAATGAGCAAAATTATACTAGGGGTTCCGTAAATATAGCCGTTCAAAATATTTTTTTCCTGATAGTTTCGAAACTACTGATCGGATTGGAATGAAATTATGCACCTAGCTCAGGAATAATGTATTCAAGCTACTCGCAAAATTGTGTCCAGATCGCATAACCAGAACCATAGAAAATTGTAACTTTTGAACGGAAACGCCTAGGGACTTGAAATTTTCAAGATAGGTGTGGATCTCGAATATCGCTATCACTTTCATCAATGAGCAAAATTACACTAGGGGTTCCGTAAATATGACCGTTCAAATGGTTTCTTTCCTGCTAATTGCACACAGATGAAGAATAATGTATTCAAACTACTTGCAGATTGCATTATCAAGACCATAGATCCGTAGAAAATTCTAGCCAAACATTATTTGTGTTGACTTATTTAAATATATGTACCTAATTTTATTTATTTATTTATTTAAAGAGGAAAAAGGGTTTTTTCAAAAAACTCATATTATTAACCATGTTGCCGAACAAATTGCACTAAAATACCAATTCCTGAAAAATATGGAGTTACGTAGTTTTCTCCAGAACATGGGGACATGAAGCATTGTCGTGAAGTTTGGAGTTTTGCCTTAGTTTGAAATTTTGTTGAAACAGTTCTCGTTCGAATCGGCCACCAGCCGCCGATGTCCCGAATTTCGACACACAAGGATAATATCAGGACTATGCGCAGAGTCCAGCAAGACTCCAACACAGAGAAATCATGGTCCTAAATATCCTAAAAAACGCTGTAAATGACTCTTGCAAACAAATGGAATCTGAAGTGATTGCACACATCGATATCTAGTATACAAGTTCTCAACTGATGACCTATTCTCTCATAAATATATAATTGTCTTATGTTCATTTTGTTGCATTCACTGAACAATAATTCAGTTCTATATGTTCTATCAACCCTCATGATAATCTTCGAAATATACCTCTGAATGATCTACAAACCCTCCAGAGCATTATCATATAAACTATTAATTCCAGTTATTATTATGACTAGCATAGGGATTATTGAAAGAAATGAAAGTATCTATTTTCTACAACATTGGTTTTATTTTTAAACAAAATATATCAATAATACATTACAAATTAACAGAATTTAAATTACGCATTCCTAAACAAAATTGTTTGCGTGAATCTTTGCTTCAAAATACCAAAGCAATGTTCCACAGGAACTTAAAGATTTGTTGAAATTTTTTTGTGCACGATTCAAAAGCCCATTGTCTCGATAAGGTGTTATGAGAAATGGTAAACAAGGATAAGCACTATCCCCTAACACATATTCTCCTGGATGACATAAATTCTCTATTAAATCCTTTGTAGGAGAGTTTGTTAAAACTCGTGCATCATGCACTGATCCTGGCCAGCCAACCACAACATCCACAAACTTTCTTCTTTCATCAACAAGTCCTTGCAGCTTAAGTGAGAAGAATCTCTTTCTGTTTATATATGCGTCTGAATCATTTTTTGGTCTATCAATTCTTATATCAGTTGCATCTATCGAAGCAATAACACCCGGAAAAATTTTTTCCCTTAAATAAAATTCTTTCGTTTGCTGCTTTCTCTCAAAATTTGGAGATCGAATAACTGATGCGCCCATGGATACCAAAAAGTCAGTTACTCTACTTATGAGGTCGTAAAGACCAGCTAAACTGAGATCTAAACGATCTGCCACATCTCTATAAGATGCTGTTTGATGGCCAGCGAACCACAAAAACACCAATATATGTTTTTCTGGAGTAAAAGCTTCCATTCCACCATGTCCCAATAGTGTCTGGAAAATATTAGAATTCTGAAACCTTAGAACAAGATCTCGAAACATTCCCTTCTGTATTCGAAAATGCATGGTGAATTGGTCATCCGAATATTGAGGAACAATTTTCTCTATATAATTATCAATTTTGGGAATATGTTCTGCTTGAACTAAATCAACAACATGTTGCAGAAGATGAGCACCGAGTTCTGTAAAACAAATTAAAAAAATTTATGTATGAAGGCAAATAAGAATTATATTGCTACCTTGCTACTCTTCCATATCCCCAAACTTGAAAAATGGTAAAACATCTTCTTCATCTGAAGAAGAATCAACTAAATCCGTAATCGTGTTCATCTTGAAATTAAATTCTACCACATTTACAATTTTATCTTCCATGTTAATGATCTTATATAGTTTAATTGAGTTTAACGGAATAATTTTGAAATTATCTGTTCGTGTCACAGAACACTTTTTGACAGTTCCACGAGTTTTGGAACCAAGTTCCCCCTGAACCCAGAATAACAAGGGAACAGCGACGCGAACAAACCTAATGTATTTTCATTGACACTTCATAGAACACAGAACAATACAACCAAAGAATTTTCTGTTCGCGGCTGTTTCGATTTCTGATAAATACAATTGATAGTTATAAAAACAAATGATAGTTACTGGAATTTATTTCTTTAGTGTAATATTTTTCAGTAGCGAAAAAGCGGTTTTTTCATGATTTGTTTGAATTAGAATTATTGTTCCATATTTAATTTAAATTAGGCTTAGTGTATATCATTAGTTTTTTATTTAGTTTAGTGGTCAGTTGTAGGTGTTATTGGTAAGTCGCTAATATGTATTTATTTTTTTTTCTGATTCTTACCTTCAGAGTTTGGTACCTCAATTTGGTGATTCTTTAGTATTATTCAAATCAGATGAATAATAATTCATGCAGCGTACAAGTAATCACTACGGTGTGAATAATTATTGAATTTGTTTTCGATTATTGACTTATAATTGTGCATATCAGGGCCGTATCTAGGTCGTGGCAAAGGTGGCACTGACCACAGGTGCAAAGTCTGCAGGGGCGCAAAATATCAATAAATAAAAAAAAATATTCGGAAGATCACAACACGGTTTTTATGTAGACGTCTCGCAACGATATGAATGGAAATTGAAAGTTTTACATTTCGAAGTAACATGATTTCAGACAACTTTATTGAAATGGGACTATTACAAATATTGAATAAGAATAAAGTTCTTTATTCATCTGACTGTTGACAATTGATGATCGAGTATTATATGTCAATCATCGACGATCGGCGAACGGATTTTATTAAAAATAATGTTATGAGAGATAAATAATATTTGAAGTTCATGTAGTGAAAATTATCGACGAAAAATGCAGAAATCTTAAGTATTAAATAAAACAATTTCAATGCGAAATATTGATAACTTCAATCATAAATATTGCTATATTTTCTATTTTAGTTATTGAAACAGGATAAAATGTAAGGAGAAGAATCTTGAGGATGAGGATTGCTAGAGTACCTGAGAAATTAATACATAATTGATATTCAGAATTGAAGTGTAGGTAGGTACATATCAAGAATTCTCATTTCTTAATTTTGCAATTTACAGATTTCCACATTTCAATTGAGAAAACAAACTATTTTATGGAAAAATTCATGATTAAATCAAGAGAAATATGTTTCCACATATCATGGAGGAATATTAGCTGCAGCTACAGATAAATAAATCTTATACATTCAACCGATAATTACAAGAGGCCTTACGATACTGGATGGTTTTTCAAGACAGTGGAAATGAATATCCTGGTTAGTTACTGAAGCTAAATTTTCGTTTGATTTCAAGTGTATCATGATTTCTTTTGTGGTGATTAATTGTGTATGTCAAAGTGAGATCCGTAGAATATTGGATACTTTCATTACCATTGTCCATTCTGGGCTATTTAGAGTTTTTAAGATCCATTCCATAAGTACTTCATGTAATATTTATTATTTCAAGGTATGATTGAAAAGATCAATTATGATTTTTAGCCTATATTTATTCTCACTTGTAATCAATCTTCAACATGCTTCGATACAATTCTTCGGTTATTTGGTTATTGATCACAGAATTTAAATCTAACTATCCATGTCAATAAATCCACAGAATTGATCTAAGGGCTCTTTTACACTGCATCAAATAATATCTCTAATATCCCCTTGTTACCAATGTTTCCTTTTACCAGTGTTTCCTTTTATGGAAGTTAAACCACACTCCTTTGTTGTATTCATATATCTTAAACATTTTTGTGCGGCCTTCCAAAGTTGCATGGTGGGTGTGTCTAGATAACGACTAAGTAATGAAACACTGAAAGCAATATCAGGTCTACTGACCATAGCCAAATACATCAAAGAGCAAATCAGTCTTCTGTATGGAATATTTTTCATAATGGGTTCTCCATCATCATTTTGAAAGTTCTTCTCCATCAGAATTGCAACGGTTCGACATTCAGTCATTCTGAATTCTCTAAGCAACCTTGAAATAATCTTCTCTTGACTCTCTAACCTGAATTTTCTTACTTTAGTATTATCTACTTCGAAGTATTTACTCTATCACAAAGCACCTAATTGGTAACAGTATTGGTCGCTTAATGTCGAAGTATTTACTACAGTACTTCTAGTATTGACTTTGCGTCTGTAGTATTATGTTCCAACATGGATAGCATCTATCCCACTCCGTCAGCGTTGGAAAGGCAATGTAACAATGTAACAAGTTTTTTAGATTTCATGTTCCATCGTTATTGTTACACAAAAAGTCAGCCTGGAAATCATCTAAAATTGATCGTGCTTGTCATTTTACAAGTTGGTATTAAAGTGGTAGGCTATTCATGGTTCTGTAAAAATGTCATCAGACGAAGAACTGCCTCAGGAAGAAGAGTGTCATACGAAAAACATACAATTAGCATTTGTGATGATGCTACAAGATTATAAGATATTTTTGGATAAAAAGATGACACCTGCCAATAAGTCTGCAAAATACGAAGAACTAACTCACACTTAAAACACCAATACACACTGTTTATTTTTCTTCTGAGTTTTTGTCCATTTTGCAATAGAATAAACTGTAGAATGCCCAGTGGAGCTGCTATTACACCAACTTTGCAGACGTCCAATATAAACTACAAATTTCTTCTTGAATCGAAGTAGCTGCTGTAAGAAGTCGGTACTTCAAAGTGTATTAAATACTTAGTTATTTCCACGAGAGTGCTACTTGGTATAGTAGATTCCGGAAAAATTACAAGTATCTACTTTAAAATGCAGTTCCTTTTCAGTTCTGAAGTATCTCGTATGTGGCAAATGCCAATGCTTCTAGCATCAGTATTGTACCTCATTTTTATTATGACCCATTGTTCTGTAGAGCAAACTTGAGAAGTCCAGTGCTGATTACAAAACAGTAATGTCACGTTCAATTCATTTCTGGATTATATTGCAGAAACTGTTTTCAATGATTTTTGATGTGCATCAATAAGCAGACGTTTCCTTTCAGACTTCATTCTAGTTGAGCGATCAATCAATTATGAATCGTAAAATTGATTCTATATTGCTCACTGTGGGTATTACTAATAATTTAGTTTTCTGGGTGTAAAAACAGATATCCTGAATTGGAATTTCACGAAACTGCTGCAACCTTCTGGTTTGGTTAACTATTCTAGAAAATGGATTAGGATATGGATACATATTGAGGCAATAATATAAAGCAATTTCAGTTGATATTTTATTGTGCTCTTCTCCTGTTTGTTCTATTTCAATAATAGATCAATTTTTTTTTAGCTATATTGGATCCAATTTTTTATTCAAAAATATCATCACCATTTCCTCAATCAATCGAAACCGACGTGTGTGATTTATTTTCCAATAAAACCAAAAACGAGGATAAATAAATATTATTATTATTTCCTATATTTCAATGAATTCTGTCTGGGAAATGAGTATCATGTTGTGTAGAAAATGAGGACATCATCGATAAATTAATTCATAACATTTTTCAAGAATTTCATCACTGTTTCTTTGATCAATCGAAACCGACATGTGTTATTTTTTTTCCATTAAAACCAAAAACGGGGATATTCTCTATATTTCAATGATTTCTGCTTAGGAATTTCCGTCCATCAGAGGACGGTGATCGGCCAATCAAATAGCAAGAAAGCTTTCTGAAACCCATTTCTTTTTTTTTGCCCTTGTTTGCCAATCGACGGTAGTTAATTCAACAATCGCTTTGTGAAACCCACCGATAGTGTCGTATCTTCGTTCCTCCTTGGGTCAAGAGCGATTATCAAAAATGCCAATCCTCGCCATCGACAAAGAAGTGACATATACCATAGATTACTCTGAATTAGTTGATATGTTTGCCGAATTAAAATCAAGAAAAGTGTGATTTTGAACAACTATACATAAAACGTACCTAAATATCCAAAAGAAATATTTTATTTACGTTTGCAAATTTTTTGAATTTTTAAATCAGTGGAACATATAATCTAAGACAAACGTATTTACTATAAGAATATGTATGTTTTGTTTTCAAGGATTCGTTTTATTTCTATGCATTTTATTTGAAATGTGTTTTTCAATGTTTTCAATAAAAATAAGTGAAAATCTATAATATTGTGTATTATTTTGAAACTGTAACGGAAATATATGACTAAAATTATGAAAAAAAAAAACTAATACGAAAATATATAGATGGAAATATATGCAAATGGGGGGGCGCTGTCTAATATATTGCCACAGGCGCAAAAGTACCTAGATATGGCTCTGGTTCATATTGTTCGTGAAATAGATATCAAAAATAGTTTTCGGAATTTTCAGATTGAAAAATGCCTAAGTTGAAGAAGAAATCAGCAACTCAACGCTCAAAACAAGTGAACGATATCATTTATGAGAAACGTCTAGATGCCGAATTTCGAAACAATGAAAATGTTGAGCGGAAACGAAAACACGTGACTCAGCGTGAAAATGATATAGAGTTTCGAAACAAAGAGAATGCTCAGCGAAAACAAAAACACGTGACTCAGCGTGAAAATGATGTCGAGTTTCGAAACAACGAAAATGCTCAGCGAAAACATGTACTCAAGGCACGACGTGAAAATGATATAGAGTTTCGAAACAAAGAAAATGCTCAGCGAAAACAAAAACACGTGACTCAGCGTGAAAATGATGTCGAATTTCGAAACAACGAAAATGCTCAGCGAAAACAAAAACACGTGACTCAGCGTGAAAATGATGTCGAATTTCGAAACAACGAAAATGCTGAGCGAAAACATGTACTCAAGGCACGACGTGAAAATGATATAGAGTTTCGAAACAAAGAAAATGCTCAGCGAAAACAAAAACACGTGACTCAGCGTGAAAATGATGTCGAATTTCGAAACAACGAAAATGCTGAGCGAAAACAGGTACTCAAGGCACGACGTGAAAAAGATATAGAGTTTCGAAACAAAGAAAATGTTGAACGAAAACAAAGACATGTGACTCAGCGTGAAAATGATGTCGAGTTTCGAAACGAAGAAAATAAAAAAGAAGAGTACAATTGAAAACTCAACGACGTTCTGACAGCGATGAATTCCTATTGAACGAGAATGAATGTAGGAAGCGTAAATTGAATCTGTTGCGTTCAGATGAGTCTTTCCGAAACTCGGAAAATCTGTCAAATTTAGCTTCTAAAAAGGCAAGAATTGAAGATGCTAAATTAGTCCAGTTTAAAAATAATGAAGGAATGAGTCAACTTCGGACAATTCCCGAATTTCGTGAACATGAAAGAGTTCAGGATCGCCAGGCTCGTCAAATAGCGAGACTCAGTCAAATTGACATTGTGGGTTGTTCGAATGTTTCGAACTGGCAACAAATTCTTAACAAGTTTAATTCAGAAGTTAAACTAGGACCAACAGAGGTATGTATTTGTTGTGGAGGTTTATGGTTTGCCAGTTCAATCAAATCTTTGAAACCAGAAGTTCTGCGAGCACATAATATATCTGATGATTTCGTAAGTCAAGCTTATTATTTACATAGATTAGAAAACTTCAAAAAGTTGAACTCCTTTTGTGGTACTTGCTATAAATATGTTAAAAAATCACAAATACCTAAACTTTGTTTGGTAAACGGTCTAGATTTTCCTGAAATTCCCGAAATTCTAAAAGACTTGACGGTTTTAGAAGAAAGATTATGCGCTATTCGTTTACCTTTCATGCAAATCAGAAGTTTAGGTCACGAACGCCAATGTGCCCTACGTGGTAATGTTGATAAAGTACCAATTTCAATTGATTCAACTGTTTCTGTTCTACCACGTAGTTTTGACAATACCTTAACAATTCAGGTAAAATTGAAACGTAAACTTTCATTCAAGCACCATTACATGATAGAAACCATACGTCCAAATAAGGTACGACAGGCATGTGAGTACCTAGTGACAACGCCCTTATATATAAGCGAAGGTATTATTTCAGAAGAGAATAATGAAAATTTGCCTGAAACAGAAGAATATGTAGTTGACAAGAAAGACCTATCGTCCAAATTTCCTGATGATAAGTCGTTGCCAGATCCAAATGAAAACGAACAGAATCACTTCAACGTTCTAGAAGATTTGGACGAAAATACTGATCTTGAACCATTAAATCCAGGTGGTCAAGAAACTCTTATTCAAAATGAGAACGAAATTGAAAATTTGGCACTAGCACCAGGAGAAGGACAACGTCCCATTGGTCTCCTTTTGGACAGTAAATCAGAAGAAATGTCTTTTCCAACAATTTATTGTGGTTATGCGAGATGTCCTACAGTGCGTTTAACCTACAATAATATTGTTAAGTCGGAAATGAGACGTTTTGACAGAAGAGCAGCCGTCGTTTGTCATCTTCTTTATGCTTACAAGAAACAAGAAATCATCAAAATTTCTAATGCTATTGCTGTTTGTTTGAGAAAACGAAAACAGGGTGTAGATAGTTTTTGCGCAGCACAAGTTCTTGATACAAATTTCATAAGCAATTTACTGATTCATAACGATGGATATCGAATATTACAAGGTGTTCGAAGTTCACCTGCATTTTGGGAGAAAGAAAAGAAAAAATTGATGGCCATGATTCGTCAACTCGGCATTCCAACATTTTTCTTTACTTTATCGGCAGCAGAATCAAAATGGGGTGAACTTTTGAGTATGTTATATAAAATAGTCGATAACAAAATCATATCTGAAGAAGATGCACTAAATGTGGATTATTTAGAAAAAGCACGTTTGATTAGAACGGATCCTATAACTTGTGCCAGATATTTCGATTACAGAACACGTTGTCTTTTCAAAACATGGAAATTAAAATCAGGACCTTTCGAAAACTACAGAATTTTAGATTTTTATCAACGTGTTGAATTTCAACAGCGGGGTTCGCCGCATATTCATGGACTGTTATGGTTAGAAAATGCACCACAATTTCATGAAGATCAACATGATAATTCAACGGTGATTGAATTCATCGATAAATTCATTACATGTGATGGCAAAAATGATTCGGTATCACACTTGATATATCTCCAAACCCATCGCCATACCACAACATGTCACATCGATAAAAGAAAGAATAAAAAATGTAGATTCAATATTCCGTATCCTCCAATGAAAGAAACTTCCATTTTGTATGGTTTAGAGGAAATATCCATGGATGAAAGCAAAAAATTTTCAGATATTCGACAAAAAATATCTGACACATTAGCGGAAACAATTCAAGATGAAAATGACTTGACATTTGACCAATTTTTGGTCAAACTTGATATTTCTTATGAGACTTATATATTGGCCATTCGTGCTGGATTGAAACGTACAACTGTTTTCTTAAAACGAAGACCTCTAGATTGTATGGTGAATGGATTCAATGTTAGAATTTTATCAACGCATCGAGCAAACATGACCTTCAATACATTCTAGATCCTTACAGTTTGGTTCAATATATCGTTAATTACATCAATAAGTCCAATCGAGGCATGTCTAAACTATTGAATGACATGGAAAAAGAGCTTGCTTCAGGTAATCTAACCATGAAAGAAAAACTTCGAGTTATCGGCAATAAATTTGTAAATGCATCTGAAATATCAGCCCAAGAAGCTGCTTACCACGTATTAGGAATGCCTTTATCAAAAAGCAGTAGAAGTCATCTTTATATTAATACATCTCTGCCAGAAGAACGGGTAAAAATGTTGAAATTCGAAAAAGATCTTCGAAAATTAGAACCGGACTCAAACGATATTTTTGTCACGAACATTGTCGACAAATGTGTGGAACGTCCGTTAGAACTCGAAAGCTATTCTTTAGCTTCTTATGCAGCTGATATTATTATTGAAAATCGTCGAACAAATGCAGATAACAAGGATGACAGTGATCATAGTGTGGAAAACGATGAAGGTGTCGAAATTCTCAAATGCAAGCGTAAGTGCTATAAACTCCGTAAAAAATCTTGCATCTTACGCTATAGACGATATGATGTTCATAAAGATCCAACGAACTATTTTAGAGAACAAATAATGCTGTTTTTTCCGTGGAGAAATGAGAAGAAGGAATTGCTCGATGTAAATTGTCAAGACATATACAAAAAGTATCGAGAGCAAATTGAAAATGAGCGGAAAAAATTTCATTGCTTTTTCGATGATCATTACATTGAAAATTTATTGAATAAAGCTGAAAATAATATCGACGATACCGAAGAAAATGATGAGCATACAAGCAAAATAGATGACGAATTTGCCGCTTATGCTTTAGATCAACCCGACTTTGATATTATGATACAAGGTGGAGGTATACCTACACGTGGTAACGATCAGGTAGCTCAAAGTTTTCTTCTTCCCAACGATCTACCAATGGATGAATATAATCGGTTATGTCGATCTCTGAATGATAAACAGCGACAATATCTCATGCATATAAAATGGCATTTTTGTGAGAACTTTTCTTCGCCACTCTACGAATTTATTAGCGGAGGGGCTGGCGTTGGAAAAAGTCGTTTGATTCATGTAATTTATCAGACACTTACCAAATATTTCAATCAATTTGTAGGATGTGATCCATCGAAAATTAAAGTTTTGATTTGTGCACCGACTGGAAAAGCTGCATTCAATGTTAATGGTGTAACACTTCATCAAGCACTTAGCTTGCCCGTCAATCAAGCAGGATACGAAATGACTTTACTTAACAACGAAACGTTACATACCTTAAGTATCAAATATTCTGACCTAAAACTATTAATAATTGACGAAGTTTCGATGGTTGGAGGAAGAATGTTAGCACAAATTAGTTCTCGTTTACAACAAATATTTGGAAGAAAAGAAAATTTCGGTGGGATATCAGTTTTTGGAGATTTGAGACAATTATCTCCAGTTGGAGACTGTAAAATTTTCAAAGAAAGAAAAAAAACTTTTAAAGATCCCTATGCTGTGTTTCAAGGCACTCATTTATGGGATATGTTCAAAATGTTCCAATTAACCGAAATTATGCGTCAAAAAAATGATTTGGCGTTTGCGCAAGCTTTGAATAATATGGCATCATGTACGTTGACGACACAAGATATAGCATTATTTCAAAGTAGGGTGATATCTGAACCACCTCCCCATGTCAATAAAACAGTTTATTTATTTTTCACCAACAATGAAGTCAACACATTTAACGACTTCAGACTTGGCAAGATAAATTCTGAATGTACTATATCAACCGCTTTCGACAAGATTTATGGAAACGGTACTGAATCGGCCAAAAATCAAATGCTGAAATCAGTAAGTGAAAAAAAAACATCAGATACGTATGGCTTATGCCTACGGTTAACGTTGAAAGTTGGCGCTCGTTATATGATGACTAATAATATCAATACTAGTGATGGTCTCGTAAACGGCGCTACAGGTGTTTTAAGGTCAATTGATTATGGTACGAATACCAAAACGGGTGTAAAAATTCCCATGCGCGTATGGATTGAATTCGACGAAAGTCGCGTAGGTCAAGAAGTTCGCAACGAACATAAACTGTTGATGACGAATCGAAGCTTGATGTCGAACCTAACACCTATCAACACAATGAAAAAAATTATTGCAAACAATAAAAATTCGAGCCTACAGTTAGAAAGACGTCAGTTTCCATTAATTGTGGCAGAAGGTATAACTATTCATAAAAGTCAAGGTAGCACTTATGAAAACGTTGTTGTCACGATTGGACCTAGAGGTCTCTCCAGAGCTGCTTTATATGTTGCTTGCAGCCGAGCTACAAAAGCAGAGGGTTTATCGATTCATGGTAAATTTGTGCCCCCGAAAAAAGCATTGAAAAGATCAGATGACGATCATTTAGTTTTCGAAGAAATTCAAAGGTTGGAAACAACCGCAAAACTGTGTACAAGATTCGAAAATTTACAAAAAACTTCGGGATGCAGAATCATGTATCATAATGTTCAAAGTCTACATAAGCATTTCAACGATTTATACTTTCTACTGATGTTTATGAACTACCCATGAATTTACAAGAAATCTCCAGAATCGATTGCAGCCAAACGCGAACTGCCGGTGGTGTATTCATTGCTGCGTCGAAAAAAATAAATGACAAAATTTCCAATATAACAAAATTCTCTCAAATAGAAGGAAAAGGTCATATAGAGATGATTCGTTTCGACCTTGACAATGTTTCTTATTTTGCCTTTTACAATTCACCACAAGCTTCTTTCAATCTAACTGAAAGGGTGATCAAGGAAGCACTTCAAAATTCATGTTCGAAAAAAATGTTTATTGGCGACATGAACATCGATTTGAACAAAAACAATAAATACATTGACCTGTTCCAGATTTGTAATTTACGATGTGAAACTCCGAAAAATATCCAAACAACTTACGGGGGAACTAACATTGATTGGTGTTTTTCTAATCTAACCAATTTACGAACCATTTCGTATGGTTCGACATTCAGTTATCACAAGCCACTTTGTGTAATGCTATCAGGCATTCAAGATATAAAATTAACATCACACAAAAATCTCAATATGGTTGAAAGTCTCGAAACGAGCCGAAAGCCAAATACAAAGCAGAAATCGAAAAGACATCCAAATGTGAAACCAACAATACCTGTTGATCAAATCATCAATATAGGTGACAAAAAAACCAATACGAATAATCGCGAAGAAAATGAAAGGTTGAACAAAGAAAGTAAATATATATCTAACCACGACGGAGTTGAATATTTACATGAAGGTTTATTGAATTCAGATGGAGTGTCATGTTATTCTAATTCCTCTATACAGTGTCTATTTTCTATCTCGGAATTCAGAAGATCGATAGACAAAAAAAATTCCAATATCAATAAGAGCATCTTCCAAGTTATGGATAAAAAAAAAAAACCACAGAAGCCATACGAATGATAGTTGATAATAGATTTAGCGTTCAAGAACAACAAGATGCTCAGGAATTTCTACAGGAACTATTATTAAAATTGGATAGAGATTTTACTTCCACTATAGAATTCACAATTGATGAAAATATCATGTGTGATTTTTGTCCCCATTCGAGTTCCACAATGACTGGAAATTTTTATGGAATGAAAATTCCAGATATACCTGAAATATCTTTTAGGGATTTAATGGTATACCAATTTCAAGATGTTTGCAATAGATGCAAAAGAATTGTGGAAATACGTAAAAAATTTCAACAGGTTAACCGATATGTTTTCTTGGTTCTCTGGAGATAAATTACTCCCGTTAAAAAATTGAGAACAAAAATAAGAGATTTAGATTGGATGTTTTTGATTCCACTTTAGATGACGTATATATCATTCTTCTGGAGAAATACAATGATTAGGTAAATATTAAAATTTATAAATATCTAACAATCACATGTTGATTGTAAGAAAGAAGTATCCAGGATATTTCCTTATTTACTACTAATCATTTTTTCACCCATCATTTATGAAAAATGAAACTTAACCCGAAAAATATACAGTCTTATGTCATACGATTGCTTTTGTGCAGATTATTTTACATTTCACAGGATGCTCTCATTCGATGCTAAACGTCATCCATTTACGAAAATACTTTTTTCTGGTAAAAAAAAAAAAAAAGAGCCAAGGGTCTTATACGACCCCCGACTTGAAATGGGTTAAAATATTCATAAATTAAGAGCATAGGTCGCTGAGGTGGGAGGTCAAAAAGGGGTACCCGGTGCATACCCCTTGAGCTTTTCGAAACTTCTCATTAGCAGTGGAAAAGTTGGCTACAGATGCTGATTTACCCTCCTACAAGGGTTGGAGACTTCGATAAAATATCGGGAGTAGGTATATCACCTCCCACCTCACCTATAATATACAGCTCTCTAATTAGCCATTAAATGGCTATAAAAATAATAGAATCCGATGTTTTCCAAATTTCACAAGTAATTGCAAATTCATGCTTAATAATAAGTCCATTATGGCAAACAAACTTCATAGACAATTCATGAAAACGTTCATAAATAAGTTGTAATTTTTCAACCAAAATGTCTAAATGGACAATAAACATATGCCATTATCGTAGATATGATTCATATCTACGAGTTTCCAACTCTTGAGGGAAGGTAAATGGGCATCTAGAGTAGTCAGCTTTTCTGCTGCTAGTGGGAAGTTCCTAGAGGAGATTTCTTATTCTTATTCTCTTACTCTCCGTATCTTACCTCCGTGCCTGGTCAGACCTTTGGTCCGATCATGCAGCGTATCTATAAATTCATAGTTTGATAAACGAATTCGCCAAAAGGCGAAATATATATTTTTTTATATAGATAAGGAAATACCAATTTCATTTTATATAGATAAGGAAATACCAATTTCAGAAACATTTTAAATGGTGAGTACTTAGGACAATACAAATAATAAAGTTATAAAAATAAAACATCTGAATTTTTAAATTTGATTCATAATGAATTAATCGAAATCATTAATTGAAATCAAACACATCATGTTTAATCAAAGTTCTTTAGGTACTCCCTCAAGAATAATATCGAAGAACTACTGGAATAATGCCGTCCAAGAACATTTTAAAACCATTTCTATTTTATGCTGAAATTTTTATGGATATACTCTGAAGGAAACAATTCATTAACAAAGAAGATGCCAATAATACTCGAAGACAATTTCAATGACCAACAGAATTGACGCATACTTTGTCCGAATCCATTTATATTCCTATTGATGACTGAAAGAAAAACATCCAAATGAGACAAATTGAATACAATGCCAAAAAAATTCTATGAGAAATATGAAGGAAAATATAGAATATTAATTATGGTCAGATCAAATTTCACTAGAGCGAAAATATTGCCAAAATAGCTCACAAAAAGGCTTGGAGAAAAAAATCTACAACTAACCATTTGGGATCATACACAATGACATCGCATAAAAGAATACAACATTTATTCAGGCGATGAATGTGTGAAAATAAAATAAACAACATTAGAAAAGTTCAACGAAAATTATTTCCATAAACAAGAAGTAATTGCCAGAATACAATTTATAGAATGTTGAAGATAGAAGATTAATAATTTTCAAGATAAACTTCGACGAAGCAACAATATTGCCGAAGGGTACCTACTTTGCAACCAATTTTTGGTACCAGAAAAGATAATTCTTATGACATTTTTCAGTTTTGTCTATATGTTGGAGTTGGAGGCACCTACCTATAAGATGTATTCAAAATATGTCAGTTTACCATAGAAAAAAAATGACGGAATAATTACGGTGATCAACGAAACTTATATTCATGCAATCATTCTTGAAATCAAAATTCGTCCATAAACACTCAATCAAAAATCTTCAGGTAAATATACATTTGGAAAATTATTTCTATTGCTAGAGAACACATTTTCATTTCATCAAAAAAATAAATATTCAAAAGAATATTTTTCTGGAATACAAGTTGAGAAAAATCATTAATCATCGAAGAATATACCTAATTTTGATTCGAATTAAATGAATCTTCATAAAATGTATCATTACTTCAAAAATGTTTCTTTCGATTGAAATATTTCACAATATTATTTTAAGTAATTATTATTTCAGTATTAATACTATTTAAGAAGAGGACTACTCATCTACTATATTATATTGCCCCAAATGTATATCTTTTCATATTGGAGAAAAGAGAATGGATGAGATGAACATTAAAAATTTCATAAATAATAGAGTTATATGGAAAGAAAGATAGACATTTATTGTAATAAGTTACGGAGAGCCATCGACCAAAGTTCTTCACCCATTGGTAAGTACAAGACTTTTATTATTTGTATTATTATATTCTATATCTGATTATCATAATATAGATTACTAAGTGTTTATATTATTTTCCAATTATTTGCTATAGTATCAACTTGAAATTTAATCCCGATTCTTGCAATTGTTTCTCTTAATGCACGCATGTATTTCCAGGAATAATAATACAAGAATGCTCAGCCACAAGAAACTTCGGAATACAATTAATCTAATTCTGGAAAATGGAATATTTCATTATAGTTGATCTCCTGATATGTTGAAACATTCGTTCATTCATGCCGTGGATGTTTTGAAGTTCAAGTTCAGTTCAATAAAAAATGATGGTCAGAAAAGTTCTTCCGTTATTGGATTAAATAAAGTTACAGATGACCCTACAAACGAACTATAATAATATAGTAACAGTCCACAAAGGATTGCAACATTTATTCATGTATCTCAAATGAAACAAAAATTTATATGTATATGTAAACTGATACCAAGCCGTAATTTCATCGAAATTGATGTTGTTTTCGTTAGAGAGAATTTGTATATATTAGTTTTCATTCAAAAAACAAAATGTTTTGGATTTTGTTGGATTATAATACCTTTCAGTAATTTCAATAAACTAAAAAGATGGCATTTACAAGCATAAACAATTGAATGGAAACAATTAAATGCACATTAAAGACATAATTTCTATAAAAACCTGTTCATAATATATTTTGGCCCTTTATCTATTAATTTGAAATGTCTTTTCCCCTTTTGTATATGAATTATAAGAATATTCTTGTTATAAAAATTGATATTTAGAAAGTTGTAAACATTTCAATTCGAATATTATTGGATTGTATGTATCATTCACATTTGAAGAGTCCAGGGAAAAACCCCCGTTATAGGCAGAAAGCTGGTTTTGAATTAAAATAATTTTAAAGTTTACTAACTAATGGTAACTAGAAAAATGCATACGCGCTGCTTTGTTGGGTATTGTATAAAGACTTCATAGTCTATATATGAATAGGGTTTACACAGATTCACTACCCCAAAGTTCTCTATTAAAGATGTCGATGACGGGCTTCTTGCGCAGTACAGCTAATATTCAACCACTTTCTAGGATGATATAAAGGGATTATTTTTCAAATCTAATTGTATCATAGGATTCTCCTCATAATCCTTCAGAAACCACTTGAGGACTGTTTTACATTTTATCCCAACATGTGTATGATGGAGATCTTCCCCTGTTCTCTTCATTGGTATTTCATTGTCCTGTCTATTACTTTCAAATTTTTTGCTGCTATTAATTCATTGATTATATTTATTCTAATACGAAGAAAACTGTTAACCTAAACAAAAAGCTGTAAATATTTCTACACGAATTCATACGTCAATTCATAATACATGTTATCTTAATGAGGATTCAACCTACACATATTAAATTTTTATGATTATCTTCATTTATTATAATCTGGTATTTATCAAGAAATGATTTCTTCTATTAAACTCTATTCTTTTATTGATTTTTAAAATATATCACATTTTAAACTGTACCATATTTATGTTGATTTCCCTCACTAAAAATATAACTTACATTTAATCAAATATTAATTGTTGCACTTAATTTTGTTTCTACTTAGTTACACTGAGCTGTTTAACACAGCTTCAGAAAATTAATAATACTCGAAGGATAATAAAAATTGATTTTCATGATCTCTCAATAAACTTCCTATTGTTCTACATACGTTTTGAATATATAAAGAATATTACACGTAAATGTTGAAAAAATCATTTCCTTGTTTTATTTACATTTCTAACAAGATACATAAGTCGTCAACTTTTCCACTACATCTAAAGATAATAGTCGAAATAACAAACAGGTAACAGACTTCTTTTATAGGGAAAAATCACGTACCGCTACATGGCGCTGAAAATTACAAGATGTCGGGCCGAATGATGGTCAAAATTATTTTGTCATTTCTCTCTTTCCTAACAAGTAAATCGAATATTTTTTATAAGATTGCGGAATTAATAATAATACCTGTGAAAGTCTAGATAACCACTTTGGACATTTTCGATTGTGTTTTAACGGAAATGTGATAGCAAATAACCACTATATTAAAGAAAATTATGAACTTACGATAAGAGAAATCATGCTTCAGGAAATGCTTGCTGCAAAGAAACATATTCTCTGAGATACGTTTCCCAATCTTAAAGATTGTCTTCCATTTTTTAACTGACTTGGGATTCAACGGGAATTTATGCAAAGAAATTTCAGAGCACATTTTTTGTTTGTGGTCTTATTCCCACATTACCTCTTACAATCCGCTGCATTTTCAACTCGTATACAGTTTATTTGAAACAATCCTACATAAATCATCATCTAATTATATCACTCTCGAGACATAAATGACTTGAAATCATACAAATATTCCACACTTTTCCCATATAAACACACACACGTTAGTTTGTTGTTCATCACTCGGATAGTTCAAAAGATTAAAAATAGATCAGTAAGTGAACCCAGTAGGAAAAATATTTCTTATATTTTCATGTACAAATAATACCAGGTCTTTATAAATGATTGTAACATCACACCAGTCGTTGAAATAATATTATCCATTTGTTGCTGTCTATAAGTCACACTGTATTAGGTCTGAAAATTTGAATAATGTAATATTGCGCAGTTTCAAGTTATGGAAAATGATACTTACAAATTGTCTGTCCTGGCTCATTTCTACAAAAAGTTGTCCTGCGATATGTCTTATACAGTCCCCATCTCCTATACTTTCAGTGGGAGAAGATTGTACTATCCTGGTGATCAAATACTTGATAAATTAAATATTCTTTTTTATACCAATACTATGAATAAAGCGATGTCTGTAACAAATAACTATAATGATTATTATTTAGATGAATCGATAAACAAGAGATACCTAACCTATATAATGTATAAACAGTAGAAATGTATTTTCATTGACACTTCATAGAACACAGAACAATACAACCAAAGAATTTTCTGTTCGCCGCTGTTTCGATTTCTGATAAATAAATACAATTGAAAGTTATAAAAACAATTGAAAGTTACTGGAATTTATTTCTTTAGTGACATATTTTTCAGTAGCGAAAAAGCGGTTTTTTCATTAAATTAGAATTATTGTTGTGTTTTCATTAGTTTTTTATTTAGTTTAGTTTATTTGTTATTGTTGTTTATTTGTTATTGTTGTTGTAGGTGTTATTGTTTAATTTAAAAGAAATGGAGAATTATTTATATGTAAGTATAAATTTTATTTAAATTGAAAATTTATAAGAAATGAACATTGTCGGCCTAATTAATAATAATTATAAGCTTTATTTTGAATGATCTTCCACATATAACATCAAAGCTACACCTAATCATCGAACAAAATAACGTCAAATATTACATCTTCGAATATTAATACAAGTTACTTCCTAGACAAAAAAAAACATATTGAAAAACTTCTTCAAATTGTAGGATTCTCTTTCTATTGAGAGTGTTTTTACCCATTTGACAAATTTCCAGTGTGATTTTGCACGACTTTTCTACAACATTGAATATTGATATCGACCTTATTTCTTATGCCATAGAGTAGGTAATCGTCTGTAAAATTAATTTTGTATAATTCTTTTTAAGATACGAATGATACAGAGGGCCCAACAAGGGTTAATGGAGGTAGGGAGAGGAATGGTAAGTATACCCTAACTTTAATAATCCTATTTAATACTTTCATACAGGGTGTTTCATTGGTAAATGTACAAACATAATAAAAATAATAATAATGTGTTCGATGCACATTATTGCAGTTTCCAAACTAAGTCTAATGCCTTCTTGATCTTTTCTGGATCATTACGGATTTTATTGCAGGCAACTTCGATACGTTGTAGAAGAATTTCACTATCGAATTATACTCCGTTTAAGAATTCAATTGAAAATTTCCTGTACTTTCCAAATATTCTAATCAAATTCCATTATTCCATCATACAGGGTGTTAAGAATCTCAGCTTGCGAAAAGTCCCATATTTTTTTCTGATATGGACCTGAATTTTTTGGTTAGTTCAGAGAATTTTCCGGAAGTATGTTTCACATATCAAATGATTATACTAGATGGTTCAAAAGTTATAAGCAATTGAAAATATTCACGAATATATAAAGAACCTTGTATCTCGGCTATGAAGTCAATTATTAGACCTATCACATATGGCTTTTCTGAACACTTCTTGGATAGCTCTGTCTCAGGTCAACGTATGTACACTTACCAATGAAACACAATGTATCACGATAAATACGTTTTCTATTATCTCTTCTTCCTGTATACAAACAAATAAAACATTCAGCAATTTCATTCGAGAGTTTTTAGTGGACAAACAAACAAACATACTTACAAACCGCATTCTCATTCTCAGCTCAGAATAGATGAAAAAATAACATTAACTTTGTTATTATTTATATATTTAGTAACATTTTTTTTGTTTCTTCCAAGAACCAATCCCTACGGACTCTAGATTGGCTTACTGGGAGGGGTATAGGAAGAATGGGAAGAGGAGGAAGGGGAAGAGGAGGAAGGGGAAGAGGAGGAAGGGGAAGAGGTGGAAGAGGAAGAGGAAGAAGAGGAAGGGGAAGAGGGGGAGGGGTAGAGGAGGGAGAGAAAGAAGAGGAAGGGAAGAGGAAGAAGAAAGAGAAAGAAGAAGAAGGGAAGAGGAAGAAGAAAGAGAAAGAGAGAGATTACAAGTAGCAGAAAGGGAAAGAGAGAGATTACAAGTAGAAGAAAGGGAAAGATTACAAGAAGAAGAAAAAAAAAAAAGAAAACGAAGAGAAGAAGAAGAAAGAAGAGGAAAAAGAAAAAATGCAGATTAGTTTCGAATAAAATTTTTTTTCAATATTATTTTGCTCATTCCTTAGTGACCTTTTCTGCAGGTCGTGTGCATTCGTTTATGATGAACACGAATCCGAAGGTATATAATATATTTTTGAAGGCGCGTTCTTCTTACGAGAGGACTATATCATTTCGACACGATGTCTGTATTTTTCGAATTTTGAGCCGAATGGTCTCAATCGACTATGTTCGACTCACTGATGACGAATCCGTCACAAAATTCGAGTTCGTCCGGTCGTCCATAAGTACGATAACTCTCGAACGGAACAACCTAGGGACTTGAAATTTTCGGTGTGAGTTCAGTTCCCGAATTCCTCTCTTAAGTTCGTTAATGGGCCAAATTCCACCAGGGGTTCCGTGAATATGGTCGTTCAAAGTTTTGTTTTCCTGATTATTACTTAAAAACTACAGATTCGATCGAGATGAAATTTAGCACTCAAATGGAAAATGAGGTGTTCAAGCTACATGTGAAATTTTGTCCAGATCGCATGACAATAACCATAGAAACCATAGAAAATTGAAACTTTTGAACGGAAAGGCCTAGGAACTTAAAATTTTCAGGGTGGGTTTGAATCGCAAATATCGCGGTTATGTTCATCTATGAGCAAAATTAGATTAGGGGTGCCGTAAATATGGCCGTTCAAAATATTTTTTTCCTGATAGTTCCGAAAATACTTAGCGGATTGGAATGAAACTTTGCACCTAGCTGAGGAATAATGTATTCAAACTACATGCAAAATTTTGTCCAGATCGCACCACCAAGACCATAGATACCGTAGAAAATTCTAGCGAATTATCGAAAAAAAATTGATCAGCTGCGGCACTGACATGAAGTCTGGAGTTTCACCCAAGTTTCAGAATTTTTTTGACAGCTGTCGAAAATTCCTTCAACTGATTTCTGAAACTGGAAAATGCGAATCTACCTACAAGTTGCATGTACGAGCGCTCAAAAGCTCCTGCCTTCACGGCAGTGCTTTTCGTAATTTTTATTGTATATTTTATGAATGCGCTTTGTGGGAAGATCCATTAATGAGTTATTAAAGAGTGAATTTATATTTAACTTATTTATGTTTACATTTGTTTTCAATGTTTCTGGGTAGAAGAAAAAAAATGTCTTTCGCGTATGCTATAGACGCAAAATGAATTCAAATAAGTTGAAAAACTTTCAGTATCATTGGAATTAAACGTTTCCTTTCATTATAAACTAAGTTCAACATCACCAAGAAAAACAAGTTTTGTCGTCGGAAACTGAAGATCCAACTATGTATGCTCAAAACTTTTTCTATTCCTGTAAAACCTGAGAGGTAGGGAAATTTCAATGAAAGATTCAGATTTTCTGCTCCGAAGTTATTTTTTTTCCGATTGGACAATCTAGAATTTGTTCTCGCCACAATTATAAACAAATTTTTTTCAATATTATCGAAATATGTTTCTAATTATCAAAATTTGAGGGAATAGGTAGATGCGTATCGTAATGACTAATGAGTCCGACGTAATCGTTTGAGATGATTTCGGAATTTAATCCCCCAGTGTTGTACGGAGATAACCTCAAAGTCCTCAAAGACACCATTACTCCTCTAGAATTGACACTTCTTAAATACATAATGTTCCTGATGAAGAGAGGGTGTCTTCATATCTACATCCATCACCTAATCGAACATAATTATGTAGTACTTACCTACTATGCAAGCTTCGATGATATTTTCAACAAACTCGATATTCTCATCTATAGGCCTATGAAATATTCTCCATTGGTTGCTCGGGTATACCGAATGTGCATTCCATATAACGCATTGTTCTCGAAAATCTCAAGTTCTCAAGTTGATTTCTTCCATAAGGCCGCATCATATTCAATATAATTCCGAAGGCTTCATCTCCTATGAACACATGAGGTAGAGGTGTTTTGTCGACATTCGATATAGGCTTCGGGGCAGGAATATCTAACCACTTAGTTCTGTTGTGTATTTGACGGATAGATGAAATCGAAAAATGAAATTTCATAGGATGATTGCATGTACCATGGAGGTGTAGTGCAATGCGAACTGTTCGATATACTCATTTTCTTCAGACAGCACAAATTTGTTTTATCGATAGATATCAAACAAAGGTACAGACAAGTACTGCTCGAACCTGAACATAACAAATTACTAAACATTTTATGGAGGAAAAATGCTAGACTCGTGTTTGAAATAGTCATTCTTATCGCTACTATCGCAGATAAGCCGAACTCTGTCTCCGGCAGCTACCTGGTGGTTTGCTATAATTTTCCACTTTCAAAAATATAGCTAGCGCCCGAAAAAACTCGAAAAAAGGGGCATTTACCGTATTTCAAAATTATCAGAAGTTCACCCAATGGCGGAGAAAACCACGTTACAAAATGGCGCCAGAGCAGGGACCCTTTAAATTCGAGTATTTCAGCTGATTCCGTTGTGATTTACGCCATTTTCCTCTTCTTTTCATATACCAACTTTCAAATCATAAGAATTGTTTGTCAACATCTATTACAGCATATGTTCGCTTTTTTCATACATATCATATCCTTTTCTGATGAAAATAATCCATAATTATAATCAAACTTGCTCAACGTTAAAAAAAATTGATTCGCCCTGAAAACATGCCAATACTTCCTCAATTATAAAAGCCATGAAGCTTAGGCCCGAAAAAGGCATTGGTAGTTTATAGAAACAAGCGCGCCGAAAGATGTGGACTAACCGATCAATTTGAAAACGATAAGAGGAAGAATTTTTCTATTCATCACATCAACTCCCCGCCAAGGGCGCATCCACAACTACGCAGGAACATTCGCCAAGCCTAAGGAACTACAACCCGTGAGTATTCCGAAAATCGCCCCTCTCTGGGCCGAATAGATAAGAATTAACATAACAGGAGGTCGCGCATGCGCAAAATATATCGGCACACTGACGCCTCATTCTCTCAGCATCTCAATGGCCCAAACGCCACCTCGATAGTACTAAAAACAGCGGAGTTATTCACATTTCCATCAGCGCATGCGCAGTTAGCCCACCAGAGAATTTCTCATGGTCTCAGCACCCCAATGGCCCAAACGCCAACTCGGTAGGACTCACAACAGCTCAGTTATTCGCTCCTCCATCTGCGCATGCGCAGTTGCGCAAATGCACCGGACGATTCCTTATACTCTCAGCACCCCAATGGCACGGACGCCTCCTCGATAGGAGCGACAACAGCGGAGTTATTCGAATTTCCATATGAGCATGCGCAGTTGCGAAAATGCACCGGTGAACTCCTTATGCCTTAAGCACCCCGATGGCACGAACGCCACGTCGCTAGGACTCACAGTGGCGGAGTTATACGCGTTTTTCTATGCGGTTGGCGAAATCCACAAGTAGATGCCACCGTTCATCGAACTGGTCCCGACTCACCCCGAAATTTTTCGAACAAACCCCGTATAAGGAATAACACATTGGTTTCCATAGAAACGGGGACTAAATGCGATATGCGCGCACCCGATGATTCATGGTGATGTGAGCGATTATTCATATTTTCGAACAAAGGATTGACTATGAATCAGTTCTAATCGGGAAGCGATACGATACAGTCGATATTCGGAGCGCTAATAAATTAAAGTGAAAATCGGTTTTTGGCGTTTGGATTGAGTGCGGGAGTGATGAGTCATTGATGGCACACGGGAGTTAGGAAAACGTGTTTTGTTAAGTGTTTTGAAGAAATAAAATCAGGAAAAATCGTAAGTACGCATAGAAAAACTTTTGAAAGTAGTCCATTTTAACTTATTTCGGATAAATCGATACAATAACGTCGGGCAATGTCATTTAAAATCAATATTGAATAATTGTCTGAACATAATACTCATTTTTTGGAAATATATTTTACCCGAAAGTCGATTTTTCGAAATATCCGATTAATTCTCGAATTGTTCATCACGTATTTTGGATGAATCGATACAATAACGTCGGGCAATGTTATTTTGAATCAATATCGATTTGTTCGCGGGTCCTTATACTCTTATTTTGAAAATATTTTTTAACCAAAAGTCGATTTTTCGAAATATCCGATAAATTCTCGAATTCTTCATCAAGTAGTTTGAATGAATCGATGCAATAACGTCGACAATGTAATTTTAAATCTATATCGATTTGTTCGCGGGTCCTTTTACTCTTTTTTTGAAAGTATTTTTTAACCAAAAGTCGATTTTTCGAAATATCTGATTAATTTTCGAATTTTTTAACAAGTATTTTGGATAAATCGATATAATAACGTCGGGCAATGTAATTTCAAATCAAAATTGAATAGTTCGCGGATCCTTTTACTCTTTTTGAGCGCTCGTACTACTTACACGAGGGCTATATCATTTCGTCACGATGTCTGTATTTTTCGAATTTTGAGCCGAAAATGGTCTCAATCGACTATGTTCGACTCACTGATGACGAATCCGTCGGAAAATTCGAGTCTGTCCGTCCGGCCGTCCGTCCGTCCGTCCGTCCGTCCGGCCGTCAGCACGATAACTCTCGAACGGATCAACCTAGAGACTTGAAATTTTCAGTGTAGGTTCAGATCCCGAATGCCTCGGTTAAGTTCGTTAATGGGCCAAATTCCACCATGGGTTCCGTAAATATGGCCGTTCAAAGTTTTGTTTCCCTGATTACTTCGAAACTACAGATTCGATCGAGTTGAAACTTTGCACTCAAATGAAGAATGAGGTGTTCAAGATACATGTGAAATTTTGTCCAGATCGCATGACCAGAACCATAGAAACAATAGAAAATTGTTACTTTTGAACGGAAACGCCTAGGGACTTGAAATTTTCAGGAAAGGTTTGGTTCTGGAATGTCGTGATGACGTTTATCTATGAGCAACATTATACAAGGGTTTCCGTAAATACGGTCGTTTGAAATTTTGTTTACTCGATAAATTGGAAACTTCGGATTCGATCGAGATGAAATTTTGTATTTTAATCGAGAATGATATATTGAAGCAATATTTTGTCCAGATCGCATGACCAGAACCATAAAAACCATAGAAAATTGTAACTTTTGAACGGAAAGGCCTAGGAACTTGAAATTTTCAGGGTGGGTTTGGATCGCGAATATCGCGGTCACGTTCATCAATAAGCAAAATGAGACTAGGGGTTCCGTAAATATGGCCGTTCACAATATTCTTTTCCAGACAGTTTCGGAACTACGGATCGGATTGGAATGAAATTATGCATCTAGCTGAGGAATAATGTATTCAAAGTACGTGCAAAATGTTGTCTAGACCGCATCACCAAGACCATAGATATCGTAGAAAATTCTAGCGAATTATCGAAACAAAATTGATCAGCTGAAGCAGCGACATGAAGTCTGGAGTTTCGCCTAAGTTTCAGAATTTTTTTGACAGCTGTCAAAAATTCCTTCAATTAGTTTCTAAAACTGGAAAATGCGAATCTACCTACAAGGTGCATGTACGAGCGCTCAAAAGCTCCTGCCCTCACGGCAGTGCTTTTCGAAATTTTTTTGAAAATATTTTTTCACCGAAAGTCCATTTTTCGAAATATCCGATTAATTCTCGAATTGTTTATCACGTATTTCGAATAAATCGTTGCAATAACGACGGGCAATGTTATTTCGAATCAATATTCAATAGTTCGCGGTTCCTTTAACTCTTTTTTTTTGAAAATATTTTCAAACCAAAAGTTGATTTTTCGAGATATTCGATTAATTCTCGAACTGTTTATCACGTATTTTGAATAAATCGAAGCAATAACGTCGGGCAATGTAATTTTAAATCAATATCGAATAGTTCGCGGGTCCTTTTACTCTTTTTGAGCGCTCGTACTACTTACACGAGGGCTATATCATTTCGTCACGATGTCTGTATTTTTCGAATTTTGAGCCGAAAATGGTCTCAAACGATTATGTTCGACTCACTGATGACGAATCCGTCGGAAAATTCGAGTCTGTCCGTCCGTCCGTCCTGCCGTCCGTATACACGATAACTCTCGAACGGAATGTCCTAGAAACTTGAAATTTTCAGGGTAGGTTCGAATTTTGAATGCCGAGGTTTAGTTCGTTATTGGGCGAAATCCGCCTTAGGGTTCCGTAAATATGGCCGCTCGAAATTTTGTTTTCCTGATTACTTTGAAACTACAGATTCGATCTAGATGAAATTTTGCTCTCTAATGGAAAATGAGGTGTTCAAGCTACATGCAAAATTTCGTTCAGCTCGCATCTTCAGAACCATAGAAACCATAGAAAATTGTAACTTTTGAACGGAAACGCCTAGGGACTTGAAATTTTCAGGATAGGTGTGGATCTCTATTGTCGTGATCACTTTCATCTGTGAGCAAAATTATACGAAGGGTTCCGTAAATATGGTCGTTTGAAATTTAGTTTTCTTGATAATTTCCAAACTACAGATTCGATCGTGACGAAATTTTGTATACTTATGGAGAATGATATATTCAAGCTAAATTTCTCTAGATTGCATGACTAGAACCAAAGAAGCCATAGAAAATCATAAGTCTCGAACGGAAAGGCCTAGGGACTCGAAATTTTCAGTATAGGTGTAGATCTGAAATATGGCGTTCACGTTTATCATTGAGCAGAATTATAATAGGGATTCCGTAAATACGGTCGTTTGAAATTTTGTTTTCTCGATAATATCGAAACTACGGATTTGATCGAGATAAAATTTTGTATTTTGTCCAGATCGCATCACCAAGACCATAGATACCGTAGAAAATTTCAGCGAATTATCGAAAAAAAAATTGGTCACCTAAAGCACTGACTTGAAGTCTGGATTATCGCCTTAGTTTGAAAATTCGTTTGACAGCTGTCAGAAATTTCCTCAATTTGTTTCCAGAACTGGAAAATGCGAATCTACCTACAAGGTGCATGTACGAGCGCTCAAAAGCTCCTGCCTTCACGGCAGTGCTTTTCGTAATTTTTGAGCGCTCGTACTACTTACACGAGGGCTATATCATTTCGTCACGATGTCTGTATTTTTCGAATTTTGAGCCGAAAATGGTCTCAATCGACTATGTTACACTCACTAATGACGAATCCGTCGAAAAATTCGAGCCTGTCCGTCCGTCCGGCCGGCCGTCCGTCCGGCCGTCCGTAAGCACGATAACTATCGAACAGAGCAACCTAGAGACTCGAAATTTTCAGTGTGGGTTCAGTTCCCGAATGCCTCGGTTAAGTTCGTTAATGGGCCAAATTCCACCAGGGGTTCCGTAAATATGGCCGTTCAAAGTTTTGTTCCCCTGGTTACTTGAAAACTACAGATTTGATCAAGATGAAATTTTGCAATCAAATGGAGAATGGGGTGTTCAAGCTACAAGTGAACTTTTGTCCAGATCGCATGATCAGAACTATAGAAACCATAGAAAATTGTAACTTTTGAACAGTAACGCCTAGGGACTTGAAATTTTCAGGATAGGTATGGATCACGAATGTCGTGATCACGTTGATCTATGAGCAAACTTTTACTAGGGGTTCCGCAAACATGGTCGTTTGAAATTCAGTAGTTTTCTTGATAATTTCAAAATAACAGTTTCGATCGTGACGAAATTTTGTATACTAATGGATAATGATATATTCAAGCTACATTTGTCTAGATCGCATGACCAGAACCATAGAAACCATAGAAAATCATAACTTTCGAACGGAAAGGCCTAGGGACTTGAAATTTTCAGGATAGGTGTGGATCTGAAATGTCGCGTTCACGTTTAACAATGAGCAGAATTATACTAGGGGTTCCGTAAATACGGTCGTTTGAAATTTTGTTTTCTCGATAATTTCGAAACTACGGATTTGATCGAGATGAAATTTTGTATTTTAATCGAGAATGATATATAAAAGCAATATTTTGTCCACATCGCATGACCAGAACCATAGAAACCATATAAAATTGTAACTTTCGAACGGAAAGGCCTAGGAACTCGAAATTTTCAGGGTGGGTTTGGATCGCGAATATCGCGGTCACGTTCATCAATGAGCAAAATTAGACTAGGGGTTCCGTAAATATGGCCGTTCAAAATATTTTTTTCCTGATAGTTTCGAAACTACTGATCGGATTGGAATGAAATTTTGCACCTAGCTGAGGAATAATGTTTTCAAACTACGTGCAGAATTTTGTCCAGATCGCATCACCAAGACTGTAGATACCGTAGAAAATTCTAGCGAATTATCGAAATAAAATTGATCAGCTGAAGCACTGACAGGAAGTCTGGAGTTTCGCCTAAGTTTCAGAATTTTTTTAACAGCTGTCGAAAATTCCTTCAATTGGTTTACAAAACTGGAAAATGCGTATCCACCTACAAGGTGCATGTACGAGCGCTCAAAAGCTCCTGCCTTCATGGCAGTGCTAATTTTTTTATAACAATTTTGGTTTACTACAAAGCTCTTTTTCCAAAAATTCTCTATGAAATTTGTTATGATTTCTGTATTGACCATTGAAACGGCTGCAACATTTCCAATAACTTTTCATTAGGGCAGTTATTTAAGAGAACTTATAACTTCATATTTTTACATGGTGGATATTTTTTCTGAAGCTAGTGTGAATTTTTTTTTGGGAAACTATTGAGATCTTCCTCGATTGATGACAGCAGGTGATGTGCAAATAATAAACGTCTGTGTGAAATTTGCAGTTTTTGAGCGCTCGTACTACTTACACGAGGGCTATATCATTTCGTCACGATGTCTGTATTTTTCGAGTTTTGAGCCGAAAAAGGTCTCAATCGACTATGTTCGACTCACTGATGACGAATCCGTCGGAAAATTCGAGTCTGTCCGTCCGGCCGTCCTTCCGTCCGTAAGCACGATAACTCTAGAACGGAACAACCTAGAGACTTGAAATTTGCAGGGTGGGTTCAGTTCCCAAATGCCTCGGTTGAGTTCGTTAATGGGCCAAATTCCACCAGAGGTTCCGTGAATATGGCCGTTCAAAATTTTGTTTCCCTGGTTACTTGAAAACTACAGATTTGATCGAAATGAAATTTTGCACTCGAATGGAAAATGAGGTGTTCAAGCTACATGTGAAATTTTGTCCAGATCGCATGACCAGAACCATAGAAACCATAGAAAATTGTAACTTTTGAACGGAAACACCTAGGGACTTGAAATTTTCAGGATAGGTGTGGATCTCGAATGTCGTGATCACGTTCATCTATGAGCAGAATTATACTAGGGGTTCCGTAAATACGGTCGTTTGAAATTTTGTTTTCACGATAATTTCGAAACTACGGATTCGATCGAGAAAAAATTTTGTATTTTAAACGAGAATGACATATTAAAGCAACATTTTGTCCAGATCGCATGACCAGAACCATAGAAACCATAAAAATTATAACTTCCGAAGGAAGAGGCCTAGGAACTTGAAATTTTCAGGGTGGGTTTGGATCGCGAATTTTACGGTCACGTTCATCAATGAGCAACATTAGACTAGGGGTTCCGTAAATATGGCGTTCAAAATATCCTGTTCCTGATAATTTCGAAACTACCGATTTGCTTGAAATGAAATTTTGCACCTAGCTGAGGAATAATGTATTCAAACTACGTGCAAAATTTTGTCCAGATCGCATCACCAAGACCATAGATACCGTAGAAAATTTTATCGAATTATCGAAAAAAAAATTGGTCACCTAAAGCATTGACTTGAAGTCTGGATTATCGCCTCAGTTTGAAAATTTGTTTGCGAGCTGTCAAAAATTTCCTCAATTGGTTTCCAAAATTGGGAAATGCGAATCTACCTACAAGGAGCATGTACGAGCGCTCAAAAGCTCCTGCCTTCACGGCGGTACTTTTCGTAATTTTTTTTTGAAAGTATTTTTCAACCAAAAGTCGATTTTTAGAAATATCCGAATAATTCTCGAATTGTTTAACACGTATTTTGGATAAATCGATATAATAACGTCGGGCAATGTAATTTCAAATCAAAATTGAATAGTTCGCGGGTCCTTTTACTCTTTTTTTGAAAATATTTTTTTACCGAAAGTCCATTTTTCGAAATATCCGATTAATTCTCGAATTGTTTATCACGTATTTTGAATAAATCGTTGCAATAACGTCGGGCAATGTTATTTCAAATCGTTATTGAATAGTTCGCGGGTCCTTTAACTCTTTTTTTGAGCGCTCGTACTACTTACACGAGGGCTATATCATTTCGTCACGATGTCTGTATTTATCGAATTTTGAGCTGAAAATGTGCCGTAAGCACGTTATCTAATGTAGGTTTTGGGGACAGTCCTCATAACATGGAATGGTGGTTTTGGGGACTCGCAATATCTTCACTTCATTTGGTGCGGAAATCGAGTGAAAGTCATTTTTGAGTATAACCGGGGTATTATTCATGGGGAATAGAGGAGGGTATGATAATTTCTCCCAAATCACCAATCATCAATCGTCATTGATATGTTGTTGGTGTTTGCTTGGTGGCGATAATATCTACATTAGGAATATTTTTCATGAACTGCATAGAGAAAAAAATGAGATGATAAAATTACCGTTCGTCATGATCGGGCGCGGTTCGGTTAGTGTTATATTTTTGTTTCATGATCTGCAGAAGAACTAATATTGCAATTGAAATTGCCGGTAGGGCAGGTCGGGGGCGGTTGGGTTACGGTAACACTCAGTAAAAATCTCGACATTCTGGATATCTAAGGGGAAAAAATGTTATAATCTTTTCAGTTAAAATGTCAGAATTCTGATTGGCTGTTATATAAGCAAAGAACAGAACAGTAAGGGGCTGCCAAGGTCGAGGGCGTGCGAGGGCGGTGACATCTAGAGTAGAAACGAAGAAGTTCTTCTTGACCTGAAAAGATGAATTGGCGGTTCTCAATGAGTGGTCGGGGACGGTTGGATTTCGATATTTTTTCAGTTAAAATCTCCTGATTACACGATCATCGCATAATTTCGCACGAACGGCCATAATCATAAATACGGAATGTCAACTCAAGAACATCATCAGTTTCCAAATTATAGGTAAAAAATATCGGAAAATTTCAAAAATCAATAACTCCGGAGTCACTCGACTGGTTTCGCCTATTAACGAACTTATCCGGGATGTTTGGACCCTGCTTACGGATGGACGGATAGGATTGATTTGGACGAAGAATATTTCATCCAACTTTCACCATTTTTGTCCCACAATTCCAAAATTAAAGACATTGTGACAGAATGATAACATCATTGTTCATGTTTAATGATCCCGCAATTCATGAATAGATTTTTTCCTATTGCTTAATTCTCGTCGAATACCGGCGTGAAGTTAGGAAAAGATAACGAAATCCAATATGTTTCTATCTTTCATGTTTATATGTATATCCCAACTCTCCTAGATCTCTGTGAGATCCCTCATACGTTCAGAGCTTGTGCTAGTATGGAAACACGGTTGTGTTTTGTGTAGGCTTTGTTACTGTGTTCTTACGTCACTTGAAGCACACCGCTGTTAATTGTTCACCTAACAGTGAATGGTAGAACCGTTCTCCAGTTCAGAAAATTTCATTGCCGACCGGAGGATTCGAACCCGATATCTTTCGATCGAAAGATTACGAGCCAAATGCGATGAACACTAGACAATGAAATCTGCAGAAAACATGATGGTGAAAAACAGCGCCATCTAATGAATAAAAAATTACGAAAAAATTACGAAAAGCACTGCCGTGAAGGCAGAAGCTTTTGAGCGCTCGTACATGCACCTTGTAGGTAGATTCGCATTTTCCAGTTTAAGAAATCGATTGAAGGAATTTTCGACAGCTGTCAAAAAAATTCTGAAACTTAGGCGAAACTCCAGACTTCATATCAGTTCTTCAGCTGATCAATTTTTTTTCGATAATTCGCCAGAATTTTCTACGGTTTCTATGGTCTTGGTGATGCGATCTGAACAAGTTTGAATACATTATTCCTCAGCTAGGTGCATAATTTCATTCCAATCCGATTAATTGTTCCGAAACTATCAGGAAAAAAATATTTTGAACGGCCATATTCACGGAACCCCTAGTCTAATTTTGCTCATTGATGAAAGTGACCGCGATATTCGCGATCCAATCCCACCCTGAAAATTTCAAGTTCCTAAGCCTTTCCGTTCGAAAGTTATACTTTTCTATGGTTTCTATGGTTCTGGTCATGAGATCTGGCCCAAATATTGCTTTAATATATCATTATTATTATTACATTATCGATTGAAATACAGAATTTCATCTCGATCGAATCTGTAATTTTGAAATTATCAAGAAAACTAAATTTCAAACGACCATATTTACAGAACCCCTACAATAATGTTGCTCATAGATGAACGTGATCACGACATTCGAGATCCACACCTATACTGAAAATTTCAAGTCCCTAGGCGTTTCCGTTCAAAAGTTACAATTTTCTAAGGTTTCTATGGTTCTGGTCATGCGATCTGGACAAAATCTCACATGTAGCTTGAACACCCGATTTTCCATTTGAGTGAAAAATTTCATCTCGATCAAATCTGTAGTATTCGTTTGATCAGGGGAACAAAACCTCGAACCGCCATATATACGGAACCCCTGGTGGAATTTGGCCCATTAACGAACTCAACTGAGGCATTTGGGAACTGAACCCACACTGAAAATTTCGAGTCTCTAGGTTGTTCCGTTCGAGAGTTATCGTGCTTACGGACGGCCGGACGGACAGACTCGAATTTTCCGACGGATTCGTCATCAGTGAGTCGAATATAGTCGATTGAGACCATTTTCGGCTTAAAATTCGAAAAATACAGACATCGTGACGAAATGAAATAACCCTCGTTTAAGTAGTACGAGCGCTCAAAAAACTGAATTAAGGTTCCAACAGTTTCTATTGTATATATTATGAATGCGCTTTGTGGGAAGATCCATTAATGAGTTATTAAAGAGTGAATTTATATTTTACTTATTTATGTTAACATTTGTTTTCAATGTTTCTGGGTAGAAGAAAGAAAATGTCTTTCGCGTATGCTATAGACGCAAAATGAATTCAAATAAGTTGGAAAACTTTCAGTGTCATTGGAATTAAACGTTTCCTTTCATTATAATCTAAGTTCAACATCACCAAGAAAAACAAGTTTTGTCGTCGGAAACTGAAGATCCAACTATGTATGCTCGAAACTTTTTCTATTCCTGTAAAACCTGAGAGGTAGGGAAATTTCAATGAAAGATTCAGATTTTCTGCTCCGAAGTTATTTTTTTTTTCCGATTGGACAATCTAGAATTTGTTCTCGCCACAATTATAAACTAATTTTTTTTTTATGTTATCGAAATATGTTTCCAATTATCAAAATTTGAGGGAATAGGTAGATGCGTATCGTAATGACTAATAAGTCCGACGTAATCGTTTGAGATGATTTCGGAATTTAATCCCCCAGTGTTGTACGGAGATAACCTCAAAGTCCTCAAAGACACCATTACTCCTCTAGAATTGACACTTCTTAAATACATAATGTTCCTGATGAAGACCTAATCGAACATAATTATGTAGTACTTACCTACTATGCAAGCTTCGATGATATTTTCAACCAACTCGATATTCTCATCTATAGGCCTATGAAATATTCTCCATTGGTTGCTCGGGTATACCGAATGTGCATTCCATATAACGCATTGTTCTCGAAAATCTCAAGTTCTCAAGTTGATTTCTTCCATAAGGCCGCATCATATTCAATATAATTCCGAAGGCTTCATCTCCTATGAACACATGAGGTAGAGGTGTTTTGTCGTCATTCGATATAATCTTCGGGGCAGGAATATCTAACCACTTAGTTCTGTTGTGTATTTGACGGATAGATGAAATCGAAAAATGAAATTTCATAGGATGATTACATGTACCATGGAGGTGTAGTGCAATGCGAACTGTTCGATATACTCATTTTCTTCAGACAGCACAAATTTGTTTTATCGATAGATATCAAACAAAGGTACAGACAAGTACTGCTCGAACCTGAACATAACAAATTACTGAACATTTTATGGAGGAAAAATGATAGACTCGAGTTTGAAATAGTCATTCTTATCGCTACTATCGCAGATAAGCCGAACTCTGTCTCCGGCAGCTACCTGGTGGTTTGCTATAATTTTCCACTTTCAAAAATATAGCTAGCGCCCGAAAAAACTCGAAAAAAGGGGCATTTACCGTATTTCAAAATTATCAGAAGTTCACCCAATGGCGGAGAAAACCACGTTACAAAATGGCGCCAGAGCAGGGACCCTTTAAATTCGAGTATTTCAGCTGATTCCGTTGTGATTTACGCCATTTTCCTCTTTTTTTCATATACCAACTTTCAAATCATAAGAATTGTTTGTCAACATCTATCACAGCATATGTTCGCTTTTTTCATACATATCATATCCTTTTCTGATGAAAATAATCCATAATTATAATCAAACTTGCTCAACGTTGAAAAAAATTGATTCACCCTGAAAACATGCCAATACGTCCTCAATTATAAAAGCCATGAAGCTTAGGCCCGAAAAAGGCATTGGTAGTTCATAGAAACAAGCGCGCCGAAAGATGTGGACTAACCGATCAATTTGAAAACGATAAGAGGAAGAATTTTTCTATTCATCACATCAACTCCCCGCCAAGGGCGCATCCACAACTACGCAGGAACATTCGCCAAGCCTAAGGAACTACAACCCGTGAGTATGCCTCTTCCGAAAATCGCCCCTCTCTGGGCCGAATAGATAAAAATTAACATAACAGGAGGTCGTGCATGCGCAAAATATATCGGCACACTGACGCCTCATTCTCTCAGCATCTCAATGGCCCAAACGCCACCTCGATAGTACTAAAAACAGCGGAGTTATTCACATGTCAATCAGCGCATGCGCAGTTAACCCACCAAAGAATTTCTCATGGTCTCAGCACCCCAATGGCCCAAACGCCAAATCGGTAGGACTCACAACAGCTCAGTTATTCGCTCCTCCATCTGCGCATGCGCAGTTGCGCAAATGCACCGGACGATTCCTTATACTCTCAGCACCCCAATGGCACGGACGCCTCCTCGATAGGAGCGACAACAGCGGAGTTATTCGAGTTTCCATATGAGCATGCGCAGTTGCGAAAATGCACCGATGAACTCCTTATGCCTTAAGCACCCCGATGGCACGAACGCCACGTCGCTAGGACTCACAGTGGCGGAGTTATACGCGTTTTTCTATGCGGTTGGCGAAATCCACAAGTAGATGCCACCGTTCATCGAACTGGTCCCGACTCACCCCGAAATTTTTCGAACAAACCCCGTATAAGGAATAACACATTGGTTTCCATAGAAACGGGGACTAAATGCGATATGCGCGCACCCGATGATTCATGGTGATGTGAGCGATTATTCATATTTTCGAACAAAGGATTGACTATGAATCAGTTCTAATCGGGAAGCGATACGATACAGTCGATATTCGGAGCGCTAATGAATTGAAGTGAAAATCGGTTTTTGGCGTTTGGATTGAGTGCGGGAGTGATGAGTCATTGACTCAACTTTCAGTGTCATTGGAATTAAACGTTTCCTTTCATTATAAACTAAGTTCAACATCACCAAGAAAAACAAGTTTTGTCGTCGGAAACTGAAGATCCAACTATGTATGCTCAAAACTTTTTCTATTCCTGTAAAACCTGAGAGGTAGGGAAATTTCAATGAAAGATTCAGATTTTCTGCTCCGAAGTTATTTTTTTTCCGATTGGACAATCTAGAATTTGTTCTCGCCACAATTATAAACTAATTTTTTTTTTATGTTATCGAAATATGTTTCCAATTATCAAAATTTGAGGGAATAGGTAGATGCGTATCGTAATGACTAATAAGTCCGACGTAATCGTTTGAGATGATTTCGGAATTTAATCCCCCAGTGTTGTACGGAGATAACCTCAAAGTCCTCAAAGACACCATTACTCCTCTAGAATTGACACTTCTTAAATACATAATGTTCCTGATGAAGACCTAATCGAACATAATTATGTAGTACTTACCTACTATGCAAGCTTCGATGATATTTTCAACCAACTCGATATTCTCATCTATAGGCCTATGAAATATTCTCCATTGGTTGCTCGGGTATACCGAATGTGCATTCCATATAACGCATTGTTCTCGAAAATCTCAAGTTCTCAAGTTGATTTCTTCCATAAGGCCGCATCATATTCAATATAATTCCGAAGGCTTCATCTCCTATGAACACATGAGGTAGAGGTGTTTTGTCGACATTCGATATAGGCTTCGGGGCAGGAATATCTAACCACTTAGTTCTGTTGTGTATTCGACGGATAGATGAAATCGAAAAATGAAATTTCATAGGATGATTACATGTACCATGGAGGTGTAGTGCAATGCGAACTGTTCGATATACTCATTTTCTTCAGACAGCACAAATTTGTTTTATCGATAGATATCAAACAAAGGTACAGACAAGTACTGCTCGAACCTGAACATAACAAATTACTGAACATTTTATGGAGGAAAAATGATAGACTCGAGTTTGAAATAGTCATTCTTATCGCTACTATCGCAGATAAGCCGAACTCTGTCTCCGGCAGCTACCTGGTGGTTTGCTATAATTTTCCACTTTCAAAAATATAGCTAGCGCCCGAAAAAACTCGAAAAAAGGGGCATTTACCGTATTTCAAAATTATCAGAAGTTCACCCAATGGCGGAGAAAACCACGTTACAAAATGGCGCCAGAGCAGGGACCCTTTAAATTCGAGTATTTCAGCTGATTCCGTTGTGATTTACGCCATTTTCCTCTTTTTTTCATATACCAACTTTCAAATCATAAGAATTGTTTGTCAACATCTATTACAGCATATGTTCGCTTTTTTCATACATATCATATCCTTTTCTGATGAAAATAATCCATAATTATAATCAAACTTGCTCAACGTTGAAAAAAATTGATTCACCCTGAAAACATGCCAATACGTCCTCAATTATAAAAGCCATGAAGCTTAGGCCCGAAAAAGGCATTGGTAGTTCATAGAAACAAGCGCGCCGAAAGATGTGGACTAACCGATCAATTTGAAAACGATAAGAGGAAGAATTTTTCTATTCATCACATCAACTCCCCGCCAAGGGCGCATCCACAACTACGCAGGAACATTCGCCAAGCCTAAGGAACTACAACCCGTGAGTATGCCTCTTCCGAAAATCGCCCCTCTCTGGGCCGAATAGATAAGAATTAACATAACAGGAGGTCGCGCATGCGCAAAATATATCGGCACACTGACGCCTCATTCTCTCAGCATCTCAATGGCCCAAACGCCACCTCGATAGTACTAAAAACAGCGGAGTTATTCACATGTCAATCAGCGCATGCGCAGTTAACACACCAAAGAATTTCTCATGGTCTCAGCACCCCAATGGCCCAAACGCCAACTCGGTAGAACCCACAACAGCTCAGTTATTCGCTTCTCCATCTGCGCATGCGCAGTTGAGAAAATGCAACGGACGATTCCTTATACTCTCAGCACCCCAATGGCACGGACGCCTCATCGATAGGAACGACAACAGCGGAGTTATTCGAGTTTCCATCTGAGCATGCGCAGTTGCGAAAATGCACCGGTGAACTCTTTATGCCTTAAGCACCCCGATGGCACGAACGCCACGTCGCTAGGACTCACAGCGGCGGAGTTATACGCGTTTTTCTATGCGGTTGGCGAAATCCACAAGTAGATGCCACCGTTCATCGAACTGGTCCCGACTCACCCCGAAATTTTTCGAACAAACCCCGTATATGGAATTACACATTGGTTTCCATAGAAACGGGGACTAAATGCGATATGCGCGCACCCGATGATTCATGGTGATGTGAGCGATTATTCATATTTTCGAACAAAGGATTGACTATGAATCAGTTCTAATCGGGAAGCGATACGATACAGTCGATATTCGGAGCGCTAATGAATTGAAGTGAAAATCGGTTTTTGGCGTTTGGATTGAGTGCGGGAGTGATGAGTCATTGACTCACGGCACACGGGAGTTAGGAAAACGTGTTTTGAAGAGATAAAATCAGGAAAAATCGTAAGTACGCATAGAAAAACTTTTGAAAGTAGTCCATTTTAACTTATTTCGGATAAATCGATACAATAACGTCGGGCAATGTCATTTAAAATCAATATTGAATAATTGTCTGAACATAATACTCATTTTCTGGAAATATATTTTACCCGAAAGTCGATTTTTCGAAATATCCGATTAATTCTCGAATTGTTCATCACGTATTTTGGATGAATCGATACAATAACGTCGGGCAATGTTATTTTAAATCAATATCGATTTGTTCGCGGGTCCTTATACTCTTATTTTGAAAATATTTTTTAACCAAAAGTCGATTTTTCGAAATATCCGATAAATTCTCGAATTCTTCATCAAGTAGTTTGAATGAATCGATGCAATAACGTCGACAATGTAATTTTAAATCTATATCGATTTGTTCGCGGGTCCTTTTACTCTTTTTTTGAAAGTATTTTTTAACCAAAAGTCGATTTTTCGAAATATCCGATTAATTTTCGAATTGTTTAACACGTATTTTGGATAAATCGATATAATAACGTCGGGCAATGTAATTTCAAATCAAAATTGAATAGTTCGCGGATCCTTTTACTCTTTTTTTGAAAATATTTTTTCACCGAAAGTCCATTTTTCGAAATATCCGATTAATTCTCAAATTGTTTATCACGTATTTCGAATAAATCGTTGCAATAACGACGGGCAATGTTATTTCGAATCAATATTGAATAGTTCGCGGGTCCTTTCACTCTTTTTGAGCGCTCGTACTACTTACACGAGGGCTATATCATTTCGTCACGATGTCTGTATTTTTTCGAATTTTGAGCCGAAAATGGTCTCAAACGATTATGTTCGACTCACTGATGACGAATCCGTCGGAAAATTCGAGTCTGTCCGTCCGTCCGTCCGGCCGTCCGTATACACGATAACTCTCGAACGAAATGTCCTAGAAATTTGAAATTTTCAGGGTAGGTTCGAATCTCGAATGCCGAGGTTTAGTTCGTCATTGGGCGGAATCCGCCTTAGGGTTCCGTAAATATGGCCGCTCGAAATTTTGTTTTTCTGATTACTTTGAAACTACAGATTCGATCAAGATGAAATTTTGCTCTCTAATGGAAAATGAGGTGTTCAAGCTACATGCAAAATTTCGTTCAGCTCGCATCTTCAGAACCATAGAAACCATAGAAAATTGTAACTTTTGAACGGAAACGCCTAGGGACTTGAAATTTTCAGGATAGGTGTGGATCTCTATTGTCGTGATCACTTTCATCTGTGAGCAAAATTATACGAAGGGTTCCGTAAATATGGTCGTTTGAAATTTAGTTTTCTTGATAATTTCCAAACTACAGATTCGATCGTGACGAAATTTTGTATACTAATGGATAATGATATATTCAAGCTACATTTGTCTAGATCGCATGACCAGAACCATAGAAACCATAGAAAATCATAACTTTCGAACGGAAAGGCCTAGGGACTTGAAATTTTCAGTATAGGTGTAGATCTGAAATATGGCGTTCACGTTTATCATTGAGCAAGATGAAATTTCGCACTCAAATGGAGAATGGGGTGTTCAAGCTACAAGTGAACTTTTGTCCAGATCGCATGATCAGAACTATAGAAACCATAGAAAATTGTAACTTTTGAACAGTAACGCCTAGGGACTTGAAATTTTCAGGATAGGTGTCGATCACGAATGTCGTGATCACGTTGATCTATGAGCAAACTTATACTAGGGGTTCCGCAAACATGGTCGTTTGAAATTTAGTAGTTTTCTTGATAATTTCAAAATTACAGATTCGATCGTGACGAAATTTTGTATACTAATGGATAATGATATATTCAAGCTACATTTGTCTAGATCGCATAACCAGAACCATAGAAACCATAGAAAATCATAACTTTCGAACGGAAAGGCCTAGGGACTTGAAATTTTCAGTATAGGTGTAGATCTGATATATGGCGTTCACGTTTATCATTGAGCAGAATTATAATAGGGATTCCGTAAATACGGTCGTTCGAAATTTTGTTTTCTCGATAATTTCGAAACTACGGATTTGATCGAGATAAAATTTTGTATTTTGTCCAGATCGCATCACCAAGACCATAGATACCGTAGAAAATTTCAGCGAATTATCGAAAAAAAAATTGGTCACCTAAAGCACTGACTTGAGGTCTGGATTATCGCCTTAGTTTGAAAATTCGTTTGACAGCTGTCAAAAATTTCCTCAATTTGTTTCCAGAACTGGAAAATGCGAATCTACCTACAAGGTGCATGTACGAGCGCTCAAAAGCTCCTTCTTTCACGGCAGTGCTTTTCGTAATTTTTGAGCGCTCGTACTACTTACACGAGGGCTATATCATTTCGTCACGATGTCTGTATTTTTCGAATTTTGAGCCGAAAATGGTCTCAATCGACTATGTTACACTCACTTATGACGAATCCGTCGAAAAATTCGAGTCTGTCCGTCCGTCCGGCCGGCCGTCCGTAAGCACGATAACTATCGAACGGAGCAACCTAGAGACTCGAAATTTTCAGTGTGGGTTCAGTTCCCGAATGCCTCGGTTAAGTTCGTTAATGGGCCAAATTCCACGAGGGGATCCGTAAATATGGCCTTTCAAAGTTTTGTTCCCCTGGTTACTTGAAAACTACAGATTTGATCAAGATGAAATTTTGCACTCAAATGGAGAATGGGGTGTTCAAGCTACAAGTGAACTTTTGTCCAGATCGCATGATCAGAACTATAGAAACCATAGAAAATTGTAACTTTTGAACAGTAACGCCTAGGGACTTGAAATTTTCAGGATAGGTGTCGATCACGAATGTCGTGATCACGTTGATTTATGAGCAAACTTATACTAGGGGTTCCGCAAACATGGTCGTTTGAAATTCAGTAGTTTTCTTGATAATTTCAAAATTACAGATTAGATCGTGACGAAATTTTGTATACTAATGGATAATGATATATTCAAGCTACATTTGTCTAGATCGCATAACCAGAACCATAGAAACCATAGAAAATCATAACTTTCGAACGGAAAGGCCTAGAGACTTGAAATTTTCAGGATAGGTGTGGATCTGAAATGTCGCGTTCACGTTTAACAATGAGCAGAATTATACTAGGGGTTCCGTAAATACGGTCGTTTGAAATTTTGTTTTCTCGATAATTTCGAAACTACGGATTTGATCGAGATGAAATTTTGTATTTTAATCGAGAATGATATATTAAAGCAATATTTTGTCCACATCGCATGACCAGAACCATAGAAACCATATAAAATTGTAACTTTCGAACGGAAAGGCCTAGGAACTTGAAATTTTCAGGGTGGGTTTGGATCGCGAATATCGCGGTCACGTTCATCAATGAGCAAAATTAGACTAGGGGTTCCGTAAATATGGCCGTTCAAAATATTTTTTTCCTGATAGTTTCGAAACTACTGATCGGATTGGAATGAAATTTTGCACCTAGCTGAGGAATAATGTTTTCAAACTACGTGCAAAATTTTGTCCAGATCGCATCACCAAGACTGTAGATACCGTAGAAAATTCTAGCGAATTATCGAAATAAAATTGATCAGCTGAAGCACTGACAGGAAGTCTGGAGTTTCGCCTAAGTTTCAGAATTTTTTTAACAGCTGTCGAAAATTCCTTTATTTGGTTTACAAAACTGGAAAATGCGTATCCACCTACAAGGTGCATGTACGAGCGCTCAAAAGCTCCTGCCTTCATGGCAGTGCTTTTCGTAATTTTTTTTATAACAATTTTGGTTTACTACAAAGCTCTTTTTCCAAAAATTCTCTATGAAATTTGTTATGATTTCTGTATTGACCATTGAAACGGCTGCAACATTTCCAATAACTTTTCATTAGGGCAGTTATTTAAGAAAACTTATAACTTCATATTTTTACATGGTGAATATTTTTTCTGAAGCTATTGTGAATTTTTTTTAGGGAAACCATTGAGATCTTCCTCGATTGATGACAGCAGGTGATGTGCAAATAATAAACGTCTGTGTGAAATTTGCAGTTTTTGAGCGCTCGTACTACTTACACGAGGGCTATATCATTTCGTCACGATGTCTGTATTTTTCGAATTTTGAGCCGAAAATGGTCTCAATCGACTATGTTCGACTCACTGATGACGAATCCGTCGGAAAATTCGAGTCTGTCCGTCCGGCCGTCCTTCCGTCCGTAAGCACGATAACTCTAGAACGGAACAACCTAGAGACTTGAAATTTGCAGGGTGGGTTCAGTTCCCAAATGCCTCGGTTGAGTTCGTTAATGGGCCAAATTCCACCAGAGGTTCCGTGAATATGGCCGTTAAAAGTTTTGTTTCCCTGGTTACTTGAAAACTACAGATTTGATCGAAATGAAATTTTGCACTCGAATGGAAAATGAGGTGTTCAAGCTACATGTGAAATTTTGTCCAGATCGCATGACCAGAACCATAGAAACCATAGAAAATTGTAACTTTTGAACGGAAACACCTAGGGACTTGAAATTTTCAGGATAGGTGTGGATCTCGAATGTCGTGATCACGTTCATCTATGAGCAGAATTATACTAGGGGTTCCGTAAATACGGTCGTTTGAAATTTTGTTTTCACGATAATTTCGAAACTACGGATTCGATCGAGATAAAATTTTGTATTTTAAACGAGAATGACATATAAAAGCAACATTTTGTCCAGATCGCATGACCAGAACCATAGAAACCATAAAAAATTATAACTTCCGAAGGAAGAGGCCTAGGAACTTGAAATTTTCAGGGTGGGTTTGGATCGCGAATTTTACGGTCACGTTCATCAATGAGCAACATTAGACTTGGGGTTCCGTAAATATGGCGTTCAAAGTATCCTGTTCCTGATAATTTCGAAACTACCGATTTGATTGGAATGGAATTTTGCACCTAGCTGAGGAATAATGTTTTCAAACTACGTGCAAAATTTTGTCCAGATCGCATCACCAAGTCTGGATTATCGCCTCAGTTTGAAAATTTGTTTGCGAGCTGTCAAAAATTTCCTCAATTGGTTTCCAAAATTGGGAAATGCGAATCTACCTACAAGAAGCATGTACGAGCGCTCAAAAGCTCCTGCCTTCACGGCGGTGCTTTTCGTAATTTTTTTCTGAAAGTATTTTCCAACCAAAAGTCGATTTTTAGAAATATCCGAATAATTCTCGAATTGTTTAACACGTATTTTGGATAAATCGATATAATAACGTCGGGCAATGTAATTTCAAATCAAAATTGAATAGTTCGCGGGTCCTTTTATTCTTTTTTTGAAAATATTTTTTTACCGAAAGTCCATTTTTCGAAATATCCGATTAATTCTCGAATTGTTTATCACGTATTTTGAATAAATCGTTGCAATAACGTCGGGCAATGTTATTTCAAATCAATATTGAATAGTTCGCGGGTCCTTTAACTCTTTTTTTGAGCGCTCGTACTACTTACACGAGGGCTATATCATTTCGTCACGATGTCTGTATTTATCGAATTTTGAGCTGAAAATGTGCCGTAAGCACGTTATCTTTCGAACGGATAAACCTAGAGACTTGAAATTTTCAGTGTGGGTTCAGTTCCCGAATGCCTCGGTTGTATTCGTTTATGGGTCAAATTCCATCAGGGGTTCCGTAAATATGGCCGTTCAAAGTTTTGTTCTCCTGATTGATTGGAAACTACAGATTTGATCGAGATGAAATTTTTCACTCAAATGGAGAATGAGGTGTTCAAGCGATATATGAAATTTTGTCCAGATCGCATGACCAGAACCATGGAAATCATAGAAAATTGTAACTTTTGAACGGAAACGCCTAGGGAAATTTTGAGGATAGGTGTGAATTTTGAATGTCGTGATCACGTTCATCTATGAGAAAAATTATACAAGGGGTTCCGTAAATATGATCGTTTGAAATTCAGTTTGCGCCATAATTTCAGAACCACAGATTCGATCGTGACGAAATTTTGTATACTAATGGAGAATGATATATTTAGGCTACGTTTCTCCAGATCGCATGACCAGAACCATAGAAACCATAGAAAATCATAACTTTCGAACGAAGAGGCCTAGGGACTTGAAATTTTCAGGGTAGGTTTGGATCTCAAATGTCGCGGTCACGTTCATCAATGAGCAAAATTAGACTAGGGGTTCCGTAAATATGGACGTTGAAAATATTTTTTCCTGGTTATTTCGAAACTACTGATTGGATTGGAATGAAATTGCACACCTAGCTGAAGAATTATGTATTCACACTACGTGCGAAATTTTGTCCACATCGCATCACCAAGTCCATGGATAGCGTAAAAAATTCTAGCGAATTATCGAAAAAAAATTGGTCACCTAAAGCACTGACGTGAAGTCTGGAGTTTCGCCTAAGTTTGAGAATTTTTGAGCGCTCGTACTACTTACACGAGGGCTATATCATTTCGCCACGATGTCTGTATTTTTCGAATTTTGAGCCGAAAATGGTCTCAATCGACTATGTTCGACTCACTGATGACGAATCCGTCGGAAAATTCGAGTCTGTCCGTCCGGCCGTCCGGCCGGCCGTAAGCACGATTACCCTCGAACAGAACAACCTAGAGACTTGAAATTTTCAGTGTGGGTTCAGTTCCCGAATGGCTCGGTTAAGTTCGTTAATGGGCCAAATTCCACCGGGGGTTCCGTAAATATGGCCGTTCAAAGTTTTGTTTCCCTGATTACTTGAAAACTACAAATTTGATCGAGATGAAATTTTGCACTCAAATGGAAAATGAGGTGTTTAAGCTACATGTGAAATTTTGTTCAGATAGCATGACCAGAACCATAGAAACCATAGAAAATTGTAACTTTTGAACGGAAACGCCTAGGGACTTGAAAATTTCAGGATAGGTGTGGATCTTGAATGTCGTTATCACGTTCATCTATGAGCAACATTATACAAGGGGTTCCGTAAATACGGTCGTTTGAAATTTTGTTTTCTCGATTAATTTGAAACTACGAGTTCGATCGAGATGAAATTTAGTATTTTAATCGAGAATGATATATTGAAGCAATATTTTGTCCAGATCGCATGACCAGAACCATAGAAACCATAGAAAATTGTAACTTTTGAACGGAAAGGCCTAGGAACTTGAAATTCTCAGGGTGGGTTTGGATCGCAAATTTCACGGTCACGTTCATCAATGAGCAAAATTAGACTAGGGGTTCCGTAAATATAGCCGTTCAAAATATTTTTTTCCTGATAGTTTCGAAACTACTGATCGGATTGGAATGAAATTATGCACCTAGCTCAGGAATAATGTATTCAAGCTACTTGCAAAATTGTGTCCAGATCGCATAACCAGAACCATAGAAAATTGTAACTTTTGAACGGAAACGCCTAGGGACTTGAAATTTTCAAGATAGGTGTGGATCTCGAATATCGCTATCACTTTCATCAATGAGCAAAATTACACTAGGGGTTCCGTAAATATGACCGTTCAAATGGTTTCTTTCCTGCTAATTGCACATAGATGAAGAATAATGTATTCAAACTACTTGCAGATTGCATTATCAAGACCATAGATCCGTAGAAAATTCTAGCCAAACATTATTTGTGTTGACTTATTTAAATATATGTACCTAATTTTATTTATTTATTTATTTAAAGAGGAAAAAGGGTTTTTTCAAAAAACTCATATTATTAACCATGTTGCCGAACAAATTGCACTAAAATACCAATTCCTGAAAAATATGGAGTTACGTAGTTTTCTCCAGAACATGGGGACATGAAGCATTGTCGTGAAGTTTGGAGTTTTGCCTTAGTTTGAAATTTTGTTGAAACAGTTCTCGTTCGAATCGGCCACCAGCCGCCGATGTCCCGAATTTCGACACACAAGGATAATATCAGACTATGCGCAGAGTCCAGCAAGACTCCAAGACAGAGAAATCATGGTCCTAAATATCCTAAAAAACGCTGTAAATGACTCTTGCAAACAAATGGAATCTGAAGTGATTGCACACATCGATATCTAGTATACAAGTTCTCAACTGATGACCTATTCTCTCATAAATATATAATTGTCTTATGTTCATTTTGTTGCATTCACTGAACAATAATTCAGTTCTATATGTTCTATCAACCCTCATGATAATCTTCGAAATATACCTCTGAATGATCTACAAACCCTCCAGAGCATTATCATATAAACTATTAATTCCAGTTATTATTATGACTAGCATAGGGATTATTGAAAGAAATGAAAGTATCTATTTTCTACAACATTGGTTTTATTGTTAAACAAAATATATCAATAATACATTACAAATTAACAGAATTTAAATTACGCATTCCTAAACAAAATTGTTTGCGTGAATCTTTGCTTCAAAATACCAAAGCAATGTTCCACAGGAACTTAAAGATTTGTTGAAATTTTTTTGTGCACGATTCAAATGCCCATTGTCTCGATAAGGTGTTATGAGAAATGGTAAACAAGGATAAGCACTATCCCCTAACACATATTCTCCTGGATGACATAAATTCTCTATTAAATCCTTTGTAGGAGAGTTTGTTAAAACTCGTGCATCATGCACTGATCCTGGCCAGCCAACCACAACATCCACAAACTTTCTTCTTTCATCAACAAGTCCTTGCAGCTTAAGTGAGAAGAATCTCTTTCTGTTTATATATGCGTCTGAATCATTTTTTGGTCTATCAATTCTTATATCAGTTGCATCTATCGAAGCAATAACACCCGGAAAATTTTTTTCCCTTAAATAAAATTCTTTCGTTTGCTGCTTTCTCTCAAAATTTGGAGATCGAATAACTGATGCGCCCATGGATACCAAAAAGTCAGTTATTCTACTTATGAGGTCGTAAAGACCAGCTAAACTGAGATCTAAACGATCTGCCACATCTCTATAAGATGCTGTTTGATGGCCAGCGAACCACAAAAACACCAATATATGTTTTTCTGGAGTAAAAGCTTCCATTCCACCATGTCCCAATAGTGTCTGGAAAATATTAGAATTCTGAAACCTTAGAACAAGATCTCGAAACATTCCCTTCTGTATTCGAAAATGCATGGTGAATTGGTCATCCGAATATTGAGGATCAATTTTCTCTATATAATTATCAATTTTGGGAATATGTTCTGCTTGAACTAAATCAACAACATGTTGCAGAAGATGAGCACCGAGTTCTGTAAAACAAATTAAAAAAATTTATGTATGAAGGCAAATAAGAATTATATTCCTACCTTGCTCCTCTTCCATATCCCCAAACTTGAAAAATGGTAAAACATCTTCTTCATCTGAAGAAGAATCAACTAAATCCGTAATCATGTTCATCTTGAAATTAAATTCTACCACATTTACAATTTTATCTTCCATGTTAATGATCTTATATAGTTTAATTGAGTTTAACGGAATAATTTTGAAATTATCTGTTCCCAACCGTTCGTGTCACAGAACACTTTTTGACAGTTCCACGAGTTTTGGAACCAAGTTCCCCCTGAACCCAGAATAACAAGGGAACAGCGACGCGAACAAACCTAATGTATTTTCATTGCAGCGTTGCCGAAAGCCTGAACCCGATATCGGTAGAAATGAGTGCGCAAAATCGGTAGATTTGGGGGGAAATCGGTAGAATGAAGATTTTTCCAAGAATTTCAATAAACAACAAACATAAACAAAGGAAAATTTAATTATACAATAATGCATTTTATTCGACACAAGAAGAACAAGAATAACATAGGTATACTTAAATAAAATACAATTTCTTTCTATACAATACTCAAGACTCAATTTCAAACGGTGTTTAACTGACTTATTTGAACAAATCTGTGTGTAAGGTAAAAATTCCTCCCACTCTTCATACAAAAAAGTTTGTCAAACTCAGAATACTGTTATATTCTGTTATTGGTCTCCAAGATTTGGAAAACTGGGTTTCGGGTTTTCCCAAATTATTTATCTCGATTCCGAGAACCTTATCAAATATTATTTGGTTATCCCTATTCCTTTTTTACTTCTAAACCGTCTCGGAACACAAAGATAAGCCTCTTAATAGTCTTAATTGCCCTTTTTATTGCCTCCGCCTAACAATAACAATCGTCAAAAAGGAACGTGGAAGGAGCATCCCTCTTTTCATAAATATGTGAATCGAGTGAGAACGACCCTGGAAAACCCTATTTTACGTACCTTAATCGCAAGTAGGTACGCGGGATCTCATTGGGACCAATAAAGTGGATCGAACGAAATTGCGATGCGTTCATATATCTTGTCTACCTATCTAATTACTAGAAATTTTTCATTTTTCGGTGAAATATTCAATTTCGACATAAAATCGATGAATTTGAAAAATCGGTAGATCTTTCTCAGTTTTCGGTATTTCGGGAGATCACTCTTCAAATCGGTAGAAATACCGAAAAATCGGTAGGTTCGGCAACGCTGTTTCATTGACACTTCATAGAACACAGAACAATACAACCAAAGAATTTTTTGTTCGCGGCTGTTTCGATTTCTGATAAATACAATTGATAGTTATAAAAACAAATGATAGTTACTGGAATTTATTTCTTTAGTGTAATATTTTTCAGTAGCGAAAAAGCGGTTTTTTCATGATTTGTTTGAATTAGAATTATTGTTCCATATTTAATTTAAATTAGGCTTAGTGTATATCATTAGTTTTTTATTTAGTTTAGTGGTCAGTTGTAGGTGTTATTGGTAAGTCGCTAATATGTATTTATTTTTTTTTCTGTTTCTTACCTTCAGAGTTTGGTACCTCAATTTGGTGATTCTTTAGTATTATTCAAATCAGATAAATAATAATTCATGCAGCGTACAAGTAATCACTACGGTGTGAATAATTATTGAATTTGTTTTCGATTATTGACTTATAATTGTGCATATCAGGGCCGTATCTAGGTCGTGGCAAAGGTGGCACTGACCACAGGTGCAAAGTCTGCAGGGGCGCAAAATATCAATAAATAAAAAAAAATATTCGGAAGATCACAACACGGTTTTTATGTAGACGTCTCGCAACGATATGAATGGGAATTGAAAGTTTTACATTTCGAAGTAACATGATTTCAGACAACTTTATTGAAATGGGACTATTACAAATATTGAATAAGAATAAAGTTCTTTATTCATCTGACTGTTGACAATTGATGATCGAGTATTATATGTCAATCATCGACGATCGGCGTACGGATTTTATTAAAAATAATGTTATGAGAGATAAATAATATTTGAAGTTCATGTAGTGAAAATTATCGACGAAAAATGCAGAAATCGTAAGTATTAAATAAAACAATTTCAATGCGAAATATTGATAACTTCAATCATAAATATTGCTATATTTTCTATTTTAGTTATTGAAACAGGATAAAATGTAAAGAGAAGAATCTTGAGGATGAGGATTGCTAGAGTACCTGAGAAATTAATACATAATTGATATTCAGAATTGAAGTGTAGGTAGGTACATATCAAGAATTCTCATTTCTTAATTTTGCAATTTACAGATTTCCACATTTCAATTGAGAAAACAAACTATTTTATGGAAAAATTCATGATTAAATCAAGAGAAATATGTTTCCACATATCATGGAGGAATATTAGCTGCAGCTACAGATAAATAAATCTTATACATTCAACCGATAATTACAAGAGGCCTTACGATACTGGATGGTTTTTCAAGACAGTGGAAATGAATATCCTGGTTAGTTACTGAAGCTAAATTTTCGTTTGATTTCAAGTGTATCATGATTTCTTTTGTGGTGATTAATTGTGTATGTCAAAGTGAGATCCGTAGAATATTGGATACTTTCATTGCCATTGTCCATTCTGGGCTATTTAGAGTTTTTAAAATCCATTCCATAAGTACTTTATGTAATATTTATTATTTCAAGGTATGATTGAAAAGATTGTAAAGTTTTGCAGTTTTTAATACCGACTATTTTATCTGAACGAGAGTTCAGAACACTTTCAATATACGAACACGCGGGATCGCAAACTAATCTTAACTATTTTTGGCCAGCGCAGTGATCAATCTAGGAAGGACTCTACATTTCGTAGAAACCACAGGACCTTCTCATCGTACTAGGGTAATTTATCGGGAAGTCTAAGACAATTAAAACACAATATTTTTAGCACTCAAAATATGAAAATAACAAGTTTATTTCAGAGTGCCAAAAGGTAAAAAAAAAAGCAACCCCAAGGGGAAGAAAAAAAAACAACCTCGCAAGTAAAGAATATTCCTAAACAGAGGCAAATAATAAAATGGTAAATAATTATGAGAATAGTAGAATATATCAAAATCAAGTGGTAAAATATATCAACATCAAGTAATAATGAGCGTGGTAAAATGTATCAAAATCAAGTAATAATGAGAGTATTTAAATATATCAAAATCAGGTAATAATGAGAGTATTCAAATATATCAAAATCAAAAGTCGGTCATAGAGAGCAATGGGGAAATGTATCACAATCAAAAATAGATACTACAGAACGAGAAAACCCTTTCTGTAGAATAGATAGCATTAATGGTAAAAGATATCACCAATGGTGGATGCAAAGATCATGTATCGTAAGTGAAAAACTGTTCACTAAATAACAATATACACAGAAAAGGGTTGGATTCAAGAGGGACTTTCCTTCAGAATGATATGTGCTACGTCCACACCAACAACTTGAACAGTACAAAGGAAAGATTATTCCAGAATTGCATTCTCTATCCCCTTAATGACTAAATACTTAAATGAGGATATAGGGCAAATAGGGACCGAGACCATCTCGACAGTCTGTAATCTCAGTGAAATAAATTCAGGGAAGCCTGCAAGTTCGAGCAGTGTTAAGTGCTCTACAGGTGGGAAGGTTCAACGCTACTTAGATGCAAAGAGGTACAATTCTTGATATATCTCCCATGGGGGAATCTCTATACCGCGTCATTATGTTTAGCAGGCACTTATCTCTCCAATTAAGTTTCAAGAATCCAACATATTAATGAACCATCTACCAAGTTTCCCAAGTGGGAGAATTGAAATAGTGGTATTGACTGGGAGTACACAAGTACCGGAAATATGAATAAATATCACAAGCACAAATACGTAATAAATATTAAATGGAGAAATAGTACCAGTATAGACAACAATCAAGAATAAATAATAATATGTTTCGATGTAGAAGAAATTCACAATGGACTCACTTGTATACGATTATCAAAGAAAACTCTAATAATACACTAGGGATAACGGAAACCTTTGGTTTCGTAAATTTGCTGAATTCTACGACTAACGCTTAACAACCTTACCAGTGTTCTTCGCTTTGTGTATCTCAAATATGAGAGCCGACTAACTCTAGTGCCTCGCTTTCAAGAAGTTCAAAGTAATCCTTTTTCCTATAACCTCCAAAAACCATCGAATAGAATCACGGTGTAAAAAAATAAAGATCACGGAGTTATTTGACCGTGTTCAGAATATTCGACCGTGTTCTTTTAATCTACTCTGAAATCGGTATTATATGAAGTTCCCTCATTCGTAGGATGTTAATCTAGGCCCGATCCATTACAGTCGCCCCTTTGAAATTTCGTTTAGAGGTGTGGAGGTGCCTTTAAATGGAATTTCAACACTCGCTGGCTCGCTAGGTGGATGTAGGTTGAAATCTCATCGTAACCTTTGTGATCTAGACCCGGGTTAGCATTGGCCTCTCAGATCAATGACAGCTTAACAAATAAGCACCAACAGGTGTGTATGACTTAAGGTTGTAAACCGTCATAGACTCATGAGCTGCTTCTCCTCGCATGAATGCCTAATCGTTCGTCTGCAGTTGTCCCCTATCAGTGGGGTCCTCTCAATGGCGTAAATTTCGACCAACATGAAAAAGAGTTACAATAAATAAATATAATCAAGTAACGCTGGAATAATATGTTTCTCTGTAGAAATCAGAGCCAATGAAACTGTTCTCGAAATGAAGGGGTTACCAATGGATGTACTGAAAACAACCGGTGACAAAATAAATTTGAAAACTTCATCTGTAATTCAGCTTGATGCTTCGCATGTGATTTTTAGAATCCTGGAACACAGGTTCGTGGGCGGAATGAGACAACATCATGGCAGTATGTATGACAGCTGAACAAAAGATCTTTATATTAGAGAGTTACTTTCGAGTACATCGAAGACCACAAGAACATAAGCGAGGTGTAGGGAAGACCACCAAAACGCTGGCTGGAAAATGTTGGCACCAGTTGGCTCAAGATCGAATAAATTGGAAAAACTCAGGGGAGGCCTATATCCAGGAGTTAATGCAAACAGGCTGTTGGAGAAGAAGAAGACTTTCGAATATGGCTGGACAGTAACAAGGAACTGTCTTTTATTTTTCTGCTCCACCCTTATCTTGTTAACGAAAGATGGGGTATTGGAAAGTTTTCGTTTCAAGCCGGCCCCAATTTATTTTCGTATCCTAACCTTACTTGCAAGAAAAACATTTCCTTTTTTTTTTGTTTGTTTGTTTGTGGTAATTCCGGCTGGGCCTGCTTTCTCCCAGTATTTTGAGATTTTCCATTTGAACTGTCAATGTGAAGAGAGATTCAAGTATTGCAGTATCCCCTCACAAGGAAGGATAGGCCCTTAGCTCATAAGAAGAACACGTATTGGTGGATTATGACGTGAAAGCGAAGATGTCAAATGAACACTGTTTTTATTTCTGCTCCTCCTGATCAAGCAACCAATGACTCGCGATTCAAAACTCAACAGATGTGTATAGCGAGGCTACTTTCGCACGATTGGTATATTCATGTTGCACTCCTTAAAATGGTGGATGCGCTTTTATGTATCTTGATTAACCTACGCCCCTAGCGAATGAAACGTAAAGCAGACCAAAAGAGTGAGACATTCAGAAGTTTCTAAGACAGTCGTACATTCCCAAACAAACAATTCATAAGACATGCATTTCAATTTGCCCTATTCAGTTCGATACCATCAACTTGAATTTAAACCCTTACTTGAATTGACAGAAATTCTAGTAACCTTGTTACGTTAAATAACAAAAACAATATCAATTTTGGTAGGAGATAATCTAATTTGACAATCTTCAGTAATCGCAACAACAAAGGAATATTGTTAATGAAATGACGCCCCTGGGTCTAAAATGTCATTGATGCTGATTGGATAGCAATTGGTTGGAATATAATCTGTTACAAACACAGAACTGTTATAACCGCAGAAAACATCCAAACAGTGACACACCATTGTGGACCATTATGACGGAAGTACAAGAATGGTGCAACAACAACGAACTTCAACTGGATACCGGAAAAACAGACTCCATCATTTTCCGCAATGGAAGAACTAGAAACACCTTACCAAATGGAATAACCCTAAATAACATTGTTGTAAAGAGATCAGAACAAATAAGATTTTTAGGTATTTGGTTGACTTCAATATGAAGTGGAACCCACACAAAGAAAACATAAATAGAGAACGCAACACCATCATATAAACCTTCAATGTAAGGAAACATCACATCCAAGAAGATAACTTAAAGACCCTATATATTGCAAATTTCCAGTCCATCTTCACGTATGACATCGTCATCTTCAGTGGGGAAATGGCATATCCCAGAACAAAATGTTTAAAACTCAGAAGAGAGATATAAGAGTGATATATCAGATGAAAAATTGAGAGACCTGTAGAGGTGTCTTTAAAAGAAATAACATCCTGACACTGATAGCACTATGTGTTGAAGTGTGTCATCTTTCAGAGAATCCACAGTGAATTATCTGAACAGTTTCTTAACCAAAACAACACCAGGAAAATTGACCCCTATAACAACCCAAAGCAACAACTAACTTTGGTACAGAATAATGCAAAATACATGTGCATTTAAGTTTATAACGCTTCGCCAAGAATGTTTGATACCATAACGGATGTAAAAATCTTGAAGAAGGAGATATTCCAGTTTCTGATGAATATGGAAGCATATCGTCTTCAGGAATATTATCAAGGTGGTGAAGCAAATTCTGCGTAAAAGATAATAATATGTAATATTGACTCAATTCCAATTATGGTATCACAATAATTGTAGAAATGACATAAATTCTATTCTATTCTGCAATTAAATGAACTGTCAAATGGATAACGATTGGAAAGTGAAGCGACGCCCCTACGTTTGAAAAGGCATTGTCAAAAATACCCTTTGAATAGTTGTGATATCTAATGGACCTTGATTGTAAAAAGACGTGGCGCCCCTACGTTAGAAAATATTGATGTTCACACAATGGTTTCCAAAATACTTTTCAATTTATGTCCACTGGACATTGATTTAAGAAAAGAAATGACGCCCCTACGTTTGAAGAGTTATGAATGGCTATCACAATTCATTTGCCGCAATCCCCAATAAACTGTTATACCAAATTGTTACATATCCAACAATAAAGATCCGCCCCTATATTAGAAAGTTTGTAAACGACAGCAGCATCGGTTTGGATGAAAGCTCCAATGGAATGAAATGTCAAATTGATGTAATGTGGGGTTCATTATGTCTCAAAGTTTCCCAGACGCCTAGACGTTTGACTGGAAGATGCTAAACGAGAATGGAATGATCGACAGGAATGGAGATACCAGAAACCATATGGGAAGTTGAGCCACACTTCACTAAATGAGACACCTACGAGGGGTAGGGCCTTATGATATTGGATCTGAATTTCCAGGGAAATACCCAAACTTGGAGGTTTTAGAATAATAACATTTTGAAGGATACTTCACCAAAGCTTATGTAGTCCATGTTCGATCCAGGTCAATGCGGTCAGAGAATGCCGTGGAGACAAACCCTCAACTGTCACTTGTGACAACCACTCTTTGACTTCCGAGGATATCTCTGTAAGTTCCCAATTGATGACAGCCTGGTTGGTTCAATAGTTTCGTTCAAAATGTTCATCCTGATATTTCGATACTTTGAAAGTAACGTTCCTGTAACATAAACTCAAGCCAGATAAATGTTCTTCGACAAGAGAAAATATATACATGTATAGTAATCGCTAGACTTCCACTTTTCCTTTTCGGAGAGATTCTGGTCATTCGGCACCACTGTAAAGTTTTGCAGTTTTTAATACCGACTATTTTATCTGAACGAGAGTTCAGAACACTTTCAATATACGAACACGCGGGATCGCAAACTAATCTTAACTATTTTTGGCCAGCGCAGTGATCAATCTAGGAAGGACTCTACATTTCGTAGAAACCACAGGACCTTCTCATCGTACTAGGGTAATTTATCGGGAAGTCTAAGACAATTAAAACACAATATTTTTAGCACTCAAAATATGAAAATAACAAGTTTATTTCAGAGTGCCAAAAGGTAAAAAAAAAAGCAACCCCAAGGGGAAGAAAAAAAAACAACCTCGCAAGTAAAGAATATTCCTAAACAGAGGCAAATAATAAAATGGTAAATAATTATGAGAATAGTAGAATATATCAAAATCAAGAGGTAAAATATATCAACATCAAGTAATAATGAGCGTGGTAAAATGTATCAAAATCAAGTAATAATGAGAGTATTTAAATATATCAAAATCAGGTAATAATGAGAGTATTAAAATATATCAAAATCAAAAGTCGGTCATAGAGAGCAATGGGGAAATGTATCACAATCAAAAATAGATACTACAGAACGAGAAAACCCTTTCTGTAGAATAGATAGCATTAATGGTAAAAGATATCACCAATGGTGGATGCAAAGATCATGTATCGTAAGTGAAAAACTGTTCACTAAATAACAATATACACAGAAAAGGGTTGGATTCAAGAGGGACTTTCCTTCAGAATGATATGTGCTACGTCCACACCAACAACTTGAACAGTACAAAGGAAAGATTATTCCAGAATTGCATTCTCTATCCCCTTAATGACTAAATACTTAAATGAGGATATAGGGCAAATAGGGACCGAGACCATCTCGACAGTCTGTAATCTCAGTGAAATAAATTCAGGGAAGCCTGCAAGTTCGAGCAGTGTTAAGTGCTCTACAGGTGGAAAGGTTCAACGCTACTTAGATGCAAAGAGGTACAATTCTTGATATATCTCCCATGGGGGAATCTCTATACCGCGTCATTATGTTTAGCAGGCACTTATCTCTCCAATTAAGTTTCAAGAATCCAACATATTAATGAACCATCTACCAAGTTTCCCAAGTGGGAGAATTGAAATAGTGGTATTGACTGGGAGTACACAAGTACCGGAAATATGAATAAATATCACAAGCACAAATACGTAATAAATATTAAATGGAGAAATAGTACCAGTATAGACAACAATCAAGAATAAATAATAATATGTTTCGATGTAGAAGAAATTCACAATGGACTCACTTGTATACGATTATCAAAGAAAACTCTAATAATACACTAGGGATAACGGAAACCTTTGGTTTCGTAAATTTGCTGAATTCTACGACTAACGCTTAACAACCTTACCAGTGTTCTTCGCTTTGTGTATCTCAAATATGAGAGCCGACTAACTCTAGTGCCTCGCTTTCAAGAAGTTCAAAGTAATCCTTTTTCCTATAACCTCCAAAAACCATCGAATAGAATCACGGTGTAAAAAAATAAAGATCACGGAGTTATTTGACCGTGTTCAGAATATTCGACCGTGTTCTTTTAATCTACTCTGAAATCGGTATTATATGAAGTTCCCTCATTCGTAGGATGTTAATCTAGGCCCGATCCATTACAAGATCAATTATGATTTTTAGCCTATATTTATTCTCACTTGTAATCAATCTTCAACATGCTTCGATACAATTCTTCGGTTATTTGGTTATTGATCACAGAATTTAAATCTAACTATCCATGTCAATAAATCCTCAGAATTGATCTAAGGGCTCTTTTACACTGCATCAAATAATATCTCTAATATCCCCTTGTTACCAATGTTTCCTTTTACCAGTGTTTCCTTTTATGGAAGTTAAACCACACTCCTTTGTTGTATTCAGATATCTTAAACATTTTTGTGCGGCCTTCCAAAGTTGCATGGTGGGTGTGTCTAGATAACGACTAAGTAATGAAACACTGAAAGCAATATCAGGTCTACTGACCATAGCCAAATACATCAAAGAGCAAATCAGTCTTCTGTATGGAATATTTTCCATAATGGGTTCTCCATCATCATTTTGAAAGTTCTTCTCCATCAGAGTTGCAACGGTTCGACATTCAGTCATTCTGAATTCTCTAAGCAACCTTGAAATAATCTTCTCTTGACTCTCTAACCTGAATTTTCTTACTTTAGTATTATCTACTTCGAAGTATTTACTCTATCACAAAGCACCTAATTGGTAACGGTATTGGTCGCTTAATGTCGAAGTATTTACTACAGTACTTCTAGTATTGACTTTGCGTCTGTAGTATTATGTTCCAACATGGATAGCATCTATCCCACTCCGTCAGCGTTGGAAAGGCAATGTAACAATGTAACAAGTTTTTTAGATTTCATGTTCCATCGTTATTGTTACACAAAAAGTCAGCCTGGAAATCATCTAAAATTGATCGTGCTTGTCATTTTACAAGTTGGTATTGAAGTGGTAGGCTATTCATGGTTCTGTAAAAATGTCATCAGACGAAGAACTGCCCCAGGAAGAAGAGTGTCATACGAAAAACATACAATTAGCATTTGTGATGATGCTACAAGATTATAAGATATTTTTGGATAAAAAGATGACACCTGCCAATAAGTCTGCAAAATACGAAGAACTAACTCACACTTAAAACACCAATACACACTGTTTATTTTTCTTCTGAGTTTTTGTCCATTTTGCAATAGAATAAACTGTAGAATGCCCAGTGGAGCTGCTATTACACCAACTTTGCAGACGTCCAATATAAACTACAAATTTCTTCTTGAATCGAAGTAGCTGCTGTAAGAAGTTGGTACTTCAAAGTGTATTAAATACTTAGTTATTTCCACGAGAGTGCTACTTGGTATAGTAGATTCCGGAAAAATTACAAGTATCTACTTTAAAATGCAGTTCCTTTTCAGTTCTGAAGTATCTCGTATGTGGCAAATGCCAATGCTTCTAGCATCAGTATTGTACCTCATTTTTGAGCGCTCGTACAACTTACACGAGGGCTATATCAATTCGTCACGATGTCTGTATTTTTCGAATTTTGAGCCGAAAATGGTCTCAATCGACTATGTTCGACTGACTGATGACGAATCCGTCGAAAAATTCGAGTCTGTCCGTCCGTCCGGCCGTCCGTATACACGATAACTCTCGAATGCCGCGGTTGAGTTCGTTATTGGGTAAAATTCGCCGAGGGGTTCCGAAAATATGGCCGCTCGAAATTTTGTTTTCCTGATTACTTTGAAACTACAGATTCGATCGAGATGAAATTTTGCACTCTAATGGAAAATTAGGTGTTCAAGCTACATGCAAAATTTTGTTCAGTTCGCATCACCAGAACCATAGAAACCATAGAAAATTGTAACTTTTGAACGGAAACGCCTAGGGACTTGAAATTTTCAGGATAGGTGTGGATCTCGATTGTCGTGATTACTTTCATCTATGAGCAAAATTATACTAGGGGTTCCGTAAATATGGTCGTTTGAAATTTAGTTTTCTTGATGATTTCCAAACTACAGATTCGATCGTGATTAAATTCTGTATACTAATGGAGAATGATATATTCAAGTTACATTTCTCTAGATCGCATGACCAGAACCATAGAAACCATAGAAAATCATAACTTTCGAACGAAAAGACCTAGGGACTTGAAATTTTCAGGATAGGTGTGGATCTCGAATGTCGTGATCACGTTCATCTATGAGCAAAATTATACTAGGGGTTCCGTAAATATGGCCGTTCAAAATATTCTGTTCCTGATAATTTCGAAACTATCGATTTGATGGAATGAAATTTTGCACCTAGCTGAGAAATAATGTATTCAAAATACGTGCGAAATTTTGTTCAGATCGCATCACCAAGACCTCAGATACCGTAGAAAATTTTAGCGAATTATCGAAAAAATTGGTCGGTCTGGATTATCGCCTCAGTTTTAGAATTGGTTTGACAGCTGTCAAAAATTTCCTGTTTCCAAAACTGGAAAATGCGAATCTACCTACAAGGTGCATGTGCTCAGAAGCTCCTGCCTTCACGGCAGTGCTTTTCGTAATTTTTCTTATGGAGTTCATCTTCGTTGAAAAGATAGCTAGCAATGATCTGCAACATAAAGGTTTAATAAAAGATTCAAAATGAAATGAATTTTTTGTTTCAATTTTATTAATCAAGTAACTCTGTTGCTCTCATTTTTCTTATGGAGTTCATCTTCGTTGAAAAGATAGCTAGTAATGATCTGCAACATAAAGGTTTAATAATAGATTCAAAATGAAATAAATTTTTTGTTTTAATTTTTTTATTCTGGTTACTCTGATGCTCTCATTTTTCCTATGGAGTTTATCTTCTTTGGAAAGATAGCTAGTTATGATCTGCAACATAAAGGTTTATTATAAGATTCAAAATGAAATGAATTTTTTGTTTCAATTTTATTAATCTAGTAACTCTGTTGCTCTCATTTTTCTTATGGAGTTCATCTTCGTTGAAAAGATAGCTAGCAATGATCTGCAACATAAAGGTTTAATAAAAGATTCAAAATGAAATAAATTTTTCGTTTTAATTTTTTTAATCCAGTTACTCTGATACTCTCATTTTTTTATGGATATATCAGATTAAAAAGGAATAGATTCAAAATGAAATACATTTTTTGTTTCAATTTTATTGATCCAGTTACTCTGATGCTCTCATTCTTCCTAAGGAGTTTATCTTCTTCGGAAAGATAGCTTGCAATGATCTGCAACATGAAGGTTTAATATAAGATTCAAAATGAAATAAATTTTTTGTTTTAATATTTTTATTCTAGTTACTCGGGTGCTCTTATTTTTCTTATGGAGTTTATCTTTTTTGAAAAGATAGCTAGTAATGATCTGCAACATGAAGGTTCAATATTAGATTCAAAATGAAATAAATTTTTCGTTTCAATTTTATTAGTCTAGTTACTCTGATGCTCTCATTCTTCTTAGGAATATATCTTCTTTGAAAAGATACCTAGTAATGATCTGCAACATAAAGGTTTGATATTAGATTCAAAATGAAACACATTTTTTGTTTTAATTTTTTTAATCTAGTTACTCTGATGCTCTCATCTTTCTTATGGAATTTATCTCCTTTGAAAAGATAGCTATTAATGATCTGCAACATTCTAAGATTAATGAAATATTCAAAATGAAATAAAATTTGATTTTTTTATATATTTTAATTTCAATGAACTTTAGCCTATCAGCGTAGAAAGGAAACATCCCTCTCGCAGTCGGCTTTTTCACTCCCCGCTAAGGGGAATATTCACTCATCCTGGATATTTTGAATATCTTCAGGATTGAGCTCGGTTGTGTTATCATCTACAACGAGATAGCTAGTAATGATCTGCAACATGAAGGTTTTTATATAAGATTCAAAATGAAATAAATTTTTTTTTTAATTTTTTTATTCTAGGTACTCTGATGCTCTTATTTTTCTTATGGAGTTTATCTTCTTTGAAAAGATAGATAGTAATGATCTGCAACATAAAGGTTTAATATTAGAATCAAAATGAAACAAATTTATAGTTTCAAATTTTTTAATCTAGTTACTCTGATGCTCTGATTTTTCTTATGGAGTTCATATTCTTTGAAAAGATAGCTAGTAATGATCTGCAACATCAAGGTTTAATATTAGATTCAAAATGAAATAAATTTTTTGTTTTATTCTTTTTAATCTAGTTACTAGTATGCTCTAATTTTTTTATGGAGTTCATGTCCTTTGAAAAGATAGCTAGTGATGATCTGCAACATAAAGGTTCAATATTAGATTCAAAATGAAACAAATTTTTTGTTTTAATATTTTTATGCTAGTTACTCTGATGCTCTCATTCTTCTTATGGAGTTTATCTTCTTTGAAAAGATAACTAGTAATGACCCGCAACATGAAGGTTTAATATAACATTCAAAATGAAATAAATTTTTTGTTTTAATTTTTTTATTCTAGTTTCTCTGATGGTCTCATTTTTCCTATGGAGTTAATCTTCTTTGGAAAGATAGCTAGTAATGATCTGCAACATAAAGGTTTATTATTAGATTCAAAATGAAATGAATTTTTTGTTTCAATTTCATTAATCTAGTTTCTCTGATGCTCTCATTTTTGAGCGCTCGTACTACTTACACGAGGGCTATATCATTTCGTCACGATGTCTGTATTTTTCGAATTTTGAGCCGAAAATGGTCTCAATCGACTATGTTCGACTCACTGATGACGAATCCGTCGGAAAATTCGAGTCTGTCCGTCCGGCCGTCCGGCCGTCCGGCCGGCCGTAAGCACGATAACTCTCGAACGGAACAACCTAGAGACTTGAAATTTTCAGTGTGGGTTCAGTTCCCGAATGGCTCGGTTAAGTTCGTTAATGGGCCAAATTCCACCAGGGGTTCCGTAAATATGGCCGTTCAAAGTTTTGTTTCCCTGATGACTTGAAAACTACAAATTTGATCGAGATGAAATTTTGCACTCAAATGGAAAATGAGGTGTTTAAGCTACATGTGAAATTTTGTTCAGATCGCATGACCAGAACCATAGAAACCATAGAAAATTGTAACTTTTGAACGGAAACGCCTAGGGACTTGAAATTTTCAGGCTAGGTGTGGATCTCGAATGTCGTGATCACGTAGATGAACGTGAGCAACATTATACAAGGGGTTCCGTAAATACGGTCGTTTGAAATTTTGTTTTCTCGATAAATTCGAAACTGCGGATTCGATCGAGATGAAATTTTGTATTTTAATCGAGAATGATATATTGAAGCAATATTTTGTCCAGATCGCATGACCAGAACCATAGAAACCATAGAAAATTCTAACTTTTGAACGGAAAGGCCTAGGAACTTGAAATTTTCAGGGTGGGTTTGGATCGCAAATTTCACGGTCACGTTCATCAATGAGCAAAATTAGACTAGGGGTTCCGTAAATATGGCCGTTCAAAATATTTTTTTCCTGATAGTTTCGAAACTACCGATCGGATTGGAATGAAATTATGCACCTAGCTCAGGTATAATGTATTTAAACTACGTGCAAAATTTTGTCCAGATCGCATCACCAAGACCATAGATACCGTGGAAAATTCTAGCGAATTATCAGAAAAAAATTGATCAGCTGAAGCACCGACATGAAGTCTGGAGTTTCGCCTAAGTTTCAGAATTTTTTTGACAGCAGTCAAAAATTCCTTCAATTGATTTCTAAAACTGGAAAATGCGAATCTGCCTACAAGGTGCATGTACGAGCGCTCAAAAGCTCCTGCCTTCACGGCAGTGCTTTTCGTAATTTTTCTTATGGAGTTCATCTTCTTTGGAAAGATAGTCAGCAATGATCTGCAACATAAAGGTTGAATAATAGATTCAAAATGAAATAAATTTTTCGTTTTGATTTTTTAAATCCAGTTACTCTGATGCTCTCATTTTTCTTATGGAGTTTATCTTCTTCGAAAAGAGAGCAAGTAATGATCTGCAACATAAAGGTTCAATATTAGATTCAAAATGAATTAAATTTTTTGTTTCAATTTTTTTATTCTAGGTACTCTGATGCTCTTATTTTTCTTATGGAGTTTATCTTCTTTGAAAAGATAGCTAGTAATGATCTGCAACTTGAAAGTTCAATATTTGATCCAAAATGAAATAAATTTTTTGTTTCAATTTTACTAATCTAATTACTCTGATGCTCTCATTATTCTTATGGAGTTTATCTTCTTTGAGAAGATACCTAGTAATGATCTGCATTATAAAGTTTTAATATTAGATTCAAAATGAAATAAATTTTTTATTTTAATTTTTTTATTCTAGTTACTCTGATGTTCTTATTCTTCTCATGGATTTTTTCTTCTTTGAAAAGATAGCAAGTAATGATCTTCAACATAAAGGTTTGATATTAAATTCAAAATGAAGCAAATTTTTTGTTTTAATTTTTTTAATCTAGTTACGCTTATGCTCTCATTTTTCTTATGAAATTTATCTCCTTTGAGAAGATAGCTAGTAATGGTCTGCAACATTCTAAGATTGATGAAATATTCAAAATGAAATAAAATTTGATTTTTTTATTAATTTTTTCTCAATGAACACCCGACTTTAGCCTATCAGCGTAGAAGGGAAACATCCCTCTCGCAGTCGGCTTTTTCACTCCCCGCTGAGGGGAACATTCACTCATCCTGAATATTTTAAATATCTTCAGGATTGAGCTCGGTTGTGTTATCATCTACAACGAGATAGCTAGTAATGATCTGCAACATGAAGGTTTTTATATAAGATTCAAAATGAAATAAATTTTTTGTTTTGATTTTTTTATGCTAGTAACTCTGGTGCTCTCATTTTTCTTATGGAGTTTATCTTTTTTGAAAAGATAGCTAGTAATGACCTGCAACATGAATGTTTAATATAAGATTCAAAATGAAATAAATTTCTTGTTTTAATTTTTTTATTCTGGTCACTCTGATGCTCTCATTTTTCCTATGGAGTTTATCTTCTTCGGAAAGATAGCTAGTTATGATCTGCAACATAAAGGTTTATTATAAGATTCAAAATGAAATGAATTTTTTGTTTCAATTTTATTAATCTAGTAACTCTGTTGCTCTCATTTTTCTTATGGAGTTCATCTTCGTTGAAAAGATAGCTAGCAATGATCTGCAACATAAAGGTTTAATAAAAGATTCGAAATGAAATAAATTTTTCGTTTTAATTTTTTTAATCCAGTTACTCTGATGCTCTCATTTTTTTTATGGAGATGTCAGATTAAAAAGGAATAGATTCAAAATGAAATACATTTTTTGTTTCAATTTTATTGATCCAGTTACTCTGATGCTCTCATTCTTCCTAAGGAGTTTATCTTCTTCGGAAAGATAGCTTGTAATGATCTGCAACATGAAGGTTTAATATAAGATTCAAAATGAAATAAATTTTTTGTTTTAATATTTTAATTCTAGTTACTCTGGTGCTCTTATTTTTCTTATGGAGTTTATCATTTTTGAAAAGATAGCTAGTAATGATCTGCAACATGAAGGTTCAATATTAGAGTCAAAATGAAATAAATTTTTTGTTTCAATTTTATTAATCTAGTTACTCTGATGCTCTCATTCTTCTTAGGAATTTATCTTCTTTGAAAAGATACCTAGTAATGATCTGCAACATAAAGGTTTGATATTAGATTCAAAATGAAACACATTTTTTGTTTTAATTTTTTTAATCTTGTTACTCTGATGCTCTCATTTTTCTTATGGAATTCATCTCCTCTGAAAAGATAGCTATTAATGATCTGCAACATTCTAAGATTAATGAAATATTCAAAATGAAATAAAATTTGATTTTTTTTATATATTCCAATTTCAATGAACTTTAGCCTATCAGCGTAGAAAAGAAACATCCCTCTCGCAGTCGGCTTTTTCACTCCCCGCTAAGGGGAATATTCACTCATCCTGGATATTTTGAATATCTTCAGGATTGAGCTCGGTTGTGTTATCATCTACAACGAGATAGCTAGTAATGATCTGCAACATGAAGGTTTTTATATAAGATTCAAAATGAAATAAATTTTTTGTTTTAATTTTTTTATTCTAGGTACTCTGATGCTCTTATTTTTCTTATGAAGTTTATCTTCTTTGAAAAGATAGATAGTAATGATCTGCAACATGAAGGTTCAATATTAGAATCAAAATGAAACAAATTTATGGAGATGTCAGATTAAAAAGGAATAGATTCAAAATGAAATACATTTTTTGTTTCAATTTTATTGATCCAGTTACTCTGATGCTCTCATTCTTCCTAAGGAGTTTATCTTCTTCGGAAAGATAGCTTGTAATGATCTGCAACATGAAGGTTTAATATAAGATTCAAAATGAAATAAATTTTTTGTTTTAATATTTTTATTCTAGTTACTCTGATGCTCTCATTTTTCTTATGGAGTTTATCTACTTTCAAAAGATAGCTAGTAATGATCTTCAACAAGAAGGTTCAATATTATATTCAAAATGAAATAAATTTTTTGTTTCAATTTTTTTAATCCGATTACTCTGATGCTCTCATCTTCCTTATAGAGTTTATGTTCTTTGAAAAAATAGCTAGTAATGATCTGCAACATAGAGGTTCAAATTAGATTCAAAATGAAATAAATTTTTTGTTTTAATTTTTTTATTGTAGTAACTCTGATGCCCTCATTTTTCTTCCGGAGTTTATCTTCTTTGAAAAGATAGCTAGTTATGATCTGCAACAGAAAGGTTTAATATTAGATTCAAAATGAAATAAATTTTTTGTTCAAATTTTTTTATTCTAGGTAATCTGATGCTCTCATTTTTCAGCGCTCGTACTACTTACACGAGGGCTATATCATTTCGTCACGATGTCTGTATTTTTCGAATTTTGAGCCGAAAATGGTCTCAATCGACTATGTTCGACTCACTGATGACGAATCCGTCAAAAAATTCGAGTCTGTCCGTCCGTCCGTCCGTCCGTCCGTCCGTCCGGCCGTCAGCACGATAACTCTCGAACAGATCAACTTAGAAACTTGAAATTTTCAGTGTAGGTTCAGATCCCGAATGCCTCGCTTAAGTTCGTTAATGGGCCAAATTCCACCAGGGATTCCGTAAATATGGCCGTTCAAAGTTTTGTTTCCCTGATTACTTGAAAACTACAGATTCGATCAAGATGAAATTTTGCACTCAGATGGAAAATGAGGTGTTTCAGCTACATGCGAAATTTTGTCCAGATCGCATGACCAGAACCATAGAAACCATAGAAAATTGTAACTTTTGAACGGAAATGCCTAGGGACTTGAAATTTTCAGAATAGGTGTGGATCTCGAATGTCGTGATCACGTTCATCTATGAGCAACATTATACAAGGGTTTCCGTAAATACGGTCGTTTGAAATTTTGTTTTCTCGATAAATTCGAAACTTCGGATTCGATCGAGATGAAATTTTGTATTTTAATCGAGAATGATATATTGAAGCAATATTTCGTCCAGTTCGCATGACCAGAACCATAGAAACCATAGAAAATTGTAACTTTTGAACGGAAAAGCCTAGGAACTTGAAATTTTCAGGGTGGGTTTGGATCGCGAATATCGCGGTCACGTTCATCAATAAGCAAAATGAGACTAGGGGTTCCGTAAATATGGCCGTTCAAAATATTTTTTTCCAGATAGTTTCGGAACTACTGATCGGATTGGAATGAAATTATGCATCTAGCTGAGGAATAATGTATTCAAAGTACGTGCAAAATTTTGTCCAGACCGCATCACCAAGACCATAGATACCGTAGAAAATTCTAGCGAATTATCGAAAAAAAAATTGGTCACCTAAAGCACTGACATGAAGTATGGAGTTTGGCCTAAGTTTCAGAATTTTTGTGACAGCTGTCGAAAATTCCTTCAATTGATTTCTAAAACTGGAAAATGCGAATCTACCTACAAGGTGCATGTACGAGCGCTCAAAAGCTCCTGCCTTCACGGCAGTGCTTTTCGTAATTTTTATTATGACCCATTGTTCTGTAGAGCAAACTTGAGAAGTCCAGTGCTGATTACAAAACAGTAATGTCACGTTCAATTCATTTCTGGATTATATTGCAGAAACTGTTTTCAATGATTTTTGATGTGCATCAATAAGCAGACGTTTCTTTTCAGACTTCATTCTAGTTGAGCGATCAATCAATTATGAATCGTAAAATTGATTCTATATTGCTCACTGTGGGTATTACTAATAATTTAGTTTTCTGGGTGTAAAAACAGATATCCTGAATTGGAATTTCACGAAACTGCTGCAACCTTCTGGTTTGGTTAACTATTCTAGAAAATGGATTAGGATATGGATACATATTGAGGCAATAATATAAAGCAATTTCAGTTGATATTTTATTGTGCTCTTCTCCTGTTTGTTCTATTTCAATAATAGATCAATTTTTTTTTAGCTATATTGGATCCAATTTTTTATTCAAAAATATCATCACCATTTCCTCAATCAATCGAAACCGACGTGTGTGATTTATTTTCCAATAAAACCAAAAACGAGGATAAATAAATATTATTATTATTTCCTATATTTCAATGAATTCTGTCTGGGAAATGAGTATCATGTTGTGTAGAAAATGAGGACATCATCGATAAATTAATTCATAACATTTTTCAAGAATTTCATCACTGTTTCTTTGATCAATCGAAACCGACATGTGTTATTTTTTTTCCATTAAAACCAAAAACGGGGATATTCTCTATATTTCAATGATTTCTGCTTAGGAATTTCCGTCCATCAGAGGACGGTGATCGGCCAATCAAATAGCAAGAAAGCTTTCTGAAACCCATTTCTTTTTTTTTGCCCTTGTTTGCCAATCGACGGTAGTTAATTCAACAATCGCTTTGTGAAACCCACCGATAGTGTCGTATCTTCGTTCCTCCTTGGGTCAAGAGCGATTATCAAAAATGCCAATCCTCGCCATCGACAAAGAAGTGACATATACCATAGATTACTCTGAATTAGTTGATATGTTTGCCGAATTAAAATCAAGAAAAGTGTGATTTTGAACAACTATACATAAAACGTACCTAAATATCCAAAAGAAATATTTTATTTACGTTTGCAAATTTTTTGAATTTTTAAATCAGTGGAACATATAATCTAAGACAAACGTATTTACTATAAGAATATGTATGTTTTGTTTTCAAGGATTCGTTTTATTTCTATGCATTTTATTTGAAATGTGTTTTTCAATGTTTTCAATAAAAATAAGTGAAAATCTATAATATTGTGTATTATTTTGAAACTGTAACGGAAATATATGACTAAAATTATGAAAAAAAAAAACTAATACGAAAATATATAGATGGAAATATATGCAAATGGGGGGGCGCTGTCTAATATATTGCCACAGGCGCAAAAGTACCTAGATATGGCTCTGGTTCATATTGTTCGTGAAATAGATATCAAAAATAGTTTTCGGAATTTTCAGATTGAAAAATGCCTAAGTTGAAGAAGAAATCAGCAACTCAACGCTCAAAACAAGTGAACGATATCATTTATGAGAAACGTCTAGATGCCGAATTTCGAAACAATGAAAATGTTGAGCGGAAACAAAAACACGTGACTCAGCGTGAAAATGATATAGAGTTTCGAAACAAAGAGAATGCTCAGCGAAAACAAAAACACGTGACTCAGCGTGAAAATGATGTCGAGTTTCGAAACAACGAAAATGCTCAGCGAAAACATGTACTCAAGGCACGACGTGAAAATGATATAGAGTTTCGAAACAAAGAAAATGCTCAGCGAAAACAAAAACACGTGACTCAGCGTGAAAATGATGTCGAATTTCGAAACAACGAAAATGCTCAGCGAAAACAAAAACACGTGACTCAGCGTGAAAATGATGTCGAATTTCGAAACAACGAAAATGCTGAGCGAAAACATGTACTCAAGGCACGACGTGAAAATGATATAGAGTTTCGAAACAAAGAAAATGCTCAGCGAAAACAAAAACACGTGACTCAGCGTGAAAATGATGTCGAATTTCGAAACAACGAAAATGCTGAGCGAAAACAGGTACTCAAGGCACGACGTGAAAAAGATATAGAGTTTCGAAACAAAGAAAATGTTGAACGAAAACAGAGACATGTGACTCAGCGTGAAAATGATGTCGAGTTTCGAAACGAAGAAAATAAAAAAAGAAGAGTACAATTGAAAACTCAACGACGTTCTGACAGTAATGAATTCCTATTGAACGAGAATGAATGTAGGAAGCGTAAATTGAATCTGTTGCGTTCAGATGAGTCTTTCCGAAACTCGGAAAATCTGTCAAATTTAGCTTCTAAAAAGGCAAGAATTGAAGATGCTAAATTAGTCCAGCTTAAAAATAATGAAGGAATGAGTCAACTTCGGACAATTCCCGAATTTCGTGAACATGAAAGAGTTCAGGATCGCCAGGCTCGTCAAATAGCGAGACTCAGTCAAATTGACATTGTGGGTTGTTCGAATGTTTCGAACTGGCAACAAATTCTTAACAAGTTTAATTCAGAAGTTAAACTAGGACCAACAGAGGTATGTATTTGTTGTGGAGGTTTATGGTTTGCCAGTTCAATCAAATCTTTGAAACCAGAAGTTCTGCGAGCACATAATATATCTGATGATTTCGTAAGTCAAGCTTATTATTTACATAGATTAGAAAACTTCAAAAAGTTGAACTCCTTTTGTGGTACTTGCTATAAATATGTTAAAAAATCACAAATACCTAAACTTTGTTTGGTAAACGGTCTAGATTTTCCTGAAATTCCCGAAATTCTAAAAGACTTGACGGTTTTAGAAGAAAGATTATGCGCTATTCGTTTACCTTTCATGCAAATCAGAAGTTTAGGTCACGAACGCCAATGTGCCCTACGTGGTAATGTTGATAAAGTACCAATTTCAATTGATTCAACTGTTTCTGTTCTACCACGTAGTTTTGACAATACCTTAACAATTCAGGTAAAATTGAAACGTAAACTTTCATTCAAGCACCATTACATGATAGAAACCATACGTCCAAATAAGGTACGACAGGCATGTGAGTACCTAGTGACAACGCCCTTATATATAAGCGAAGGTATTATTTCAGAAGAGAATAATGAAAATTTGCCTGAAACAGAAGAATATGTAGTTGACAAGAAAGACCTATCGTCCAAATTTCCTGATGATAAGTCGTTGCCAGATCCAAATGAAAACGAACAGAATCACTTCAACGTTCTAGAAGATTTGGACGAAAATACTGATCTTGAACCATTAAATCCAGGTGGTCAAGAAACTCTTATTCAAAATGAGAACGAAATTGAAAATTTGGCACTAGCACCAGGAGAAGGACAACGTCCCATTGGTCTCCTTTTGGACAGTAAATCAGAAGAAATGTCTTTTCCAACAATTTATTGTGGTTATGCGAGATGTCCTACAGTGCGTTTAACCTACAATAATATTGTTAAGTCGGAAATGAGACGTTTTGACAGAAGAGCAGCCGTCGTTTGTCATCTTCTTTATGCTTACAAGAAACAAGAAATCATCAAAATTTCTAATGCTATTGCTGTTTGTTTGAGAAAACGAAAACAGGGTGTAGATAGTTTTTGCGCAGCACAAGTTCTTGATACAAATTTCATAAGCAATTTACTGATTCATAACGATGGATATCGAATATTACAAGGTGTTCGAAGTTCACCTGCATTTTGGGAGAAAGAAAAGAAAAAATTGATGGCCATGATTCGTCAACTCGGCATTCCAACATTTTTCTTTACTTTATCGGCAGCAGAATCAAAATGGGGTGAACTTTTGAGTATGTTATATAAAATAGTCGATAACAAAATCATATCTGAAGAAGATGCACTAAATGTGGATTATTTAGAAAAAGCACGTTTGATTAGAACGGATCCTATAACTTGTGCCAGATATTTCGATTACAGAACACGTTGTCTTTTCAAAACATGGAAATTAAAATCAGGACCTTTCGAAAACTACAGAATTTTAGATTTTTATCAACGTGTTGAATTTCAACAGCAGGGTTCGCCGCATATTCATGGACTGTTATGGTTAGAAAATGCACCACAATTTCATGAAGATCAACATGATAATTCAACGGTGATTGAATTCATCGATAAATTCATTACATGTGATGGCAAAAATGATTCGGTATCACACTTGATATATCTCCAAACCCATCGCCATACCACAACATGTCACATCGATAAAAGAAAGAATAAAAAATGTAGATTCAATATTCCGTATCCTCCAATGAAAGAAACTTCCATTTTGTATGGTTTAGAGGAAATATCCAAGGATGAAAGCAAAAAATTTTCAGATATTCGACAAAAAATATCTGACACATTAGCGGAAACAATTCAAAATGAAAATGACTTGACATTTGACCAATTTTTGGTCAAACTTGATATTTCTTATGAGACTTATATATTGGCCATTCGTGCTGGATTGAAACGTACAACTGTTTTCTTAAAAACGAAGACCTCTAGATTGTATGGTGAATGGATTCAATGTTAGAATTTTATCAACGCATCGAGCAAACATCGACCTTCAATACATTCTAGATCCTTACAGTTTGGTTCAATATATCGTTAATTACATCAATAAGTCCAATCGAGGCATGTCTAAACTATTGAATGACATGGAAAAAGAGCTTGCTTCAGGTAATCTAACCATGAAAGAAAAATTTCGAGTTATCGGCAATAAATTTGTAAATGCATCTGAAATATCAGCCCAAGAAGCTGCTTACCACGTATTAGGAATGCCTTTATCAAAAAGCAGTAGAAGTCATCTTTATATTAATACATCTCTGCCAGAAGAACGGGTAAAAATGTTGAAATTCGAAAAAGATCTTCGAAAATTAGAACCGGACTCAAACGATATTTTTGTCACGAACATTGTCGACAAATATGTGGAACGTCCGTTAGAACTCGAAAGCTATTCTTTAGCTTCTGATGCAGCTGATATTATTATTGAAAATCGTCAAACAAATGCAGATAACAAGGATGACAGTGATCATAGTGTGGAAAACGATGAAGGTGTCGAAATTCTCAAATGCAAGCGTAAGTGCTATAAACTCCGTAAAAAATCTTGCATCTTACGCTATAGACGATATGATGTTCATAAAGATCCAACGAACTATTTTAGAGAACAAATAATGCTGTTTTTTCCGTGGAGAAATGAGAAGAAGGAATTGCTCGATGTAAATTGTCAAGACATATACAAAAAGTATCGAGAGCAAATTGAAAATGAGCGGAAAAAATTTCATTGCTTTTTCGATGATCATTACATTGAAAATTTATTGAATAAAGCTGAAAATAATATCGACGATACCGAAGAAAATGATGAGCATACAAGCAAAATAGATGACGAATTTGCCGCTTATGCTTTAGATCAACCCGACTTTGATATTATGATACAAGGTGGAGGTATACCTACACGTGGTAACGATCAGGTAGCTCAAAGTTTTCTTCTTCCCAACGATCTACCAATGGATGAATATAATCGGTTATGTCGATCTCTGAATGATAAACAGCGACAATATCTCATGCATATAAAATGGCATTTTTGTGAGAACTTTTCTTCGCCACTCTACGAATTTATTAGCGGAGGGGCTGGCGTTGGAAAAAGTCGTTTGATTCAAGTAATTTATCAGACACTTAGCAAATATTTCAATCAATTTGTAGGATGTGATCCATCGAAAATTAAAGTTTTGATTTGTGCACCGACTGGAAAAGCTGCATTCAATGTTAATGGTGTAACACTTCATCAAGCACTTAGCTTGCCCGTCAATCAAGCAGGATACGAAATGACTTTACTTAACAACGAAACGTTACATACCTTAAGTATCAAATATTCTGACCTAAAACTATTAATAATTGACGAAGTTTCGATGGTTGGAGGAAGAATGTTAGCACAAATTAGTTCTCGTTTACAACAAATATTTGGAAGAAAAGAAAATTTCGGTGGGATATCAGTTTTACTTGTTGGAGATTTGAGACAATTATCTCCAGTTGGAGACTGTAAAATTTTCAAAGAAAGAAAAAAAACTTCTAAAGATCCCTATGCTGTGTTTCAAGGCACTCATTTATGGGATATGTTCAAAATGTTCCAATTAACCGAAATTATGCGTCAAAAAAATGATTTGGCGTTTGCGCAAGCTTTGAATAATATGGCATCATGTACGTTGACGACACAAGATATAGCATTATTTCAAAGTAGGGTGATATCTGAACCACCTCCCCATGTCAATAAAACAGTTTATTTATTTTTCACCAACAATGAAGTCAACACATTTAACGACTTCAGACTTGGCAAGATAAATTCTGAATGTACTATATCAACCGCTTTCGACAAGATTTATGGAAACGGTACTGAATCGGCCAAAAATCAAATGCTGAAATCAGTAAGTGAAAAAAAAAACATCAGATACGTATGGCTTATGCCTACGGTTAACGCTCGTTATATGATGACTAATAATATCAATACTAGTGATGGTCTCGTAAACGGCGCTACAGGTGTTTTAAGGTCAATTGATTATGGTACGAATACCAAAACGGGTGTAAAAATTCCCATGCGCGTATGGATTGAATTCGACGAAAGTCGCGTAGGTCAAGAAGTTCGCAACGAACATAAACTGTTGATGACGAATCGAAGCTTGATGTCGAACCTAACACCTATCAACACAATGAAAAAAATTATTGCAAACAATAAAAATTCGAGCCTACAGTTAGAAAGACGTCAGTTTCCATTAATTGTGGCAGAAGGTATAACTATTCAGAAAAGTCAAGGTAGCACTTATGAAAACGTTGTTGTCACGATTGGACCTAGAGGTCTCTCCAGAGAAGCTTTATATGTTGCTTGCAGCCGAGCTACAAAAGCAGAGGGTTTATCGATTCATGGTAAATTTGTGCCCCCGAAAAAAGCATTGAAAAGATCAGATGACGATCATTTAGTTTTCGAAGAAATTCAAAGGTTGGAAACAACCGCAAAACTGTGTACAAGATTCGAAAATTTACAAAAAACTTCGGGATGCAGAATCATGTATCATAATGTTCAAAGTCTACATAAGCATTTCAACGATTTATTTTGTGATTCAGTTTTTTCTACAGCTGATTTAATTCTTCTGGTTGAAACTTGGACACTTTCTACTGATGTTTATGAACTACCCATGAATTTACAAGAAATCTCCAGAATCGATTGCAGCCAAACGCGAACTGCCGGTGGTGTATTCATTGCTGCGTCGAAAAAAATAAATGACAAAATTTCCAATATAAAAAAAATTCTCTCAAATAGAAGGAAAAGGTCATATAGAGATGATTCGTTTCGACCTTGACAATGTTTCTTATTTTGCCTTTTACAATTCACCACAAGCTTCTTTCAATCTAACTGAAAGGGTGATCAAGGAAGCACTTCAAAATTCATGTTCGAAAAAAATGTTTATTGGCGACATGAACATCGATTTGAACAAAAACAATAAATACATTGACCTGTTCCAGATTTGTAATTTACGATGTGAAACTCCGAAAAATATCCAAACAACTTACGGGGGAACTAACATTGATTGGTGTTTTTCTAATCTAACCAATTTACGAACCATTTCGTATGGTTCGACATTCAGTTATCACAAGCCACTTTGTGTAATGCTATCAGGCATTCAAGATATAAAATTAACATCACACAAAAATCTCAATATGGTTGAAAGTCTCGAAACGAGCCGAAAGCCAAATACAAAGCAGAAATCGAAAAGACATCCAAATGTGAAACCAACAATACCTGTTGATCAAATCATCAATATAGGTGACAAAAAAACCAATACGAATAATCGCGAAGAAAATGAAAGGTTGAACAAAGAAAGTAAATATATATCTAACCACGACGGAGTTGAATATTTACATGAAGGTTTATTGAATTCAGATGGAGTGTCATGTTATTCTAATTCCTCTATACAGTGTCTATTTTCTATCTCGGAATTCAGAAGATCGATAGACAAAAAAAATTCCAATATCAATAAGAGCATCTTCCAAGTTATGGATAAAAAAAAAAAAAACCACAGAAGCCATACGAATGATAGTTGATAATAGATTCAGCGTTCAAGAACAACAAGATGCTCAGGAATTTCTACAGGAACTATTATTAAAATTGGATAGAGATTTTACTTCCACTATAGAATTCACAATTGATGAAAATATCATGTGTGATTTTTGTCCCCATTCGAGTTCCACAATGACTGGAAATTTTTATGGAATGAAAATTCCAGATTTACCTGAAATATCTTTTAGGGATTTAATGGTATACCAATCTCAAGATGTTTGCAATAGACGCAAAAGAATTGTGGAAATACGTAAAAAATTTCAACAGGTTAACCGATATGTTTTCTTGGTTCTCTGGAGACAAATTACTCCCGTTAAAAAATTGAGAACAAAAATAAGAGATTTAGATCCAAATATGGTACAAATAGATGGTCACAAATTCAAAATTAAATGTACCATTAAACATTTAGGTAATCAAGTATCAAGTGGTCATTATATATCCATAATCAGACAAAGAGATCAATGGATTGAATGCAATGATAATAATATATGTACATTGGATGTTTTTGATTCCACTTTAGATGACGTATATATCATTCTTCTGGAGAAATACAATGATTAGGTAAATATTAAAATTTATAAATATCTAACAATCACATGTTGATTGTAAGAAAGAAGTATCCAGAATATTTCCTTATTTACTACTAATCATTTTTTCACCCATCATTTATGAAAAATGAAACTTAACCCAAAAAATATACAGTCTTATGTCATACGATTGCTTTTGTGCAGATTATTTTACATTTCACAGGATGCTCTCATTCGATGCTAAACGTCATCCATTTACGAAAATACTTTTTTCTGGTAAAAAAAAAAAAAGAGCCAAGGGTCTTATACGACCCCCGACTTGAAATGGGTTAAAATATTCATAAATTAAGAGCATAGGTCGCTGAGGTGGGAGGTCAAAAAGGGGTACCCGGTGCATACCCCTTGAGCTTTTCGAAACTTCTCATTAGCAGTGGAAAAGTTGGCTACAGATGCTGATTTACCCTCCTACAAGGGTTGGAGACTTCGATAAAATATCGGGAGTAGGTATATCACCTCCCACCTCACCTATAATATACAGCTCTCTAATTAGCCATTAAATGGCTATAAAAATAATAGAATCCGATGTTTTCCAAATTCATGGTTAATAATAAGTCCATTATGGCAAACAAACTTCATAGACAATTCATGAAAACGTTCATAAATAAGTTGTAATTTGTCAACCAAAATGTCTAAATGGACAATAAACATATGCCATTATCGTAGATATGATTCATATCTACGAGTTTTCAACTCTTGAGGGAAGGTAAATGGGCATCTAGAGTAGTCAGCTTTTCTGCTGCTAGTGGGAAGTTCCTAGAGGAGATTTCTTATTCTTATTCTTATTCTCTTACTCTCCGTATCTTACCTCCGTGCCTGGTCAGACCTTTGGTCCGATCATGCAGCGTATCTATGAATTCATAGTTTCATAAACGAATTCGCCAAAAGGCGAAATATATATTTTTTTATATAGATAAGGAAATACCAATTTCATTTTATATAGATAAGGAAATACCAATTTCAGAAACATTTTAAATGGTGAGTACTTAGGACAATACAAATAATAAAGTTATAAAAATAAAACATCTGAATTTTTAAATTTGATTCATAATGAATTAATCGAAATCATTAATTGAAATCAAACACATCATGTTTAATCAAATTTCTTTAGGTACTCCCTCAAGAATAATATCGAAGAACTACTGGAATAATGCCGTCCAAGAACATTTTAAAACCATTTCTATTTTATGCTGAAATTTTTATGGATATACTCTGAAGGAAACAATTCATTAACAAAGAAGATGCCAATAATACTCGAAGACAATTTCAATGACCAACAGAATTGACGCATACTTTGTCCGAATCCATTTATATTCCTATTGATGACTGAAAGAAAAACATCCAAATGAGACAAATTGAATACAATGCCAAAAAAATTCTATGAGAAATATGAAGGAAAATATAGAATATTAATTATGGTCAGATCAAATTTCACTAGAGCAAAAATATTGCCAAAATAGCTTATAAAAAGGCTTGGAGAAAAAAATCTACAACTAACCATTTGGGATCATACACAATGACATCGCATAAAAGAATACAACATTTATTCAGGCGATGAATGTGTGAAAATAAAATAAACAACATTAGAAAAGTTCAACGAAAATTATTTCCATAAACAAGAAGTAATTGCCAGAATACAATTTATAGAATGTTGAAGATAGAAGATTAATAATTTTCAAGATAAACTTCGACGAAGCAACAATATTGCCGAAGGTACCTACTTTGCAACCAATTTTTGGTACCAGAAAAGATAATTCTTATGACATTTTTCAGTTTTGTCTATATGTTGGAGTTGGAGGCACCTACCTATAAGATGTATTCAAAATATGTCAGTTTACCATAGAAAAAAAATGACGGAATAATTACGGTGATCAACGAAACTTATATTCATGCAATCATTCTTGAAATCAAAATTCGTCCATAAACACTCAATCAAAAATCTTCAGGTAAATATACATTTGGAAAATTATTTCTATTGCTAGAGAACACATTTTCATTTCATCAAAAAAATAAATATTCAAAAGAATATTTTTCTGGAATACAAGTTGAGAAAAATCATTAATCATCGAAGAATATACCTAATTTTGATTCGAATTAAATGAATCTTCATAAAATGTATCATTACTTCAAAAATGTTTCTTTCGATTGAAATATTTCACAATATTATTTTAAGTAATTATTATTTCAGTATTAATACTATTTAAGAAGAGGACTACTCATCTACTATATTATATTGCCCCAAATGTATATCTTTTCATATTGGAGAAAAGAGAATGGATGAGATGAACATTAAAAATTTCATAAATAATAGAGTTATATGGAAAGAAAGATAGACATTTATTGTAATAAGTTACGGAGAGCCATCGACCAAAGTTCTTCACCCATTGGTAAGTACAAGACTTTTATTATTTGTATTATTATATTCTATATCTGATTATCATAATATAGATTACTAAGTGTTTATATTATTTTCCAATTATTTGCTATAGTATCAACTTGAAATTTAATCCCGATTCTTGCAATTGTTTCTCTTAATGCACGCATGTATTTCCAGGAATAATAATACAAGAATGCTCAGCCACAAGAAACTTCGGAATACAATTAATCTAATTCTGGAAAATGGAATATTTCATTATAGTTGATCTTCTGATATGTTGAAACATTCGTTCATTCATGCCGTGGATGTTCAAGTTCAGTTCAATAAAAAATGATGGTCAGAAAAGTTCTTCCGTTATTGGATTAAACAAAGTAACAGATGACCCTACAAACGAACTATAATAATATAGTAACAGTCCACAAAGGATTGCAACATTTATTCATGTATCTCAAATGAAACAAAAATTTATATGTATATGTAAACTGATACCAAGCCGTAATTTCATCGAAATTGATGTTGTTTTCGTTAGAGAGAATTTGTATATATTAGTTTTCATTCAAAAAACAAAATGTTTTGGATTTTGTTGGATTATTATACCTTTCAGTAATTTCAATAAACTAAAAAGATGGCATTTACAAGCATAAACAATTGAATGGAAACAATTAAATGCACATTAAAGACATAATTTCTATAAAAACCTGTTCATAATATATTTTGGCCCTTTATCTATTAATTTGAAATGTCTTTTCCCCTTTTGTATATGAATTATAAGAATATTCTTGTTATAAAAATTGATATTCAGAAAGTTGTAAACATTTCAATTTGAATATTATTGGATTGTATGTATCATTCACATTTGAAGATTCCAGGGAAAAACCCCCGTTATAGGCAGAAAGCTGGTTTTGAGTTAAAATAATTTTAAAGTTTACTAACTAATGGTAACTAGAAAAATGCATACGCGCTGCTTTGTTGGGTATTGTATAAAGACTTCATAGTCTATATATGAATAGGGTTTACACAGATTCACTACCCCAAAGTTCTCTATTAAAGATGTCGATGACGGGCTTCTTGCGCAGTACAGCTAATATTCAACCACTTTCTAGGATGATATAAAGGGATTATTTTTCAAATCTAATTGTATCATAGGATTCTCCTCATAATCTTTCAGAAACCACTTGAGGACTGTTTTACATTTTATCCCAACATGTGTATGACGGAGATCTTCCCCTGTTCTCTTCATTGGTATTTCATTGTCCTGTCTATTACTTTCAAATTTTTTGCTGCTATTAATTCATTGATTATATTTATTCTAATACGAAGAAAACTGTTATACTAAACAAAAAGCTGTAAATATTTCTACACGAATTCATACGTCAATTCATAATACATGTTATCTTAATGAGGATTCAACCTACACATATTAAATTTTTATGATTATCTTCATTTATTATAATCTGGTATTTATCAAGAAATGATTTCTTCTATTAAACTCTATTCTTTTATTGATTTTTAAAATATATCACATTTTAAACTGTACCATATTTATGTTGATTTCCCTCACTAAAAATATAACTTACATTTAATCAAATATTAATTGTTGCACTTAATTTTGTTTCTACTTAGTTACACTGAGCTGTTTAACACAGCTTCAGAAAATTAATAATACTCGAAGGATAATAAAAATTGATTTTCATGATCTCTCAATAAACTTCCTATTGTTCTACATACGTTTTGAATATATAAAGAATATTACACGTAAATGTTGAAAAAATCATTTCCTTGTTTTATTTACATTTCTAACAAGATACATAAGTCGTCAACTTTTCCACTACATCTAAAGATAATAGTCGAAATAACAAACAGGTAACAGACTTCCTTTATAGGGAAAAATCACGTACCGCTACATGGCGCTGAAAATTACAAGATGTCGGGCCGAATGATGGTCAAAATTATTTTGTCATTTCTCTCTTTCCTAACAAGTAAATCGAATATTTTTTATAAGATTGCGGAATTAATAATAATACCTGTGAAAGTCTAGATAACCACTTTGGACATTTTCGATTATGTGTGTTAACGGAAATGTGATAGCAAATAACCACTATATTAAAGAAAATTATGAACTTACGATAAGAAAAATCATGCTTCAGGAAATGCTTGCTGCAAAGAAACATATTCTCTGAGATACGTTTCCCAATCTTCATTTGTCTTCCATTTTTTAACTGACTTGGGATTCAACGGGAATTTATGCAAAGAAATTTCAGAGCACATTTTTTGTTTGTGGTCTTATTCCCACATTACCTCTTACAATCCGCTGCATTTTCAACTCGTATACAGTTTATTTGAAACAATCCTACATAAATTATCATCTAATTATATCACTTTCGAGACATAAATGACTTGAAATCATACAAATATTCCACACTTTTCCCATATAAACACACACACGTTAGTTTGTTGTTCATCACTCGGATAGTTCAAAAGATTAAAAATAGATCAGTAAGTGAACCCAGTAGGAAAAATATTTCTTATATTTTCATGTACAAATAATACCAGGTCTTTATAAATGATTGTAACATCACACTGGTCGTTGAAATAATATTATCCATTTGTTGCTGTCTATAAGTCACACTGTATTAGGTCTGAAAATTTGAATAATGTAATATTGCGCAGTTTCAAGTTATGGAAAATGATACTTACAAATTGTCTGTCCTGGCTCATTTCTACAAAAAGTTGTCCTGCGATATGTCTTATACAGTCCCCATCTCCTATACTTTCAGTGGGAGAAGATTGTACTATCGTGGTGATCAAATACTTGATAAATTAAATATTCTTTTTTTTACCAATACTATGAATAAAGCGATGTCTGTAACAAATAACTATAATGATTATTATTTGGATGAATCGATAAACAAGAGATACCTAACCTATATAATGTATAAACAGTAGAAATGTATTTTCATTGACACTTCATAGAACACAGAACAATACAACCAAAGAATTTTCTGTTCGCCGCTGTTTCGATTTCTGATAAATAAATACAATTGAAAGTTATAAAAACAATTGAAAGTTACTGGAATTTATTTCTTTAGTGACATATTTTTCAGTAGCGAAAAAGCGGTTTTTTCATTAAATTAGAATTATTGTTGTGTTTTCATTAGTTTCTTATTTAGTTTAGTTTATTTGTTATTGTTGTTTATTTGTTATTGTTGTTGTAGGTGTTATTGTTTAATTTAAAAGAAATGGAGAATTATTTATATGTAAGTATAAATTTTATTTAAATTGAAAATTTATAAGAAATGAACATTGTCGGCCTAATTAATAATAATTATAAGCTTTATTTTGAATGATCTTCCACATATAACATCAAAGCTACACCTAATCATCGAACAAAATAACGTCAAATATTACATCTTCGAATATTAATACAAGTTACTTCCTAGACAAAAAAAAACATATTGAAAAACTTCTTCAAATTGTAGGATTCTCTTTCTATTGAGAGTGTTTTTACCCATTTGACAAATTTCCAGTGTGATTTTGCACGACTTTTCTACAACATTGAATATTGATATCGACCTTATTTCTTATGCCATAGAGTAGGTAATCGTCTGTAAAATTAATTTTGTATAATTCTTTTTAAGATACGAATGATACAGAGGGCCCAACAAGGGTTAATGGAGGTAGGGAGAGGAATGGTAAGTATACCCTAACTTTAATAATCCTATTTAATACTTTCATACAGGGTGTTTCATTGGTAAATGTACAAACATAATGAAAATAATAATAATGTGTTCGATGCACATTATTGCAGTTTCCAAACTAAGTCTAATGCCTTCTTGATCTTTTCTGGATCATTACGGATTTTATTGCAGGCAACTTCGATACGTTGTAGAAGAATTTCACTATCGAATTATACTCCGTTTAAGAATTCAATTGAAAATTTCCTGTACTTTTCAAATATTCTAATCAAATTCCATTATTCCATCATACAGGGTGTTAAGAATCTCAGCTTGCGAAAAGTCCCATATTTTTTTCTGATATGGACCTGAATTTTTTGGTTAGTTCAGAGAATTTTCCGGAAGTATGTTTCACATATCAAATGATTATACTAGATGGTTCAAAAGTTATAAGCAATTGAAAATATTCACGAATATATAAAGAACCTTGTATCTCGGCTATGAAGTCAATTATTAGACCTATCACATATGGCTTTTCTGAACACTTCTTGGATAGCTCTGTCTCAGGTCAACGTATGTACACTTACCAATGAAACACAATGTATCACGATAAATACGTTTTCTATTATCTCTTCTTCCTGTATACAAACAAATAAAACATTCAGCAATTTCATTCGAGAGTTTTTAGTGGACAAACAAACAAACATACTTACAAACCGCATTCTCATTCTCAGCTCAGAATAGATGAAAAAATAACATTAACTTTGTTATTATTTATATATTTAGTAACATTTTTTTTGTTTCTTCCAAGAACCAATCCCTACGGACTCTAGATTGGCTTACTGGGAGGGGTATACGAAGAATGGGAAGAGGAGGAAGGGGAAGAGGAGGAAGGGGAAGAGGAGGAAGGGGAAGAGGTGGAAGAGGAAGAGGAGGAATGAGAAGAGGAGGAAGGGGAAGAGGAAGAAGAGGAAGGGGAAGAGGGGGGAGGGGTAGAGGAGGGAGAGAAAGAAGAGGAAGGGAAGAGGAAGAAGAAAGAGAAAGAAGAAGAAGGGAAGAGGAAGAAGAAAGAGAAAGAGAGAGATTACAAGAAGCAGAAAGGGAAAGAGAGAGATTACAAGTAGAAGAAAGGGAAAGATTACAAGAAGAAGAAAAAAAAAAAAAGAAAACGAAGAGAAGAAGAAGAAAGAAGAGGAAAAAGAAAAAATGCAGATTAGTTTCGAATAAAATTTTTTTTCAATATTATTTTGCTCATTCCTTAGTGACCTTTTCTGCAGGTCGTGTGCATTCGTTTATGATGAACACGACTCCGAAGGTATATAATATATTTTTGAAGGCGCGTTCTTCTTACAAGAGGACTATATCATTTCGACACGATGTCTGCATTTTTCGAATTTTGAGCCGAATGATCTCAATCGACTATGTTCGACTCACTGATGACGAATCCGTCACAAAATTCGAGTTCGTCCGGTCGTCCATAAGTACGATAACTCTCGAACGGAACAACCTAGGGACTTGAAATTTTCGGTGTGAGTTCAGTTCCCGAATTCCTCTCTTAAGTTCGTTAATGGGCCAAATTCCACCAGGGGTTCCGTGAATATGGTCGTTCAAAGTTTTGTTTTCCTGATTATTACTTAAAAACTACAGATTTGATCGAGATGAAATTTAGCACTCAAATGGAAAATGAGGTGTTCAAGCTACATGTGAAATTTTGTCCAGATCGCATGACAATAACCATAGAAACCATAGAAAATTGAAACCTTTGAACGGAAAGGCCTAGATTTTAAAATTTTCAGGGTGGGTTTGAATCGCAAATATCGCGGTTACGTTCATCTATGAGCAAAATTAGATTAGGGGTGCCGTAAATATGGCCGTTCAAAATATTTTTTTCCTGATAGTTCCGAAAATACTTAGCGGATTGGAATGAAACTTTGCACCTAGCTGAGGAATAATGTATTCAAACTACATGCAAAATTTTGTCCAGATCGCACCACCAAGACCATAGATACCGTAGAAAATTCTAGCGAATTATCGAAAAAAAATTGATCAGCTGCGGCACTGACATGAAGTCTGGAGTTTCACCCAAGTTTCAGAATTTTTTTGACAGCTGTCGAAAATTCCTTCAATTGATATCTGAAACTGGAAAATGCGAATCTACCTACAAGGTGCATGTACGAGCGCTCAAAAGCTCCTGCCTTCACGGCAGTGCTTTTCGTAATTTTTATAGACAGCTGTCGAAAATTCCTTCAATTGATTTCTAAAACTGGAGATTGGGAATCTACCTACAAGGTGGATGTACGAGCGCTCAAAAGCTCCTGACTTCACGGCAGTGCTTTTATAATTTTTTTGAAAATATTTTCAAACCAAAAGTTGATTTTTCGAAATATTCGATTTATTCTCGAATTGTTTATCACGTATTTTGAATAAATCGATGCAATAACATCGGGCAACGCTATTTTAAATCAATATCGATTAGTTCGCGGGTCCTTATATTGTTTTTTCGAAAATAGTTCCAACCAAAAGTCGATTTTTCGAGATATTCGATTAATTCTCGAATTGTTTAACACGTATTTTGGATAAATCGATATAATAACGTCGGGCAATGTAATTTTAAATCAATATCGAATAGTTCGGAGGTCCTTTCGCCCTTTTTGAGCGCTCGTACAACTTACACGAGGACTATATCATTTCGTCACGATGTCTGTATTTTTCGAATTTTGAGCCGAAAAAGGTCTCAATCGACTATGTTAGACTCACTGATGACGAATCCGTCGGAAAATTCGAGTCTGTCCGTCCGTCCGGCCGTAAGCACGATTACTCTCGAACGGATCAACCTAGAGACTTAAAATTTTCAGTGTAGGTTCAGATCCCAAATGCCTCGGTTGAGTTCGTTAATGGTCCAAATTCGCCCAGGGGTTCCGTAAATATGACCGTTCAAAGTTTTCTTCCCCTGATAACTTGAAAACTAGAGATTTGATTGAGATGAAATTTTGCACTCAAATGGAGAATGAGGTGTTCAAGCTACATGAGAAATTTTGTCCAGATCGCATAACCAGAACCATAGAAACCATAGAAAATTGTAACTTTTGAACGGAAACGCCTAGGGACTTGAAATTTTCAGGATAGGTGTGGATCTCGAATGTCGTGATCACGTTCATCTATGAGCAAAATTATACTAGGTGTTCCGTAAATATGGTCGTTTGAAATTTAGTTTTCTTGATAATTTCAAAACTACAGATTCGATCGTGACGAAATTTTGTATACTAATGGAGAATGATATATTCAAGCTACATTTCTCCAGATCACATGACCAGAACCATAGAAACCATAGAAAATCATAACTTTCGAACGGAAAGGCCTAGGGACTTTTTCAGGATAGGTATGGATCTGAAATGTCGCGTTTATCAATGAACAGACTTATACCAAGGGTTCCGTAAATACGGTCGTTTGAAATTTTGGTTTCTGGATAATTTCGAAACTGCGGCTTCGATCGAGATGAAATTCTGTATTTTAATCGAGAATGATATATTAAAACAATATTTTGTCCAGATCGCATGACCAGAACCATAGAAACCATAGAAAATTGTAACTTTTGAACGGAAAGGCCTAGGAACTTGAAATTCTCAGGGTGGGTTTGGATCGCCAATATCGCGATCACGTTCATCTATGAGCAAAATTAGACTAGGGGTTCCGTAAATATGGCCGTTCAAAATGATTTTTTGCTGATAGTTCCGAAAATACTGAGCGGATTGGGATGAAATTTTGCACCTAGCTGAGTAATAATGTATTCAAACTACGTGCAAACTTTTGTCCAGATCGCACCACCAAGACCATAGATACCGTAGAAAATTCTAGCAAATTATCGAAAAAAAATTGATCAGCTGATGCACTGACAAAGTCTGGAGTTTCGCCTAAGTTTCAGAATTTTTTTGACAGCTGTCGAAAATTCCTTCAATTGATTCCTGAAACTGGAAAATGCGAATCTACCTACAAGGTGCATGTACGAGCGCTCAAAAGCTCCTGCCTTCACGGCAGTGCTTTTCGTAATTTTTTTGAAAATATTTTTCAACCAAAAGTCGATTTATCGAAATATCCGATTGATTCTCGAAATGTTTATCACGTATTTTGGATAAATCGATATAATAACGTCAGGCAATGTAATTTCAAATCAATAACCAATAGTTCGCGGGTCCTTATACTCTCCTTTTGAAAATATTTTATAACCAAAAGTCGATTTTCGAAATATCCGATTAATTCTTGAATTGTTATCACGTACTTTGGTTGAATCGATAAAATAACGTCTGGCAATGTAATTTCAAATCAATATCGAATAGTTCGCGGGTCCTTATACCCTTCTTTTGAAAATATTTTTTAACCAAAAGTCGATTTTTCGAAATATCCGATTAATTCCCGAATTGTTTATCACGTATTTTGAATAAATCAATGCAATAACGTCGGGCAATGTAATTTCAAATCATTATCGAATAGATCGCGGGTCCTTATATTTTTTTTTGACTATATTTTTTAACCAAAAGTCGATTTTTCGAAATATCCGATTAATTCTCGGATTGTTTATCACGTATTTTGAATATATCGATGCAATAACATCAGGCAATGTTATTTTGAATCGATATCGAATTGTTCGTGGGTCCTTTTATTTTTGTTTTCAAATATTTTTTAACCAAAAGTCGATTTTTCGAAATATCCGATTAATTCTCGAGTTGTTTACCACGTATTTTGGATAAATCGATATAATAACGTCGAGCAATGTAATTTTAAATCAATATTGAATAGTTCGCAGGTCGTTTTATTCTTTTTTTGAAAATAATTTTTATCCAAAAGTCGATTTTTCGAAATATCCGATTAATTCTCGAATTGTCACATATTTTGGATGAATCGATATAATAACGTCGGACAATGTGATTTCAAATCCATATCGAATAGTTCGCGGGTACTTATTTTTTTTTTTTATTATATTTTTACACCAAAAGTTGATTTTTCGAAATATCCGATTAATTCTCGGATTGTTCATCACGTATTTTCAATAAATCGATGTAATAACGTCGGCAGTATAATTTCAAATCAATATTGAATAGTTCTCAGGTTTTACTCTTTTTTTGAAAATATTTTTTAACCAAAAGTCGATTTTTCGAAATATCCGATTAATTCTCGAATTGTTCATCACATTTTTCGAATAAATCGATGCCTTAACGTCGAGCAATGTTATTTCGAATCAATATTTAATAGTTCGCAGGTCTTTTTTCTCTCTTTTCGAAAATATTTTTCAACCAAAAGTCGATTTTTCGAAATATCCGTTTAATTCCCGAATTGTTTATCACGTATTTTGAATAAATCGATGCAATAACGTCTGGCAATTTAATTTTAAATCAATATCGAATAGTTCGCGGGTCCTTATATTCTTTTTTTGAAAATATTTTTTACCCAAAAGTCGATTTTTCGGAATAACCGATTAATTCTCGAATTGTTCATCACGTATTTTGGATAAATCGATACAATAACGTCGGGAAATGTTATTTGAAATCGATATAGTTCGCGGGTCCTCTTACTCTTCTTTTGAGAATATTTCTGAACCATAGGTCGATTTTTCGAAATATCCGATCAATTCTCGGATTTTTTAACTCGTATTCTGAATGAATCGATACAATAACGTCGGGCAATGTTCTTTCAGTCAATATTCAATAGTTCTTGGGACATTAAACTCTTTTTTTGAAAATATTTTCCACCCGAAAGTGACGTTATTATCGATTTTTATTCAAGTCAATATACAGTTGGCGGTTAAATTAATATTTCGTATGAAATTATGCATGTGGAGCAAATGGTTCAAAAGCCACAATCGGTTTTTCTCTTAAATATATCTAACGTATAAACTAAATTTACGTTTGTATCTGAAATTTTTCATCGAGAATCAGTTCCTAGCTATTTCGTCCTTTTGTCCAGATCGCACCACCAAGACCATAGATACCGTAGAAAATTCTAGCAAATTATCGAAAAAAAATTGATCAGCTGATGCACTGACAAAGTCTGGAGTTTCGCCTAAGTTTCAGAATTTTTTTGACAGCTGTCGAAAATTCCTTCAATTGATTCCTGAAACTGGAAAATGCGAATCTACCTACAAGGTGCATGTACGAGCGCTCAAAAGCTCCTGCCTTCACGGCAGTGCTTTTCGTAATTTTTTTGAAAATATTTTTCAACCAAAAGTCGATTTATCGAAATATCCGATTGATTCTCGAAATGTTTATCACGTATTTTGGATAAATCGATATAATAACGTCAGGCAATGTAATTTCAAATCAATAACCAATAGTTCGCGGGTCCTTATACTCTCCTTTTGAAAATATTTTATAACCAAAAGTCGATTTTCGAAATATCCGATTAATTCTTGAATTGTTATCACGTACTTTGGTTGAATCGATAAAATAACGTCTGGCAATGTAATTTCAAATCAATATCGAATAGTTCGCGGGTCCTTATACCCTTCTTTTGAAAATATTTTTTAACCAAAAGTCGATTTTTCGAAATATCCGATTAATTCCCGAATTGTTTATCACGTATTTTGAATAAATCAATGCAATAACGTCGGGCAATGTAATTTCAAATCATTATCGAATAGATCGCGGGTCCTTATATTTTTTTTTGACTATATTTTTTAACCAAAAGTCGATTTTTCGAAATATCCGATTAATTCTCGGATTGTTTATCACGTATTTTGAATATATCGATGCAATAACATCAGGCAATGTTATTTTGAATCGATATCGAATTGTTCGTGGGTCCTTTTATTTTTGTTTTCAAATATTTTTTAACCAAAAGTCGATTTTTCGAAATATCCGATTAATTCTCGAGTTGTTTACCACGTATTTTGGATAAATCGATATAATAACGTCGAGCAATGTAATTTTAAATCAATATTGAATAGTTCGCAGGTCGTTTTATTCTTTTTTTGAAAATAATTTTTATCCAAAAGTCGATTTTTCGAAATATCCGATTAATTCTCGAATTGTCACATATTTTGGATGAATCGATATAATAACGTCGGACAATGTGATTTCAAATCCATATCGAATAGTTCGCGGGTACTTATATTTTTTTTTTATTATATTTTTACACCAAAAGTTGATTTTTCGAAATATCCGATTAATTCTCGGATTGTTCATCACGTTTTTCAATAAATCGATGTAATAACGTCGGCAGTATAATTTCAAATCAATATTGAATAGTTCTCAGGTTTTACTCTTTTTTTGAAAATATTTTTTAACCAAAAGTCGATTTTTCGAAATATCCGATTAATTCTCGAATTGTTCATCACATTTTTCGAATAAATCGATGCCTTAACGTCGAGCAATGTTATTTCGAATCAATATTTAATAGTTCGCAGGTCTTTTTTCTCTCTTTTCGAAAATATTTTTCAACCAAAAGTCGATTTTTCGAAATATCCGTTTAATTCCCGAATTGTTTATCACGTATTTTGAATAAATCGATGCAATAACGTCTGGCAATTTAATTTTAAATCAATATCGAATAGTTCGCGGGTCCTTATATTCTTTTTTTGAAAATATTTTTTACCCAAAAGTCGATTTTTCGGAATAACCGATTAATTCTCGAATTGTTCATCACGTATTTTGGATAAATCGATACAATAACGTCGGGAAATGTTATTTGAAATCGATATAGTTCGCGGGTCCTCTTACTCTTCTTTTGAGAATATTTCTGAACCATAGGTCGATTTTTCGAAATATCCGATCAATTCTCGGATTTTTTAACTCGTATTCTGAATGAATCGATACAATAACGTCGGGCAATGTTCTTTCAGTCAATATTCAATAGTTCTTGGGACATTAAACTCTTTTTTTGAAAATATTTTCCACCCGAAAGTGACGTTATTATCGATTTTTATTCAAGTCAATATACAGTTGGCGGTTAAATTAATATTTCGTATGAAATTATGCATGTGGAGCAAATGGTTCAAAAGCCACAATCGGTTTTTCTCTTAAATATATCTAACGTATAAACTAAATTTACGTTTGTATCTGAAATTTTTCATCGAGAATCAGTTCCTAGCTATTTCGTCTATATTTTTCCCGATAATAAGTCTATACGCTCCATGAGAGTGTTGATTCTTTCAGTTGGATTTTATGAGAATGATAGGAAAACCTTTTTTTCGTTTTCGAGTAATGCACTCGTCATCGATATAATAACGTCGGGCAATGTAATTTCAAATCATAATTGAATAGTTTGCGGGTCCTTTTACTCTTTTTTTGAAAATATTTTTTAACCTAAAGTCGATTTTTCGAAATATCCGATCAATTCTCGAATTGTTTATCACGTATTTTGAATTAATCGATGCAATAACGTCGGGCAATGTTATTTCAAATCATTATCGAATAGATCGCAGGTCCTTATACAATTTCTCAGAAAATATTTTTCACCCGAAAGTCGATTTTTCGAAATATCCGATTAATTCTCGAGTTGTTTAACACGTATTTTGAATAAATCGATGAAATAACGTCGATCAATGTTATTTTGAATCAATATCGAGTTGTTCGCGAGTCCTTTTACTCTTTTTTTGAAAATATTTTTTGACCAAAATTTGATTTGTCTTAATTCTCGAATTGTTTATAACGTATTTTGGATAAATCGATATAAATAACGTCAGGCAAAGTTATTTTGAAACAATATCGAATGGTTCGCGGTTCCTTTTACTCTTTATTTGAAAATATTTTTTAACCAAAAGTCGTTTTTTCGAAAAATTCGATTAATTCTCGAATTGTTTATCACGTTTTTTGAATAAATCGATGCAATAAAGTCGGGCAATGTTATTTTAAATCAATATCGAATAGTTCGCGGGACCTTATATTCTTCTTTTGAAAATATTTTTAACCAAAAGTCGATTTTTCGAAATATTCGATTAATTCTCGAATTGTTTATCACGTATTTTGAACAAATGGATGCAATAACGTCGTGCAATGTAATTTTAAATCAATATCGAGTAGTTCGCGGGTCCTTTTACTCTTTTGTCGAAAGTATTTTTTAACCAAAAGTCGATTTTTCGAAATATCCGATTAATTCTCGAATTGTTTAACACGTATTTTGGATGAATCGATATAATAACGTCGGGCAATGTAATTTCAAATCAAAATCGAATAGTTCGCGGGTCATTTTACTCTTTTTTTGAAAATATTTTCGAACCAAAAGTTGATTTTTCGAAATATTCGATTTATTCTCGAATTGTTGATCACGTATTTTGAATAAATCGATGCAATACCGTCGGACAATGCTATTTTGAATCAATATCGATTAGTTTGCGGGTCCTTATATTTTTTTTTTGAAAATAGTTCCAACCATAAGTCGATTCTTCGAGATATTCGATTAATTCTCAAATTGTTTAACATTTATTTTGGATAAATCGATATAATAATGTCGGCAATGTTATTTCAAATCTATAACCAATAGTTCGGGGGTCCTTTTAACATTTTTTTGAAAATATTTTCTAACCGAAAGTCGATTTATCGAAATATACGATTATTTCCCGAATGGTTTTTCTACGTATTTTGGATAAATCCATGTAATAACGTCGGGCAATGTTATTTTAAATCAACATTGAATAGTTCGCGGGTCCTATTACTGTTTTATTGAAAAATTTTTCAACCAGAATTCGATTTTACGAAATATCCAATCAATTCGCGAGAAGTTTATCACGTTTTTTGGATAAATCGATATAATAACGTCGGGCAATGTAATTTCAAATCAATAACCAATAGTTCGCGGGTCCTTATACTCTTCTTTTGAAAATATTTTTCAACCAAGAGTCGATTTTTAGAAATATCCGATTAATTCTCGGAATGTTTACCACGTATTTTGGGTAAATTTATAGAATAACGTCTGGCAATGTAATTTCAAATCAATATCGAATAGTTCGCGGGTCCTTATACCCTTCTTTTGAAGATATTTTTTGACCAAAAGTCGATTTTTCGAAATATCCGATTAATTCTCGAATTGTTTATCACGTATTTTGAATAAATCGATGCAATAACGTCGGGCAATGTAATTTCAAATCATTATCGAATAGTTCGCGGGTCCTTATATTTTTTTTTGATTATATTTCTCAACCAAAAGTCGATTTTTCGAAATATCCGATTAATTCTTTGTTGTTTATCACGTATTTTGAATAAATCGATGCAATAACATCCGGCAATGTTATTTTGAATCAATATCGAATTGTTCGCGGGTCCTTATATTTTTTTTTGAATATTTTTTATCCAAAAGTCGATTTTTCGAAATATCTGATTAATTCTTGAGTTGTTTATCACGTATTTCGGATAAATCGATATAATAACGTCGAGCAATGTAGTTTTGAATCAATATTGAATAGTTCGCGGGTCCTTCTATTTTTTTTTTTAATTTTTTACCCAAAAGTCGATTTTTCGAAATATCCGATTAATTCTCGAATTGTCACATATTTTGGATAAATCGATATAATAACGTCGGGCAATGTTATTTCAAATCGATATCGAATAGTTCGCGGGACCTTATATTTTTTTTTGATTATATTTTTTAACCGAAAGTCGATTTTTCGAAATATTCGATCAATTCTCGGATTGTTCATCACGTATTTTCAATGAATCGATGCAATAACGTCGGGCAGTGTAATTTCTGCAACTAGTTGGAAAAGTTGGAAAATTTTCAGTATCATTGGAGTTAAACGTTTCCTTTTATTATAAACTGAGTTCAACATCACCAAGAAAAACAAGTTTTGTCGTCGGAAACTGAAGATCCAACTATGTATGCTCAAAACTTCTTCTATTCCTGTGAAACCTGAGAGGTAGGGAAATTTTAATGAAAGATTCAGATTTTTTGCTCCGAATTAAATTTTTTTCCGATTGGACAATCTAGAATTTGTTCTCTCCACAATTATAAACTTATTTTTTTTTTAATATTATCAAAATATGTTTCCAATTATCAAAATTAAAGGGAAAATGTAGATGCGTATCGTAATGACTAATGAGTCCGACGTAATCGTTTGAGATGATTCCGAAATTTAATCGCACAGTGTTGTACGGAGATAACTTCAAAGTCCTCAAAGACACCATTACTCCTCTAAAATTGACACTTCTTAAATACATAATGTTCCTGATGAAGAGAGGGTGTGTTCATATCTACATCCATCACGTATTCGAAAATAATTATGTAGTACCTACCTACTATGCAAGCTTCGATGATATTTTCAACAAACTCGATATTCTCATCTATAGGCCTATGAAATATTCTCCATTGGTTGCTCGGGTATACCAAATGTGCATTCAATATAACGCATTGTTCTCGAAAATCTCAAGTTCTCAAGTTGATTTCTTCCATAAGGCCGCATCATATTCAATATAATTCCGAAGACATTTGGCCAGTTTTTGAAATACTTTTGTAATACATAAATTGTGAAGTTCGAAAGATGCAGGTGAATTGATATTAGAAATGGACTATTCTTTTCTCCATATACCAACTTTCAAATCATACGAATTGTTTGTCAACATCTATTACAGCATAAGTTCGCTTTTTTCATACATATCATATCCTTTTCTGATGAAAATAATCCAAAATTATACTCAAACTTGTTCAACGTTGAGAAAAATTGATTCACCCTGAAAACATGCCAATACTTCCTCAATTATAAGAGCCATGAAGCTTAGGCCCGAAAAAGGCATTGGTAGTTCATAGACACAAGCGCGCCGAAAGATGTGGACAAACCGAACAATTTAAAAACGATAAGAGGAAGAATTTTTCTATTCATCACATCAACTCCCCGCCAAGGGCGCATCCACAACTACGCAGGAACATTCGCCAAGCCTAAGGAGCTACAACCCGAGAGTATACCTCTACCGAAAATCGTCCCTCTCTAGGCCGAATAGATGAGAATTGACATAACAGGAGTTCGCGCATGCGCAAAATATATAGGCACACTGACGCTTCATTCTCTCAGCACCTCAATGGTCTAAACGCCACCTCGATAGGACTAAAAACAGCGCAGTTATTCACATTTCCATCTGCGCATGCGCAGTCAACCCATCAAAGAATTGCTCATGGTCTCAGCACCCCAATGGCCCAAACGCCAACTCGGTAGAACCCACAACAGCTCAGTTATTCGCTTCTCCATCTGCGCATGCGCAGTTGCGGAAATGCAACGGACGATTCCTCATACTCTCAGCACCCCAATGGCACGGACGCCTCCTCGATAGGAACGACAACAGCGGAGTTATCCGAGTTTCCATCTGAGCATGCGCAGTTGCGAAAATGCACCGGTGAACTCCTTATGCCTTAAGCACCCCGATGGCACGAACGCCACGTCGCTAGGACTCACAGCGGCGGAGTTATACGCGTTTTTCTATGCGGTTGGCGAAATCCACAAGTAGATGCCACCGTTCATCGAACTGGTCCCGACTCACCCCGAAATTTTTCGAACAAACCCCGTATATGGAATTACACATTGGTTTCCATAGAAACGGGGACTAAATGCGATATGCGCGCACCCGATGATTCATGGTGATGTGAGCGATTATTCATATTTTCGAACGAAGGATTGACTATGAATCAGTTCTAATCGGGAAGCGATACGATACAGTCGATATTCGGAGCGCTAATAAATTATAGTGAGAATCGGTTTTTGGCGTTTGGAGTGCGGGAGTGATGAGTCATTGACTCACGGCACACGGGAGTTAGGAAAACGTGTTTTGTTAAGTGTTTTGAAGTGATAAAATCAGGAAAAATCGTAAGTACGCATAGAAAAACTTTTGAAATAAGTCCATTTTTACGTATTTCGGATAAATCGATACAATAACGTCGGGCAATGTTATTTTAAATCAATATCGATTTGTTCGCGGGTCATTATACTCTTATTTTGAAAATATTTTTTAACCAAAAGTCGATTTTTCGAAATATCCGTGTTTTGTAGCTTGATTTGTTGCGGTATTGTATATACCGGTTATAGTTCAACTCCAAAATATTCGCAATCAACAAGAGAGTTTTAAATAAGTATATTCACAAAAAAGGGGGACAATGAGTGTCCGTATATTTACAATATTTGTATTTGTCGAAGTAACCCGAAGACGCTAAGATGGTCTAGACGGATCGTAGGTCAAGAGAGAGAACAAGAAGAAGAAGGCTGAATCTAACCAGAACATCCCTATTTATCCATGAATCCCCTCCAGAAGGGCGGTTTCGGTCAGTTCCGTGTGGTGGGGCATCTTCGTCTTCTGAGTGTTTAACATAGCGGCCTCCTTGAAAGGCTCCTGCCTTTCAACAAGAAAGATTGGGATCCGAAGTTTCAATATTGGGTGTTGGTAATATGCAAAGTTTGCATGCGGGTCTTCGATAAATTCCGTTGACAGTTTTCACGTTTACTGCGCGGACAGCGCCATCGGAGCCAGGAAACATCTTGACGACTCTTCCAATAAGCCATTTCAAGGGGGGTAGTCCATCTTCTTTCACTAGCACAAGTGTGTCTTCCTTCAGTAATTGTGGGTGGTTTTCCTTCCATTTGGATCGGACTTGCAGGCCTGAAATATATTCTTTGGACCACCTGGTCCAGAAATGCTGCATCATCTTCTGTATGTGTTCATATCTACTGAGTCGATTGATTGGCGTTGATAACCAGTCGTGATCAGGAACAGAATTCAATCTGTCTCCAATTAGGAAGTGTGCAGGTGTTAAAGGTAAAGGATCGTTGGGGTCATTGGAGAGGGCGTATAAAGGTCTACTGTTGAGGCAAGATTCTATTTGTACTGCAAATCTATTAAACTCCTCGAATGTCAACGCGATATCACCAACTATTCTCTTGAGGTGATACTTGACTGATTTTACACCAGCTTCCCAGAGGCCACCGAAATTGGGTGCCCGGGGAGGAATGAAGCTCCAATGAATGCCCTTTTGACTCAATTCATTCTGTATGGATTCATTTGAATTTTCAAGAAAACTTTTCAACTGAGCATCAGCACCGATAAAATTACTACCATTATCAGAAATAATCTTCGAACACAACCCTCTTCTCGCAACAAATCTTCTCAAAGCGGCCATAAAAGCATCTGTCGTCAAATCGCTTACAACCTCCAAATGCATAGCCTTGGTGGTGAAACATATAAAAATGCAAAGGTAAGATTTTGTTATTTTATAATTTCGAAGCTTTCTGTCTCTCATAGGAAAAGGTCCGCAATAATCTACGCCGGTGACGGTAAACGGTCGTGATGGAGTTAGTCTTTCTCTTGGAAGGTCTCCCATAATGTTTTTTACATTACTTGCTCTAAATCTGTAACACTTGATGCACTCGTGTACTACTTTACGTACAAGATCGCGACCGGATAATGGCCAAAATTTCTCTCTTATCGATGCCAAAAGAGCTTGAGGACCTGCATGTAATAACCGCGAATGTTCATCACGAGCCATCAAGATAGAAAATCTGTGCGATTTTGGTAATACAGCGGGATGTTTTTTGTACATATCGAATTCTGACTGTTTAAGTCGTCCGCCGACTCGTATGATACCTAGCTCATCTAAAAAGGGGTTAAGATTTAACAATTTACTTTTACCCTTGACAAAACCACCGCAATTTAAAGATTCAATTTCCATTGAAAAGGTTTGACGCTGTGTAAGGTACGTCAATTTTAGCATAGACGTATTCAATTCTGCTGGTGATAATGGACCTATTTGCCTTGAATTATTTGATCTTGTATTGTTAAGAAATCTCAAGATATAAGCTAATACGCGTTTGAGTTTATTAAGTGTGGAGTATTTATCGAGTTCTGGAAAATTTACGAAATGATTTTGCTTCTCGGTAGTGGAAATTAAAGCATTTGTGCGCAATTCAGGAACGTTAGGGGATGGGTTAGGCGAACATGAATAATTTGGCCAACGGTCGTCGAATTTTAGAAGCCAATCAGGACCGTTCCACCAAAGTTTGGATTTCATCAGATCGTCCGCAGGTATGCCTCGCGATAAAAGGTCTGCGGGATTGTCTAGCGTATTTACATACTTCCACTCGGCGGTACTCGTTAGTTCTTGAATTTGGGATACCCGATTCGATACAAAAACTTTATACAGGTGTGGAGAACCCTTTATCCATGAAAGCGTTATGGTGGAATCGCTCCAATATGAGACCCTTTGAATATTCAAAGAACAAGTGCTGAGCGAAGTTTTAACCTTATTCATCAATTGTGATAACAATAACGCGGCGCAAAGTTCAAGCCGAGGTATTGTTAGTGACTTTAAGGGAGCGACTCGAGTTTTTGCAGTAAATAAATTACAGTTGAAGTGATTAGATTCGTCTAGGGATCTTAAGTAGACACAAGCGCCATAGGCAGCCTCAGAGGCATCGGAAAAGCCGTGAAGCTCTAGTTGTATGCGTTTTTTGCATATTACGTGTCTCGGGATTTGAAGGATGTTCAGTGTTTCCATGCCACATCGTAATGCGGACCACATTTTGCTAATATTGCTTGGGACGGGTTCGTCCCATGAGACATGAAGGCTCCATAATTTTTGAATTATTATTTTTGCCATAATTGTAACAGGGGATACTAATCCAAGTGGATCGAAAATTTGGGATGTATAGCTTAAAATGCTACGCTTTGTTACAGATTTCATATTAATGTGGTCACTATCGAATTTTATTACATAAGTTAAAATATCTGAATTGGGATTCCAAGAAATCCCTAATGTCTTGGATTGATCCTTATTGCCGATATTCACGTTATCGTCGTTGGGGCAGCCGATTGTATCGGCGATTTGAGGACAATTAGAAACCCATTTTCTCAATAAGAATCCGTATTCAGCAAGCACGTTGGCGATATTGTGTTTGAGATTCAAGATTTCGTTGATACTGTCACCACCCGTGAGCAGATCGTCTACGTAAAAATCATCACGAATGATCGAACTTAATTCGGGTTTTTTGTCTCTTAGTTTATTGGCAATCTCATGTAATGCACGAATACACAGGAAGCTCGCGGATGATGTGCCATAGGTAGCGGTATTGAGTTCATAGGCGGATAAAACTTTAGTGGGATCATGACGCCAAAGAATTTTCTGAAACTTTCTCTCTTCCTTCTTTACTAGAATTTGTCTATACATTTTTTCAATGTCGCCTGCAAGCACAACATTATGTACTCTGAAACGCAAAATGACAGATATCAAATCATTCTGTATAGTTGGGCCGACTGCTAATATATCATTGAGGGAGAATCCCGTTGTGGTTTTTGCTGAGCCATCAAATACCACTCTGAGTTTTGTTGTCGCGCTTGTATCTTTTAGGATACAATGATGCGGTGAGTAGAATCCATCTTCAGAAATGGTATCTAATTTAGTCATATGATTGAGAGCAATGTATTCGTCCATAAAACTGATATATTGATTTTTAACATCAATATTTTTTGACAATCTGCCTTCTAATGCATAGAACCGTCTTTCGGCAGTTTTCAGTGAATCTCCCAATTTGGAAGTGGGTTCTTTTATTGGAAGACTAACAATGAATCGTCCGGATCTATCTCGCGTGGTATTGGATTTGAAGTGTTCTTCACAAAAGGCTTCCTCTGGTGATAGTAACTTTCGAAATGGCAATTCCTCAATACTCCAGAATTTTTCAATTTGGTCGTTAAGCTCGTTGTTTTTTATTCTTCCTATATTACAATGGGATTGTCGATATGGTTTATCTAGATGCAAGGGACCCGAAATTATCCAACCGAAATGGGATTTTTGCAATATAGGTAAACGGGGACCTAGTTTAATTTGTCCATCACACAACAAGTTGTAAAATACTTCGCTTCCTATGAGCATGTCTATTGAATTACATTGGTTAAATGTTGGATCTGCTAGTTTCAGATTGGATGGTATTTTGATGTGACTCGCATCGAATGACAATGAAGGAATATTTCCAGTTATCCGCGATATCACGAAACAAGGTAATGTAGTCCGAAATGAATTAAGCCTGGATTGGATTTTGATAATTGTTCTTTTATCAAGAGAAGATGAGGATTGGTTCAAACCAGTTATAATTATTTTGCATTCGTTTGTTTTTAAGTTTAGTTTCTCGCATAATTTTGTAGTTATGAAACTACTCTCGGAGCCGCTATCCAGTAATGCTCTGCAACTGTGCGATTTTCCATTAGAGTCCGAGACGTTGATTATGACGGTTGACAGAAGTGTATGCCTTTTATTTTGTGTGGAACACGCTGAAAATGATGATGCAACGGAATCGCGAGCTTCAGATGAGGTAGAGTTATCATGAATGGATGAATTTTCACTATTTTTTGTTGCGGAAGAAGACCGTTCACCTTTATTGGTGAAATGCAATAATGTATTATGTGACTTTCCACACTTCAGCACAGCATTGTATTGAGTTAAAAATTGGCAGATTTATTGCCGGCAACTTTATATTGAGATCTGGGGAGGTTTGGTGCGAGACTGAGTTATTACCCGAAAGCGTTTTAGAATTGTCCGTAATGAAGTCTTCTGCGAAACAGGTCAACTCATAAAATTTATTTTCAAATGACTCGGTTTCTACCTGTAAAGCCTTTAGGGTTTCCGAATTCTCCGACGAGATAAGCTCCAGTTCATATTGAACTTCAAGAAAACGCGTTAGTAAGGGTTCCACATCTTTAAGCCTTTTTTGTACCTGGGTTGTGTTCAAGGTTGATTCTTCGATGGTTTTTTTGGTTACAAATGTTTCGAATCGACTAAGTTGGGCTTTCAGCATGGCGCGTTTTCGGATTAATTGTTCCATTGCTATGTTGTAACTTGATTAGGTATCAGAATGAAATAGTAAAAAGGGATATCAATGTGATTCACTAGTATTTACGAATTGAAAGCTAAATTATTGTAATTTTCAAAGAATAAACGAATATGTAGTGAATATATCTACGAGAATGTGCAAACTGGATTGCTATTGATAGAGCAAAACAATTTACAACGAAATACAATATTTGATATTGAAACTATTCAATAAACACACGAAAGTTTTCAACTATGAAACACAAAGTTTTATATAGAATTTTGCCACAAATATATAGAAATGGGAAAACGGAAAGAGTTTTATGGAATAAAAGGAATGATCACCTGGTATCGCGTAGTCCAATGTCTGGGTTTCTTAGCACGGATTTGATTGCTTGTATTTGTAGGTGGCTTCTTGGTACGTCCGTGGAATGTAGCTGCTTCGACGATGTTGACTGGATTTATTTTGAGTTCACTGATTCAAATTTGGAACGAAGGACCATGTTTTGTAGCTTGATTTGTTGCGGTATTGTATATACCGGTTATAGTTCAACTCCAAAATATTCGCAATCAACAAGAGAGTTTTAAATAAGTATATTCACAAAAAAGGGGGACAATGAGTGTCCGTATATTTACAATATTTGTATTTGTCGAAGTAACCCGAAGACGCTAAGATGGTCTAGACCAGGCCTGTCCAACATACGGCCCCGGGGCCACAATGTGGCCCGCTTAAGTCCTTCATCCGGCCCGCGACGACATCAATAGATATTGTAGTCAGTCATCTCATTAGATTTTAACATCTCTTTTGGCCCGCTATGGTTACAAAAATACTGAACCTGGCCCTCCACAAAATTATGTTGGACGGGCCTGGTCTAGACGGATCGTAGGTCAAGAGAGAGAACAAGAAGAAGAAGGCTGAATCTAACCAGAACATCCCTATTTATCCATGAATCCCCTCCAGAAGGGCGGTTTCGGTCAGTTCCGTGTGGTGGGGCATCTTCGTCTTCTGAGTGTTTAACAATCCGATAAATTATCGAATTCTTCATCAAGTAGTTTGAATAAATCGATGCAATAACGTCGACAATGTAATTTTAAATCTATATCGATTTGTTCGCGGGTCCTTTTACTCTTATTTTGAAAATATTTTTTAACCAAAAGTCGATTTTTCGAAAAATCCGTTGAATTCTCGAATTCTTCATCAAGTAGTTTGAATAAATCGATGCAATAACGTCGGCAATGTTATTTTAAATCAATATCGAATAGTTCGCGGGTCTTTTTACTCTTTTTTTGAGAATATTTTTTGACCAAAATTTGATTTCTCTTAATTCTCGAATTGTTTATAACGTATTTTGGATAAATCGATACAATAACGTCGGGCAATGTTATTTTAAAACAATATCGAATGGTTCGCGGTTCCTTTTACTCTTTTATTGAAAATATTTTTTAACCAAAACTCGTTTTTTCGAAATATTCGATTGATTCTCGAATTCTTTTTCACGTTTTTTGAATAAATCGATGCAATAACGTCGGGCAATGTTGTTTTAAATCAAGGTCGAATAGTTCGCGGGTCCTTAAATTCCTCTTTTGAAAATATTCTTAACCAAAAGTCGATTTTTCGAAATATTCGATTAATTCTCGGACTGTTTATCACGTATTTTGAATAAATCGATGCAATAACGTCGGGCAATGTAATTTCAAATCAATATCGAATAGTTCGCGGGTCCTTTTATTCTGTTTTTTGAAGTATTTTTTAACCAAAAGTCGATTTTTCGAAATATCCGATTAATTTTCGAATTGTTTAACACGTATTTTGGATAATTCGATATAATAACTTCGGGCAATGTAATTTCAAATCAAAATTGAATAGTTCGCGGGCCCTTTAGTCTTTTTTTGAAAATATTTTTTTACCGAAAGTCCATTTTTCGAAATATCCGATTAATTCTCGAATTGTCTGTCACGTATTTTGGACAAATCGATATAATAACGTCGGGAAAGGTTATTTTAAATCAATATCGAATAGTTCGCGGGTCCCTTTCATCTTTTTTCGAAAATATTTTTTACCCAGAAGTCGATTTTTCGGAATATCCGATTAATTCTCGAAATCTTTATCACGTATTTTGAATAAATCGATGCAATAACGTCGGGCAATTTAATTTTAAATCATTATCGAATAGTTCGCGGGTCCTTATATTCTTTTTTCGAAAATATGTTTTACCCAAAAGTCGATTTTTCGAAATAACCGATTAATTCTCTAATTGTTCATCACGGTTTTTGGATAAATCGATACAATAACGTCGGAAAATGTTATTTGAAACCGATATAGTTCGCGGGTCCTTTTACTCACTTTTGAAAATATTTCTCAACCAGAAGTCGATTTTTCGAAATATCCGATCAATTCTCGGATTTTTTAACACGTATTCTGAATGAATCGATACAATAACGACGGGGAAGGTTCTTTCAAATCAATATTCAATAGTTCTTGGGACATTAAACTTATTTTTTGAAAATATTTTTCACCCGGAAGTGACATTATTATCGATTTTTATTCAAGTCAATATATAGTTGGCGGTTAAATTAATATTTCGTATGAAATTATGCATGTGGAGCAAATAGTTCAAAAGCCAAAATCGGTTTTTCTCTTGAATATATCTAACGTATAAACTAAATTTACGTTTGTATCGAAATTTTTCATTGAGAATCAGTTCCTAGCTATTTCGTCCATATTTTTTTCGATAAGAAGTCTATACGCTCCATTAGAGTGTTGATTCTTTCAGTTGGATTTCATGAAAATGATAGGAAAACCTTTTTTTCGTTTTCGAGTCATGCACTCGTCATCGATATAATAACGTCGGGCAATGTAATTTCAAATCATAATTGAATAGATCGCGGGTCCTTTTACTATTTTTTTGAAAATATTTTTTAACCAAAAGTCGATTTTTCGAAATATCCGATTAATTCTCGAATTGTTTATCACGTTTTTTGAATAAATCGATGCAAGAACGTCAGGCAATGTTATTTCAAATCAATATTGAATAGTTCGCAGGATCTTTTTCTGTCTTTTTGAAAATATTTTTCAACCAAAAGTCGATTTTTCGAAATATCCGATTAATTCTCGACTTGTTTGTCACGTATTTTGGACAAATCGATATAATAACGTCGGGCAAGGTTATTTTAAATCAATATCGAATAGTTCGCGGGTCCCTTCATTCTTTTTTTGAAAATATTTTTTACCCAGAAGTCGATTTTTCGGAATTTCCGATTAATTCTCGAAATGTTCATCACGTATTTTGGATAAATCGATACAATAACGTCGGGAAATGTTATTCGAAATCGATATAGTTCGCGGGTCCTTTTACTCTTTTTTTGAAAATATTTCTCAACCAGAAGTCGATTTTTCGAAATATCCGATCAATTCTCGGATTTTTTAACACGTATTCTGAATCGACACAATAACGTCGGGCAAGGTTCTTTCAAATCAATATTCAATAGTTCTTGGGACATTAAACTCATTTTTTGAAAATATTTTTCACCCGAAAGTGACGTTATTATCGATATTTATTCAAGTCAATATACAGTTGGCGGTTTAATTAATTTTTCGTATGAAATTATGCATGTGGAGCAAATAGTTCAGAAGCCAAAATCGGTTTTTCTCTTAAATATATCTATCGTATAAACTAAATTCACGTTTTTATCTGAAATTTTTCATTGAGAATCAGTTCTTAGCTATTTCGTCTATATTTTTCTCGATAAGAAGTCTATACGCTCCATTAGAGTGTTGATTCTTTCAGTTGGATTCCATGAAAATGATAGGAAAATCTTTTTTTCGTTTTCGAGTCATGCACTTGTCATCGAAATAATAACTTCGGGCAATGTAATTTCAAATCATAATTGAATAGTTCGCGGGTCCTTTTACTCTTTTTTTGAAAATATTTTTTAACCAAAAGTCGATTTTTCGAAATATCCGATCAATTCTCGAATTGTTTATCACGTATTTTGAATTAATCGATGCCATAACGTCGGGCAATGTTATTTCTAATCATTATCGAATAGTTCGCGGGTCCTTAGACAATTTTTCAGAAAATATTTTTCACCCGAATGTCGATTTTTCGGAATATCCGATCAATTTTCGAATTGTTCATCACGTATTTTGAATAAATCGATGAAATTACGTCGGGCAATGTTATTTTGAATCAATATCGGGTTGTTCGCGAGTCCTTTTACTCTTTTTTCGAAAATATTTTCTACCCAAAAGTCGATTTTTCGAAATATTCGACTGAGTCTCGAATTGTGTATCACGTATTTCGAATGAATCGATGCAATTACGTCGGGCGATGTTATTTCAAATCAATATGGGATAGTTCGCGGGTCCTTATCCTCTTTCTTTGAAAATATGTTTTAACCAAAAGTCGATTTTTCGAAATATCCGATAAATTCTAGAATTCTTCATCAAGTAGTTTGAATAAATCGATGCAATAACGTCGGCAATTTTATTTTAAATCAATATTGAATAGGTCGCAGGTAATTATATTCTTTTTCCGAAAATATTTTTTAACCGAAAGTCGATTTTTCGAAATATTCGATTAATTCTCGAATTCTTCATCAAGTAGTTTGAATAAATCGATGTAATATCGTCGGCAATGTAATTTTAAATCAATATCGAATAGTTCGCGGGTTTTTTTACTCTTTTTTGAGCGCTCGTACTACTTACACGAGGGCTATATCATTTCGTCACGATGTCTGTATTTTTCGAATTTTGAGCCGAAAATGGTCTCAATCGACTATGTTCGACTCACTGATGACGAATCCGTCGGAAAATTCGAGTCTGTCCGTCCGGCCGTCCGTCCGTCCGGCCGTCAGCACGATAACTCTCGAACGGAACAACCTAGAGACTTGAAATTTTCAGTGTGGGTTCAGTTCCCGAATAGCTCGGTTAAGTTCGTTAATGGGCCAAATCTCACCAGGGGTTCCGTAAATATGGCCGTTCAAAGTTTTGTTTCCCTGATTACTTGAAAACTACAGATTTGATCGAGATGAAATTTTGCACTCAAATGGGTTATGAGGTGTTCAAGCTACATGTGAAATTTTGTCCAGATCGCATGACCAGAACCATAGAAACCATAGAAAATTGTAAATTTTGAACGGAAAGGCCTAGGGACTTGAAATTTTCAGGATAGGTGTGGATCTTGAATGTCGTGATCATGTTCATCTATGAGCAACATTATACAAGGAGTTCCGTAAATACGGTAGTTTGAAATTTTGTTTTCTCGATAAATTCGAAACTACGGATTCGATCGAGATGAAATTTTGTATTTTAATCGAGAATGATATATTGAAGCAATATTTTGTCCAGATCGCATGACCAGAACTATAGAAACCATAGAAAATTGTAACTTTTGAACGGAAAGGCCTAGGAACTTGAAATTTTCAGGGTGGGTTTGGATCGCATATTTCACGTTCACGTTCACAAATGAGCAAAATTAGACTAGGGGTTCCGTAAATATGGCCGTTCAAAATATTTTTTTCCTGATAGTTTCGAAACTACTGATCGGATTGGAATGAAATTATGCACCTAGCTCAGGAATAATGTATTCAAACTACGTGCAAAATTTTGTACAGATCGCATCACCAAGAGCATAGATACCGTGGAAAATTCTAGCGAATTATCGGAAAAAAATTGATCAGCTGAAGCACCGACATGAAGTTTGGAGTTTCGCCTAAGTTTCAGAATTTTTTTGACAGCAGTAAAAAATTCCTTCATTTGATTTCTAATACTGGAAAATGCGAATCTACCTACAAGGTGCATGTACGAGCGCTCAAAAGCTCCTGCCTTCACAGCAGTGCTTTTCGTAATTTTTTGAAAATATTTTTTGACCAAAATTTGATTTCTCTTAATTCCCAAATTGTTTATAACGTATTTTGGATAAATCGATACAATATCGTCGGGCAGTGTTATTTTAAAACAATATCGAATGGTTCGCGGTTCCTTTTACTCTTTTATTGAAAATATTTTTCAACCAAAAGTCGTTTTTTCGAAATATTCGATTAATTCTCGAATTGTTTATCACGTTTTTTGAATAAATCGATGCAATAACGTCGAGCAATGTATTTTAGATCAATATCGAATAGTTCGCGGGTCCTTTCACTCTTTTTTCGAAAGTATTCTCTCAAACAAAAGTCGATTTTTCGAAATATTCGATTGAGTCTCGAATTGTGTATCACGTATTTTGGATAAATCGATATAAGAACGTCGGGCCATGTAATTTCAAATCAAAATTGAATAGTTCGAGGGTCCTTTTACTCTTTTTTTGAAAATATTTTTTTACCGAAAGTTCATTTTTCGAAATATCCGATTAGTTCTCGAATTGTTTATCACGTATTTTGAATGAATCGTTGCAATAACGTCGGGCAATGTTATTTCAAATCAATATTGAATGGTTCGCGGGTCCTTTAACTCTTTTTTTTTTAATATTTTTAAACCAAAAGTTGATTTTTCGAAATATTCGATTTATTCTCGAATTTTTTATCACGTATTTTGAATTAATCGATGCAATAACGTCGGGCAATGCTATTTTAAATCAATATCGATTAGTTCGCGGGTCCTTATATTCTTTTTTTGAAAATAGTTCCAACCAAAAGTCGATTTTTCGAGATATTCGATTAATTCTCGAATTGTTTAACACTTATTTTGGATAAATCGATATAATAACGTCGGGCAATGTAATTTCGAATCAATAACCAATAGTTCGGGGGTCCTTTTACCTTTTTTTTGAAAATATTTTTTCAACCAAAAGTCGATTCATCGAAATATCCGAATATTTCCCGAATGGTTTTTCTACGTATTTTGGATAAATCTATGTAATAACGTCGGGCAATGTTATTTCAAATCAATATTGAATAGTTCACGGGTCCTTTTACTGTTTTTTTGAAAATTTTTTTAACCAGAATTCGATTTTACGAAATATCCGATTAATTCTCGAAATTTTTATCACGTTTTTTGGATAAATCGATATAATAACGTCGGGCAATGTAATTTCAAATCAATAACCAATAGTTCGCGGGTCCTTATACTCTTCTTTTGAAAATATTTTTTAACCAAAAGTCGATTTTCGAAATATCCGATTAATTCTTGAATTGTTTATCACGTATTTTGGATAAATTATATCGATTAATTCTCGAATTGTTTAACACTTATTTTGGATAAATCGATATAATAACGTTGGGCAATATAATTTCGAATAAATAACCAATAGTTCGGGGGTCCTTTTACCTTTTTTTTGAAAATATTTTTTCAACCAAAAGTCGATTCATCGAAATATCCGATTATTTCCCGAATGGTTTTTCTACGTATTTTGGATAAATCTATGTAATAACGTCGGGCCATGTTATTTCAAATCAATATTGAATAGTTCGCGGGTCCTTTCACACTTTTTTTGAGAATATTTTTCAACCAAGAGTCGATTTTTCGAAATATCCGATTAATTCTCGGAATGTTTATCACGTATTTTGGATAAATAGATGAAATAACGTCTGGCAATGTAATTCCAAATCAATATCGAATAGTTCGCGGGTCCTTATACCCTTCTTTTGAAAATCTTTTCTAACCAAAAGTCGATTTTTCGAAATATCCGATTAATTCTCGAATTGTTTATCACGTATTTTGAATAAATCGATGCAATAACGTCGGGCAATGTAATTTAAAATCATTATCGAATGGTTCGCGGGTCCTTATATTTTTTTTTTGATTATATTTTTCAACCTGAAGTCGATTTTTCGAAATATTCGATTAATTCTTTGTTGTTTATCACGTATTTCGAATAAATCGATGCAATAACATCAGGCAATGTTATTTTGAATCAATATCGAATTGTTCGCGGGTCCTAATATTTTTTTTTTAAATATTTTTTACCGAAAAGTTGATATTTCGAAATATCTGATTAATTCTCGAGTTGTTTATCACGTATTTCGGATAAATCGATATAATAACATCGAGCAATGTAATTTTAAATCAATATTGAATAGTTCGCGGGTCCTTTCATTCTTTTTTTGAAAAAATTTTTTACCCAAAAGTCGATTTTTCGAAATATTCGATTAATTCTCGAATTGCCACATATTTTGGATGAATCGATATAATAACGTCGGGCAATGTGATTTCAAATCAATATCGAATAGTTCGCGGGTCCTTATATTTTTTTTTTGATTATATTTTTTAACCGAAAGTCGATTTTTCGAAATATCCGATTAATTCTCGGATTGTTCATCACGTTTTTTCAATGAATCGATGCAATAACGTCGGGCAGTGTAATTTCTGCAACTAGTTGCAAAAGTTGGAAAATTTTCAGTATCATTGTAGTTAAACGTTTCCTTTTATTATAAACTGAGTTCAACATCACCAAGAAAAACAAGTTTTGTCGTCGGAAACTGAAGATCCAACTATGTATGCTCAAAACTTTTTCTATTCCTGTAAAACCTGAGAGGTAGGGAAATTTTAATGAAAGATTCAGATTTTTTGCTCCGAAGTAAATTTTTTTCCGATTGGACAATCTAGAATTTGTTCTTGCCACAATTATAAACTATTTTTTTTTTAATATTATCAAAATATGTTTCCAATTATCAAAATTAAAGGGAATAGGTAGATGCGTATCGTAATGACTAATGAGTCCGAAGTAATCGTTTGAGATGATTCCGAAATTTAATCGCACAGTGTTGTACGGAGATAACCTCAAAGTCCTCAAAGACACCATTACTCCTTTAAAATTGACACTTCTTAAATACATAATGTTCCTGATGAAGAGAGGGTGTGTCCATATCTAAATCTATCACGTAATCGAAAATAATTATGTAGTACCTACCTACTATGCAAGCTTCGATGATATTTTCAACAAACTCGATATTCTCATCTATAGGCCTATGAAATATTCTCCATTGGTTGCTCGGGTATACCGAATGTGCATTCAATATAACTTATTGTTCTCGAAAATCTCAAGTTCTCAAGTTGATTTCTTCCATAAGGCCGCATCATATTCAATATAATTCCGAAGGTTTCATCTCCTATGAACAAATGAGGTAGAGGTGTCGACATTCGATATAGGCTTCGGGGCAGGAATATCTAACCACTAAGTTCTGTTGTGTATTTGACGGATAGATGAAATCGAAAAATGAAATTTCATAGGATGGTTGCATGTACCATGGAGGTGTAGTGCAATGCGAACTGTTCGATATACTCATTTTCTTCAGACAGCAAAAATTTGTTTTATCGATAGATATTAAACAAAGGTACAGACAAAAACTGCTCGGACCTGAACATAACAAATTACTAAACATTTTATGGATGAAACATGCTAGACACGAGTTTAAAATAGTCATTCTCATCGCTACTATCGCAGATAAGCCGAACTCTGTCTCCGGCTTTAGCAGCTACCTGGTGGTTTGCTATAATTTTCCACTTTCAAAAATATAGCTAGCGCCCGAAAAAACTTAAAAAAAAGGGGAATTTACCGTATTTCAAAATTATCAGAAGTTCAACCAATGGCGGAGAAAACCACGTTACAAAATGGCGCCAGAGCAGGGACCCTTTGAATTCGAGTATTTCAGCTGATTCCGTTGTGATTTACGCCATTTTCCTTTCGACATAATTTGCGTTTTTGGGAAATAAAGGAGACATTTGGCAAGTTTTTGAAATACTTTCGTCATACATAAATTGTGAAGTTCGAAAGATGTAGGTGAATTGATATTAGAAATTGACTATTCTTTTCTTTATTTACCAACTTTCAAATCATACGAATTGTTTGTCAACATCTATTACAGGATATGTTCGCTTTTTTCATACATATCATATCCTTTTCTGATGAAAATAATCCAGAATTATAATCAAACTTGCTCAACGTTGAGAAAAATTGATTCACCCTGAAAACATGCCAATACATCCTCAATTAAAAAAGCCATGAAACTTAGGCCCGAAAAAGGCATTGGTAGTTCATAGACACAAGCGCTCCGAAAGATGTGGACAAACCGAACAATTTAAAAACGATAAGAGGAAGAATTTTTCTATTCATCACATCAACTCCCCGCCAAGGGCGCATCCACAACTACGCAGGAACATTCGCCAAGCCTAAGGAGCTACAACCCGAGAGTATACCTCTACCGAAAATCGTCCCTCTCTAGGCCGAATAGATGAGAATTAACATAACAGGAGTTCGCGCATGCGCAAAATATATGGGCACACTGACGCCTCATTCTCTCAGCACCTCAATCGCCCAAACGCCTCCTCGATAGGACTAAAAACAGCGGAGTTATTCACATTTCCATCTGCGCATGCGCAGTTAACCCACCAAAGAATTGCTCATGGTCCCAGCACCCCAATGGCCCAAACGCCAACTCGGTAGAACTCACAACAGCTCAGTTATTCGCTTCTCCGTCTTCGCATGCGCAGTTGCGAAAATACACCGGACGATTCCTTATACTCTCAGCACCCCAATGGCACGGACGCCTTATCGATAGGAACAACATTAGCGGAGTTATTCGAGTTTCCATCTGAGCATGCGCAGTTGCGAAATTGCACCGGCGAACTCCCTATGCCTTAAGCACCCCGATGGCACGAACGCCACGTCGCTAGGACTCACAGCGGCGGAGTTTAACGTGTTTTTCTATGCGGTTGGCGAAATCCACAAGTAGATGCCACCGTTCATCGAACTGGTTCCGACTCACCCCAACATTTTTCGAACAAACCCTGTATATGGAATAACACATTGGTTTCCATAGAAACGAGGACTAAATGCGATATGCGCGCACCCGATGGTTCATGGTGATGTAAGCGATTATTCATATTTTCGAACAAAGGATTGACTATGAAACAGTTCTAATCGGGAAGCGATACTAGATAGTCAATATTCGGAGCGCTAATAAATTATAGTGAAAATCGGTTTTTGGCGTTTGGAGTGAGTACGGGAGTGATGAGTCATTTTACCAGCAAGTCGATTTTTCGAAATATCCGATCAATTCTTGAATTGTTTATCACATATTTTGTATGAATCGATACAATAACGTCGGGCAATGTAATTTTAAATCAATATCGATTTGTTCGCGGGTCATTATACTCAGTTTTGAAAATATTTTTTAACCAAAAGTCGATTTTTCGAAATATCCGATAAATTATCGAATTCTCCATCGAGTAGTTTGAATAAATCGATGCAATAACGTCGGCAATGTAATTCTGAATCAATATCGAATAGGTCGCGGGTCCTTGTATTCTTTTTTCGAAAATATTATCTACCCAAGAGTCGATTTTTCGGAATATCCGATAAATTCTCGAATTTTTCATCAAGTAGTTTGAATCAATCGATGCAATAACGTCGGCAATGTAATTTTAAATCAATATCGAATAGTTCGCGGGTCTTTTTACTCTTTTTTTGAAAATATTTTTTGACCAAAATTTGATTTCTCTTAATTCTCGAATTGTTTGTAACGTATTTTGGATAAATCGATACAATAACGTCGGGCAATGTTATTTTAAAACAATATCGAATGGTTCGCGGTTCCTTTTACTCTTTTATTGAAAATATTTTTTAACCGAAAGTCGTTTTTTCGAAATATCCGATTAATTCTCGAATTGTTTATCACGTTTTTTGAATAAATCGATGCAATAACGTCGGGCAATGTTATTTTAAATCAATATCGAATAGTCCGCGGGTCCTTTTACTCTTTTTTTGAGAGTATTTTTTAACCAAAAGTCGATTTTTCGAAATATCCGATTAATTCTTGAATTGTTTAACACGTATTTTGGATGAATCGATATAATAACGTCGGGCAATGTAATTTCAAATCAAAATTGAATAGTTCGCGGGTCCTTTTACTCTTTTTTCGAAAATATATTTTCACCGAAAGTCCATTTTTCGAAATATCCGATTAATTTTCGAATTGTTTATCATGTATTTTGAATGAATCGTTGCAATAACGTCGGGCAATGTTCTTTCAAATCAATATTCAATAGTTCTTGGGACATTAAACTCATTTTTTGAAAATATTTTTCACCCGAAAGTGACGTTATTATCGATTTTTATTCAAGTCAATATACAGTTTGCGGTTTAATTAATATTTCGTATGAAATTATGCATGTGGAGCAAATAGTTCGAAAGCCAAAATCGGTTTTTCTCTTGAATATATCTAACGTATAAACTAAATTTACGTTTGTATCTGAAATTTTTCATTGAGAATCATTTCCTAGCTATTTCGTCTATATTTTTCTCGATAAGAAGTCTATACGCCCCATTAGACGTGTGTGAAGTTGGCGGCCACTTTACGCCGAGTACTCAGCGGCCAGTTCGCCGATAAGCGCTCTCAGTGGCGTGCGCTCTCGTCTCATTTTAGTGCAATCGTAACTGTAAATGGTCCCCGTGCGAACGTCGGTACTCGGTACTAGTACTTCACATTGTAAACAGAATTGATACGTATGATCCATGTTATATTAAAGCACATAAAAATTAATATCTCAGAATAATCAGGGTGAATCAGTTTTGTCCCCTGCCCATCTTTCCTGGATATAATAGTAATGTAACATATTCTCTCCACTCCAAATATCGGATTAATAATTGAACGTTTAATTTTGCCTCTCATTTCCAGAAGAATGAATGAAAATCATTTTTTATTTTTGCATAATATAGGGGAATAATGGTTCTACCACAGTGCATAGGTCTCATATTTTGTCACCATCAGGAACAATGTAAACCGAGCCGTTGAATAATGTTCTTGGAATTAATCGAATGAAATTTCAAACTTCGCGTTTTCCGTCTCATTTCCAGAAAAATGAGTGGAAATCATTTTTGTTTTCTGCATAATAAGAAGGAATAATGGTTCTACCACAGTGCATAGGTCCCATATTTTGTCACCATCAGGAACAATGTCAACCGATCCGTTGAAAAATTTTTTTCGGGTTTATCGGATATAAAGTCAAACTTCGAATTTTTTCTCTCATTTCCAGAAAAATGAATGGAAATCATTTTTGTTTTATGCATAATATAGGGGAATAATGGTTCTACCACAGTGCATAGGTCTCATATTTTGTCGCCATCAGGAACAATCTCAACCGAGCCGTTGAATAATGTTCTTCGGGTTGATCGGATGAAAATTCAAACTTCGCGTTTTCCCTCTCATTTCCAGAAAAATGAGTGAAAATCATATTTATTTTTTGCATAATATAGGGGAATAATGGTTCTACCACAGTGCATAGGTCCCATATTTTGTCACCATCAGGAACAATGTCAACCGATCCGTTGAAAAATTTTTTTCGGGTTTATTGGATATAAAGTCAAACTTCGAATTTTTTCTCTCATTTCCAGAAAAATGAATGGAAATCATTTTTGTTTTTTGCATGATATAAGGGAATAATGGTTCTACTACAGTGCATAGGTCTCATATTTTGTCAGCATCAGGAACAATGTCAACCGATCCGTTGAAAAATTTTTTTCGGGTTTATCGGATATAAAGTCAAACTTCGAATTTTTTCTCTCATTTCCAGAAAAATGAATGAAAATCATTTTTGTTTTTCGCATAATATAGGAGAATAATGGTTCTACCACAGTGCATAGGTCTCATATTTTGTCACCATCAGGAACAATCTCAACCGAGCCGTTGAATAATGTTCTTCGCGTTAATCGGATAAAAATTCAAACTTCGCGTTTTCCTTCTCATTTCCAGAAAAATGAGTGGAAATCATTTTTGTTTTCTGCATAATATGAAGGAATAATGGTTCTACCACAGTGCATAGGTCTCATATTTTGTCACCATCAGGAACAATGTCAACCGATCCGTTGAAAAATTTTTTTCGGGTTTATCGGATATAAAGTCAAACTTCGAATTTTTTCTCTCATTTCCAGAAAAATGAATAGAAATCATTTTTGTTTTTCGCATGATATAAGGGAATAATGGTTCTACTACAGTGCATAGGTCTCATATTTTGTCACCACCAGGAACAATGTAAACCGAGCCGTCGAATAATGTTCTTGGAATTAATCGAATAAAAATTCAAACTTCGCGTTTTCCATCTCATTTCCAGAAAAATGAGTGGAAATCATTTTTGTTTTCTGCATAATATTAAGAAATAACGGTTCTACCACAGTGCTTAGGTCCCATATTTTGTCACCATCAGGAACAATGTCAACCGATCCGTTGAAAAATTTTTTTCGGGTTTATCGGATATAAAGTCAAACTTCGAATTTTTTCTCTCATTTCCAGAAAAATGAATGGAAATCATTTTTGTTTTTTGCATGATATAAGGGAATAATGGTTCTACTACAGTGCATAGGTCTCATATTTTGTCACCATCAGGAACAATGTAAACCGAGCCGTTGAATAATGTTCTTGGAATTAATCGAATAAAAATTCAAACTTCGCGTTTTCCGTCTCATTTCCAGAAAAATGAGTGGAAATCATTTTTGTTTTCTGCATAATATGAAGGAATAATGGTTCTACCACACTGCATAGGTCCCATATTTTGTCACCATCAGGAACAATGTCAACCGATCCGTTGAAAAATTTTTTTCGGGTTTATCGGATATAAAGTCAAACTTCGAATTTTTTCTCTCATTTCCAGAAAAATGAATGAAAATCATTTTTGTTTTATGCATAATATAGGGGAATAATGGTTCTACCACTGTGCATAGGTCTCATATTTTGTCACCATCAGGAACAATCTCAACCGAGCCGTTGAATAATGTTCTTCGGGTTAATCGGATAAAAATTCAAACTTCGCGTTTTCCCTCTCATTTCCAGAAAAATGAGTGGAAATCATTTTTATTTTTTGCATAATATAGGGGAATAATAGTTCTACCACAATGCATAGGTCCCATATTTTGTCATCATCAGGAACAATGTCAACCGATCTGTTGAAAATTTTTTTTCGGGTTTATCGGATATAAAGTCAAACTTCGAATTTTTTCTCTCATTTCCAGAAAAATGAATAGAAATCATTTTTGTTTTTTGCATGATATAAGGGAATAATGGTTCTACTACAGTGCATAGGTCTCATATTTTGTCACCATCAGGAACAATGTAAACCGAGCCGTTGAATAATGTTCTTGGAATTAATCGAATAAAAATTCAAACTTCGCGTTTTCCATCTCATTTCCAGAAAAATGAGTGGAAATCATTTTTGTTTTCTGCATAATATGAAGGAATAACGGTTCTACCACAGTGCATAGGTCCCATATCTTGTCACCATCAGGAACAATGTCAACCGATCCGTTGAAAAATTTTTTTCGGGTTTATCGGATATAAAGTCAAACTTCGAATTTTTTCTCTCATTTCCAGAAAAATGAATGGAAATCATTTTTGTTTTTTGCATGATATAAGGGAATAATGGTTCTACTACAGTGCATAGGTCTCATATTTTGTCACCATCAGGAACAATGTAAACCGAGCCGTTGAATAATGTTCTTGGAATTTAGAAAGTTTTGGAATTCAAAACATATGTTCATCTTCTTTAAGAGCAATAATGAATCTTCACCACCTTGTTCATAAGGAGGTTTGGAACGGATTCTCACGTTTTGTCTGTAAATGGGTACCTGACAATATTTTATTTTAGAGTGACAATAGAACTACATTATAATAATCCGACAATTTCTGATACCCACATTTGGCGGCTCACTGAACTTTTTTTATGGAGTCAAAATATAAGACCTGCTTATTGTGATAAAACCATTATTTCCTCATAGTATGCAAAATCAAAAAATGATTTCCACTCATTTTTCTAGAAATGAGAGGAAAATTTCGAAGTTTGAATTTTTATCCGATAAACCTGAAAAAAATTTTTCAACGGCTCTGTTGACATTGTTCCTGATGGTGACAAAATATGGGACCTATGCACTGTGGTAGAACCATTATTCCCCTATATTATGCAAAAAACAAAAATGATTTCCACCCATTTTTTTGGAAATGAGAGGGAAAACGCGAAGTTTGAATTTTTATCCGATTAACCCGAAGAACATTATTCAACGGCTCGGTTGAGATTGTTCCTGATGGTGACAAAATATGATACCTATGCACTGTGGTAGAACCATTATTCCCCTATATTATGCAAAAATAAAAAATGATTTTCATTGATTCTTCTGGAAATGAGAGGCAAAATTAAACGTTCAATTATTAATCCGATATTTGGAGTGGAGAGAATATGTTACATTACTATTATATCCAGGAAAGATGGGCAGGGGACAAAACTGATTCACCCTGATTATTCTGAGATATTAATTTTTATGTGCTTTAATATAACATGGATCATACGTATCAATTCTGTTTACAATGTGAAGTACTAGTACCGAGTACCGACGTTCGCACGGGGACCATTTACAGTTACGATTGCACTAAAATGAGACGAGGGCGCACGCCACTGAGAGCGCTTATCGGCGAACTGGCCGCTGAGTACTCGGCGTAAAGTGGCCGCCAACTTCACACACGTCCCCATTAGAGTGTTGATTCTTTCAGTTGGATTTCATGAAAATGATAGGAAAACCTTTTTTTCGTTTTCGAGTCATGCACTCGTCATCGATATAATTACGTCGGGCAATGTAATTCCAAATCATAATTGAATAGTTCGCGGGTCCTTCTACACTTTTTTTGAAAATATTTTTCAACCAAAAGTCGATTTTTCGAAATATCCGATTAATTCTCGAATTGTTTATAACGTATTTTTAATAAATCGATGAAATAACGTCGGGCAATGTTATTTTGAATCAATATCGAGTTGTTCGCGGGTCCTTATATTCTTTTTTGAAAATATTTTTTACCCAAAAGCCGATTTTTCGAAATATCCGATTAATTCTCGATTTGTTCATCACGTATTTTGGATGAATCGATATAATAACGTCGGACAATGTAATTTCAAATCAATATTGAATAGTTCGCGGGTCCTTTTACTCTCTCTTTGAAAATATTTTTCAACCAAAAGTCGATTTTTCGAAATATCCGATTAATTCTCTCATTGTTTATCACGTGTTTTAAATAAATCGATGCAATAACGGCGGGCAATGTTATTTCAAATCAATATTGAATAGTTCACGGGTCCTTTCACTCTTTTTTTGAAAATATTTTTTAACCAAAAGTCGATTTTTCGATATATCCGATTAATTCTCGGATTGTTTATCACGTATTTTGAATAAATCGATGCAATAACGTCGGGCAATGTAATTTCAAATCATTATCGAATAGTTCGCGGGTCCTTTTACTGTTTTTTTGAAAAATTTTTCTTGTTTTTCAGAGTCTTCACAATTTGAATTACGTCTCCTCTCAGGACTGGATAAAAGAAAGAAAAAAGTGTTCATTGAAAGTGTAGATGTGGTGCAAACCTGAGTCACAGAATCACCAAAGTGATTCGATATACTGGCCTGCGCAATGGAACTGAAATAATTTGCAAATAAATTGGCAGTTTTAGTTTTATTCGTGGATGAATTAATGGCATTTTGATAAAATTAACATTTTGTTTTTGTTAACAAATTCCTAAAATCAGTCTTAGCTTGCTTGTAAATTCCAAATGATTCTCTTGATCTCAAATTTTTGTTAAGTCAATTTAAATTCTTCAAATTTATACTGAGTTTCCTAATCTCATCATTTATCCAGTTCTTATTCATTTCATTTGGGGATCTAGAGTGAATCATGGGACAACTTAAGTCTAGGCAATATTCAACAGTTTCAAAAAAAGCTCTGAAGCATACATCAATATCAGGACTCAAGAAAATATTATCAAAGGATACAGTTTCCATAAACAGAGCAAGATTATTCAATGAACGAGGCGATACATTTCTGACAAATCCTCGCTCATGAACTGTTTTCTCGTTTACAGTTGCTTCATTTACATAATCCAAGACAATGACTTTGTGATCACCTAAATGACCCTCAAAAGTTCTAGAGTTGAAGGACTCTGTCGGTGCATTCGTCAGAATATAGTCAATTTTGGATACAGATTTTACATTGTTAACATGAATATATACTCTAGCACGATCTGAGGAAGTAACCCTCAAATCAAAACATTGAATTAAATCGTTAAGAAGTTGCTTACGTGGACAAGTTGACATTAAATGATTGATATTGAGATCACCACACAAAAATATAATGTCAGCTAATTTGAAACAGTGCTGCAAAAAAAAGGATAATCTCTCAAGAAAGAGGTCAAAGTCACTATCTGGTACTCTATAAGCACTCATGAAACAATATTTCCTGCCATAGCAATTCACTTTCACACCGCAGAATTCAATTTGCTTTTCAACGGACATTTTAGAGATGCCAACATCACTCACCAATAGGTCAGCTCTAGCAAAAAGAACAGTACCACCATGTCCATAATTGAGGCGGCAGTATGACGCTGCTTGCACATAACCACATATACAAAAGGAACTTAATTTTTCGGCGCTGCACCAATGCTCGACAATACTAACAATTGACGGGCGCTCTTCCGCAAGGAGAAACTCCAAGTTGACCATTTTGTTGCATATGGATTGGACATTAACATGCATCACTCGGAATGAATCGGATTCATTATATCTTTGTATTTCCTGTTTCGGTTCAGGAAAAAATAATTAACACTAGCATTTTTGGGCCAATTGTCAGCATTTTTAACTTTGTCAAATTCAGTGATAGGTATGAGCACTTTGAAGGAAGCATATGGTTCGGGATATCTAGATTGTATCTGTTCACATTCAACACTTGTAAAGTTTTTATTCAGGAATGGTTTAAGGTCATCAGTCGAAGTATCAGGTCTAAGCCTAGAAACATGAAGAGCCCTCTTTTTTTCGATTCCGAGAACTGTAGTAGATTCAGCAGAGTTTCCAATAACCAGTGCCGCACGAGTCTTCCTCGAGGATTTTCTAGGAGGCACCGTCCTCCATTCATTTACTTTCGAGCCACTTGATATATTATTGATGGAACTTTTAATCTTGCCTTCAGCATCAGCAACAGCAATGTTCATCTCATGGAGAGTAATTTTCTCGCGCTGACGCTGGGAATACCCTGTATTGGTTGTATTCGAAGTCTTCAAGGCATCTCCAGATGAAATTGTATTATCTTTAGTTATCGGATTCGCTGCATGAGTAATATTGCTATCGACCACAGCATCTTGATTTACATGAATGTTATAATTTCTCTTATCACATCGGATGCATATTTTACTATCTTTTATCGAAATTTCATTTTCCAAAACTGAAATTTTGTATTTTAATAACACTGCATTTTCTTCTAAGAGACGATTTTTGCTCTCAAGTTCATGAATTATTTTCAATGAAAGATCATGATGAGAAGTGTTTTCAGTGATGTCTATATTAGAATCATAATTATTAGCACTCTCGAGTATGTCATCTTCACTGGATTTAATACTGATGTTATCAAATGCTATCTCTTCATCACAACATCTTTTCATCTTTTGGGCACAACTTCGGTGATACATTTTGGGGCAAATCTTGCACTTTGCACCACTTTTCACGACGGAATTTTCACATCCGCTGCACTTAGACGGGTAAATACGCGATACAATATCCATAACGTCTGGTTTCGTCGACGTATGCTGAACGAATGACATGCTCCCTATAGTGTAAGGCGGTCATATTCCCAGGACAAATGTGTAGATCTCTGCGCCTGTTGAAACATATCCCGGCCCATACCATAACACTACCCCCTCGGAATGTATGGACTTTTTGGACATAGCGACGATTACGGGGTATGCGTGGGATTGTCCATACCTACCCTTATTCTTCGAGAATCTGAAAATCGTCCTTATCTGGATTCATCAGTGAAAAGGACACTACGCCATTGATCGTTCCAATTGATATGTTGCCTTGTCCATTCCAGTCTTTGACGCTTATGGTCACGTGTTAATGGAACTCCTCTAAATGGACGTCTAGAACCTAGATTCACCTCTCTCAAACGTCGTCTGTTGGTTTCGATGGAAACTTGGACCCCATCTGCATTTTGAAGAGTATTCCGTAGCATTCTACACGTAGATGTAGGGTTTCTTCTCGCCGAAACGGTGATAAAACGATCCTGAGCAGGTGTTGTTTTTCGTCACCCACCAAGCCTTGGTCTTTCCAACACGGAATCTGTCTCCCTGAACCTATTCCAAAGTCGAGATATCACTCTTTGGCTGACTTGGAGCCTTTACGCTACAAAAACCTGATTTAGGCCACCCTGTAGCATTCCGATAGCCCTATTAGCCTCAGCGTTTGTTAATTTACGTCTTGGCATTTCCAGAAAACTCGTTTCAAATCGAAGCCGTTGATAAACTAAAATAAGAACATTCATGAAGCGTATGCAAAGAACCAAACTTCAGAAAAAAAGCGACCAAATTGACGAAATGTCTCATACTAATTTTTATTGGATCGATTCAAGTTGTTATTGAGTTTTAAATGATTTTACAGCGATTTTCTCGAAGATTACATTCTTTTAAAAACGATTGAATACGATATCCCTAACTCTTGTGGAGCAGTATAGTTCAAAAGCCAAAATCGGTTTTTCTTTTAAATATATCTAACGTATAATAGTTATTTAATCAACTAGTTTATTAATGACAGCGATTAATGGTCGAAATATTTTAACGCGTGAGCGGAGCGAGACCATTAATCGCTGAATTAATAAACGAGTTGATTACAAGATTTTTCCGCCGACCTCATCAGGAATTGAATATAAATTCTGGATCGAAACAAATTTTTATTTTGCATGATATACAAATTTGACGTAATACAAATTTCTATGTTCATTTCGATATATTAATATTTATGCTCCCTATAGAACAATTCGAAAAATTCATAGAGGGAATATTGGACATGTTGTGACATTCTGAATAGTTTACATTTATTTCATTTCTATAATGTCCGATAAGGAACGTGTGGATGAAGTGGAGGTTGAAGAATTATTTACTTTGGAACTATTATAACATAAAATTTTTTCTGCAGTTTCTATTTTATTCTGAATGGAGTTTTCAATATACCCTTCTGCAACAGAAGTTGATTTCCAACCAACAAGTCTTTTGATGGCTGAAAAATCTGCACCACTGTCAGAAAGAATAGACGCAGAAGAACGCCGAAAACAGTGACCTGTATACAAATGTGGTTGCTCTAATTTAGGAAAGTTTGCAATCATTGACGGTAATTTAGAAAATGTATTAATTCCAACTGGTTGTGTTGAGCATTTATAGTTCTTATAATAAAATTACGAAAAGCACTGCCGTGAAGGCAGGAGCTTTTGACCTCTCGTACATCCACCTTGTAGATAGATTCGCATTTTCCAGTATTAGAAATCAATTGAAGGAATTTTCGACAGCTGTCAAAAATATTCTGAAATTCAGGCGAAACTCCTGACTTCATGTCAGTGCTTCAGCTGACCAATTTTTTTTCGATAATTCACTAGAATTTTCTATGGTATCTATGGTCTTGGTGATGCGATTTTGACAAAATTTCGCATGTATTTTGAATACATTATTCTTCAGCTAGGTGCAAAATTTCATTCCAATTCAATAGGTAGTTTCGAAATATAAGGAAAAAAATATTTTGAACGCCCATATTCACGGAACCCCTAGTCTAATTTTGCTCATTAATGAACGTGACCGCGATATTTGCGATCCAAACCCACCGTGAAAATTTCAAATTCCTAGGCCTTTCCGTTCAAAAGTTACAATTTTCTATGATTTCTATGGTTCTGGTCATGCGATCTGGACAAAATATTGCTTTAATATATCATTCTCGATTGAAATACAAAATTTCATCTCGATCGAATCCATAGTCTCGAAATTATCGAAAAAACAAAATTTTAAACGATCGTATTTACGGAACCCCTAGTATAATTCTGCTCATTGATAAACGTGAACGCAACATTTCAGATCCACCCCTATCCTGAAAATTTCAAGTCCCTAGGCCTTTCCGTTCGAAAGTTATGATTTTCTATGGTTTCTATGGTTCTGGTCATGTGATCTGTAGAAATGTAGCTTGAATATATCATTGTCCATTAGTATACAAAATTTCGTTACGATTGAATCTGTAGTTTTGAAATTATCAAGAAAACTAAATTTCAAACGACCATATTTACGGAACCCCTAGTATAATTTTGCTCATAGATGAACGTGATCACAACATTCGAGATCCACACCTTTCTTGAAAATTTCAAGTTCCTAGGCCTTTCCGTTCAAAAGTTACAATTTTCTATGGTTCCTATGGTTCTGGTCATGTGATCTGGACAAAATTTTACATGTCGCTTGAACACCTCATTCTCCATTTGAGTGCCAAATTTCATCTTGATCGAAAATGTAGTTTTCAAGTAATCAGGAGAACAAACCTTTGGACGGCCATATTTACGGAACCCCTGGTGAAATTTGACCCATTAACGAACTCATCCGAGGCATTCGGGAACTGAACCCACACTGAAAATTTCAAGTCTCTAGGTTGTTCCGTTCGAGAGTTATCGTGCTTACGGACGGACGGACGGACAGGTTCGAATTTTCCGACGGAATCGTCATCAGTGAGTCGAATGAGACCATTTTCGGCTCAAAATTCGAAAAATACAGACATCGTTACGAAATGATATAGCCCTCGTGTAAGTAGTACGAGCGCCCAAAAAACGAAAAATCTTTCGTGTGGAGTGTGAGCTGGCCTGAAGGATATATATTTCTTTATTATGTTTAAAAGTGTATGCTCATCATTATCCACCACAGTGAATATCCTGTTCGAATGTGTTTTCGATGAATTCACTGTCACCAAAAATTTCGATCCCATATCTTGTACATCCTTTCTCTGCAACCTTAACAATTCATCTTTTCTCAATGCACCCGCTAATCTGAATATCAAAGCGACCTAAAAACCAAACAATGATAGTTATTTTATAACGAGATAATGAGAATAAGTTGGAATAACGATTCAATTGAGTTTTATTTTTACCTTCGACATCAAGAAATCACCATCAGGAACATTCGCTATGAACTCTCTCACATGTTCTTTTTCGAGAACTTTTGATTTTTTTGGGATATAGGTATCCCTCTCTTTTCCGTTTAATTAACATCGCCAGTTTTTGGTATCTCCTTATATCAGTATTGTCTTTCACATTTAGTATTTATTTCAGCATCGAATATTTTGGCCATAAACTTGCTAGATGCCCCTTTTCTGCAATACCCGTGAAGTATGCTAACAAAACCGTTTCCGTAAAGTTCCAAACCTTCTTGTCCTTGCACGAAGATCTGAATTCAGCATAGGTTTTCTCATATAAATGAGCTTTTATTCTATGGTCGACGGAAAAGTAAATTTACGTATGTATCTGAAATTTTTCATTGAGAATCAGTTCATAGCTATTTCGTCTATATTATTCTCGATTAGAAGTCTATACGCTCCATTAGAGTGTTGATTCTTTCAGTTGGAATTCATAAAAATGATAGGAAAACCTTTTCTTCGTTTTCAAGTCATTCACTCGGAATATATAAATCTAATATATTCATTTCTTCAATAATTTTTCAGTCTTTTGAATTTGATGGTTGATCAATATCAAGAATTTTAACTCCGCCTGTATTATCGCTGGGTGCATTGAGCAACCCAGTGGTTATGCTGCTGGTCCTAAGCCCGGAAAAGGGATGAAGGTTACCAGGTCAGGCTAGCTCCCTGACCGATGTAAAAATTGTTGCGGCTCAAAGAACCGCCACTCTGTCTCGGAATAGGACCGAATAGGGTGAGGGTCGGGTTAGAGTCGTTTAGAGTTGGGTTAAGGATTGGTTAGAGTCGGGTTAGGGTAGTTAGGGCAGGACTGGAGTCGATTAGAGTTGGGTTAGGGTCGGGTTAGAGTCTGGTTAGGGTCGGGTTAGAGTCTGGTTGGGGTTGGGTTAGAGTCTGGTTCGGGTCGGGTCAGAGTCTGGTTCGGGTCGGGTCAGAGTCGGTTAGAGTTGGGTCAGGGTCGGGATAGGAATATGTTGATGTTAATAATAATAGTTCCACTCATTATATAGTTTACTACAATATAACTTCATAACTACAACTTCAAATAACCAAGTATGATTGCAACTTCTGAAAAGGAAGAACCAATAACTAAATTCTGGAAAAAATAAGGAGCGGAGAAATTCCTGAGAGCAGCAGAACTGATCCTACGTTGACGACTTCCTCTCCGTTGCCCACAGCAGAGAAGACGCGCCAAAAATCAAACAAGAAATGAAAACGCTGCAACGAAAGAGGAGATTCAATATTCGAAAATAGAAAAGCATAATAATCAGACATATGGGAAAATAGGATGCAGCAGCTCGCATAGAAATCTGGACAGCGTGGGACAAATTCACAGAAGAATTGCCAATTATAGAAATCCTCCAACTACCGCAGGATTCCAGGAGAGTGGTTACGCTCCGGAAAAGGGATCAGAAGACTCACAACCAAAGTTTGTGAACTTCCAGTGGAACAAGAAGTCGTAGAAAACGATGAGACTGTCAAAATCGATTTTGCGCGTGTGAAATGAGTGCGGCAGGGATGAGACATAAACTACCTCCTGGATTCTACGTGGAACATTTAGGCAAAGCGAGGGGAGAGGGGAGTTAAAATTATCAACACCGTTTTCTCTCGATCAACTGCAATTGAACTGAGACAGTTTCAACAGAACTGTTGAGGAATTTCAAGAACTATGCACAGCTTAGCAACTATCGAAGACGAATCACTGTCACTTGCTCATCGACTGCATCCAGAAGAGGAATATTAGGCGAATTAATGACATCCATGTTCGGCGTGTACGGCGAAATCTATCGCGATATAGACGATTTTCAAGAAAACCAACAACACATCGTTGACGTCACCAATCATGAGAAGAAACTGATGTGAAATTCAGCGAAGACATATCGATCATCAACGAAATGCCCTTATAGTACAAGGATGTTGAATAAAACAGCATCAATCTCCAAATCATTCAGAATTACCAACTTGCTGCGAACTATTCGAAAAAAGGCGACAAAAAATACAAGAAGATCATAAATATCATCGTCAGGACAACATCCCGGATTTGCTTTCTCCAATTGAACTAGCAAAATTGATCCAGAAGGCTGAAGCGACTATTCTATCAGATATGCACATATTGCTCCAACCTATGGACACATTCTTCTGCATTATTCAAAAACAGAACTTCGACATGATCAAGGTGTTCGCCGTTCCGGTTAAGAAGAGCGAAAACATTTTCATAGCACCAAAAGTATTCGATGGCCTTCTTGTAGTGGAGTACAACAGCCAAGAATACTTCGAATTAAATGATCAGGAAATCATAGAAGCCGAGAGAGGGTCAATACATTTATAATCCTGGAATGGTTAAGAACATGGAGCAGCATCCGAACTGCGTTATCCAAAGCATCTACCAGAAAAATGGGAAATTCGAGTTTGAACTCTCCCACATGTTAGTCAAAAAAGAAAGAACTACTCGAGCCAAATACTTGGATGACAAGGAATCAACAATTGATGGAACTGGCACCATTCAAATCCGAAGCCTAAGCCTATGCCCTACCCAACCAGGTTATCACCGTCGCCGACGTTTTGATGAAAGAGTGGATATGTCGATTCGGTATTCCATTGGAGCTGCACTTAGACCAAGGCAGGAACTTCGAATCCAAAGTATTTCAAGAAATGTGTCAATTGCTGAACATCAATAAGACAAGGACCAAGGCGCTTCATCCGCAGTCCGATGGAATGGTGGAGCGAACAGAACAACCAACCGCTACTTGTCCAAGGTTGTCTCTGACCATCAAAGAGACTGGGACCAGTATCTTCATTTGTTCCTGATGGCCTATCGATCTGCAGTACATGAATCAACTGGCCAAACTCCTGCTAGTATCGTAATGGGCCGAGAACTTCGACTCCCATGTGACTTGCGGTTTGGGATACCACCGGGACAAGACACTGCCGGAGAGGAGTATGTCGGCAACTTGAGACAGAGAATGGACGATATCCACGAACGAGTCCGGTTAAACATCCAGAGCGCCAGCGATGAAATGAAGCAGACGTACGACATCAAGTTCGAGGCTGAGGCTTCCAGGATGGTGACCTGGTTTGATTGCACAAGCCCAAACGTAGTCGTGGACTGTCGCCGAAGTTGCAGAACTCTTGGCGATAGGCGATAGGCTGGACTGAACAATCATAAGAAGTATGTTGGTGACAATATTCAAATCCAGCGGCGTCGAAATTTTGGTTTGCTTCGACGACCAACATGAAGATCGTGGAGTGTCATTTCCATCGAACTTCGCGATGCAGATATGGAGAGTCGTGCAGGTATCGTCACACGTCTCACGTCCGAGGATGACATTTCGGGACGAAATGTCTTCAAGAAGGGGGCAATGTAACGATTTTATGCCGGACCTGTCGCCTTCTAGAACCGAATAGAACGGCCGGGACTCTTCGAGAATATACCAGAAACGACGAGACGCCTCGACAGCCTTCTAGAGTGTTTCCTTCCACTATATAAGTCGACATCGGTCCTAAGAGAAGACAGTATTGGACTTATAGCGCGCGTGGAAATAAATGATTGAGTGTTGAAATAAATTAGTATTAGTGTAATAAGTGAACTGTAAATAAATTATTTAAGAAGAACTTGGACAAGATTAATTACATTGGTGTCAGGAGTGCGATTTTTTTTTATAAGTGCTCGCGGCTTGAATAGCTGATTCGCGGAAAATGAATTTATTGAACTTTCAACGTGAAACAGACTGGTTTTATTTCGTTCAAAGACAAAATGATGAGAAAAGTGCATCTTGTGGACTTGAAAGTCTCGGAATTGAAACAGGAACTGGAGGAAAGAGAGCTAGAAACCACGGGTAAAAAGTTAGTCCTTCAAAAAAGACTCGCAGAAGGACTTGTACAAGAAGGTGAGGACCCCGAGACATTTTTATTCGAAGTTCCCGAAGTTGATTCGAGTTCGATAATGAATAAACTCGAGGAAACTCTGGAAGAAAATTCTAGAAGCTTGAAAGAAGATCTCCAAGAGAAGTTTCAAGAGACAACCAAATCCCTGAAAGAAGATCTGGAAGAAAAGTTTCTAGAGACTACTAAATCTTTGAAAGATCTAGAAGAGAATTCCAGAAATCCGGAAGAAAAGTTGGTGGAAACTCTGGAAGAAAAGTTTCTAGAAACCTCTATAAACCTGGAAGATAGGCTCCTGGAAATCACGGAAGGCCTAAAACAGGAAATTTGTGGTGTAGAAGAAAGAGTAGAGGCAGAGATAGATAGATTCGAGAAAGAAATGGACAAAATGAGGAAAACCATCAATAGGCTGGAAAAACGAGTCAATGCTGCGCAAACCACGGACAAGGTCAACGGGAAGTCAACGCTGAACCTGAAGAAGGGTATGCAGGATTTCAAGGTCGATTCTGGAATTACAATGCTGTCCATGAATCCGCCCCAGTTTGACGGAAAAAACTCCATGGGCAAATTACCGCCGCCAATTCGAAGCAGCGGCCAAAGCAAACGAATGGAACGCAGAGGAAAAACCTGTAGCACTCACATTGGCATTTGTGACGTAAACTTTGAGGGAGCTGGTCACAAGGCAATTAGGCTCGCGGCTACACTCAGGGGAGATGGGAGTGAGTGGATGAGGAAATGGAAAAGGGCGCCAGGTAGAGATATGCCTGCCTATTGAAAAGGAAACAAAGCTGCGTACCCCTCTACCAGAGTAGCAGTAAACATATTTACTCAAAGGTTTAATTTGAATGATTTAATGAAAATAACTTGCAGTGGTTGATGAGTACAAGGCGAAAGAAAGAACATAAACAACGGAAATCATTAAATCGGGAGCCAGACGGACTCTCGATAACTACCCTAATACCTTTACTAACTTGTACCTGAATCGATACTGACAAAACTTTAATCAGCCCAACTTGGCTAAGTTCAATAACGGTGGTTCGATAACACAATACAGCCAAAAGAATTGGTTAACAAAAATAATCCTGAAGGGATACACTGGTACCGTGCTGGTACCCAAACGCAATTTGTGAAGTGCACCCCACTATAACTGCTAACAAGCTTATAACAGTTATAACTAACCAACAAAATTATACCACTTAATTACAAGTTATCACCCGATAAGCGGTATGATCTTCCAGTCAGTGGTTACCTTAACCCATAAGCCCGTTCCCACGTAGAATTCACAGTGCAGTGCCAGCACCCAGACAATGCTTGTACGAAGAGGGACTCGAAAAAGAGACGCTTGGATACTTCGAACAGTTGACTCGAAAGGCAGTCGTACACTTGAACAGCCTACACTTAAACGCCGTATACTTGAAACTTCCTACTTGAATGTCGTACACGTTGAATATAGCCACCGCCGTATACGTGAATCTCCTTGATTGCCGCCGTACACGTGAAACCTAATAAAGAAATATAAGACATGGTTCTTACTATAAAAATGATCTCATACCTCTAAGTTGTTGTTCGAGGGAATTGAAGCAAGATGTAATCAGTTCTTCGTGGAAAGTCAAACAGGAAATTCTTTATCAACACAATTGTCGCTATAGAAACCTAATAAAAGATGTTCAGACAGTGGTTCAAGGAAAAAAAGGACATTCTTACCTCTTAGATGTCCAAGAGTTAATTTGTAAGAACAGCGGAAAAATATCGAACGTTAATCCCAGAAATATTCCGGTAAACCTCACAGGAATGCTTCAAATTGAAGTTATAATCGCCTACACAAGGATGATTTAAAATCACTAATTCTCCAATTCAAGACTCCAACACGTTTTCAATATCTTAACCAACAATATCCGTTCACAGAATATCGCCTTGACACCTCATTACCAAAGGTGACACAGAGATACCAACTGTCGAACTTGATAACTAAGAAAAAGAAGAATGAAATAATTCGGAAATTATTGGATAATGCTTTTTGGCAATTTCCATCGAGATGTTTTACTTACTACAAATTCACGGTAACGACCACAAGTCCGGAAATCATATGTAGAGGCCAAAATTTCTTACTCGTGATATAAAACTAACGACAATGACAATGACTCCACAGTTAACCTCACAAATTCCAAAACAAAACAATTTGAAGAGACGAAGTCCGCCAATTCCAGCGCATTACATTAGTGAGATAATAAATATATAATGTACCAGAAGGGATGAATTCAAACATTGAAAATACAAATGCTAGCGTTATGTGGGATTTCGTAACTTTCCCTAGTGCATGGTGGAAATAAACAATGCTGTGGAATCATAACGTTACACATTACGAGGAGAAGCGACAGATATTCTGCAGACCCTCACCGCCCATGAACAGGAGGACTATGACCAGCTGATAAAACATCTAGAACTACGGTTTGGCCAGCCTCATTTTGAGTTACCACTGCCAGCTGAAAAATCGTTACCAGAAATCAGGCGAGTCTTTACAGGAATTCGAAGCTGATATTGCACGCCTGGTGCGTCTTGCATATCCGGCCATACCGGAGAACGTAATGGAGCGATTGGCGGTTCAAGCATTCTTGGATGGACTTCGTGACCAAGAAACTCGACAAGCGTTGACACTAGCCCGACCATCACATCTCGTAGACGCACTGGCACGCGCTTTGGAGTTCGAGGCGGCAAAGCAAGTCCTGTAGAGGTCAAGGCAAAGTCCGCATGATTGAGGAAGATTCACAGGAGCCTGCTGGCCTGGAAGCTGCCATGAGAAAAGTAATAAATGAAGTGCTACCTGGAAAAGGACAGATAAAATGTTGGAACTGTGGAAAAATCGGACATGTGCGTAGAAATGCCCGACGTTCAAGGAATCGACACAGACGCAGGAAAACTAAAAAGGGTCGATGAGGAGGGGCAATCTTCGACCTGTAGCCAGCTACTGTATATGGTGAGCTGCCAGTTGAACTGGTTTTGGGTAACACTAGAGTGAAACATCAGGCACTAGTAGCGAACATCGAAGACGATGCGATCATTGGGATGGACATCATGAACTCAAGAGGCTTTGAGTTGAATTTCAAGGATGGCGTCTTACGTGTCAACGGAGAGGAGCTGGTGCTTCATGGAAGAAGTGGGGAGAAGATCCGTGTCGTTTTGGCAGAAGATGTAAGAGTACTTGAGAGGGCTGAAAACATTGTGCAGGCACGTCTGGACAGCAATGCAAGTAATGGAGACGTGGTCATGTTCAAGCCCAAACTTCATGATGAGGAAATGGGACGAGGGATTTCTCTAGGGAAGACCTTGCTGCGTGCTGACAAATTGGTGCCGGTAAGGGTCATGAATGTTAATTATTTCCCAGTGACCTCAAAAAAAGGGACAGTTTCAGGACATTGCTCGTCAGTTTCCTCTGTGATACGGATTTTACAAGGTACGATTAGCCAGGACAATAATCTACCAACGGAATTGGAAAAGTTAGTTGCCCTCTTTTCCAAAGGCCAAGAATTCGATAAACAGCCCAAACTAAGAAACTTGGTCAAGAAATACCAAGACATTTTCGATATCGGACGAGGGAAAGCACAAAATTGATATTGGGGACGCCATGACGACTCGACAAGCAGCTAGGAGACTTTCTCTTGCCAAGAAGGAGAAGGCTGACAAAATCGTCAATGATATGGGGAAAGAAGGAGTCATCGAACCATCTGACAGTCCCTGGTCCTATCCAGTCGAAGAAGAAAGACGGATCGACACGATTTTGCGTGGATTACCGACAGTTAAACAACGTCATGAAGAAAAACAGTTACCCTCTCCCGAGAATAGATGACACTCTGGACACGTTGGCTGGTTGCACGATATTCTCAACCCTTGATCTGAAGAGTGGATATTGGCAGGTAGAACTGGCTGAAGAGGATCTAGAAAAGACAGCTTCCATTGGGTCAGGATTGTGGAAGTTTACCGTCATGCCGTTCGGAGTGTGTAACGCCCCGGCCACATTCGAAAGATTGATGGAGACGGTGTTGAAGGGACTTCCTTGGAGGACATGTCTGGTATATCTCGACGATATAATTATGTTCGGCAGATCATTCGAGGACAACGTGAAAAACCTGGAGGAGGTCTTTCAGAGACTAAGAAACTCTGGACTGAAACTGAGCCCTAAGAAATGTCATCTGTTTCAAAAAGAAGTACGATACCTCGGTCACGTTGTTTCTGGAAAAGGAGTAGCAGTGGATGACCAGAAGATTAAAGCTGTTAAGGAATGGCCCATACCAAAAGACCTTCACCAGCTCCGAAGTTTCCTTGATTTGTGCACATATTATCGTAGATATGTGCTGGGTTTCGCCAACATCGCTAAACCAGTGACCAAGCTCACGGAAGGTCGAACAAAGTTTCAGTGGTCTGAGGAATGCCAAGATTCGTTCAAGAAGCTGAAAGGAGCTTTGATCAACGCACCTGTTCTGAGCTATCCCCTACCAAACGGAAAATTCATTCTGGACACGGACGCTAGCAACGTAGGACTAGGAGCTGTTCTATCTCAGATGCAGGAGGGACAGGAGAGAGTGATTGGTTATTTTGGCAAGACACTCAGCAAACCAGAACGCACTTACTGCGTGACCAGGCTGGAGCTTTAAGCCGTCGTTAAGGGAGTAGAACACTTCTACAAGTATGTTTATGGGAGAAGATTCTTGTTAAGAACTGACCATGCAGCTCTCAAATGGCTCTTGCAATTCAAAAATCCTGAGGGTCAAGTGGCAAGATGGAACGAGAGACTTCAAGAGTTTGATTTCGAGATCGAACATCGAGCCGGAACTAGCCATAAGAATGCAGACGCCTCATCGAGGAGACCATGACCAGATGACTGCTCCCATTGCAGAAGAAAAAGAAGCAACACTTTGTTGAACCAAAGCGGTAGATGACAACTGGAATGACAGCGATATTCAGAAAGACCAAGGGAAAGATCCAGAACTTGGTTTAGTCATCAGCTGGAAAAGGTGCAATCGAAGACCATCATGGCAGTAAATTGCAGGTTACTCGCCAGCTGTCAAATCCTTTTGGTCCCAATGGAATTCTTTCACTCTGGACAATGGGGTACTGAAGCGTGTATTGGAATCCGAAAATGTTGGTGCAGACCAACGCCAGATAGTTATACCCAGCATTCGAAGACAGGAAGTGCTTCGTGAAATCCATGACGCGGTCGCCGAAGGACATCTGGGGATGAAGATGACCTTGCAGAAAGTGAGGCGACGGTTCTACTGGGCTAGTTGCCGAGATGATGTTCAGGACTGGTACAGAAAGTGCGCTGTATGTGCTGCTAGCAATGGACCGCGAATACGACCAAAGGCTCCGATGCGCCAGTACAATGTAGGCAGCCCATTCGAGAAAATCGCCATCGACATTGCCGGCCCGTTTCCCGAATCAGACCATGGAAATAAATACATCCTGGTGGCAATGGATTATTTCTGTAAGTGGGCCGAAGCTTATGCCCTACCCAACCAGGAAGCTATCACCGTCGCCGACGTTTTGATGAAAGAGTGGATATGTCGATTCGTTGTTCCATTGGAGCTACACTCAGACCAAGACAGGAACTTCGAATCCAGACTATTTCAAGAATTGTGTCAATTACTGAACATCAACAAGACAAGGACCACGGCGCTTCATCCGCAGTCCTATGGATTGGTGGAGCGGATGAACAGAACAATCAACCGCTACTTGTCCAAGGTTGTCTCTGACCATCAAAGAGACTAGGACCAGTACCTTCATTTGTTTCTGATGGCTTATCGATCTGCAGTACATGAATCAACTGGTCAAACCCCTGCTAGTATCGTAATGGGCCGAAAACTACGACTTCCATGTGACCTGCGATTTGGGATACCACCGGGACAAGACACTGCGGGAGAGGACTATGTCAGCAACTCGAGACAGAGAATGGACGGTATCGACGAACAAGGCCGGTTAAACATCCAGAGCGCCAGCGATAGAATGAAGCAGACGTAGGACATCAAGGCCGAGGCTGGAGGGTTTCAGGATGGTGACCTGGTTTGGTTTCACAACCCCAAACGTAGTCGTGGACTATCTCCGAACTTGCAGAACTCTTGGGAAGGTCCGTTTAAAATCATGAAAAGGATAAACGACCTTATCTACCGAATTCAGAAGCCACCACGAGGGAAACCAAGGGTCGTTCACTTCAATCGATTGGCCCCTTACGCTGGAAATCACGACCAAGTAGGCACCCTCAAACCACCAGAGGATGAGATGACATATCAGAAGTTTATGTCCTTGTATTCAAACGGACAGAAAGTGCAACATGGTGTAACTAGGGAGGAGCCACGAGACCTTTTCAAGGTGCCCGCTAATTACGCTCTAGCACACTGCGTGGCAGAAGATCTACGAATATCCAGGGGCATTGCTGTTGTGTTCTCCAAGAAATTCGGTCAACTACAAACACTCCGAGAGCAGAATCCAGAAGTTGGAAGGGTGCTGCAGTTGAAACAGGGCGAAAGAAACATCTTCTACATAGTTACCAAGAAGTACTTCCATGGTAAACCGTCTTATGAGGATGTCTGGAGAAGTCTCAACTAATTTAAGAGACACTATGGTAGACCAGAATCTGATGAATCTAGCCATTCCGAAATTGTCCTGTGGTCTCAATAGATTGGACTGGAGAATTATAAGGAGCATGTTGGGGACGATATTCGAATCCAGCAGCGTAGAGATTTTGGTTTGCTGTAACCATCTTCCACGCCCAATTATGAAGACCGTGGAGTGTCATTTCCATCGAACTTCGCGATGCAGATATGCAGAGTCATGCAGGTATCTTCACACTCCGAGGATGACATTTCGGGACGAAATGTCTTCAAGAAGAGGGCAATGAAACGAACTCATGCCGGACCTGTCGCCTTCTAGAACCGAATAGAACGGCCGGGACTCTTCGAGAATATACAAGAAACGACGAAACGACTGTTCCCTCTTACTATATAAGTGGACATCGGTCCTGAGAGAAGACAGTATTGGACTTACAGCGCGCGTGAAAATAAATGATTGAGTGTTGAAATAAATAAGTATTAGTGTAATTAGTGAACTGTAAATAAATTGATTAATAAGAACTCAAAAAATATTCATTACAATATATATATTTTATCAATTCTAATATGTTACAGATCATAACTAGCTTTCTTGTCAGAGAAGATAAACTCCAGAAGAAAAATGAGAGCATCAGAGTAACTAGAATAAAAAAATTAAAACAAAAAATTCATTTCATTTGGAATCTAATATCGAACCTCTATGTTATTTAGTCATTTGTCATTTTTAATCTTATATCAAACCTTCATGTTGCAGGTCAATACTAGCTATATTTTCAGAAAAGATAAACTCCAGAAAAAAAATGAGAGCATCAGAGTAACTAGAAAAAAAAAATTAAAACAAAAAAACCATTTCATTTTGTATCTAATATTAAACCTTCATGTTGCAGATCATTACTAGCTATCTTTTCAAAGAAGTTAATTTCCATAAGAAAAATGAGAGCATCAGAGTAACTGAAATAAAAAAATTAAATAAAAAATTCATTCCATTTCGAATCTAATATCAAACCTTTATGTTGCAGATCATTACTAGCTATCTTTCCAAAGAAGATGAACTCCAAAAGAAAAATGAGAGCATCAGAGTAACTAGAATAAAAGAATTAAAACAAAAAATTTATTTCATTTTGAATCTAAAATTAAACCTTCATGTTGCAGATCATTACTAGCTATCTTTTCAAAAGAAAGAGAGACAAAAAAAAATAAGAGCATCAGAGTAACTAGAATAAAAAAATTAAAACAAATAATTTATTTCATTTTGAATCTAATATCAAACCTTTATATTGCAGGTCATTACTAGCTATCTTTTCAAAGAAGATAAACGAAGAGAAAGAAGAATGAGAGCATCGGAGTAACTAGAATGAAAAAATTCAATGAAAAATGTATTTCATTTTGAATCTAATATCAAACCTTCATGTTGCAGATCATTACTAGCTATCTTTTCGAAGAAGATAAACCCCATATGAAAAATGAGAGCATCAGAGTCACTAGAATAAAAAAATTCAAACAAAAAATGTATTTCATTTTGAATCTAATATTGAACCTTCATGTTGCAGATCATTTCTAGCTATCTTTTCAAAGAGGATAAACTTCACAAGAAGAATGAGAGCATCAGAGTAACTAAAATAAAAACACCAAATAAAAAATTTATTCCATTTTGAATCTCATATCAAACCTTCATGTTGCAGGTCATTAATTACTAGCTATCTCGTTGTGGAAGATAACACAACCAAGCTCAATCCTGAAGATATTTAATATATCCAGGATGAGTGAAAGTTCCTCTTAGCCAGAAGTGGAAAAGCCGGCTACGAGAGAGGTGTTTCCCTTCTACGCTGATAGGCTGAAGTTGGGTGTTCATTGAAAAAAAAATATATAAAAAAATCAAATTTTATTTCATTTTCCCTTCTACGCTGATAGGCTGAAGTTGGGTGTTCATTGAAAAAAAAATATATAAAAAAATCAAATTTTATTTCATTTTGAATATTTCATTGATCTTAGAATGTTGCAGATCATTACTAGCTATCTTTTCAAAGAAGATGAATTCCATGAGAAGAATGAGAGCATCAGAGTCACTAGAATAAATAAAAAAATTAAAACAAAAAATTTATTCCATTTTGAATTTAATATCAAACATTTATGTTGCAGATCATTACTAGCTATCTTTCCAAAGAAGATAAACTCCATAAGAAAAATTACGAAAAGCACTGCCGTGAAGGCAGGAGCTTTTGAGCGCTCGTACATGCACCTTGCAGGTAGATTTGCATTCTCCAGTTTTAGAAACCAATTGGAAAGATTTTGACAGCTGTCAAAAAAAATTTCAAACTAACGCGAAAATCCAGACTTCACGTCTGTGCTTTGGTGACCATTTTTTCCTCGATAACTCGCTAGAATTTTCTACGGTATCTATGGTCTTGGTAATGCGATCTGGACAAAATTTCCCACGTAGTTTGAATACATTATTCTTCATATATGTGCAAAATTTCATTTCAATCCAATAAGTATTTTCAAACTTATCAGGAAAAATATAGTTTGCACGGCTATATTTACGGAACCCCTATTCTAATTTTGCTCATTGATGAAAGTGATCGCGAAATTCGCGATCCGAACCTATCCTGAAAATTTCAAGTCCCTAGGCCTTTCCGTTCGAAAGTTATGATTTTCTATGGTTTCTATGGTTCTGATCATGCGATCTGGGAAAAATGTAGTTCGAATATATCATTCTTGATTCAAATACAAAATTTCGTCACGATCAAATCGATAGTTTTGAAAAGATCAAGAAAACTGAATTTCAAACGACGATATTTACGGAACCCCTAGTCTAATTTTGCTGATTGATGAACGTGACCGTGACATTCGAGATCCACACCTACCCTGAAAATTTCAAGTCCCTAGGCCTTTCCATTGAAAAGTTATAATTTTCTCTGGTTTCTATGGTTCTGGTCATGTGAGCTGAACAAAATTTTGCATATAGTTTGAACACCTAATTCTCCATTTGAGTGCGAAATTTCACCTCGATCGAATCTGTAGTTTCGAATCAATCAGAAAAACAAAATTTCGAGCGGCTCTACTTACGGAAAAACTGGGCGAATTTCGCCCAATAACGAACTTAACCGCGGCATTCGAGATTTGAACCTACCCTGAAAATTTCAAGTCTCTAGGACATTCCGTTCGAGAGTTGTCGTGTATACGGCCGGCGGGCCGGACGGACGGACGGACAGACTCGAATTTTCCGACGGATTCGTCATCTGTGAGTCGAACATAGTCGTTTGAGACCATTTTCGGCTTAAAATTCGAAAAATACAGACATCGTGACGAAATGATATAGCCCTCGTGTAAGTAGTACGAGCGCTCAAAAATGAGAGCATCGGAGTAACTAGATCGAAAAAATTTGAACAAAAATTTTTTTTCATTTCGAATCCATTTATGTTGCAGATCATTACTAGCTATCTCTTCAAAGAAGATAAACTTCATAAGAAAAATGTGAGCATCAGAGTTTCTAGAATGAAGAAATTAAAACAAGAAATTTTTTTCATTTTGAATCTAATATTGAACCTTCATGTTGCAGATCATTACTAGCTTTCTTTTCGGAGAAGATAAACGAAGAAAAAGAAGAATGAGAGCATCAGAGTAACCAGAATAAAAAAATTAAATATAAAATTCATTTCATTTTGAATCTAATATCAAACATTTATGTTGCAGATCATTACTAGATATCTTTTTAAAGAAGATAAACTCCATAAGAAAAACGAGAGCATCAGAGTAACTAGATTGAAAAAATTCAAACAAAAAATTCATTTCATTTTGAATCTTATATTAAACCTTTATGTTGCAGTTCATTATCAGCTATTTTTTCATAGAAGATAAACTCCAGAAAAAAAATGAGAGCATCAGAGTAACTAGAATAAGAAAATTAAAACAAAAAATTTATTTCATTTTGAATCTAATATCAAACCTTTATGTTGCAGGTCATTACAAGCTATCTCGTTGTAAAAGATAACACAACCGAGCTCAATCCTGAAGGTATTTAAAATATTCAGGATGAGTGAATGTTCCCTTAGCGGGGAGTGAAAAATTCGACTGCGAGAGGCGTGTTTCCCTTCTACGCTGATAGGCTAAAGTCGGGTGTTCATTGAGAAAAAAATATATAAAAAACTCAAATTTTATTTCATTTTGAATATTTCAATAATCTCAGAATGTTGCAGATCATTACTAGCTATCTTTTCAAAGAACATAAACTCCATAAGAAAAATGATAGCATCAGAGTAACTTGATTTAAAAAATTAAAACAAAAAATTCATTTCATTTTGAATCTTATATTAAACCTTTATGTTGCAGTTCATTATCAGCTATCTTTTCAGAGAAGATAAACTCCAGAAAAAAAATGAGAGCATCAGAGTAACTAGAATAAGAAAATTGAAACAAAAATTTTATTTCATTTTGAATCTAATATTAAACCTTTATGTTGCAGATCATTACTAGCTATCTTTCCAAAGAAGATAAACTCCAGCAGAAAAATGACAGCATCAGAGTAACTAGAATAAAAAAATTAAATAAGCAATTTATTTCATTGTGAATCTAATATCAAACCTTCATGTTGCAGGTCATTAATTACTAGCTATCTCGTTTTAGAAGATAACACAACCAAGCTCAATCCTGAAGATATTTGCTATATCCAGGATGAGTGAAAGTTCCCCTTAGCCAGGAGTGAAAAAGCCGGCTACGAGAGAGGTGTTTCCCTTCTACGCTGATAGGCTAAAGTCGGGTGTTCATTGAAAAAAAATATATAAAAAATCAAATTTTATTTCATTTTGAATATTTCATTGATCTTAGAATGTTGCAGATCATATATAGCAATCTTTTCAAAGAAGATGAACTCCAGGAGAAAAATGACAGCATCAGAGTTACTAGGACAAAAAAATTAAAACAAAAAATTTATTTCATTTTGAATCTAAAATTAAACCTTTATGTTGCAGATCATTACTAGCTATCTTTTCAAAGAAGATAAACTCCATAAGAAAAATGAGAGCATCAGAGTAACTAGATTGAAAAAAATAAAACAAAAAATTCATTTCATTTTGAATCTTATATTGAACCTTTATGTTGCAGGTCATTACTAGCTATCTTTTCAGTGAAGATAAACTCCAGAAGAGAAATGAGAGCATTAGATTACCTAGAATAAAAGAATTCAAACAAAAAATTTATTTCATTTTGAATCTAATATTGAACCTTCATGTTGCAGATCATTACTAGCTATCTTTTCAAAGAAGATAAACTCCATAAGAAAAATGAGAGCATCAGAGTAACTAGAATAAAAAAATCAAAAAAAAAAAATCATTCCATTTTGAATCTAATATCAAACCTTCCTGTTGCAGGTCATTAATTACTAGCTATCTCGTTGTAGAAGATAACACAACCAAGCTCAATCCTGAAGATATTTAATATATCCAGGATAAGTGAAAGTTTCCCTTAGCCAGGAGTGAAAAAGCCGGCTACGAGAGAGGTGTTTCCCTTCTACGCTGATAGGCTAAAGTAGGGTGTTCATTGAAAAAAAAATTTATAAAAAAACCAAATTTTATTTCATTTTGAATATTTCATTGATCTTAGAATGTTGCAGATCATATCTAGCAATCTTTTCAAAGAAGATAAACTCCAGGAGAAAAATGACAGCATCAGAGTAACTAGAACAAAAAAATTAAAACAAGAAATTTATTTCATTTTGAATCTAAAATTAAACTTTCATGTTGCATATCATAACTAGCTATCTTTTCAAAAGGAAGGGAGAAAGAAGAAAAATAAGAGCATCAGAGTAACTAGAATAAAAAAATTTAAACAAGAAATTTATTTCATTTTGAATCTAATATCAAACCCTTATTTTGCAGGTCATTACTAGTATCTCTTCAGAGAAGATAAACTCCAGAAGGAGAATGAAAGCATCAGAGTACCTAGAATAAAAAAATTCAAACCAAAAATTTATTTCATTTCGAATCTAATATTGAACCTTCATGTTGCAGATCATTACTAGCTATCTTTTCAAAGAAGATAAACTCCACAAGAAGAATGAGAGCATCAGAGTAACTAAAATAAAAACACCAAATAAAAAATTTATTCCATTTTGAATCTCATATCAAACCTTCATGTTGCAGGTCATTAATTACTAGCTATCTCGTTGTGGAAGATAACACAACCAAGCTCAATCCTGAAGATATTTAATATATCCAGGATGAGTGAAAGTTCCCCTTAGCCAGGAGTGAAAAAGCCGGCTACGAGAGAGGTGTTTCCCTTCTACGCTGATAGGCTGAAGTTGGGTGTTCATTGAAAAAAAAAATATAAAAAAATCAAATTTTATTTCATTTTGAATATTTCATTGATCTTAGAATGTTGCAGATCATTACTAGCTATCTTTTCAAAGAAGATGAATTCCATGAGAAAAATGAGAGCATCAGAGTCACTAGAATAAAAAAATTAAAACAAAAAATTTATTTCATATTTAATCTTATATTAAACCTTTATGTTGCAGGTCATTACTAGCTATCTTTTCAGAGAAGATGAACTCGAGAAGAAAAAATTGAGAAAAGCACTGCCGTGAAGGCAGGAGCTTTTGAGCGCTCGTACATGCACCTTGTAGGTAGATTCGCATTTTTCAGTTTTAGAAATCAATTGAAGGTATTTCGACAGCTGTCAAAAAAATTCTGAAACTTAGACGAAACTCCAGACTTCATGTCAGTGCTTCAGCAGGTCAATTTTATCTTGATAATTCGCTTGAATTTTCTACGGTATCTATGGTCTTGGTGATGCGATCTGGACAAATAATAATTTGCATAATTTCATTCCAATCCGATCAGTAGTTTCGAAACTATCAGGAAGATAATATTTTGAACGGCCATATTTTCGGAACCCCTAGTCTAATTTTGCTCATTGATGAACGTGACCGCGATATTCGATTCAAACCCACCCTGAAAATTTTAAGTTCCTAGGCCTTTCCGTTCAAAATTTTCAATTTTCTATGGTTTCTATGGTTATTGTTATGCGATCTGGACAAAATTTCACATGTAGCTTGAACACCTCATTTTCCATTTGAGTGCTAAATTTCATCTCGATCAAATCTGTAGTTTTCAAGTAATCAGGAAAACAAAACTTTGAAGGCCCATATTCACGGAACCCCTGGTTGAATTTGGCCCATTAACGAACTTAAGAGAGGAATTCGGGAACTGAACTCACACCGAAAATTTCAAGTCCCTAGGTTGTTCCGTTCGAGAGTTATCGTACTCATGGACGACCGGACGGACGGATGAACTCGAATTCTGACGGATTCGTCATCAGTGAGTCGAACATAGTCGATTGAGACCATTTTCGGCTCAAAATTCGAAAAATACAGACATCGTGCCGAAATGATATAGTCCTCTTGTAAGAAGAACCCGCCTTCGAAAATATATTATATACCTTTGGTTCATCATAAACGAATGCACACGACCTGCAGGAAAGGTCACTAAGGAATGAGCAAAATAATATCGAAAAAAAATTGTATTCAAAACTAATTTAATTTCCTTCTTTTTCTTTTTCTTTTTTTTCTGCTTCCTCTTCTTTCTTCTTCTTCTCCTCGTTTTCTTTTTTTTTTCTCTTCTTCCTCCTCTAATATTTCCCTTTCCTTTTCTCTTCCTCTTCTTCCTCTCCCTCCTCTTCCCCTTCCTCCTCTTCCCCTTCGCCTTCCTCCTCTTCCTCCTCTACCCCTTCCTCTTTACCTTTCTAGGGTTTCTAGGGAATGGACCTTTGGAAGAAACAAAAAAAAATGTTGATAAATATATAAATAATAAGAAAGTTAATGTTATTTCTTCGAATTTTGAGCTGAGAATGAGAATGCGGTTTGTAAGTATGTTTGTTTGTTTGTCGAGATACAAGGTTCTTTATATATTCGTGAATATTTTCAATTGCTTATTACTTTTGAACCATCCAGTATAATCATTTGATATTTGAAATGTGAAACATACTTCCTGAAAATTCTCTGAACTAACCAAAAAATTCAGGTCCATATCAGAAAAAATATGGGACTTTTCGCAAGCTGAGATTCTAAACACCCTGTATGATGGAATAATGGAATTTGATTAGAATATTTGGAAAGTGCAGGAAGTTTTCAATTGGGATCAGTCAATTTTATTGTCCCGCACGATATTTGACCCAACCAAATTTTTGTCGAAAGATCTATAGTCCTTTTAAGAATTATTGACAACGAAGCAGGCCATGAACGTCCAGTCGAGGCTTTATTTCTAGTTACAAACAAAAAAGTTATTGTTTTAATCATAGAAATAAAACATAAATATAACCTAGAAAAGTGTTCAGTATACGAATTATCGAATAATTATTAATTAAGCCGGAATATTACTACTGCAGTTTAAAAATGGAAATTCGGGTTCAACGTTATATATATTAAGAAATGGAACGCCCAAATAGAAAACTTGAACAGGAAACTCACCACCATAATCTACACCCTCAATAGTATGAAATACCATATCCAACAAGATACATTGAAGCTCCTATACACAGCCAATTGTCAGTCAACCCTTTCATATGGCATTGTTTACTGGGGAAACAGTACATCGGAAAGAAATATTTAAAAGACAAAAGCAAGCAATCCGAGCTATCTATAGAATGAAATATAGAGAGACTTGTAGAAGTGTTTTCAAAAGGAATAAAATCCTGACGTTAACAGCAATATATGTGCTGAAGTATGTTATCTTCCTACAAAGCCACAGTGAACTATTTGAACCGTTTCTGAACAACAACCCAACTAGGAAAATTGATCCTTATATATACCCGAGGCAACAATTGACACTAGCACAGAATAATGTGAAATACATGTGCATGAAGATCTACGATGCGTTACCCAAACAGTTTCATTCGATATAATATCGCACCCGTCGTAGAATAAGGAGGCAACTCAAAAATTGATTTTGTTGGGAAATCGTATTTGAAGTTTTGGTTTACCGAAGTTTTCGTTCTATACTTTTGTGTACTTACTCAATTTAACACGCTGAACATTCGTAATAACTGCAGCAATCCATTTGAACATTATAACTCTAGCACCCAATATTCAATTAATGCAATTTTTCTCATCGTGGTGGAATACTGTTTTTCCAAAAAATTTGAAATAATACCTTTTTCACGAACAGTCACTTATGTGGCGAAGAGGCCAACTAGAGTATTTCTGATATTGCACGTAAGAAAAGGGATACTTCCCGAGTTCAATACGGTCACTAACACAAAATGGACCTTTTTTGTCTTGTCTCCTACGGGTCAGATATATATCTGACGTCTACGACGGGTCAGATATATATTATTATTAAAATAAGAGAGAAACAAAAATTAAGAATCTATGTAGTACATGAAGAATTTTGACATGAAATTTGTACCGTAACTACCAATATATGAACCAATTTGTGAATTATTTATTGCTCCGTATTGAATACTTTAAGAAAGTCAATTTTCATTTTCATTCATTAAAACTGTCCATGAATTATTGAAAATGTTATAATTGATGAGCAATTTTACAATTATTCAGTATACCTTTGAATTTTGAACAACATAGCATAAGTTCAATTTCAGTACGAGCAGAGGAAATGTGTACAGGATACCATACAGTATAAGTATAACAAATAAACTTAAAATATCTACGAATGATACAAGAGCAAATATGAAAATCTCATTGAAAACTTTGTTTCCAAGTATAAGTGTAGTGATTTGGATGTGTTTATTGAATAAGCTGACATAATCCTATTGATGGGCATTCTTTTGCAGGGAAAGTTTCAATTTTTTAATAACCCATTTATGAAATAATTCACTATTCATAGTAATCCTCATCATTAATACCACTGTCAAGAATCAGATCACATCCAGGTAAAAATCCATTCATTGTTCCAGCATTCAAAATAGTGCACCTTCTGCCTTTACCCTTGAATATACTCGGCATACATTTTGGATTATTTTCTAGTGTCCACTGACGAATTTGAATACCGTTTTCTAATATCCAAGAATTTTCCTTCGATCAACTGTTTTGTATTGTATCCAATTTTTTTTATGGTATAATATAATGTTGACTTTGATCGATTGAAATCTAGGTGCTCTTTGGTCAGTTCGAAAAGGATCGTTTTTAATTCTAGCAAAAACAAAGTCATTCAATGTCTCTTTGAAGGAATAATCATATTGCACAGGTTTTCTTCCACTTCTAATTCTAGCCTGTAATAACATGCTAATATTCTACGGACAGTGCTTGGTGAAATCTGAAAATTTAAGAGACATTGATCAATCAGAGTACACTTTGACTAGGTGAATAACAGTTTACCTGAAACACTAGCGAAACTCGATTAATGCTAGCGGAAATATATGCCAAATATTCGAAAAACTCGAAGTAACACCGACAAACTGCCTGGTGTTCTCTTGTTAGGCGCGATGTATCCTGGTGAATTCCAGCCATTTTCATAGCATAAGACAAAAAATACTCAAATTCAAAGCAAATTTTTATAATTATTCACCAATATCTTCGATAAAATCATCAAAGCAAGATCTCTTTGGGTTATGTTAGGGTTATTCCTATACCGACCTGAATTCAGCAACTCAAAATATTACTGAAGAGTCTATGACCAACTTAAATTCGATTTTTCAAAGCCTACCGAGATGTCAATAATTCTTAAACGGAGTATAATTCGATAGTGAAATTCTTCTACAACGTATCGAAGTTGCCTGCAATAAAATCCGTAATGATCCAGAAAAGATCAAGAAGGCATTAGACTTACTTTGGAAACAGCAATAATGTGCATCGAACACATTATTATTATTTTTATGTATGTACATTTACCAATGAAACACCCTGTATGAAAGTATTATAGGATTATTAAAGTTAGGGTATACTTACTATACCCCTCCCTAAGTCCATGAGCCCTTGTTGGGCCCGCATTATCGATTGTATCTGAAAAGGAATTATGCGAAATCAATTTTCAGACGATAACCTACTCTATGGCATAAGAAATAAGGTCGATATCAATATTGTTGTAGAAAAGCCGTGCAAAATCACACTGGAAATTTGTCAAATGGGTAAAAACACTCTCAATAGAAAGAGAACCCTACAACTTGAAGGGGTTTTTCAATATGTTTTTTTTTTGTCTAGGAAGTAAGTTGTATTAATATTCAAAGATGTAATATTTGACGTTATTTTGTTTGATGATTAGGTGTAGCTTTGATGTTATATGTGGAAGATCATTCAAAATAAAGCTTATTATTATTATTAATTAGGCCGACAATGTTCATTTCTTATAAATTTTCAATTTAAATAAAATTTATACTCACATACTGATCCTCAATTTTTTAAGTGAATAAACAATAGAACATAGAACATAGAAATGACTTAAAATAAAAAAAATATGACATAGAATCTTAATCCATAAATGTTGTTCTTTATATCATAAATATATTTTTTGAATAACTATACTATATAATAATAATAACTATAAGTGTTAAATGAAATACTTATATACATATTTATTTTTGACAAAAAATAATGAAATATATTTGTATGTGAGAACCATTTATTGTTTTTTTTGTTTTGAATTTCTATGATTTTCAGATGTACTCTATGTATTGGAAATCTTTACAACACAAAAATTTTAGTGACTTCCTACTTGAAAGTTCCTTGATTACCAACTATTTGGTCCCTTTGATTCCATAGTGAATACAAACTGGAGTGTACATTGAGATTTTAACTTACCGAAATATATATTGGTATCATCATAAAGATATTCTGAAAGCCTTATATTTTCTTTCAAAATACCTATTACAGTAGAACCTCAATTATCCGAACTAATTGGGAACGGTATTATTTCGGATAATCAAGAACCGGTGAGTTCATTAAAATTTTAAATATATAAGTGAACATTCAAATATCCAACTAATAAAACAGTGAAATAGGGATGCCAATACTCCAATATTGTTTCACAAAATAGTCTAATATTTTCAACTGGCGAATTGCTATTGGTCGGATAATTGAATGTTCGGATAAACTGATCAGCGTTTGGATAATTAAGGGTTCGGATAATTGAGGTTCTACTGTACTGTGTTGGGTTTTGTCGAAAGAACTGACAAAATTCTCACTTTCAGTAGCATTCACTTCTTTCTGTAACAAATTTGTAATTATTTTGGGAACAAACATTATTTGAGTCTTACTTTTTTCTGTCGAGCTTTCTCTTGAAGTTCTTCCAACGAGAATATTCTATCATTCTCCTCTAAAAATTCTCTGTATCTCCCTTTCTGCAATACTAACTAATCAAATGCAATGGATATGAACAATCACTTTCATTTTCCATAGCCATATCGTTTCTACCTCTTTTGTTAGAACGACTTAGGCACATTTGAAGAGGCATTGAACAAATTTGTAAGTTTCTCCCAAGATTTTCAGAGCTATATTTATTTGCCAGCTTGCATTTTATGATATTTTTTCTTCTAAAAAGTAAAGAGGGCCGAACTTATTTCATTGTAATAACGATATAGAGAATTTAAATTCTCGATAATGAGATAACCTGAAATTTGAACTGTTCACGTGTTCACGGTTAGAATATGACGCATTGACGTTAGTGCACAGAATGAATGAAACATAACTATATGGCATTTCTGTGTTTTCGTTGATCGATACTTTGGAAAAGGGAGATTGTTAGATTTTATTTTTCAATCAACTGTTCGAGGATTTTGTTTCCACAATCAAGCTTTATGAAAGAAATCTTTTGACCGAGGATTCAACGAATCTTAATTTCTTTAATGTATACTATAGGGAAAAATCACGGAGTGGGCGACATCTATTTTTAATCTTTTGAACTATCCGAGTGATGAACAACAAACTAACGTGTGTGTGTTTATATGGGAAGAGTGTGGAATATTTGTACGATTTCAAGTCATTTATGTCTCGAAAGGGATATAATTAGATGATAATTTATGTAGGATTGTTTCAAATAAACTGTATACGAGTTGAAAATGCAGCGGATTGTAAGAGGTAATGTGGGAATAAGATCACAAACAAAAAATGTGCTCTGTTCCTCAATGCTCATCACATAGTTCTTCTGAAATTTCTTTGCATAAATTCCCGTTGAATCCCAAGTCAGTTAAAAAATGGCAGACGATCTCAAAGATTGGAAAACGTATCTCAGAGAATATGTTTCTTTGCAGCAAGCATTTCCTGAAGCATGATTTTTCTTATCGTAAGTTCAATGATTTTCTTTAATATAGTGGTTATTTGCTATCACATTTCTGTTAACACACATAATCGAAAATGTCCGTAGTGGTTATCTAGACTTTCACAGGTATTATTATTAATTCCGCAATCTTATAAAAAATATTCGATTTACTTGTTAGGAAAGAGAGAAATGACAGAATAATTTTGACCATCATTCGGCCCGACATCTCGTAATTTTCAGCGTCATGTAGCGGTACGTGATTTTTCCCTATAGAGGAAGTCTGTTACCTGTTTGTTGTTTCGACTATTATCATTATCTTTAGATGTAGTGGAAAAGTTGACGACTTAAGTATCTTGTTAGAAATGTAAATAAAACAAGGAAATGATTTTTTCAACATTTACGTGTAATATTCTTTATATATTCAAAACGTATGTAGAACAATAGGAAGTTTATTGAGAGAACATGAAAATCAATTTTTATTATCCTTCGAGTATTATCAATTTTCTGAAGCTGTGTTAAACAGCTCAGTGTAACTAAGTATAAACAAAATTAAGTGCAACATTCAAATATTTGATTAAATGTAAGTTATATTTTTAGTGAGGGAAATCAACATAAATATGGTACAGTTTAAAATGTGATATATTTCAAAAATCAATAAAAGAATAGAGTTTAATAGAAGAAATCATTTTTTGATAAATGCCAGATTATTATAAATGAATATAATCATAAAAATTTAATATGTGTAGGTTGAATCCTCATTAAGATAACATGTATTATGAATTGACAGTTATAATTATCTTCAAGTAAAGTGTTCACTTCAAAAAATGTATGCATATAAAATATAATGAACAATATTCGTGTAGAAATATTTACAGCTTTTTGTTTAGTATAGCAGTTTTCTTCGTATTAGAATAAATATAATCAATAAATCAAAGAGAGAAAAAAATTCAAAAGTAATAGACAGGGCAACGAAATACCAATGAAGAGTGCAGGGGAAGAACTCCGTCATCCACATGGTGGGATAAAAGGTAAAACAGTCCTCAAGTGGTTTCTGAAGGATTATGAGGAGTAGAATCCTTCGATACAATTAGATTTAGTAAATAAGTCATTTATCTCATCGTAGAAAGTGGTTGAATATTAGCTGGACTGCACAAGAAGCTCGTCATCGACATCTTTAATAGAGAACTTTGGGGTAGTGAATCTGTGTAAACCCTATTCATATATAGACTATGAAGTCTTTATACAATACCCAACAGAGCAGCGCGTATGCATTTTTCTAGTTACCATTAGTTAGTGAACTTTAAAATTATTTTTACTCAAAACCAGCTTTCTGCCTACTACGGGGATTTTTCCCTGGACTCTTCAAATGTGAATGATACAATAATATTCGAATTGAAATGTTTACAACTTTCTAAATATCAATTTTTATAACAAGAATATTCTTATAATTCAAATACAGAAGGGGAAAAGACATTTCAAATCAATAGATAAAGGGCCAAAATATATTATGAACAGGTTTTTATAAAAATTATGTCTTTAATGTGCATTTAATTGTTCCCATTTGATTGTTTATGCTTGTAAATGCCATCTTTTTAGTTTATTGAAATTACTGAAAGGTATAATAATCCAAGAAAATCCAAAACATTTTGTTTTTTGAATGAAAACTAATATATACAAATTCTCTCTAACGAAAACAACATCAATTCCGATGAAATTACGGCTTGGTATCAGTTTACATATACATATAAATTTTTGTTTCATTTGAGCTACATGAATAAATGTTGCAATCCTTTGTGGACTGTTACTATATTATAGTTCGTATGTAGGGTCATCTGTAAATTTGTTTAATCCAATAACGGAAGAACTTTTCTGATTATCATTTTTTATTGAACTGAACTTGAACTTCAAAACATACACGGCATGAATGAACGAATGTTTCAACATATCAGAAGATCAACTATAATGAAATATTCTATTTTCCAGAATTCGATTAATTGTATTCCGAAGTTTCTTGTGGCTGAGCATTCTTGTATTATTATTACTGGAAATACATGCGTGCATTAAGAGAAACAATTGCAAGAATCAGGATTAAATTTCAAGTTGTTACTTTATAGCAAATAATTGGAAAAAAAATAATATAAACACTTAGTAATCTATATTATGATATTCAGATATAGAATATAATAATACAAATAATGAAAGTCTTGTACTTACCAATGGGTGAAGAACTTTGGTCGATGGCTCTCCGTAACTTATTACAATAAATGTCTATCTTTCTTTCCATATAACTCTATTATTTATGAAATTTTTAATGTTCATCTCATCCATTCTCTTTTCTCCAATATGAAAAGATATGCATTTGGGGCAATATAATATAGTAGATGAGTAGTCTATCTTAAATAGTAATTGAAATAACTGAAATAATAATTATTTAAAATAATATTGTGAAATATTTCAATCGAAAGAAACATTTTTGAAGTAATGATACATTTCATGAAGATTCATTTAATCCGAATCAAAATGAGGTATATTCTTCGATGATTAATGATTTTTCTCAACTTGTATTCCAGAAAAATATTCTTTTGAATATTTATTTTTTTGATGAAATGAAAATGTGTTCTCTGATTATAGCAATAGAAATAATTTTTCTAATGTATATTTACCTGAAGATTTTCGATTGAGTGTTTATGGACGAATTTTGTTTTCAAGAATGATTGCATGAATATAAGTTTCGTTGGTCACCGTAATTATTCCGTCATTTTTTCTATGGTAAACTGACATATTTTGAATACATCTTATAGATAGGTGCCTCCAACTCCAACATATAGACAAGGACTGAAAAATTTCATAAGAATTATCTTTTCTGGTACCAAAAATTGGTTGCAAAGTCCTTCGGCAATATTGTTGCTTCGTCGAAGTTTATCTTGAAAATGATTAATCTTCTATCTTCATCATTCTATAAGTTGTATTCTGGCAATTACATCTTGTTTATGGAAATAATTTTCGTTGAACTTTTCTAATGTTGTTTATTTTATTCTCACACATTCATCACGTGAATAAATGTTGAATTCTTTTATGCGATATCATTGTGTATGATACCAAATGGTTAGTTGTAGATTTTTCTCTCCAAGCCTTTTTGTAAGCTATTTTGGCAATATTTTTGCTTTAGTGAAATTTGATCTGACCATAATTAATATTCTATATTTTCCTTCATATTTCTCATAGAATTTTTTTGGCATCGTTGTATTCAATTTGTCTCATTTGGATGTTTTTCTTTCAGTCATCAATAGGAATATAAATGGATTCGGACAAAGTATGCGTCAATTCTGTTGGTCATTGAAATTGTCTTCGAGTATTGTTGGCATCTTCTTTGTTAATGAATTGTTTCCTTCAGAGTATATCCATAAAAATTTCAGCATAAAATAGAAATGGTTCTAAAATGTTCTTGGACGGCATTATTCCAGTAGTTCTTCGATATTATTCTTGAGGAAGTACCTAAAGAAATTTGATTAAACATGATGTGTTCGATTTCAATTAATGATTTCGATTAATTCATTATGAATCAAATTTAAAAATTTAGATGTTTTCTTTTTATAACTTTATTATATGTATTGTCCTAAGTACTCACCATTTAAAATGTTTCTGAAATTGGTATTTCCTTATCTATATAAAAAAATATATATTTCGCCTTTTGGCGAATTCGTTCATCAAACTATGAATTTATAGATACGCTGCAATGATCGGACCAAAGGTCTGACCAGGCGCGGAGGTAAGATACGGAGATTTAGAGACTCTCCTTTAGGAACTTCCCACTAGCAGCAGAAAAGCTGACTACTCTAGATGCCCATTTACCTTCCCTCAAGAGTTGAAGACTCGTAGATATGAATCATATCTACGATAATGGCATATTTTTAGAGTCCATTTAGACATTTTGGTTGACAAATTACAACTTATTTATGAACGTTTTCATGAATTGTCTATGAAGTTTGTTTGCCATAATGGACTTATTATTAATCACGAATTTGCAATTACTTGCGAAATTTGGAAAACATCGAATTCTATTATTTTTATAGCCATTTAATGGCTAATTAGAGAGCTGTATATTATAGGGGGAGGCGATATACTTTCGATATTTTATCGAAGTCTCCAACCCTTGGAGGAGGGTAAATCAGCATCTGTAGCCAACTTTTCCACTGCTAATGGGAAGTTTCGAAAAGCTCAAGGGGTATGCACCGGGTACCCCTATTTGACCTCCCACCTCAGCGACCTCAGCTCTTAATTTATGAATATTTTAACCCATTTCAAGTCGGGGGGTCGTATAAGACCCTTGGCTCTTTGTAATATTTTTTTTACCAGAAAAAAGTATTTTCGTAAATGGATGACGTTAAGCATCGAATGAGAGCAACCTGTGAAATGTAAAATAATCTGCACAAAAGCAATCGTATGACATAAGACTGTATATTTTTTGGGTTAAGTTTCATTTTTCATAAATGATGGGTGAACAAATGATTAGTAGTAAATAAGAAAATATCCTGGATACTTCTTTCTTACAATCAACATGTGATTGTTAGATATTTATAAATTTTAATATGATTCTAATCATTGTATTTCTCCAGAAGAATGATATATACGTCATCTAAAGTGGAATCAAAAACATCCAATGTACATATATTATTATCATTGCATTCAATCCATTGATCTCTTTGTCTGATTATGGATATATAATGACCACTTGATACTTGAATACCTAAATGTTTAATGGTACATTTAATTTTGAATTTGTGACCATCTATTTGTACCATATTTGGATCTAAATCTCTTATTTTTGTTCTCAATTTTTTAACGGGAGTGATTTGTCTCCAGAGAACCAAAAAAACATATCGTTTAACCTGTTGAAATTTTTTACGTATTTCCACAATTATTTTGCATCTATTGCAAACATCTTGAGATGGGTATACCATTAAATCCCTAAAAGATATTTCAGGTATATCTGGAATTTTCATTCCATAAAAATGTCTAGTCATTGTGGAACTCGAATGGGGACAAAAATCACACATGATATTTTCATCAATGTGAATTCTATAGTGGAAATAAAATCTCTATCCAATTTTAATGATAGTTCCTGTAGAAATTCCTGAGCATCTTGTTGTTCTTGAACGCTGAATCTATTATCAACTATCATTCGTATGGCTTCTGTGGTTTTTTTTTTTTATCCATAACTTGGAAGATGCTCTTATTGATATTGGAATTTTTTTTTTCTATCGATCTTCTGAATTCCGAGATAGAAAATAGACACTGTATAGAGGAATTAGAAGAACATGACACTCCATCTGAATTCAATAAACCTTCATGTAAATATTCAACTCCGTCGTTGTTAGATATATATTTACTTTCTTTGTTCAACCTTTCATTTTCTTCGCGATTATTCGTATTGGTTTTTTTGTCACCTATATTGATGATTTGATCAACAGGTATTGTTGGTTTCACATTTGGACGTGTTTTCGATTTCTGCCTTGTATTTGGCTTTCGGCTCGTTTCGAGACTTTCAACCATATTGAGATTTTTGTGTGATGTTAATTTTATATCTTGAATGCCTGATAGCATTACACAAAGTGGCTTGTGATAACTGAATGTCGAACCATACGAAATGGTTCGTAAATTGGTTAGATTAGAAAAACACCAATCAATGTTAGTTCCCCCGTAAGTTGTTTGGATATTTTTCGGAGTTTCACATCCTAAATTACAAATCTGGAACAGGTCAATGTATTTATTGTTTTTGTTCAAATCGATGTTCATGTCGCCAATAAACATTTTTTTCAAACATGAATTTTGAAGTGCTTCTTTGATTACCTTTTCAGTTAGATTGAAAGAAGCTTGTGTTGAATTGTAAAAGGCAAAATAAGAAACATTGTCAAGGTCGAAACGAATCATCTCCATATGACCTTTTCCTTCTCCTTGAGAGAATTTTGTTATATTGGAAATTTTGTCATTTATTTTTTTCGACGCAGCAATGAATACACCACCGGCAGTTCGCGTTTGGCTGCAATCGATTCTGGAGATTTCTTGTAAATTTATGGGTAGTTCATAAACATCAGTTGAAAGTGTCCAAGTTTCAACCAGAAGAATTAAATCAGCTGTAGAAAAAACTGAATCACAAAATAAATCGTTGAAATGCTTATGTAGACTTTGAACATTATGATACATGATTCTGCATCCCGAAGTTTTTTGTAAATTTTCGAATCTTGTACACAGTTTTGCGGTTGTTTCCAACCTTTGAATTTCTTCGAAAACTAAATGATCGTCATCTGATCTTTTCAATGCTTTTTTCGGGGGCACAAATTTACCATGAATCGATAAACCCTCTGCTTTTGTAGCTCGGCTGCAAGCAACATATAAAGCAGCTCTGGAGAGACCTCTAGGTCCAATCGTGACAACAACGTTTTCATAAGTGCTACCTTGACTTTTATGAATAGTTATACCTTCTGCCACAATTAATGGAAACTGACGTCTTTCTAACTGTAGGCTCGAATTTTTATTGTTTGCAATAATTTTTTTCATTGTGTTGATAGGTGTTAGGTTCGACATCAAGCTTCGATTCGTCATCAACAGTTTATGTTCGTTGCGAACTTCTTGACCTACGCGACTTTCGTCGAATTCAATCCATACCCGCATGGGAATTTTTACACCCGTTTTGGTATTCGTACCATAATCAATTGACCTTAAAACACCTGTAGCGCCGTTTACAAGACCATCACTAGTATTGATATTATTAGTCATCATATAACGAGCGCCAACTTTCAACGTGAACCGTAGGCATAAGCCATACGTATCTGATGTTTTTTTTTCACTTACTGATTTCAGCATTTGATTTTTGGCCGATTCAGTACCGTTTCCATAAATCTTGTCGAAAGCGGTTGATATAGTACATTCAGAATTTATCTTGCCAAGTCTGAAGTCGTTAAATGTGTTGACTTAATTGTTGGTGAAAAATAAATAAACTGTTTTATTGACATGGGGAGGTGGTTCAGATATCACCCTACTTTGAAATAATGCTATATCTTGTGTCGTCAACGTACATGATGCCATATTATTCAAAGCTTGCGCAAACGCCAAATTATTTTTTTGACGCATAATTTCGGTTGATTGGAACATTTTGAACATATATCATAAATGAGTGCCTTGAAACACAGCATAGGGATCTTTAGAAGTTATTTTTCTTTCTTTGAAAATTTTACAGTCTCCAACTGGAGATAATTGTCTCAAGTCTCCAACAAGTAAAACTGATATCCCACCGAAATTTTCTTTTCTTCCAAATATTTGTTGTAAACGAGAACTAATTTGTGCTAAGATTCTTCCTCCAACCATCGAAACTTCGTCAATTATCAATAGTTTTAGGTCAGAATATTTGATACTTAAGGTATGTAACGTTTCGTTGTTAAGTAAAGTCATTTCGTATCCTGCTTGATTGACGGGAAAGCTAAGTGCTTGATGAAGTGTTACACCATTAACATTGAATACAGCTTTTCCAGTCGGTGCACAAATCAAAACTTCAATTTTCGATGGATCACATCCTACAAATTGATTGAAATATTTGGTAAGTGTCTGAGAAATTACTTGAATCAAACGACTTTTTCCAACGCCAGCCCCTCCGCTAATAAATTCGTAGAGTGGCGAAGAAAAGTTCTCACAAAAATGCCATTTTATATGCATGAGATATTGTCGCTGTTTATCATTCAGAGATCGACATAACCGATTATATTCATCCATTGGTAGATCGTTGGGAAGAAGAAAACTTTGAGTTACCTGATCGTTACCACGTGTAGGTATACCTCCACCTTGTATCATAATATCAAAGTCGGATTGATCTAAAGCATAAGCGGCAAATTCGTCATCTATTTTGCTTGTATGTATGTATGTATTTTCTTCGGTATCGTCGATATTATTTTCAGCTTTATTCAATAAATTTTCAATGTAATGATCATCGAAAAAGCAATGAAATTTTTTCCGCTCATTTTCAATTTGCTCTCGATACTTTTTGTATATGTCTTGACAATTTACATCGAGCAATTCCTTCTTCTCATTTCTCCACGGAAAAAATAGCATTATTGGTTCTCTAAAATAGTTCGTTAGATCTTTATGAACATCATATTGCCTATAGCGTAAGATGCAAGATTTTTTACGCAGTTTATAACATTTACGCTTGCATTTGAGAATTTCGACACCTTCATCGTTTTCCACACTATGATCACTGTCATCAGTGTCATCCTTGTTATCTGCATTTGTTTGACGATTTTCAATTATAATATCAGCTGCATAAGAAGCTAAAGAATAGCTTTCGAGTTCTAACGGACGTTCCACATATTTGTCGACTATGTTCGTGACAAAAATGTCGTTCGAGTCCGGTTCTAATTTTCGAAGATCTTTTTCGAATTTCAACATTTTTACCCGTTCTTCTGGCAGAGATGAATTGATATAAATATGGGATCTACTGCTTTTTGATAAAGGCATTCCTAATACGTGGTAAGCAGCTTCTTGGGCTGATATTTCAGATGCATTTACAAATTTATTGCCGATAACTCGAAGTTTTTCTTTCATGGTTAGATTACCTGAAGCAAGCTCTTTTTCCATGTCATTCAATAGTTTAGACTTGCCTCGATTGGACTTATTGATGTAATTAACGATATATTGAACTAAGCTGTAAGGATCTAGAATGAATTGAAGGTCGATGTTTGCTCGATGCGTTGATAATATTCTAACATTGAATTTCACCATACAATCTAGAGGTCTTCGTTTTAAGAAAACAGTTGTACGTTTCAATCCAGCACGAATGGCCAATATATAAGTCTCATAAGAAATATCAAGTTTGACCAAAAATTGGTCAAATGTCAAGTCATTTTCATCTTGAATTGTTTCCGCTAATGTGTCACATATTTTTTGTCGAATATCTGAAAATTTTTTGCTTTCATCCTTGGATATTTCCTCTAAACCATACAAAATGGAAGTTTCTTTCATTGGAGGATACGGAATATTGAATCTACATTTTTTATTCTTTCTTTTATCGATGTGACATGTTGTGGTATGGCGATGGGTTTGGAGATATATATCAAGTGTGATACCGAATCATTTTTGCCATCACATATAATGAATTTATCGATAAATTCAATCACCGTTGAATTATCATGTTGATCTTCATGAAATTGTGGTGCATTTTCTAACCATAACAGTCCATGAATATGCGGCGAACCCCGCTGTTGAAATTCAACACGTTGATAAAAATCTAAAATTCTGTAGTTTTCGAAAGGTCCTGATTTTAATTTCCATGTTTTGAAAAGACAACGTGTTCTGTAATCGAAATATCTGGCACAAGTTATAGGATCCGTTCCAATCAAACGTGCTTCTTCTAAATAATCCACATTTAGTGCATCTTCTTCAGATATGATTTTGTTATCGACTATTTTATATAACATACTTAATAGTTCACCCCATTTTGATTCTGCTGCCGATAAAGTAAAGAAAAATGTTGGAATGCCGAGTTGACGAATCATGGCCATTAATTTTTTCTTTTCTTTCTCCCAAAATGCAGGTGAACTTCGAACACCTTGTAATATTCGATATCCATCGTTATGAATCAGTAAATTGCTTATGAAATTTGTATCAAGAACTTGGGCTGCGCAAAAATTATCTATACCCTGTTTTCGTTTTCTCAAACAAACAGCAATAGCATTAGAAATTTTGATGATTTCTTGTTTCTTGTAAGCATAAAGAAGATGACAAACGACGGCTGCTCTTCTGTCAAAACGTCTCATTTCTGACTTAACAATATTATTGTAGGTTAAACGTACTGTAGGACATCTCGCATAACCACAATAAATTGTTGGAAAAGACATTTCTTCTGATTTACTGTCCAAAAGGAGACCAATGGGACGTTGTCCTTCTCCTGGTGCTAGTGCCAAATTTTCAATTTCGTTCTCATTTTGAATAAGAGTTTCTTGACCACCTGGATTTAATGGTTCAAGATCAGTATTTTCGTCCAAATCTTCTAGAACGTTGAAGTGATTCTGTTCGTTTTCATTCGGATCTGGCAACGACTTATCATTAGGAAATTTGGACGATAGGTCTTTCTTGTCAACTACATATTCTTCTTTTTCAGGCAAATTTTCATTATTTTCTTCGAAAATAATACCTTCGCTTATATATAAAGGCGTTGTCACTAGGTACTCAGATGCCTGTCGTACCTTATTTGGACGTATGGTTCTATCATGTAATGGTGCTTGAATGAAAGTTTACGTTTCAATTTTACCTGAATTGTTAAGGTATTGTCAAAACTACGTGGTAGAACCGAAACAGTTGAATCAATTGAAATTGGTACATTAACAACATTACCACGTAGGGCACATTGGCGTTCGTGACCTAAACTTCTGATTTGCATGAAAGGTAAACGAATAGCGCATAATCTTTCTTCTAAAACCGTCAAGTCTTTTAGAATTTCGGGAATTTCAGGAAAATCTAGACCGTTTCCCAAACAAAGTTTAGGTATTTGTGATTTTTTAACATATTTATAGCAAGTACCACAAAAGGAGTTCAACTTTTCGAAGTTTTCTAATCTATGTAAATAAGAAGCTTGACTTACGAAATCATCAGATATATTATGTGCTCGCAAAACTTCTGGTCAAAGATTTGATTGAACTGGCAAACCATAAACCTCCACAACAAATACATACCTCTGTTGGTCCTAGTTTAACTTCTGAATTAAACTTGTTAAGAATTTGTTGCCAGTTCGAAACATTCGAACAACCCACAATGTCAATTTGACTGAGTCTCGCTATTTGACGAGCCTGGCGATCCTGAACTCTTTCATGTTCACGAAATTCGGGAATTGTCCGAAGTTGACTCATTCCTTCATTATTTTTAAGCTGGACTAATTTAGCATCTTCAATTCTTGCCTTTTTAGAAGCTAAATTTGACAGATTTTCCGAGTTTCGGAAAGACTCATCTGAACGCAACAGATTCAATTTACGGTTCCTACATTCATTCTCGTTCAATAGGAATTCATCACTGTCAGAACGTCGTTGAGTTTTCAATTGTACCCTTCTTTTTTTATTTTCTTCGTTTCGAAACTCGACATCATTTTCACGCCGTGCCTTGAGCACCTGTTTTCGCTCAGCATTTTCATTGTTTCGAAACTCTATATCATTTTCACGCCGTGTCTTGAGTACTTGTTTTCGCTCAGCATTTTCTTTGTTTCGAAACTCGACATCATTTTCACGATGAGTAACGTGTTTTTGTTTTCGCTCAACATTTTCTTTGTTTCGAAACTCTATATCATTTTCACGCCGTGTCTTGAGTACTTGTTTTCGCTCAGCATTCTCTTTGTTTCGAAACTCGACATCATTTTCACGCTGAGTAACGTGTTTTTGTGTTCGCTCAACATTTTCTTTGTTTCGAAACTCGACCACATTTTCACGCCTTGCCTTGAGTACTTGTTTTCGCTCAGCATTTTCTTTGTTTTGAAACTCGATATCATTTTCACGCTGAGTAACGTGTTTTTGTTTTCGCTCAACATTTTCTTTGTTTCGGAATTCGGCATCTAGACGTTTCTCATGAATGATATCGTTCACTTGTTTTGAGCGTTGAGTTGCTGATTTCTTCTTCAATTTAGGCATTTTTCAATCTGAAAATTCCGAAAACTATTTTTGATATCTATTTCACGAACAATATAAACTATAAACAATTATGAGTCAATAATAAGAAAAAAACAAATTTCAATAATTATTCACACCGTAGTGATTACTTGTACGCTGCATGAATTATTATTTATTTGACTTGAATAATACTGCAGAATCACAAAATTGAGGTACCAAACTCTGAAGGCGAAAATCAAGACTTCACGTCTGTGCTTTAGGTGACCAATTTTTAACAACACCGAGCAGAGGTTAGAAACTTGAAATTTTCAGAGTAGGTTCAAATCTCGAATGCCGCGATTAAGTTCGTTATTGGGCAGAATTCGACCAGGGGTTCTGTCAACAATATGGCCGTTCGAAATTTTGTTTTCCTGACTACTTCGGAAATACTCATTCGACCGGAATGAAATGATGCATTCAGATTGAGAATGAAATGTTTAAGTTACATGCAAAATTGTATCCAGATCGCATGACTAAAACCGTAGAAACCATAGAAAATCATAACTTTCGAACGGAAACGCCTAGGGACCTGAAATTTTCAGAGTAGGTTCGAATCTCGAATGCTGCGGTTGATTTCGTTATTGGGCAAAATTCGACCAGGGGTTCCGTAAATATGGCCGTTCGAAATATTGTTTTTCTGATTACTTCGAAACTACTGATTCGATCGAAATGAAATTTTGCATTCACATGGAGAATGTAATTCTCAAGTTACATGCACAATTTTGTCCAGATCGCATGGCCAGAATCATAGAAAATTATAACTTTCGAATGGAAACGCCGGAAGAACTGACATTTTCAGAGTAGTTTCGTTGTTGGACGAAATTCGACCAGGGGTTCCAGAAATATGATCGTTTGAAATTTTGTTTTTTGGATTATTTCAAAACTATGGATTCGATCGAAATGAAATTTTGCATTCAGATGGAGAATGAAATTTTAAAGTTACATGCAAAGTTTTGTCCAGATCGCATTTCCAGAACCATAGAAAATCATAACTTTCGAACGGAGACGCCTAGGGACCTGAAATTTTCAGAGTAAGTTCGAATCTCGATTGCTGCGGTTGATTTCGTTATTGGGAAAAATTCGACTAGGGGTTCCGTAAATATGGCCGTTCGAAATATTGTTTTTCTGATTACTTCGAAACTACTGATTCGATCGAAATGAAATTTTGCATTCACATGGAGAATGAAATTTTCATGTTACATGCAAAATTTTGTCCAGATCGCATCACCATAATCATGAAAAATTACAACTTTCGAATGGAAACGCCGAAGGACCTGACATTTTCGATATTTGGCGAAATTCGACCAGGGGTTCCAAAAATATGTTCGTTTGAAATTTTGTTTTTTGGATCATTTCAAAACTACGGATTCGATCGAAATGAAATTTTGCATTCAGATGGAGAATGAAATTTTCAAGTAACATGCAAAGTTTTGTCCAGATCGCATTCCCAAAACCATAGAAAATCATAACTTTCGAACGGAAACGCCTAGGGACCTGAAATTTTCAGAGTAGGTTCGAATCTCGAATGCTGCGGTTGATTTCTTTATCGGGCAAAATTCGACCAGGGGTTCCGTAAATATGGCCGTTCGAAATTTTGTTTTCCAGATTACTTCGAAACTGCTGATTCGATCGAAATGAAATTTTGCATTCACATGGAGAATAAAATTTTCAAGTACCATGCAACATTTTGTCCAGATCGCATTACCAGAATCATAGGAAATTATAACTTTCGAATGGAAACGCCGAAGGACCTGACATTTTCAGAGTAATTTCGTTATTGTGCCAAATTCGACCAGGGGTTCCGTAAATACGGCCGTTTGAAATTTTGTTCTCCTGATAACTCCGAAACAACTGATTCGATCCAGGTGAAATTTTGCACTCAGATGGAGAATGAAATTTTGAAGTTACATGCAAAGTTTTGTCCAGATCGCATTTCCAGAACCATAGAAAATCATAACTTTCGAACGGAAACGCCTAGGGACCTGAAATTTTCAGAGTGAGTTCGAATCTCGAATGCTGCGGTTGATTTCGTGATTGGGCAAAATTCGACCAGGGGTTCCGTAAATATGGCCCTTCGAAATTTTATTTTCCTGATAACTTCGAAACTACTGATTCGATCGAAATGAAATTTTGCATTCAGATGGAGAATGAAATTTTCAAGTTACATGCAAAGTTTTGTCCAGATCGCATAACCAGAATCATAGAAAATTATAACTTTCGAATGGAAACGCCGAAGGAACTGACATTTTCAGAGTAGTTTCGTTATTGGGCGAAATTCGACCAGGGGTTCCAAAAATATGGTCGTTTGAATTTTTGTTTTTTGGATAATTTCAAAACTATGGATTCGATCGAAATTGAATTTGGCATTCAAATGGAGAATGAAATTATGTATTGAATGAAATATAGAGAGACTCGTAGAGGTGTTTTCGAAAAGAATATAATCCTGAACATCAATATATTTGCTGAAGTATCTTATCTTCCCACAAATCCACAATGAACTATTTGAACGGTAGAATATTTTGAATCTTGTGAAGCTAAAACTACATCCGAGCTATGTATTGAATGAAATATAGAGAGACTCGTAGAGGTGTTTTCAAAAAGAATATAATCCTGAACATCAATATATGTGCTGAAGTATGTTATCTTCCCACAAAGCCACAGTGAACTATTTGAACGGTAGAATATTTTGAATCTTGTGAAGCTAAAACTACATCCGAGCTATGTATTGAATGAAATATAGAGAGACTCGTAGAGGTGTTTTCAAAAAGAATATAATCCTGAACATCAATACATGTGCTGAAGTAGCCACAGTGAACTATTTGAACGGTTTCTGAACAACAATCCAACTAGGAAAATTGATGCTTATATATACCCGAGACAACAGTTGACACTAGCACAGAATGATGCAAAATACATGTGCATGAAGATCTTCAATTCGTTACCCAAACAGTTTCATTAGATAAAAAATGTTGATATATTGAAAGAAGAATTAGTTATTGAATATTGAACCATATACAACTTGCTAGAATATTTTGAATCTTGTGAACAGCGTTGCCAATGGCATTTCACCAAAAAATCCGAATTTTCCCTAAAATAACCAGAAAAAATCCGAAAAAATCCGACGCATTCCTAATAATATCCGAAAAAAATCCGCCTGATCATCGAACCATAAAATTAACTCAAGACAAAGATAAGAATACGCTTCATTTATTTAGGGTGAAAAAGCTTGACAAGCTTCTTCGGGTTGTCGACTGTGCTGACATCTAACGGTAATGAGTAACAAAGCGTGTTCAAATCTAGTGTTCTGTAATTGATTTCAGTAGGGATTTGAATGATTTGATATTGGAAATATATTTGGTGGTTGAAAGAATGGGCGCAATGTTCGTAATATCGTAATGCAAATGAGATTATCATTATTTATGTCCAAAATAAGTTTTTAACTTCAACTGAAAAGAAACAACAAAGTCTTATAATTCGTACCATGTATTTCAGAAAAACAACAAAAACATTGATCAACAACAAACTCTAGAATAACCAGAAGTATTGAATAGTCGAAATGACCTTTAGTGGTTATGATTGACTATAATCCAGACTAGATTAAAAAATTTTCTTATCACACGTACTTTAAGTACGTGTAGTTCAAAAAAAATCCGAAAAAATCCGAAATATTTTAAAATCCGAAAAAAATCCGCAAGAGCAAAAAAATCCGCAATTCGGATAAAAATCCGCCGATTGGCAACGCTGCTTGTGAAGCTAAAACTACATCCGAGCTATGTATTGAATGGAATATAGAGAGACTCGTAGAGGTGTTTTCAAAAGGAATATAATCCTGAACATCAATATATGTGCTGAAGTATATTATCTTCCCACAAATCCACAGTGAACTATTTGAACGGTTTCTGAACAACAACCCAACTAGGAAAATTGATGCTTATATATACCCGAGACAACAATTGACACTAGCACAGAATGATGCAAAATAAATGTGCATGAAGATTTACTATGCGTTACCCAAACAGTTTCATTTCATAAGAAATGTTGATATATTGAAAGAAGAATTAGTTAAATTTTTGCTGAATATTGAACCATACAATTTGCTAGAATATTTTGAATCTTGTGAAGCTAAAACTACATCAACTCTGTAACCATTGTAATTATTTGACTTATTCCCCATTATTGTATTACAATAATTGTAGGAACTACATAAATATTACTATTATTTTGGAAATAAGAGAAAAACAAAAATTAAAAATCTATGTAGTACATGAAGAATTTTGACATGAAACTTGTAAAATAAAAACTAAATATTCAAAGATCTTAAACATTAAGAAATTTGCTGTCGAATAACAGTAGGTACTTCAAATAGGAAATGTTTTTCATGGATAATTTCATTTGTGTAGTTTTTATCATTATATCATGTTTGTTTCAAATTCGAATCAATTTGCTTGAATACATTTTAATTGTTCTTATTCTTATCAGAGGTTGATACTTTAACTTGACAACATTCTGATATATTCCTCATTCGAAGTATCTTCCTCATAGCATCTGCATTTCTTAAGAAATCAGTCAAAACTATTGATAAACCCATAAATGCATTCAAATATGCCAGAGCTTTTTGATTTGATATTATGTACTTACCAATAACACCTCACTGACCACTAAACTGAATAACTAATAATAATAAACACTAAAAAGCTAATAAATAACACTAAGTCTAATTCAAATCGAATAACAAACAATATGATTCTAATTCAAACTTTGTCGCTAATTAAAATGGACGTTTTCGTCATCGATTGTTTCACTAATTCGAATTTGACAATTTGAGAGTCACAGAAAATACTTTTGATGTCTGATTGTATTGTTCTGTAAAATGAAAACCATAGATAAATAAATATATACTCCTTTTAAGAATTATAGATAATAATAATAATTATTAATAATTATTCGATAATTCGTATACTGAACACTTTCCTAGAATATATTTATGTTTGATGTTTTATTTCTATGATGAAAACAGTAACTTTTTTGTAACCAGAAATAAAGCCTTGACTGGACGTTCATGGCTTGCTTCGATGTCAATAATTCTCGAATGGACTAAACATTCCTTTATCTATAGTGTTAACTTAAATTCACAGGCAATTTTGTTGTTCAATGAAAACAACTAACCACATGTTTAATTGTTGAGTCAACACAAATATTGTTAATAAAAATCTGATTTTGAAAGTGTTTTTTGTTTCTCCTATAAAATGTTGTCGAATGGAGTTACGCAATTTTCTCCTGAAGGCGACGATGTGACCATTTTTCTTGATAATTCGCTAGAATTTTCAACGGATCTATGGTCTTGGTAATGCAATCTGCAAGTAGTTTGAATACATTATTCCTTATCTATGTGCAATCATCAGGAAAAAAAAAATTGAACTGTCATATTTACGGATCCTCTAGTCTAATTTTGCTCATTGATGAACGTTAGCGCGACATTCGCGATCCAAACCTACCCTGAAATTTTTAAGTCTATAGGCCTTTCCGTTCGAAACTTATAATTTTCTATGATTTCTATGGTTCTTGCTAAGCAATCTGGACAAAATGTAACTTTAATATATTATTCTCGATTGAAATACAAAATTGAGTCACGATTGAATCCGTAGTTTTGAAATTATCAAGAAAACTAAACTTCAAACGACCATATTTACGGAACCATCAGTGTAATTTTGCTTATTGATGAAAGTGATCGCGATATTCGAGATCCACAGCTATCTTGAAAATTTCAAGTCCCTAGGCTTTTCCGTTCGTAAGTTATGATTTTCTATGGTTTCTATGGTTTTGGTCGAGCGATCTGGACAAAATGAAGCTTGAACATATAATTCTCCAGTTAAATACAAAATTTCGTGAAGATCGAATCTGTAGTTTTGAAATAATCAAGAAAACTAAATTTCAAACGACCATATTTACGGAGCCCCTAGAATAATTCTGGTCATAGATAAACGTCATCACGACATTCCAGGACCAAACATATCCTGAAAATTTCAAGTCTAGGTTTCCGTTCAAAAGTTACAATTTTCTATGGTTTCTATGGTTCTGGTCATGCGATCTGGACAAAATTTCACATGTAGCTTGAACACCTCATTTTTCATTTGAGTGCAAAGTTTCAACTTGATCGAATCTGTAGTTTCGAAATAATCAGGAGAAAAAAGAATTTAACGGCCATAGTTACGGAACCCCTGGTGGTATTCTGCCCATTAACGAACTTAACAGAGGCATTTGGGATCTGAACCTACACTGAAAATTTCAAGTCTCTAGGTTGATCCGTTCGAGAGTTATCGTGCTTACGGTCGGACGGACGGACGGCCGGACGGACGTACAGACTCGAATTTTCCGACGGATTCGTCATCAGTGAGTCGAACATAGTCGATTGAGACCATTTTCGGCTCAAAATTCGAAAAATACAGACATCGTGACGAAATGATATAGCCCGTGTGTAAGTAGTACGAGCGCTCAAAAATGAGAGCATCAGAGTTACTAGAATAAAAAAATTGAAACAAAAAATCCATTTCATTTTGTATCTAATATTAAACCTTCATGTTGCAGATCATTACTAGCTATCTTTTCAAAGAAGTTAAACTCCATAAGAAAAATGTGAGCATCAGAGTAACTAGAATGAAGAAATTAAAACAAAAATTTATTTCATTTTGAATCTAATATTGAACCTTCATGTTGCAGATCATTACTAGCTATATTTTCGAAGAAGATGAACGAAGAGAAAGAAGAATGAGAGCATCAGAGTAACTAAAATAAAGAAATTTAATAAAAAATTTATTTCATTTCGAATCTAATATCTAACATTTATGTTGCAGATCATTACTAGCTATCTTTTCAAAGAAGATAAGAAAAATGGAAGCATCAGAGTAACTAGATTGAAAAAATTAAAACAAAAAATTTATTTCATTTTGAATCTTATATTGAACCTTTATTTTGCAGGTCATCACTAGCTATCTTTCCAAAGAAGATAAACTCCAGAAGAAGAATGAGAGGATCAGAGTACCTAGAATAAAAAAATTAAAACAAAAAATTTATTTCATTTTGAATCTAATATTAAACCTTCATGTTGCAGGTCATTACTAGCAATCTCGTTGTAAAAGATAACACAACCGAGCTCAATCCTGAAAGTATTCAAAATATCCAGGATGAGTGAATGTTCCCCTTAGCGGGGAGTGAAAAAGCCGACTGCGAGAGGGATGTTTTCCTTCTACGCTGATAGGTAAAGTCGGGTGTTCATTGAAAAAAAAATATATAAAAGAATCAAATTTTATTTCATTTTGAATATTTCAATAATCTTAGAATATTGCAGATCATTACTAGCTATCTTTTCAAAGAACATAAACTCCATAAGAAAAATGATAGCATCAGAGTAACTAGATTAAAAAAATTGAAACAAAAAATTCATTTCATTTTGAATCTTATATCAAACCTTTATGTTGCAGTTCATTATCAGTTATCTTTTCAGAGAAGATAAAATCCAGAAGAAGAATGAGAGCATCAGAGTAACTAGAATAAGAAAATTGAAACAAAAAATTTATTTCATTTTTGATCTTGAAATAAACCTTCATGTTGCAGATCATAACTAGCTATCTTTTCAAAAGAAAGACAGAAAGAGGGAAAATGAGAGCATCAGAGAAACAAGAATAAACAAATTAAAACAAAAAAATGATTTCATTTTAAATCTTATATTAAACCTTCATGTTGCAGATCATCACTAGCTATCTTTTCAAAGAATTTAAACTCCATAAGAAAGATGAGAGCATCAGAGTTACCAGAATAAAAAAATTAAATAAAAAATGTATTCCATTTTGAATTTAATATCAAACCTTTATGTTGCAGATCATTACTAGCTATCTTTCCAAGGGAGATAAACTCCATAAGAAAAATGAGAGCATCGGAGTAACTAGATCGAAAAAATTTGAACAAAAAATTTATTTCATTTTTAATCTTATATTAAACCTTTATGTTGCAGATCATCACTAGCTATCTTTTCAAAGAAGTTAAACTCCATAAGAAAGATGAGAGCATCAGAGTTACCAGAATAAAAAAATTAAATAAAAAATTTATTCCATTTTTAATTTAATATCAAACCTTTATGTTGCAGATCATTACTAGCTATCTTTCCATGAAGATAAACTCCATAAGAAAAATGAGAGCATCGGAGTAACTAGATCTAAAAAATTTGAACAAAAAATTTTTTTCATTTCGAATCCATTTATGTTGCAGATCATTACAAGCTATCTCTTCAAAGAAGATAAACTCCATAAGAAAAATGTGAGCATCAGAGTAACTAGAATGAAGAAATTAAAACAAAAAATTTTTTTCATTTTGAATCTAATATTAAACCTTCATGTTGCAGATCATTACTAGCTATCTTCTCGTAGAAGATAAACGAAGAAAAAGAAGAATGAGAGCATCAGAGTAACCAGAATATAAAAATTAAATATAAAATTTATTTCATTTTGAATCTTATATCAAACATTTATGTTGCAGATCATTACTAGGTATCTTTTCAAAGAAGATAAACTCCATAAGAAAAATTACGAAAAGCACTGCCGTGAAGGCAGGAGCTTTTGAGCGCTCGTACATGCACCTTGTAGGTAGATTCGCATTTTCCAGTTTTAGAAATAAATTGAAGGAATTTTTGACTGCTGTCAAAAAAATTCTGAAACTTAGGCAAAACTCCAGACTTCATGTCAGTGCTTCAGCTGATCAATTTTTTTCCGATAATTCGCTAGAAGTTTCCACGGTATCTATGGTCTTGGTGATGCGATCTGGACAAAATTTTGCACGTAGTTTGAATACATTATTCCTGAGCTAGGTGCATAATTTCATTCCAATCCGATCAGTAGTTTCCAAACTATCAGGAAAAAAATATTTTAAAAGGCCATATTTACGGAGCCCCTAGTCTAATTTTGCTCATTGATGAACGTGACCGTGAAATTTGCGATCCAAACCCACCCTGGAAATTTCAAGTTCCTAGGCTTTTCCGTTCAAAAGTTAGAATTTTCTATGGTTTCTATGGTTTTGGTCATGCGATCTGGACAAAATATTGCTTCAATATATCATTCTCGATTAAAATACAAAATTTCATCCCGATCGACTCCGTAGTTTCGAATTTATCGAGATAACAAAATTTCAAACGACCGTATTTACGGAACCCCTTGTATAATGTTGCTCATAGATGAACGTGATCACGACATTCAAGATCCACACCTACCCTGAAAATTTCAAGTCCCTAGGCGTTTCCGTTCAAAAGTTACAATTTTCTATGGTTTCTATGGTTCTGGTCATGCGATCTGGACAAAATTTCACATGTAGCTTGAACACCTCATAATCCATTTGATTGCAATATTTCATTTCGATCAAATCTGTAGTTTTCAAGTAATCAGGGAAACAAAACTTTGAACGGCCATATTTACGGAACCCCTGGTGGGATTTGGCCCATTAACGAACTTAACCGAGCCATTCGGGAACTGAACCCACACTGGAAATTTCAAGTTTCTAGGTTGTTCCGTTCGAGAGTTATCGTGCTGACGGCCGGCCGGACGGACGGACGGACGGACAGACTCGAATTTTCCGACGGATTCGTCATCAGTGAGTCGAACATAGTCGATTGAGACCATTTTCGGCTCAAAATTCGAAAAATACAGACATCGTGACGAAATGATATAGCCCTCGTGTAAGTAGTACGAGCGCTCAAAAATGAGAGCATCAGAGTAACTAGATTGAAAAAATTAAAACAGAAAATGTATTTCATTTTGAATCTTATATTGAACCTTCATGTTGCAGGTCATCACTAGCTATCTTTCCAAAGAAGATAAACTCCAGAAGAAGAATGAGAGCATCAGAGTAACTAGAATAGGAAAATTAAAACAAAAAATTTATTTCAATTTTAATCTTGAATCGAACCTTCATGTTGCAGATCATTACTAGCTCTCTTTTCAAAAGAAAAAGAGAAAGAAGGAAAATGAGAGCATCAGAGTAACTAGAATAAAAAAATTGAAACAAGAAAATTATTTCATTTTGAATCTTATATTAAACCTTCATGTTGCAGGTCATTACTAGCTTTCTTTTAAGAGAAGATAAACTCAGAAGAAAAATGAGAGCATCAGAGTAACTAGAATAAAAAAATTAAAACATAAAATTCATTTCATTTTCAATCTTAAATTAAACCTTTATGTTGCAGATCATCACTAGCTATCTTTTCAAAGAAGTTAAACTCCATAAGAAAAATGAGAGCATCAGAGTTACCAGAATAAAAAAATTAAATGAAAAATTTATTCCATTTTGAATTTAATATCAAACCTTTATGTTGCAGATCATTACTAGCTATCTTTCCAAAGAAGATAAACTCCATAAGAAAAATGAGAGCATCGGAGTAACTAGATCGAAAAAATTTGAACAAAAAATTTTTTTCATTTCGAATCTATTTATGTTGCAGATCATTACTAGCTTTCTTATCAAAGAAGATACACTCCATGAAAAAAATTTGAGCATCAGAGTAACTAGAATAAAGAAATTAAAACAAAATTTTTTTTTCATTTTGAATCTAATATTAAACCTTCATGTTGCAGATCATTACTAGCTATCTTTTCGAAGAAGATAAACGAAGAAAAAGAAGAAAGCATCAGAGTAACCAGAATAAAAAAATTGAATATAAAATTTATTTCATTTTGAATCTAATATTAAACCTTCATGTTGCAGGTCATTACTAGCTATCTCGTTGTAAAAGATAACACAACCGAGCTCAATCCTGGAAGTATTCAAAATATCCAGGATGAGTGAATGTTCCCCTTAGCGGGGAGTGAAGAAGCCGACTGCGAGAGGGATGTTTTCCTTCTACGCTGATAGGCTAAAGTCGGGTGTTCATTGAAAAAAAAATATATAAAAGAATCAAATTTTATTTCATTTTGAATATTTCAATAATCTTAGAATATTGCAGATCATTACTAGCTATCTTTTCAAAGAACATAAACTCCATAAGAAAAATGATAGCATCAGAGTAACTAGATTAAAAAAATTGAAACAAAAAATTCATTTCATTTTGAATCTTATATCAAACCTTTATGTTGCAGTTCATTATCAGTTATCTTTTCAGAGAAGATAAAATCCAGAAGAAGAATGAGAGCATCAGAGTAACTAGAATAAGAAAATTGAAACAAAAAATTTATTTCATTTTTGATCTTGAAATAAACCTTCATGTTGCAGATCATAACTAGCTATCTTTTCAAAAGAAAGACAGAAAGAGGGAAAACGAGAGCATCAGAGAAACAAGAATAAACAAATTAAAACAAAAAAATGATTTCATTTTAAATCTTATATTAAACCTTCATGTTGCAGATCATCACTAGCTATCTTTTCAAAGAATTTAAACTCCATAAGAAAGATGAGAGCATCAGAGTTACCAGAATAAAAAAATTAAATAAAAAATTTATTCCATTTTGAATTTAATATCAAACCTTTATGTTGCAGGTCATTACTAGCTATCTTTCCAAGGGAGATAAACTCCATAAGAAAAATGAGAGCATCGGAGTAACTAGATCGAAAAAATTTGAACAAAAAATTTATTTCATTTTTAATCTTATATTAAACCTTTATGTTGCAGATCATCACTAGCTATCTTTTCGAAGAAGTTAAACTCCATAAGAAAGATGAGAGCATCAGAGTTACCAGAATAAAAAAATTAAATAAAAAATTTATTCCATTTTTAATTTAATATCAAACCTTTATGTTGCAGATCATTACTAGCTATCTTTCCAAAGAAGATAAACTCCATAAGAAAAATGAGAGCATCGGAGTAACTAGATCTAAAAAATTTGAACAAAAAATTTTTTTCATTTCGAATCCATTTGAATCTAATATTAAACCTTCATGTTGCAGATCATTACTAGCTATCTTCTCGTAGAAGATAAACGAAGAAAAAGAAGAATGAGAGCATCAGAGTAACCAGAATAAAAAAATTAAATATAAAATTTATTTCATTTTGAATCTTATATCAAACATTTATGTTGCAGATCATTACTAGGTATCTTTTCAAAGAAGATAAACTCCATAAGAAAAATGAGAGCATCAGAGTAACTAGATTGAAAAAATTAAAACAGAAAATGTATTTCATTTTGAATCTTATATTGAACCTTCATGTTGCAGGTCATCACTAGCTATCTTTCCAAAGAAGATAAACTCCAGAAGAAGAATGAGAGCATCAGAGTAACTAGAATAGAAAAATTAAAACAAAAAATTTATTTCAATTTTAATCTTGAATCGAACCTTCATGTTGCAGATCATTACTAGCTCTCTTTTCAAAAGAAAAAGAGAAAGAAGGAAAATGAGAGCATCAGAGTAACTAGAATAAAAAAATTGAAACAAGAAAATTATTTCATTTTGAATCTTATATTAAACCTTCATGTTGCAGGTCATTACTAGCTTTCTTTTAAGAGAAGATAAACTCAGAAGAAAAATGAGAGCATCAGAGTAACTAGAATAAAAAAATTAAAACATAAAATTCATTTCATTTTCAATCTCAAATTAAACCTTTATGTTGCAGATCATCACTAGCTATCTTTTCAAAGAAGTTAAACTCCATAAGAAAAATGAGAGCATCAGAGTTACCAGAATAAAAAAATTAAATGAAAAATTTATTCCATTTTGAATTTAATATCAAACCTTTATGTTGCAGATCATTACTAGCTATCTTTCCAAAGAAGATAAACTCCATAAGAAAAATGAGAGCATCGGAGTAACTAGATCGAAAAAATTTGAACAAAAAATTTTTTTCATTTCGAATCTATTTATGTTGCAGATCATTACTAGCTTTCTTATCAAAGAAGATACACTCCATAAAAAAAATGTGAGCATCAGAGTAACTAGAATAAAGAAATTAAAACAAAAATTTTTTTTCATTTTGAATCTAATATTAAACCTTCATGTTGCAGATCATTACTAGCTATCTTTTCAAAGAAGATAAACGAAGAAAAAGAAGAAAGCATCAGAGTAACCAGAATAAAAAAATTGAATATAAAATTTATTTCATTTTGAATCTAATATTAAACCTTCATGTTGCAGGTCATTACTAGCTATCTCGTTGTAAAAGATAACACAACCGAGCTCAATCCTGGAAGTATTCAAAATATCCAGGATGAGTGAATGTTCCCCTTAGCGGGGAGTGAAAAAGCCGACTGCGAGAGGGGTGTTTTCCTTCAACGCTGATAGGCTAAAGTCGATTGTTCATTGAAAAAAAATATATAAAAGAATCAAATTTTATTTCATTTTGAATATTTCAATAATCTTAGAATATTGCAGATCATTACTAGCTATCTTTTCAAAGAACATAAACTCCATAAGAAAAATGATAGCATCAGAGTTACTAGATTATAAAAATTAAAACAAAAAATTCATTTCATTTTGAATCTTATATCAAACCTTTATGTTGCAGTTCATTATCACTTATCTTTTCAGAGAAGATAAAATCCAGAAGAAGAATGAGAGCATCAGAGTAACTAGAATAAGAAAATTGAAACAAAAAATTTATTTCATTTTTAATCTTGAATTAAACCTTCATGTTGCAGATCATAACTAGCTATCTTTTCAAAAGAAAGAGAGAAAGATGGAAAATGAGAGCATCAGAGTAACTAGAATAAACAAATTAAAACAAAAAAATGATTTCATTTTGAATCTTATATTAAACCTTCATGTTGCAGATCATCACTAGCTATCTTTTCAAAGAATTTAAACTCCAGAAGAAAGATGAGAGCATCAGAGTTACCAGAATAAAAAAATTAAATAAAAAATTTATTCCATTTTGAATTTAATATCAAACCTTTATGTTGCAGATCATTACTAGCTATCTTTCCAAAGGAGATAAACTCCATAAGAAAAATGAGAGCATCGGAGTAACTAGATCGAAAAAATTTGAACAAAAAATTTATTTCATTTCGAATCCATTTATGTTGCAGATCATCACTAGCTATCTCTTCAAAGAAGATAAACTCCATAAGAAAAATGTGAGCATCAGAGTAACTAGAATGAAGAAATTGAAACAAAAAATTTTTTTCATTTTGAATCTAATATTAAAACTTCATGTTGCAGATCATTACTAGCTATCTTCTCGTAGAAGATAAACGAAGAAAAAGAAGAATGAGAGCATCAGAGTAACCAGAATAAAAAAATTAAATATAAAATTTATTTCATTTTGAATCTTATATCAAACATTTATGTTGCAGATCATTACTAGGTATCTTTTCAAAGAAGATAAACTCCATAAGAGAAATGAGAGCATCAGAGTAACTAGATTGAAAAAATTGAAACAGAAAATGTATTTCATTTTGAATCTTATATTGAACCTTTATGTTGCAGGTCATCACTAGCTATCTTTCCAAAGAAGATAAACTCCAGAAGAAGAATGAGAGCATCAGAGTAACTAGAATAGGAAAATTAAAACAAAAAATCTATTTCAATTTTAATCTTGAATTAAACCTTCATGTTGCAGATTATTACTAGCTCTCTTTTCAAAAGAAAAAGAGAAAGAAGGAAAATGAGAGCATCAGAGTAACTAGAATAAAAAAATCAAAACAAAAAAATTATTTCATTTCAAATCTTATATTGAACCTTCATGTTGCAGGTCATTACTAGCTTTCTTTTCAGAGAAGATAAACTCAGAAGAAAAATGAGAGCATCAGAGTAACTAGAATAAAAAAATTAAAACAAAAAATTTATTTCATTTTTGAGCGCTCGTACTACTTACACAAGGGCTATATCATTTCGTCACGATGTCTGTATTTTTCGAATTTTGAGCCGAAAATGGTCTCAATCGACTATGTTCGACTCACTGATGACGAATCCGTCCGTCCGGCCGTCAGCACGATAACTCTCGAACGGATCAACCTAGAGACTTGAAATTTTAAGTGTAGGTTCAAATCCCGAATGCCTCGGTTAAGTTCGTTAATGGGCCAAATTCCACCATGGGTTCCGTAAATATGGCCGTTCAAAGTTTTGTTTCCCTGATTACTTCGAAACTACAGATTCGATCGAGTTGAAACTTTGCACTCAAATGAAGAATGAGGTGTTCAAGGTACATGTGAAATTTTGTCCAGATCGCATAACCAGAACCATAGAAATCATAGAAAATTGTAACTTTTGAACGGAAAGGCGTAGGGACTTGAAATTTTCAGGATAGGTGTGGATCTTGAATGTCGTGATGACGTTTATCTATGAGCAAAATTATAGTAGGGGCTCCGTAAATATGGTCGTTTGAAATTTAGTTTTCTTGATTATTTCAAAACTACAGATTCGATCGTCACGAAATTTTGTATTTAAAAGGAGAATTATATATTCAAGCTACATTTTGTCCAGATCGCTTGACCAAAACCATAGAAACCATAGAAAATCATAACTTAAGAACGGAAAAGCCTAGGGACTTGAAATTTTCAAGATAGGTGTAGATCTCGAATATCGCGATCACTTTCATCAATAAGCAAAATTACACTGAGGGTTCCGTAAATATGGTCGTTTGAAGTTTAGTTTTCTTGATAATTTCAAAACTACGGATTCAATCGTGACTCAATTTTGTATTTCAATCGAGAATGATATATTCAAGCTACATTTTGTCCAGATCGCTTAGCAAGAACCATAGAAACCATAGAAAATTATAAGTTTCGAACGGAAAGGCCTATGGAATTTCAGGGTAGGTTTGGATCGCGAATGTCGCGCTAACGTTCATCAATGAGCAAAATTAGACAAGAGGATCCGTAAATATGACAGTTCAAATTTTTTTTTTTCTGATAATTGCACATAGATGAGGAATAATGTATTCAAACTACTAGCAGATTGCATTACCAAGACTATAGATCCGTAGAAAATTCTAGCGAATTATCAAGAAAAATGGTCACATCGTCGCCTTCAGGAGAAAATTGCGTAACTCCATTCGACAAAATTTTATAGGAGAAACAAAAAACACTTTCAAAGCTAGATTTTTATCAACATTATTTGTGTTGACTTAACAATTAAAGATGTGGTTAGTTGTTTTCATTGAACTACAAAATTGCAGAAAGGTGGGGGTGTGAATTTAAGTTAACACTATAGATAAAGGAATGTATAGTCCATTTAAGAATTATTGACATCGAAGCAGGCCATGAACGTCTAGTCGAGGCTTTATTTCTGGTTACAAAAAAGTTACTGTTTTCATCATAGAAATAAAACATCAAACATAAATATAACCTAGAAAAGTGTTCAGTATACGAATTATCGAATAATTATTAATAATTATTATTATTATCAATAATTCTTAAAAGGAGTATATATTTATTTATCTATGGTTTTCATTTTACAGAACAATATAATCAGTGTGACCATTTTTTGAAAAGCGAATCTACTGCGAAGATGAGAGAAATCTACCAAAATCTACCAAAGCAAAATGTAGATAGTAAACACCAGGTGGCGCTGGTGACTGTGTTTTGAATTTTTACAGGTTACTTGAATGATTCCATCAGATCATAGATTTTCGGGACATCGAGACAATAAATTATATTAAAATGTTCATAGATATATAATTTTTCCATAAAATTGTACAAAAATTACATAAAGTCAATTATTGAATTTTTCATCAGGATCACTAACGATATTTTCATACAGAGACATGCTGTTCATCAGTCCTAGCTTTCTATTTGACCATAGACAACTGATTAATTTCCGAATTTCTTCACTTCGAACTGAAGTGAATTTGACAAATAGAACACGACCTTTTCGGATGACGTTTGATTAAAGTTAGGTTAACAACACAGAACACCGACATAAACAAAATTCATATCAAATAAAAGCATTATTTAAAATAATTATGTTCTTCTAGAAGCCTGAACATATTATGTCTGTCTCAATACTCTCAATTATCTAAGATATTATTCACCTTTATGATATAATTGTTTTCAGAATTCAATAATCATTCAAATAGCATGAAATCATTATAGTAAATTATTTACTACAGAGGGAAAGTATAACTTAAGGAGATACTTTATGTTAAACCGACTATAAGGGAAACGAAAGGTTAAGAAAGCAAAGCTTTTGTAGGAAAAAACGTTTCAAGCTCATCAAAAATCGATTTTTATTGAATTGAAGAAATTCATATTTATTATCCACCTTACATAAAAATTAAAATAAAACAATCGTTCTCTTGTTTGAGAATTTTCTTGAATTGACTTGTGCACTGCTATCACTTGTAGATTCTATATCTTCCTCAACCTCATGAATAACCGAGTCTAAATCATCCATTATATTGTGTAGTACGCACTCTGCAATTGTTGCTTTTTTTGTTGTTGTCACACACTGCCTGAAGTATTATACTATGAAAGCTTTTTCTATTACAATAGGCTTCTTGATTATTTTTTGGTTTCAAGATCGGAATGTGGGTTCCATCAAGAGCACCAACACAATTGGAAAAGTTATTTATAGCAGAAAATCCTCTGCATATATTTTCTTTTTCCACATCTGTAGGCCACGTTATGAATTTCGCCCTATTCTACCAAATATTTTATTACTAATGGAATACACCTGTGGCTAGCGCTTTGGGTCACATTGAATCTATTTGCCACTTGTCTGAAAGTCTCTCTATTCACCAAGTACCAGATGGTCATATAAACTCTTTTCTCTGGCGTTATGTTTTCCCTACCTGACTTGTAGTTAGAAAAAACATTATCCTCTTTGATTAGAGAAATTATATAATTCACTGTTCACTTGGAAAACGGATAGTGGGAAGAGAATTCTTTGTTATCATATTTCGTGATTTGTTTCACAAAATCACTGCCTAGTTTGTATTCAACTCTACTTTCAACAAGGTCTTCTTCCGATGATTCGCTACTGCTAGAAGAGCTACTTTCCATATCTTCTTCCATTAGAATTGCTACAGCCGAAGCCTGATATGAAACAAGATGAAAATTAATATTAAACAAAAACGATAATAATCAGAGTCAGAAAATTAAAGAAACAATTAATTCAACCAAAACAGCAATAAAATTGAAACACTGTAGTCATTTATGCAGATTTATGTTTACTTACCACAATCATATCTTCTTCTACATCCATTTCCATTGTGTAATCCATTTTAAATTATTAGAATCTTCAATCAATGGCAACAAATTGTTTATTTACCAAAAAGTATAAGGTTATGTTCAACTGATGTAATTACGGAAATTAAACTGAATTTGCCAGAGAGCCGCTTCAGTTGGAAGTGATGCGCATCACTTCAAAATCACAACATTGTCAAATAGAACACAGATCAACTGATTTTACTTCAGTTTGGAAGTGATTCGGCGTCAAATAGAAAGCGCCTAGTGTCAACATTTCTGGATCGGGAAGAAATTCACAACATTCACCAGCTTCCTTTATTCCTTCTTTGGCATGTAGAATTGATGCAACATTTTTGTTCGCAAATCGGTTTCTCACTTTAGTTTTAATCCTTCTCCCACTCTGACCTATAGTTTCGTTGAACACATCTTCTTTTCATTTTGTAAAAATGTCACAAACACTTGGTCAACTATAACAATTTATTCGCAAAATCCAACACAAACAAATGAGGTTATGTTTTTTTGACGTTTACTTACTACGAGGTTAAGATGAAAAAGTGAGAGAGAGAGAGAGGGGGGAGAGGGCACAGGCCACAGAGTTGGTATTAAGTTCGTGAATTACTGACACAGAATTTCATAAATTGAAGAAGAAGATAATAGTATGCAGTTACGACAAATATAAATTGAAATTTATAATTAATATGAACTTTATGATATAAAATGACTTTGTAGTCAAAGAGGGTGAAAATCTACCAAAATCTACTCCCAAAAATTTACCTACCACAGGTTGCCTGAAATCTACCAAAAAAGTAGATTTCTACCACATATGGTCACACTGAATACAATCAGACATCGAAAGTATTTTCTGTGACTCTCAAATTCGAATTAGTGAAACAATTGATAACGAAAACGTCATTTTAATTAGCGACAAAGTTTGAATTAGAATCGTATTGTTTGTTATTCGATTTGAATTAGACTTAGTGTTATTTATTAGCTTTTTAGTGTTTATTATTATTAGTTGGTCAGTTTAGTGGTCAGTGAGGTGTTATTGGTAAGTACATAATATCAAATAAATAGGCTCTGGCATATTTTAATGTTTATCAATAGTTTTGACTGATTTCTTGAGAAATGCAGATGCTATAAGGAAAAAACTTCGAATAAAGAATATAACAGAATGTTGTCAAGTTAAAGTATCAACCTCTGATAAGAATAAGAACAATTGAAATGTATTCAGGCAAATTGATTCGAATTTGAAACAAACATGATATAATGATAAAAACTACACAAATGAAATTATCCATGAAAAACATTTCCTATAATTCACTGTGGCTTTGTGGAAAGATAACATACTTCAGTACATATATTGATATTCAGGATTATATTCTTTTTGAAAACACCTCTACGAGTCTCTCTATATTTCATTCAATACATAGCTCGGATGTAATTTTAGCTTCACAATATTCAAAATATTCTACCGTTCAAATCAATAATTCACTGTAGCTTTGTGGAAAGATAACATACTTCAGTACATATATTCATATTCAGGATTATATTCTTTTTGAAAACACCTCTACGAGTCTCTCTATATTTCATTCAATACATAGCTTGGATGTAGTTTTAGCTTCACAAGATTCAAAATATTCTACCGTTCAAATTAGTAATGCACTGTGGCTTTGTGGAAAGATAACATACTTCAGTACATATATTGATATTCAGGATTATATTCTGTTTGAAAACACCTCTACGAGTCTCTCTATATTTCATTCAATACATAGCTCGGATGTAGTTTAAGCTTCACAAGATTCAAAATATTCTACCGTTCAAATAGTTCACTCTCACCTCTTTGTGGGAAGATAACATACTTCAGCACATATATTGATGTTCAGGATTATATTCTTTTTGAAAACACCTCTACGAGTCTCTCTATATTTCGTTCAATACATAGCTCGGATGTAGTTTTAGCTTCACAAGATCCAAAATATTCTACCGTTCAAATAGTTCACTGTGGCTTTGTGAGAAGATAAGATACTTCAGCACATATATTGATGTTCAGGATTATATTCTTTTTGAAAACACCTCTTCGAGTCTCTCTATATTTCATTCAATACATAGCTCGGATGTAGTTTTAGCTCCACAAAATTCAAAATATTCTACCGTTCAAATAGTTCACTGTGGCTTCTATGATTCTGGTTATGCGATCTGGACAATATTTTGCATGTAACTTGAAAATTTCATTCTCCATGTGAATGCAAAATTTCATTTCGATCGAATGAGCAGTTTCGAAGTAATCAGGAAAACAAAATTTCGAAGGACCATATTTGCGGAACCCCTGGTCGAATTTTGCCTGATAACGAAATCAACCGCAGCATTCGAGATTCGAACCTACTCTGAAATTTCAGGTCCCTAGGCGTTTCCGTTCGAAAGTTATGATTTTCTATGGTTCTGGAAATGCGATCTGGACAAAACTTTGCATGTCACTTGAAAATTTCATTCTTCATCTGAATGCAAAATTTCACTTCGATCGAATCAGTAGTTTCGAAGAAATCAGGAAAACAAAATTTCGAACGGCCATATTTACGAAACCCCTGGTCGAATTTTGCCCAATCACGAACTCAACCGCGGCATTCGGAATTCGAACCTACTCTGGAAATCTCAAGTCCCTAGTCGTTTTCGTTCGAAAGTTATAATTTTCTATGGTTCTGGTCATGCGATCTGGACAAAATGTAGCAAATTTAGGATGTAGCTTGAACACGTCATTCTCCATCTGAGTGCAAAATTTCACCTGGATCGAATCAGTAGTTTCGGAGTAATCAGAAGAACCAAATTTCAAACGGCCATATTTACGGAACCCCTGGTCGAATTTCGCCCAATAACGAACTCAACAGCATAATTCGAGATTCGAACCTATTTTGAAAATTTCAGGTCCCTAGGCGTTTCCGTTCGAAAGTTATGATTTTCTATGGTTCTGGAAATGCGATCTGGACAAAACTTTGCATGTAACTTGAAAATTTCATTCTCCATCCGAATGCAAAATTTCATTTCGTTCGAATCAGTAGTTTCGAAGAAATCAGGAAAACAAAATTTCGAACGGCCATATTTACGGAACCCCTGGTCGAATTTTGCCCAATCACGAACTGAACCGCGGCATTCGAAATTCGAACCTATTCTGAAAATTTCAAGTTCCTAGGCCTTTCCGTTCGAAAGTTATAATTTTCTATGGTTCTGGTCACGTGATCTGGACGAAATGTAGCAAATTCTGGATGTAGCTTGAACACATCATTCTCCATATGAATGCAAAATTTCACCTGGATCGAATCAGTAGTTTCGGAGTCATCGGGAGAACAAAATTTCAAACGGCCGTATTTACGGAACCTCTGGTCGAATTTCGCCCAATAACGAACTCAACAGCAGCATTCGAGATTCGAACCTATTCTTGAAATTTCAAGTCCCTAGGCCTCTTCATTCGAAAGTTATAATTTTTCATGGTTCTGGTCAAGCGATCTGGATAAAATTTTGCGTGTAACTTGAAAATTTCTCCATTCTCCATCTGATTGCAAAATTTCATTTCGATCGAATCCATAGTTTTGAAATTATCCAAAAAAAAAAATTTCAAACGACCATATTTCTGGAACCCCTGGTCGAATTTGGCCCAATAACGAAACTACTCTGGAAATGGCAGGTCCTTCGGCGTTTCCATTCGAAAGTTATAATTTTCCGTTATTCTGGCCATGCGATCTGGACAAAACTTTGCATGTAACTTGAAAATTTCATTCTCCATGTGAATGCAAAATTTCGATCGAATCAGGAGTTCCGAAGTAATCAGAAAAACAATATTTCGAACGGCCATATTTTCGGAACACCTGGTCGACTTTTGCCCAATAACGAAATCAACCGCAGCATTCGAGATTCGAACCTACTCTGAAAATTTCAGGTCCCTAGGTGTTTCCGTTCGAAAGTTATGATTTTCTATGGTTCTGGAAATGACCAAACTTTGCATGTAACTTGAAAATTTCATTCTCCATCTGAATGCAAAATTTCATTTCGATCGAATTAGTTTCGAAGTAATCAGGAAAACAATATTTCGAAGGGCCATATTTACGGAACCCCTGGTCGAATTTTGCCCAATCACGAAATCATCCGCAGCATTCGAGATTCGAACCTACTCTGAACATTTCAGGTCCCTAGGCGTTTCCGTTCGAAAGTTATGATTTTCTATGTTTCTGGAAATGCGATCTGGACAAAACTTTGCATGTAACTTGAAAATTTCATTCTCCATCTGAATGCAAAATTTCATTTCGATCGAATTAGTAGTTTCGAAGTAATCAGGAAAACAAAATTCCGAACGGCCATATTTACGGAACCCCTGGTCGAATTTTGCCCAATAACGAAATCAACCGCAGCATTCGAGATTCGAACCTACTCTGAAAATTTCAGGTCCCTAGGCGTTTCCGTTCGAAAGTTATGATTTTCTATGATTTCTACGGTTTTAGTCATGCGATCTGGATACAATTTTGCATGTAACTTCAACATCTCATTCTCAATCTGAATGCATCATTTCATTCCGGTCGAATGAGTACTTCCGAAGTAATCAGAAAAACAAAATTTCGAACGGCCATATTGACAGAACCCCTGGTCGAATTGAGCCCAATAACGAACTTAACCGCGGCATTCGAGATTCGAACCTACTCTGAAAATTTCAAGTTTTTAACCTCCGCTCGGTGTTGTTAAAAATTGGTCACCTAAAGCACTGACGTGAAGTCTTGATTTTCTCCTTCAGAGTTTGGTACCTCAATTTTGTGAATCTGCAGTATTATTCAAGTCAGATGAATAATAATTCATGCAGCGTACAAGTAATCACTACGGAGTGAATAATTGTTGAAATTTGTTTTTTTTTATTATTTGACTCATAATTGTTTATAGTTCATATTGTTCGTGAAATAGATATCAAAAATAGTTTTCGGAATTTTCAGATTGAAAAATGCCTAAATTGAAGAAGAAATCAGCAACTCAACGTTCAAAACAAGTGAACGATATCAAATATGAGAAACGTCTAGATGCCGAATTTCGAAACAAAGAAAATGTTGAGCGAAAACAAAAACACGTTACTCAGCGTGAAAATGATATAGAGTTTCGAAACAACGAAAATGCTGAGCGAAAGCAGGTACTTAAGGCACGACGTGAAAATGATATAGAGTTTCGAAACAACGAAAATGCTGAGCGAAAGCAGGTACTCAAGGCACGACGTGAAAATGATATAGAGTTTCGAAACAACGAAAATGCTGAGCGAAAGCAGGTACTTAAGGCACGACGTGAAAATGATATAGAGTTTCGAAACAACGAAAATGCTGAGCGAAAGCAGGTACTCAAGGCACGACGTGAAAATGATATAGAGTTTCGAAACAACGAAAATGCTGAGCGAAAGCAGGTACTTAAGGCACGACGTGAAAAAGATATAGAGTTTCGAAACAAAGAAAATGTTGAACGGAAACAAAGACATGTGACTCAGCGTGAAAATGATGTCGAGTTTCGAAACGAAGAAAATAAAAAAAGAAGAGTACAATTGAAAACTCAACGACGTTCTGACAGTGATGAATTCTTATTGAACGAGAATGAATGTAGGAAACGTAAATTGAATCTGTTGCGTTCAGATGAGTCTTTCCGAAACTCGGAAAATCTGTCAAATTTTGCTTCTAAAAAGGCAAGAATTGAAGATGCTAAATTAGTCCAGCTTAAAAATAATGAAGGAATGAGTCAACTTCGGACAATTCCCGAATTTCGTGAACATGAGAGAGTTCAGGATCGCCAGGCTCGTCAAATAGCGAGACTCAGTCAAATTGACATTGTGGGTTGTTCGAATGTTTCGAACTGGCAACAAATTCTTAACAAGTTTAATTCAGATGTTAAACTAGGACCAACAGAGGTATGTATTTGTTGTGGAGGTTTATGTTTTGCCAGTTCAATCAAATCTTTGAAACCAGAAGTTCTGCGGGCACATAATATATCTGATGATTTCGTAAGTCAAGCTTATTATTTACATAGATTAGAAAACTTCAAAAAGTTGAACTCCTTTTGTGGTACTTGCTATAAATATGTTAAAAAATCACAAATACCTAAACTTTGTTTGGGAAACGGTCTAGATTTTCCTGAAATTCCCGAAATTCTAAAAGACTTGACGGTTTTAGAAGAAAGATTATGCGCTATTCGTTTACCTTTCATGCAAATCAGAAGTTTAGGTCACGAACGCCAATGTGCCCTACGTGGTAATGTTGTTAATGTACCAATTTCAATTGATTCAACTGTTTCGGTTCTACCACGTAGTTTTGACAATACCTTAACAATTCAGGTAAAATTGAAACGTAAACTTTCATTCAAGCACCATTACATGATAGAAACCATACGTCCAAATAAGGTACGACAGGCATGTGAGTACCTAGTGACAACGCCCTTATATATAAGTGAAGGTATTATTTTAGAAGAAAATAATGAAAATTTGCCTGAAACAGAAGAATATGTAGTTGACAAGAAAGACCTATCGTCCAAATTTCCTGATGATAAGTCGTTGCCAGATCCGAATGAAAACGAACAGAATCACTTCAACGTTCTAGAAGATTTGGACGAAAATACTGATCTTGAACCATTAAATCCAGGTGGTCAAGAAACTCTTATTCAAAATGAGAACGAAATTGAAAATTTGGCACTAGCACCAGGAGAAGGACAACGTCCCATTGGTCTCCTTTTGGACAGTAAATCAGAAGAAATGTCTTTTCCAACAATTTATTGTGGTTATGCGAGATGTCCTACAGTGCGTTTAACCTACAATAATATTGTTAAGTCGGAAATGAGACGTTTTGACAGAAGAGCAGCCGTCGTTTGTCATCTTCTTTATGCTTACAAGAAACAAGAAATCATCAAAATTTCTAATGCTATTGCTGTTTGTTTGAGAAAACGAAAACAGGGTGTAGATAGTTTTTGCGCAGCACAAGTTCTTGATACAAATTTCATAAGCAATTTACTGATTCATAACGATGGATATCGAATATTACAAGGTGTTCGAAGTTCACCTGCATTTTGGGAGAAAGAAAAGAAAAAATTGATGGCCATGATTCGTCAACTCGGCATTCCAACATTTTTCTTTATTTTATCGGCAGCAGAATCAAAATGGGGTGAACTTTTGAGTATGTTATATAAAATAGTCGATAACAAAATCATATCTGAAGAAGATGCACTAAATGTGGATTATTTAGAAAAAGCACGTTTGATTAGAACGGATCCTATAACTTGTGCCAGATATTTCGATTACAGAACACGTTGTCTTTTCAAAACATGGAAATTAAAATCAGGACCTTTCGAAAACTACAGAATTTTAGATTTTTATCAACGTGTTGAATTTCAACAGCGGGGTTCGCCGCATATTCATGGACTGTTATGGTTAGAAAATGCACCACAATTTCATGAAGATCAACATGATAATTCAACGGTGATTGAATTCATCGATAAATTCATTACATGTGATGGCAAAAATGATTCGGTATCACACTTGATATATCTGCAAACCCATCGCCATACCACAACATGTCACATCGATAAAAGAAAGAATAAAAAATGTAGATTCAATATTCCGTATCCTCCAATGAAAGAAACTTCCATTTTGTATGGTTTAGAGGAAATATCCAAGGATGAAAGCAAAAAATTTTCAGATATTCGACAAAAAATATCTGACACATTAGCGGAAACAATTCAAAATGAAAATGACTTGACATTTGACCAATTTTTGGTCAAACTTGATATTTCTTATGAGACTTATATATTGGCCATTCGTGCTGGATTGAAACGTACAACTGTTTTCTTAAAACGAAGACCTCTAGATTGTATGGTGAATGGATTCAATGTTAAAATTTTATCAACGCATCGAGCAAACATCGACCTTCAATACATTCTAGATCCTTACAGCTTGGTTCAATATATCGTTAACTACATCAATAAGTCCAATCGAGGTATGTCTAAACTATTGAATGACATGGAAAAAGAGCTTGCTTCAGGTAATCTAACCATGAAAGAAAAACTTCGAGTTATCGGCAATAAATTTGTAAATGCATCTGAAATATCAGCCCAAGAAGCTGCTTACCACGTATTAGGAATGCCTTTATCAAAAAGCAGTAGAAGTCATCTTTATATTAATACATCTCTGCCAGAAGAACGGGTAAAAATGTTGAAATTCGAAAAAGATCTTCGAAAATTAGAACCGGACTCAAACGATTTTTTTGTCACGAACATTGTCGACAAATATGTGGAACGTCCGTTAGAACTCGAGAGCTATTCTTTAGCTTCTTATGCAGCTGATATTATTATTGAAAATCGTCAAACAAATGCAGATAACAAGGATGACAGTGATCATAGTGTGGAAAACGATGAAGGTGTCGAAATTCTCAAATGCAAGCGTAAGTGCTATAAACTCCGTAAAAAATCTTGCATCTTACGCTATAGACGATATGATGTTCATAAAGATCCAACGAACTATTTTAGAGAACAAATAATGCTGTTTTTTCCGTGAAGAAATGAGAAGAAGGAATTGCTCGATGTAAATTGTCAAGACATATACAAAAAGTATCGAGAGCAAATTGAAAATGAGCGGAAAAAATTTCATTGCTTTTTCGATGATCATTACATTGAAAATTTATTGAATGAAGCTGAAAATAATATCGACGATACCGAAGAAAATGATGAGCATACAAGCAAAATAGATGACGAATTTGCCGCTTATGCTTTAGATCAACCCGACTTTGATATTATGATACAAGGTGGAGGTATACCTACACGTGGTAACGATCAGGTAGCTCAAAGTTTTCTTCTTCCCAACGATCTACCAATGGATGAATATAATCGGTTATGTCGATCTCTGAATGATAAACAGCGACAATATCTCATGCATATAAAATGGCATTTTTGTGAGAACTTTTCTTCGCCACTCTACGAATTTATTAGCGGAGGGGCTGGCGTTGGAAAAAGTCGTTTTATTCAAGTAATTTATCAGACACTTACCAAATATTTCAATCAATTTGTAGGATGTGATCCATCGAAAATTAAAGTTTTGATTTGTGCACCGACTGGAAAAGCTGCATTCAATGTTAATGGTGTAACACTTCATCAAGCACTTAGCTTGCCCGTCAATCAAGCAGGATACGAAATGACTTTACTTAACAACGAAACGTTACATACCTTAAGTATCAAATATGCTGACCTAAAACTATTAATAATTGACGAAGTTTCGATGGTTGGAGGAAGAATGTTAGCACAAATTAGTTCTCGTTTACAACAAATATTTGGAAGAAAAGAAAATTTCGGTGGGATATCAGTTTTACTTGTTGGAGATTTGAGACAATTATCTCCAGTTGGAGACTGTAAAATTTTCAAAGAAAGAAAAAAAACTTCTAAAGATCCCTATGCTGTGTTTCAAGGCACTCATTTATGGGATATGTTCAAAATGTTCCAATTAACCGAAATTATGCGTCAAAAAAATGATTTGGCGTTTGCGCAAGCTTTGAATAATATGGCATCATGTACGTTGACGACACAAGATATAGCATTATTTCAAAGTAGGGTGATATCTGAACCATCTCCCCATGTCAATAAAACAGTTTATTTATTTTTCACCAACAATGAAGTCAACACATTTAACGACTTCAGACTTGGCAAGATAAATTCTGAATGTACTATATCAACCGCTTTCGACAAGATTTATGGAAACGGTACTGAATCGCCCAAAAATCAAATGCTGAAATCAGTAAGTGAAAAAAAAACATCAGATACGTATGGCTTATGCCTACGGTTAACGTTGAAAGTTGGCGCTCGTTATATGATGACTAATAATATCAATACTAGTGATGGTCTTGTAAACGGCGCTACAGGTGTTTTAAGGTCAATTGATTATGGTACGAATACCAAAACGGGTGTAAAAATTCCCATGCGCGTATGGATTGAATTCGACGAAAGTCGCGTAGGTCAAGAAGTTCGCAACGAACATAAACTGTTGATGACGAATCGAAGCTTGATGTCGAACATAACACCTATCAACACAATGAAAAAAATTATTGCAAACAATAAAAATTCGAGCCTACAGTTAGAAAGACGTCAGTTTCCATTAATTGTGGCAGAAGGTATAACTATTCATAAAAGTCAAGGTAGCACTTATGAAAACGTTGTTGTCACGATTGGACCTAGAGGTCTCTCCAGAGCTGCTTTATATGTTGCTTGCAGCCGAGCTACAAAAGCAGAGGGTTTATCGATTCATGGTAAATTTGTGCCCCCGAAAAAAGCATTGAAAAGATCAGATGACGATCATTTAGTTTTCGAAGAAATTCAAAGGTTGGAAACAACCGCAAAACTGTGTACAAGATTCGAAAATTTACAAAAAACTTCGGGATGCAGAATCATGTATCATAATGTTCAAAGTCTACATAAGCATTTCAACGATTTATTTTGTGATTCAGTTTTTTCTACAGCTGATTTAATTCTTCTGGTTGAAACTTGGACACTTTCTACTGATGTTTATGAACTACCCATGAATTTACAAGAAATCTCCAGAATCGATTGCAGCCAAACGCGAACTGCCGGTGGTGTATTCATTGCTGCGTCGAAAAAAATAAATGACAAAATTTCCAATATAACAAAATTCTCTCAAAGAGAAGGAAAAGGTCATATAGAGATGATTCGTTTCGACCTTGACAATGTTTCTTATTTTGCCTTTTACAATTCACCACAAGCTTCTTTCAATCTAACTGAAAGGGTGATCAAGGAAGCACTTCAAAATTCATGTTCGAAAAAAATGTTTATTGGCGACATGAACATCGATTTGAACAAAAACAATAAATACATTGACCTGTTCCAGATTTGTAATTTACGATGTGAAACTCCGAAAAATATCCAAACAACTTACGGGGGAACTAACATTGATTGGTGTTTTTCTAATCTAACCAATTTACGAACCATTTCGTATGGTTCAACATTCAGTTATCACAAGCCACTTTGTGTAATGCTATCAGGCATTCAAGATATAAAATTAACATCACACAAAAATCTCAATATGGTTGAAAGTCTCGAAACGAGCCGAAAGCCAAATACAAAGCAGAAATCGAAAAGACATCCAAATGTGAAACCAACAATACCTGTTGATCAAATCATCAATATAGGTGACAAAAAAACCAATACGAATAATCGCGAAGAAAATGAAAGGTTGAACAAAGAAAGTAAATATATATCTAACCACGACGGAGTTGAATATTTACATGAAGGTTTATTGAATTCAGATGGAGTGTCATGTTATTCTAATTCCTCTATACAGTGTCTATTTTCTATCTCGGAATTCAGAAGATCGATAGACAAAAAAAATTCCAATATCAATAAGAGCATCTTCCAAGTTATGGATAAAAAAAAAAAAACCACAGAAGCCATACGAATGATAGTTGATAATAGATTCAGCGTTCAAGAACAACAAGATGCTCAGGAATTTCTACAGGAACTATTATTAAAATTGGATAGAGATTTTACTTCCACTATAGAATTCACAATTGATGAAAATATCATGTGTGATTTTTGTCCCCATTCGAGTTCCACAATGACTGGAAATTTTTATGGAATGAAAATTCCAGATATACCTGAAATATCTTTTAGGGATTTAATGGTATACCAATCTCAAGATGTTTGCAATAGATGCAAAAGAATTGTGGAAATACGTAAAAAATTTCAACAGGTTAACCGATATGTTCTCTTGGTTCTCTGGAGACAAATTACTCCCGTTGAAAAATTGAGAACAAAAATAAGAGATTTAGATCCAAATATGGTACGAATAGATGGTCACAAATTCAAAATCAAATGTACCATTAAACATTTAGGTAATCAAGTATCAAGTGGTCATTATATATCCATAATCAGACAAAGAGATCAATGGATTGAATGCAATGATAATAATATATGTACATTGGATGTTTTTGATTCCACTTTAGATGACGTTTATATCATTCTTCTGGAGAAATACAATGATTAGGTAAATATTAAAATTTATAAATATCTAACAATCACATGTTGATTGTGAGAAAGAAGTATCCAGGATATTTCCTTATTTACTACTAATCATTTTTTCACCCATCATTTATGAAAAATGAAACTTAACCCAAAAAATATACAGTCTTATGTCATACGATTGCTTTTGTGCAGATTATTTTACATTTCACAGGATGCTCTCATTCGATGCTAAACGTCATCCATTTACGAAAATACTTTTTTCTGGTAAAAAAAATATTACAAAGAGCCAAGGGTCTTATACGACCCCCGACTTGAAATGGGTTAAAATATTCATAAATTAAGAGCATAGGTCGCTGAGGTGGGAGGTCAAAAAGGGGTACCCGGTGCATACCCCTTGAGCTTTTCGAAACTTCTCATTAGCAGTGGAAAAGTTGGCTACAGATGCTGATTTACCCTCCTACAAGGGTTGGAGACTTCGATAAAATATCGGGAGTAGGTATATCACCTCCCACCTCACCTATAATATACAGCTCTCTAATTAGCCATTAAATGGCTATAAAAATAATAGAATCCGATGTTTTCCAAATTTCACAAGTAATTGCAAATTCATGGTTAATAATAAGTCCATTATGGCAAACAAACTTCATAGACAATTCATGAAAACGTTCATAAATAAGTTGTAATTTGTCAACCAAAATGTCTAAATGGACAATAAACATATGCCATTATCGTAGATATGATTCATATCTACGAGTTTCCAACTCTTGAGGGAAGGTAAATGGGCATCTAGAGTAGTCAGCTTTTCTGCTGCTAGTGGGAAGTTCCTAGAGGAGATTTCTTATTCTTATTCTTATTCTCTTACTCTCCGTATCTTACCTCCGTGCCTGGTCAGACCTTTGGTCCGATCATGCAGCGTATCTATGAATTCATAGTTTCATAAACGAATTCGCCAAAAGGCGAAATATATATTTTTTTATATAGATAAGGAAATACCAATTTCAGAAACATTTTAAATGGTGAGTACTTAGGACAATTCAAATAATAAAGTTATGAAAATAAAACATCTGAATTTTTAAATTTGATTCATAATGAATTAATCGAAATCATTAATTGAAATCAAACACATCATGTTTAATCAAATTTCTTTAGGTACTCCCTCAAGAATAATATCGAAGAACTACTGGAATAATGCCGTCCAAGTACATTTTAAAACCATTTCTATTTTATGCTGAAATTTTTATGGATATACTCTGAAGGAAACAATTCATTAACAAAGAAGATGCCAATAATACTCGAAGACAATTTCAATGACCAACAGAATTGACGCATACTTTGTCCGAATCCATTTATATTCCTATTGATGACTGAAAGAAAAACATCCAAATGAGACAAATTGAATACAATGCCAAAAAAATTCTATGAGAAATATGAAGGAAAATATAGAATATTAATTATGGTCAGATCAAATTTCACTAGAGCAAAAATATTGCCAAAATAGCTTACAAAAAGGCTTGGAGAAAAAAATCTACAACTAACCATTTGGGATCATACACAATGACATCGCATAAAAGAATACAACATTTATTCAGGCGATGAATGTGTGAAAATAAAATAAACAACATTAGAAAAGTTCAACGAAAATTATTTCCATAAACAAGAAGTAATTGCCAGAATACAATTTATAGAATGTTGAAGATAGAAGATTAATAATTTTCAAGATAAACTTCGACGAAGCAACAATATTGCCGAAGGTACCTACTTTGCAACCAATTTTTGGTACCAGAAAAGATAATTCTTATGACATTTTTCAGTTTTGTCTATATGTTGGAGTTGGAGGCACCTACCTATAAGATGTATTCAAAATATGTCAGTTTACCATAGAAAAAAAATGACGGAATAATTACGGTGATCAACGAAACTTATATTCATGCAATCATTCTTGAAATCAAAATTCGTCCATAAACACTCAATCAAAAATCTTCAGGTAAATATACATTTGGAAAATTATTTCTATTGCTATAGAACACATTTTCATTTCATCAAAAAAATAAATATTCAAAAGAATATTTTTCTGGAATACAAGTTGAGGAAAATCATTAATCATCGAAGAATATACCTAATTTTGATTCGAATTAAATGAATCTTCATAAAATGTATCATTACTTCAAAAATGTTTCTTTCGATTGAAATATTTCACAATATTATTTTAAGTAATTATTCTTTCAGTATACATCCTATTTAAGAAGAGGACTACTCATCTACTATATTATATTGCCACAAATGTATATCTTTTCATATTGGAGAAAAGAGAATGGATGAGATGAACATTAAAAATTTCATAAATAATAGAGTTATATGGAAAGAAAGATAGACATTTATTGTAATAAGTTACGGAGAGCCATCGACCAAAGTTCTTCACCCATTGGTAAGTACAAGACTTTTATTATTTGTATTATTATATTCTATATCTGATTATCATAATATAGATTACTAAGTGTTTATATTATTTTCCAATTATTTGCTATAGTATCAACTTGAAATTTAATCCCGATTCTTGCAATTGTTTCTCTTAATGCACGCATGTATTTCCAGGAATAATAATACAAGAATGCTCAGCCACAAGAAACTTCGGAATACAATTAATCGAATTCTGGAAAATGGAATATTTCATTATAGTTGATCTTCTGATATGTTGAAACATTCGTTCATTCATGCCGTGGATGTTTTGAAGTTCAAGTTCAGTTCAATAAAAAATGATGGTCAGAAAAGTTCTTCCGTTATTGGATTAAACAAAGTTACAGATGACCCTACAAACGAACTATAATAATATAGTAACAGTCCACAAAGGATTGCAACATTTATTCATGTATCTCAAATGAAACAAAAATTTATATGTATATGTAAACTGATACCAAGCCGTAATTTCATCGAAATTGATGTTGTTTTCGTTAGAGAGAATTTGTATATATTAGTTTTCATTCAAAAAACAGAATGTTTTGGATTTTGTTGGATTATTATACCCTTCAGTAATTTCAATAAACTAAAAAGATGGCATTTACAAGCATAAACAATTGAATGGAAACAATTAAATGCACATTAAAGACATAATTTCTATAAAAACCTGTTCATAATATATTTTGGCCCTTTATCTATTAATTTGAAATGTCTTTTCCCCTTTTGTATATGAATTATAAGAATATTCTTGTTATAAAAATTGATATTCAGAAAGTTGTAAACATTTCAATTCGAATATTATTGGATTGTATGTATCATTCACATTGGAAGAGTCCAGGGAAAAACCCCCGTTATAGGCAGAAAGCTGGTTTTGAGTTAAAATAATTTTAAAGTTTACTAACTAATGGTAACTAGAAAAATGCATACGCGCTGCTTTGTTGGGTATTGTATAAAGACTTCATAGTCTATATATGAATAGGGTTTACACAGATTCACTACCCCAAAGTTCTCTATTAAAGATGTCGATGACGGGCTTCTTGCGCAGTATAGGTAATATTCAACCACTTTCTAGGATGATATAAAGGGATTATTTTTCAAATCTAATTGTATCATAGGATTCTCCTCATTATCCTTCAGAAACCACTTGAGGACTGTTTTACATTTTATCCCAACATGTGTATGACGGAGATCTTCCCCTGTTCTCTTCATTGGTATGTCATTGTCCTGTCTATTACTTTCAAATTTTTTGCTGCTATTAATTCATTGATTATATAATTACATAATGCCAACCCTGTATATTGCAGATGAACTCCTTATCTGTTCTTATTCGAACATTCATATTACTTTGTTACATTTTGATGAGACATCATTTTGATCACGCCACGTGTGTGGGTGTTTATTTGTCCCATTGTTCGATACTGATTGTCGTAATTAACTTGAGATAAGAAATGTTATAAATACGTCTCAAGACGAATGTATCCTCAATTAATTCAGTGCATTTCTTCCTAGCTTATTGTTAGAATAGGATGATCTTCCGTTGTAAATTAATAAATCTTTTTAAAAGATCGGCTTTCGCTCCAAAAACGTAATTGGCGACGAGGATGGGATTGTGCCGGTTTTCGTGAAGAACTGTGTTTCGAAACTTCGAGCGTGAAATCGTAGTTATCGCCGCGCTAAGAACTTCCAAAAACTGTCAGTTTCAACTGTTAAGGTGCCAAATCCAGCAACAACGAGGAAAAAAGCCGTTTGGAGCCTTGATTGTTTGGGTAGCGTCTACAACGACTCCAGAAAAACAACGTGGTGAGAATCCTATCTAGAAACACTTTTTTAATTCCCAGTCACTGACCCTGGTCCAAAGTCTTCAATCTTTTCCCACGGTTTTGAGCGTAAAACTTGTGTGAGTTTTCTCTAGGTTTCTTATAAAAAACCGATTACCAGAGTTTTTCCTAGGTTTCTTAATACAAAAAACCGATTACCAGAGTTTTTCCTAGGTTTCTTATAAAATAAAAAAACCGAATATAATTATTTTCTAAGTACAATACAATTTTTCAAGATTACTTCCGTAAAGCATTTCAAAGGCCGGAAGAATACGAATAAAATGGCAGTCGCACCAGAACCAAATATGTTCGATAGATTAAAATTAATTGATTTATTTTCAAAGTCAATTGTAACATTTGATGGTAATTCCGCGAATCTCGCAAGATTTTTAAATCACTGCGAAAGATTTTATAATAGGTTCCAATCTGCCGACGCGTTATTAAATGAAGCAATTATCGATATAATAAAGAGTAAATTGGTAGGAAATGCCAGTGAAATCGTAAGTTCCAATGAGAGAATTACAGATAACTGGTTTAACTTGAAGGAATTTTTAAAGTTAAGATTTGAGGAAAAAATAAGCCTCACAGTTTTGTTTTGGGATCTCCAATACGTAATGAGAATGATTTAGATTTTCTCGAAAGAATAGTAGATTTAAAAAATAAATACGATTCGCAAGTCGAATTGTCTAATTTACCGGTTCTTGAAAAGGATCAAGAAAAAAATATTGCGTCACGAGTAGCAACTAGAGTTCTGCTCTATAATATTAACCCAGAATTAAGAACAGCCCTTAGAGGACACGGAATTATGAACTATGACGATATTGTAAATTTTATTCGTCAAGATTACTACTTTTATCAACAACCCTTTATGCACTATAAAAATCAAAATAATCCGAGGAATTTTCCTCAACGAAATCAGAAGAATTTTAATCAAACTAATAGAAATAATTTTTCAAATAATAATCGAGCAAACTTCCCGAATAATAATTATAGAAGTTTTACTCAAAATAATCAACATTGGGAAAAATGCCAATCTAGTCAAAATAATCGAAGAAACTTTTACCCAAATAATTCCCAACCGAGATTCAAAAAACGTGATTTTAACGAACGTTCATATCCAGAATGTATTAATTCCAGTAAATATTTAAATGAAAATCTTCGAGATCGTGCCATGAACGACTCATTGACTTAAATAATACGTTAGATAACACAAACCAACTCCCCTATATCCAATTCCAAAATCCTAAATGTAAACTTTTAATTGATAGTGGATGCTCTGTTTGTCTTATTGATCCAAAATTCGCGTATAATAATTTTCCTAAAAATATTTTTAATGAATCTACGACACTAACTGCATGTTTCAAAAAGCAAACTGCAAATGAAAAAGTTTTAATACCTTTATTCCCTGAATTTCAAATTGATGATTTTCATCCCTTTGTCGTATACAAGTTTCATAAGAATTATGATGGTCTTATAGGAGCAGATTTTTTGAATAAATATGGACTTAATTTAGATTTTAAAAATCAATTATTGACTAATAATTATTGTCAAATCCCTTTTTATTATCAGCAAGTATGTCAGAAACCCCGAAATAACCCAATGGATCCTGAGTTTTCAAATATAATAAAACATAAAATTGATACGATCAACCAACACTTAGCAGATATCCAGAATATTTTAGAAGCATTTAAAGCGGATAATCTGAAAATTCAATCAGATGAATGTTTTCTTAAAACTGAAATTAAAACAAATGATAATAATATTCCTGAAGGAATCGTACTTAATTCAAAAATATTGAAAGCAATTGCTGAATTTCCAATTCCCAAAACTCCTAAAGAAATAAAATCATTTCTTGGACTCGTAGGATATTATAAAAAATGTATCCCTAATTTCGCAAATATAACGAAACCATTAACTTCATGTTTGAAGAAAGATTCCAAAATTAATATTGATGATCCGAAATATATCGAAGCGTTCGAAATATGTAAAAGAAATTTATTGAATCACCCTGTATTGAGATACCCCGATTTCGATAAGCCATTCGTTCCTACAACTGATGCGTCAGGTTTCGCGATAGGCTCTGTTTTATCTCAAGGTGAAGTTCCGAAAGAATTTGATTACGGAATACGTTATAAAAAAGGTTCAACAAATAATGCTGATGCTCTCAGTCGAATTATAATAGAGTCAGATAATAAATTGACTTATAAGGATTTTGAAAAAAATTATGAATTGAAAAATATTAAAGATTCCCCTAAGATAATTGAAAAAACAGGTGATTTATTTAAAGCCCCAAAGAATTATGCGTTAGCACATTGCGTTTCCCGTGACTTTCACATGGATGGAGGAATAGCACTCCAATTTAAAAATAAATTTGGTCAAATAGATAATTTAAAATCTCAAAATAAGCTACTAGGCGAAGTAGCAATGATCCAAATAAATGATCGAAACATTTATTATTTAATTACTAAAGATTTATACTATCATAAACCGGAATATGAAATAATATTTTCAATCAATATTATATCTCAAAGAATTGTGTCAATATAATAATGACAAATACTTAGCTTTACCAAGAATTGCATGCGGTCTAGATAAATTAGACTGGCATATTATTTTAAATATGATAAAATATATTTTTGCGGAATCTAATATAAAGATAATTGTATATTCCTTACCGAATCGGAATATCGGAGGAAATACTAATGAATTTGAAAATGATCCAATGATAGAGATCAATACGTTCGAAGAAACGAACAGAATCGATAATGATTCAATGGCGACAAATGCCAGTAATGCCACAGATGCAAATTATTCCGAAAATACGGAAATGAATAGAATCGAGAATGATTCAAATATAAATAATCATAAAAATGTTGAAATAAATAGAATCGAAAAAGATTCATCGTCGATTAGAAATCGGATAAATAAAGAAAAATACGAAGCATGTTTGAAATGGTTAAATTCAAACGATGGAATAAAAATAAATTTAAATGAGACAGAATGTTCTACTGTCCAATGTAATGTTAATAATCCTATAATTAAAATCCCATATACGAAGAAACGGTTAAAGTCACCATCTTCGAAAATAATTTCCAAAATTATTCCTTATTATAAAGTACGGAAAAAAGGGAAGAATATTTAATTATGTTATAGATTCTAAAACGAATCTTTTGATCACCCTCAGGTGAACATATAGTTTTTATTTAGATTATAAGAGTTTTATATTAAACAGTTTTGATTTTATCCATAGGATTTCATATAAAGATTAAAATATCATTTGAGATGGATCTCAATCATTTGCTTGTTAGTGACAGAAGGAATTTGAAGGATTAATGTATTCTCCTTCAGACATTCTTTGAACAACGGTGTTTGAAACCCTTGTTTCATATTATTGATGATCATCATTATTATTCGCTTCGCAATAACGAAAGTATTAGAAAGATTATTATTATTATAATTATATTTATTCTAATACGAAGAAAACTGTTATACTAAACAAAAAGCTGTAAATATTTCTACACGAATTCATACGTCAATTCATAATACATGTTATCTTAATGAGGATTCAACCTACACATATTAAATTTTTATGATTATCTTCATTTATTATAATCTGGTATTTATCAAGAAATGATTTCTTCTATTAAACTCTATTCATTTATTGATTTTTAAAATATATCACATTTTAAACTGTACCATATTTATGTTGATTTCCCTCACTAAAAATATAACTTACATTTAATCAAATATTAATTGTTGCACTTAATTTAGTTTCTACTTAGTTACACTGAGCTGTTTAACACAGCTTCAGAAAATTAATAATACTCGAAGGATAATAAAAATTGATTTTCATGATCTCTCAATAAACTTCCTATTGTTCTACATACGTTTTGAATATATAAAGAATATTACACGTAAATGTTGAAAAAATCATTTCCTTGTTTTATTTACATTTCTAACAAGATACATAAGTCGTCAACTTTTCCACTACATCTAAAGATAATAGTCGAAATAACAAACAGGTAACAGACTTCCTTTATAGGGAAAAATCACGTAAGGGAAAGAAACGGGCTTTCCTACTGTACTCGGCAAGATGCCTATTTCGTATTCCAAACGAACGAAAATAACGAACGGAAAAGGTCGAAAACTCGAAAAGACGCCAAAAGTTGCCGCCGAACTTTTCATAAGGATATTAAACCGCAACATCTCGGGCTCCGCCAAGAATCGAATTTCCAGCTCAAAGGACGTAAGGTCTCAATAAACTATGTGGGATCCTCCACATTTCTTCAGTTTTCACAAGAACTTGATTCGGAAAAGGCCGATTTTTGACACCTCGAGAAGTTAATTCAGTCGATCATAGAGTCATAGATATTCCGTGACATTTCTCCCCGAAATTGAATTGAACGCCAATTCACAAGTCGACGAAATTCCCCGAAACTCGATCATTTCGAAATGAATTCGAATAAAATCGACGAGAAATAGATATTGGCGGCTTGATTTGAAAACATATCAGATTGTTTCCGACAAGAAAAACGAAAATTCTATCAACATCGGTTGCAATTGAAATAAAACGAACATGAAGGTGCTATGTATTCAAAAGATAGTAGAGGGAAATCAAGGTAAGTAACTGAAACGTTTTTCTATCCCAATAATACGTATTTGTTTACATTTCCAGTTGATGACTACAAAGTGAAAACGAAAAATCTTGATAGCCCCGAGACTTCAGTTCTAACGCTAACGGGGTTTCAAATGAGATAATTACGATGAGATAGCTCCTAAAAATGACATGACATGACATGACATGACATGACATGACATGACAAGGTAGGAAAATCATCTCTGACTTCTTGGGAGGACCCTATGAGAATTATTTCACATATTTTTTCCTGATACTGAAATTATATTTCAAAACCAAACAAAACTATATAAAACGAGAGGCACAAGGGCTCGAGCATTTTTGAGCATTTTTTCACAGCAAAACCTATAACCTAGCCTGTTTCAGATATGATCTAAAATAATCTGGAATGCCTGAAGGAATTTCTGAGCATCATTCAGTATAAGCACATATTTTCCTAAATACTACATTGACTTAAGTTGATCGGAATGCTGAAAATCTAGGTGAGTAAGTAATTAAAACGTTATTCCATCGTAATAATACATATTTCAATTCCAATAAAGTAAATAACGAAAAAATTGGGGCATCAAAACAACAAAGGTATTTAGTCGAAAACACCAAAAGTTGCCGCCAAACTTTTCATATGAATATTAAACCGTAACATATCGGGCTTCGCCAAGGGTCGAATTTACAGCTCAAAGGACGTAAGGTTTGAGATAACTATGTGAAGCCTCTCACTTTTCCTCATTTTTTTCACAAGAAATCGATTCCAAAAAGATGGATTTTTGACACCTCGAGAAATAAATTAGGTCGATCATAGAGTCATAGATATTCCGTGACATAAATTGAATTTGAACGTTTCTCACGGGAATAATCGTATTTTCACACGACGTGGAAATTTATCGAAACTCGGCAATTCCGTGATAGATTTGAATAAATAGGATGACAAATAAATATAAAAGGAAAATTCAAATAACGGAACGTATCCAAAAAGAAGAATGTAATTTCTTCGATCATCATAGGTTATGTTTACATTCAGTTCAGATAGAGAATGTTGAATTTTGATTAAACGACAATCCAGAATGATTTCGAACTATTTGAAATAATAAAAGGTAAGATCAAATTCATTTCATTTCAAATTATTGTATTTCCACAGCAAAACCTATAACCTAGCTGAATTCATCAACCAAAACTCAAAGAAAAACTTATTTCAGGTAGAATTTAAAATAATCAGGAATGCCTGAAGGGATTTTTGAACTTCATTTCGTATATTCACATAAATAACTGAAACTACATTGACCAAAGTTGATCGGAATGCTGGATCTTGTGGAAATAGTTTATCGTTAGTTCGTGGGAACACCTTACAGGATGTCTTCATTAGTGAACCGAATTCCAGAATGCTTTCAAAGCATTTAAAACAATACAAGGTTCGTTTACATTGATTTTATTCAACTTATAATAACCTAGCCTGTTTCAGATAGAATCTAAAATAATCTGGAATGCCTGAAGGGATTTCTGAGCTTCATTCAGTATATGCACATATTTTCCTGAATACTACATTGACTTAAGCTGATCGGAATGCTAAATTTTGAGGAAATAGTTTATCGTTACTCCATGGGAAAACCTTACAGGATGTCTTCATTAGTGAACCGAATTCCAGAATGCTTTCAAAGCATTTAAAACAATACAAGGTTCGTTTACATTGATTTTATTCAACTTATATTATTATTTTTCAATTGATCACAGAAAAACCTCCAACCTTGCAGAATTTTTCGACCGAAACTCAACAAAGGCCAGTTTCAGGTAGAATGAGGGATCATCTGGGATGTATGAAGGGAATTATGAACTAAATATCGTATATCCACATATTTTTCTGAATCTACATTGACCGATGCTGAATGGAATGCTGGATTTTGAGGAAATAGTTTATCGTTAGGTCATGGGAACACCTTACAGGATGTCTTCATTAGTAAACCAAACTCCCGAATGATTTCAAAGTATTTAGAAGAATACAAGGTTCGTTTCCATTGATTTTATTCAACTTTTATCATTAATTTTCAATTAATCACAGAAAAACCTCCACCTTGCAGATTTCTTCAAACGAAACTTAACAAAGGCCAATTTCAGGTAGAATAAAGTATCATCTGGGATGTATGAGAGGGATTTCTGAGCTTCATTCAGTATATATACATATATTCCTGAATACTACATTGACTTAAGATGATCGAAATGCTAGATCTTGAGGAAATAGTAAATCGTTACTTCATCGGAGGACCTTACAGAATGTTTTCACTGCTAAACCGGATTCCAGAATGATTTCAAAGCATTTTAGAGAATAGAAGGTTGGTTTACATTGTTTTTACTCAACTTATATTATTTATTTTCAATTATTCACAAAAAACCTTCAACCTTTCAGAATTCTTCAACCGAAACTTAACAAAGGATCATCTGGGATGTATGAAGGGAATTATGAACTACATATTTTTGTGAATCTACATTGACTGATGCTGATCGATATGCTGTATCTTGGGAATTTTCAATAACGTCCAGGTTGGTTTTCATTTTAAACGTTCATTCCCATGCATTCGACATTTTATTAACAATAATTCACTTTCATTTTGTATTTTTCCCTGAACCGGAATTGATCGAACACTATCACGAATACTGAATCTATGGGATTCCTGATACCTTTCAGGTTCGTTCTCAATATTTAACGTTGCTTTCAAATCAATTTATCAATTATGCAGCTTAGTTTTTTGCCCTACAGTTTCAAAGAAAGTCGAATAGTATTTATTTCTCAATTAAATGGTCAATCTGTCATTTCTATTCTGTAAATACAAACAAATGTGGAATATTCATTAATGATCCATTAAAAATTACAGGAGAATTGATTGTTGTACCACTTTGAATTTTTCCAGATGACGTACCAATTATTTCAATGAAGGAAGCGTTTTCTTATGGACCTCAAGGTGAACATGAGAAGTTTGCACCCTCAAACATAAGATAAAGTGCAGGTCAATTGAAATCAAGCACCCATCCACTGAACCGATACTATGCAATATTGATTGATCGATAAAACTGAAATGACAACGTAAGATAAATTAATTTACTACAATTCTTAAATGTCAACATTAAGCTATCTCTCTCTCAACCCATCCAGAACACTAACAAAAATACTGATCCTATTGGATTCCGGATACCTTCCAGGTTCGTTCTCGATATTTAACGTTGCTTTCAAATCAAAATGTCAATTATGCAGGATAGTAACCGTACAGTTTCAAGAAAAGTTGATTAGTATTTATTCATTAAATATGAGAAATGAATTGATTCTATTTTGAATATCTTTCAGAAAATTTTCAAATCGTTTGGAAGATAGAACCGTTTCCTCATGGACCTCTACATAAACAAGAGAAATTTGCAACATTTGTTCCATATACTGGCACCCTTCAATTTATGTGTCAGTAACGACCAACAGGAGTTATATATAAAAAATGTAAAAGTTTTCACCGTACAGTTTCAACGAAAGTTGATTTGTATTTATGTCTCATTAAATTGGTCAATACATCTTTTCTATCGTATAATAAATACAAAAAAATATGAAAAATTCATTGAATTGATTTTATTTTGAATATTTTTCAGAAAATTTTCGAATCGTTTGGAAGATGGAACTGTTTCCTCGTGGACCTCTACTAAAACAAGAGAAATTTGCAACATTTGTTCCATATACTGGCACCCTTCAATTTATGTGTCAGTAACGACGAACAGGAGTTATATATAAAAAATGTAAAAGTTTTACTCTGGATCTGTTAGTAGTAAAACTTCTTCCAAATATGTTGATAAACACGAAGGACAATTCGACAATTACTTCAAAATGATTTTTAAATCCAGTATTCAGTAGTAGAATTTTCATACAATATACATATCCGTACCTCAGAGCAAAAGGGTATTAAGTCACAAAATGTGTGTTTCCCAGGAGAGCGTAAAATACTTGCATTTTTTGTTTGATTCGCGTTGTGATTAAGGACTTGATACTATATTATTTTCGTTATTTTAAGTCCAATCGTCTTGAAGGTAGACCACTAAATAGAGCGCGAAATTTAAATGTAGGTGAGCCAAAATACCCGAAAATTGAAATTTTGAGGTACGGATATTGTACTGTACTATTCTTACAATGCTATTGTAATTCACATACAACAATGTCATAATTTATTAATATGAATTTCGTATTCTGTAGTTCAAGTTGAGAAAAATAAAAAAATTCAATTTAAATTTTTGCATTTTTGACGTGTGTTACACGATCAGTTTGAAACCAGTTCAGTCTGTCAGTCTGATCAGAATACAAATGTGATTATCCATTTTGAGTGTGAAATGTTTTATTCCATGTTTTTATGGAACTGATGTCAGTTTGAATTATCGTGTAATATAGACGTGGACTCATTCAATTTATGATTATACTGCTGGACTGAACTGATGTCAAACACAGATATAATGGTGTTGAAAAAAACTACAGAGTAAAAATTATTGGGAAATATTAAATTCATTCTGTATAAAAAATAAAATACCGTTTTAATTTTTCAAAGCTACAAATGAAAGGATATGTCTGAATTCCTAATAACAATTGTGAGCAAAGTCATTACATTCTATTCTAATATAACTTCTATAACATCTCAAATACATCGCTTATTTCAAATTTCACTTAATCGAAATTATTGAACAAATGTAAGTCATGAAATTAATTTCAATAAGTGAAATAATATTATTCCGGATTTAATTTTGAACGTGACAACGTCGCATTGGATTAATTCAACCGGAAATGACCAAGGTAGACAAATAATCATTAATTCAAATTAAATGTGACTTTTTTGGAAGATTTTCAAGAGGGAAAAATCAATTGAAATTAGATTAACGCTTAAATTATGCATTTGATGTTCTTTATTCAATTTACAACGAATATAAAAAGTAATAAAGTATTCATTTTGATTCGCTTACATACACTTCATTATATTAGCCAATCATCGATCGCGAATTATAACACCTGACACCAACGTCATATTGCATCCTTACCTTAGATAGAACAATCTGAATAATCATTTCATTTTTTATCGTTCTTGTGGGTGGGTGTGCATTTGTGATATTTTGAGGTGAGTACCTAATTCGATTATTCAATATTTCAAATAATGTTAAAATTGATATTATCGGTTATTTCGATCAGTCATATTAAATTAATAATTTGTTGTACATTTTTCTTTTGTAAAAATACGAAAATTGCACTAATTAATTCTGTATTGTGGAATTGGCGCCAAAATCAACTATCTCGAATTCAATTAAATGTGTTATTTTCGGATTCTATCTTATTTACAATAATTTTCGAATATTTAATCAATTTAATAATAATTATCAAAATAATGCTGCTGCTTGAAATTTGAATGAAGAAGTTTTCTTTTTTCGGGAAAGCGAAATATTACCTAACCTTAGAGCGTTTCCCTTCTTTCAACGGTTTGAGCTTGAATCTGCATTATTAAATACATAATTCAATATAATTCAGATAAATTCGCAAAATCATTCCGATATTTCGTTTTTCAATTTTTCCCTTTGGAATTTACGAGAATTTTCTAATCTTATTATTGCTACGTATTAAAATTGGCGCCAAAATTAATTTTCTCAATAATAATCATTTAGAATATCTTTATACGGAATTAATCCTATGTATTCAGAATAATTTTCGAACTCATTATGATATTGCGACATATAATTTGAGTGGAAATTATTTTTCAGGAAAGCGAAATATTATTCAAGAGTTGCCACATCAGGGCTTTTTCTCTTTTTAACGGTTTAAGCTTGAATATAATTCAGATTGATTTGCAAATTTATTCCGATATTTCGTTCTTCAATTTTTCTTTTCTGATCTGATCTTATTCGGAATCTCCTTTTTTGATATTGCTGCGTATGAATTTCCACATAATTTGTAACTTTTCCCAGGAATTTCATCTTGAGTAGTAGCTAAGAGAAGAAAATTCCTGTCACTTCCTGATCGGCGACTTCAAGAAGCAAGGAAGGAGAGCGCTCTCTGTATAGAGGAGGACAATATAGTTAAACTGCATTTTGCCAGGTGGGTGAATCTATAACATACGTAATTCGTTAAATAAATAAATACAGTGAAACCTCTTATGAGCGGACACTCACGGTTCCGCCGATTTTGTCCGCTTATTGTAGGTGTCCGCCTCAAAGAGTGAGGACGAAATTTTAACACATTATATTTATTAGGATAATACCTACATAATTTTATACATAGTATGTATCAAATTTACTTTTTCATTATTTCTAAAATGCTCTGTTGACGCATATTTTGTATATTCTGCTTTGAAAGACTAGATTGAAAAAAATCTTCTAAATTTTACAAATGTTGAAATGCGATGTGATCGTTATCTACAAAATATTTGAAGTCGTGGATTACTTTCGAAGCTTCTATAGAGGGTGTTCCTAAATTGGAGGTACAAACGGAGAGGGAAGATTCCTCAAGTAATTCTAAGAAAAAAAAGTCCCATAAACATGGGATTGCAAACGTTCCGTTTTCGAGATACAGGGTGTTTCTTGTGGTAGTACATTTTTTGTAATGATTATACGAGGTTATCGAATCTTTATGAATCATAACTACAGATTAGGAAAATAACCAAAAATATCTAATAATGAATTAATTCACCACCGCTTACCAACTGAATTTTCACGACAATTTGGATTTTTCTGAGGATTTCGAGAGAATTGTTCAAAATTTTTTTCTCGAAATCGGAGCAGATACGAAAAACTACAGAAGACCATAAAGTTTGGTATAACAACAAAGCTGCTTTTTAAATTCAACAGTGACTCACCAAAAAAGAATCTGGTGGAAAACAGGGGATAGTATTCCAGCAAAAATATCACCCTGTAAATTTGCTATCGAAATTGGCATGTCACATGGTGTAAAGTCTCGATTTTAATAACTATGCAAAATTTCAGTTGAATATTTTGTAAGGTGTAGATACTATGAGAAAAAAAATTGAAAAAAATTCAAACTTAAACACCCTGTATCTCGAAAACGAAACGTTTGCGATCCCATGTTTATGGCACTTCTTTTTCTTAAGATTGCTTATGGAATCTCCCCTTTTCGTTTTTACCCCCAATTTAGGAACATCCTGTATATGTAATAATTGTGTTGTGGCTTTCAACAGTGTTAAATGTGAAATCACTGTCTTCTTCCTCTTCTGACGCAGGGTTATGGTCAATCAATTTTCAAATTGAATAAACCATTGCGTCATCCATGCTCTTTTGTCAAAACCCAGAGGTAGAGATCAGAAAATCGCGTCCGGTTAAGAGAGGTCTCAACACACATGGAACAGAAAAAAATGTCCGCGTCCGGTCATAAGAGTGTCCGGTTATGGAAAATGGTTTCACATATAAATACATAGGCAAATATTTCGTTCCAGAAAAGGGGATGTCCGCTTAATAGAGGTGTCCGCAAGTAGAGGTTTCACTGTTTTTTTTTTTTTTTCATGTTTCTAAAATAAAAAAGAAACAAAATTTGATTGATTGATTGATTATAGGTACCTATATCTGATATATGGAATATTTATTTTGATTCGAATATTTTCAGTTTTACAAAAATCCTTTTTGGGGAGATAATCCAGTAGTGATCCACTTCCTGAACGGACGGTGTATTTCGAGGTGAATTGATTACATATATATTTCTAATCTCAATATATTAAAATATGTGTATATAAAAGGTTTTTCTGATGGTTTCAACATATTCAGATATATTATATTGGTCATATTCATTATTTTAATGAGTTTTGAAACCCACAGTGAGAAAAAATGCCAAGACTAAGGAAGGGATCAAAATGGATCAAACCATCAGGCAAAGGCAAGGGGACGAAGGCGGCAAAAACCGAGAAGAAAGGTAAGATTTGAAATTCTTAATCGTAATCACTGTTTTCATAGCACTTTATCGAAATGCATACCCTATTTTCAAGTTAAATTCAAAGAAGCCATCAATCCAATTATGATGTTGCATCCTAAAAATTTTATAATTTCTATTTTCAATTTGGATTTAATCATGGGCGTCGGCAGAAAAATTTTCAGGGGGGACATCTACCAAAAAGTACTCAAAATATAGGTAAAGATATACTTAAGAAATAGGTATAGAGAATAATTTTTTTATGATAAATGGCTAGGGAGGCGCCCCTCTTTGCCCCACCTGCTGACTCCCAGTGATTTGATCGTTATTATGTGATTCTTCTTCCCATCTCCATTTAATGATCTTTTTAGATGTTTCTGCGACTACGCCCACGCCTACGCCAAAGTCTATAGACTTACCGACGCCCTCCAAAAGGAGGCGTATCGATAATGACGAACTGAATCGGCGATCGAGCGAAACGAGAGCCATTCTGAAAACTGTCACACCTTTTGTGGTCAGGGGCTCTCGAAGTCAAAACGACTGTAGGTTTAGTTTGACGTCAAGAAATCGCCAGTGCACCGCAGTCGCGGCCGTCGCACTGGCATACCATAAATTATTACCGATGAGCGCTTGGAACATGTCTGTCATCGATAACATTTTAGATTACGGCGATAGTTTGTATAGGAAATCCGTTTCGTCGAGGAGTTCACAAAATTATTCAGAAATTTATCTTCATGCGGCTGAGGTGTTTCCTAAATTTGTTATAAACAACGTAACTTTTTCGTTACAAATAAACGAAACGGATTCGTCAACTGGGCATGTGGGCGATGGGTTAGAAATTGAAGGAGGACCCGGCGTATCGTTAGCCGAAGGATTGCCGCAGGTTTTTCAAAATTATGATTCGGCTATTCTAACTTCAGGGTCATTGTCTGTCTGCGTCGTAAAGACGCCAACCGCCTTTTTCATTTTCGATTCTCACTGTCGGGGTTCGGACGGAAGGAGAACCGAAGAAGAAGGGAAAGCCTGCTTGCTCAGATTCCACACCATCAGGCAGCTGACATCGTTCCTGCAGGGAAATTACGATCATGCTTCCATATATATACTGGTGCCGATTGAGGTGCGGATCGGTTCAGTAGACGACCAGACTGGCATAAGTGAGTACCATGTACTGACCGTCTTCGACTCTGACGTCGGGGTCCGTTCTGGTGCGTCGAAAAAACCGACCGGGCTTCCTTCGGCATCAGTCGTATCGACGGAAGATGGTCGCGATTTCGAAGCGCACGTCTCTACGACGGTCGTTCGTGAAGCCGCAAAACACCAGGACATTCCGTCCCACTATCTGGGCGTCATGGACAATGAGTGCATTCACTGCGGAGCTCTATTTTTCCGCACAGAAAAGGTGCGCTGCTGCAACGACGGCACCATCAGGTTACCAGCCGATTCCGTGTATCCGGAATTGCTGAAGGCGCTCATCACGGACGCGCATCCTCTATCCCGAGAGTACTTCAGGCACATACGCGAGTACAACAACCAGCTCGCCATTGGATCCACATCTTTCAACGCCAGGCAGGACATCGGCCGCGGAGCCCCAGTAATGGTGGTCTCCGGTCAAATCTACCATAGGGTAGCGGATGTTATGCCAACGGATCCGAAATTTGGATCCATGTATTACTTGGACGCGGGAGAAGCAATGACGGCCAGAAGATCAAACAAGAGGCTAACGTGCAACCCCAATTTATTGGGGCAAATAGACGCTCTGCTGAGGATCACTCATCCTTTCGCCCGGATATATCGCAACCTAGGTCAAGTGGTCCAGGACGCACGACGAACCAGCGGCAACAACACCGTGCCGCAGCTCGGCCTATATTTTCATCATCAACCAGGTACGGACAGGAAAGTTCACGCGGCGCCTTCCAATTCCCACGAAATCGGCGCCGTTTTCCGATCCGTGCAAGGAGAAATCCCTCCGCCGGGCCATGTCAGAGTCCATTTAATTAACGATCCTAGCGATCGCTCTTCAAAATTCAGGGAAATCTCCAAGCTGTCGCCGATCGTCGACGCTCTCTGTTATCCGTTGTTGTTTCCCAACGGAGAACTAGGATGGTCTACAGAGTTGCGGAAGACGGGAAAAGACAAGCGGATCAGTAAACGCGAGTTCGAGTGCTACAGATTGATGAGTCGCGCGAATTGCTTCAACCCGATCATCCTCAGCGGAAAACTATATCAACAGTTTATCGTAGACAAGTACGTCGCGATCGAGGGTGATCGGCTGAACTATTTGCGCACCCATCAGGTGCAGCTTCGAGCAGAGAGCTACGTCGGGCTCCAAGATTACCTTGCGCGTAGAAGGGAAGCGGAACCGGTCGGTAGTGAAAGGATCGGAAGAGCGGTCATCCTTCCGAGTTCCTTCACTGGAGGCACGCGATTCATGCAGCAAAATTATCAGGACGCCATGGCGATCGTCGCAAAGTACGGCCGACCTTCATTATTCGTGACCTTCACGTGCAATCCCAGTTGGCGTGAGATCAAGGATAACTTGGGTGGAAGGTATTTGAACCCGCAGGACAGACCGCTTTTGATCGCGAGAGTTTTCGAACTTAAGAGGAAGGCCTTTTTCGAGGACGTTTTGAAAAAAAATATCTTCGGCAAAGTTATAGCTTACGTTTACGCGATCGAGTTCCAAAAACGCGGTTTGCCTCACATGCACTGTCTCCTGACTTTGGCAGACGAGGATAAGCCGCGGGAGCCCGAACAAGTCGACAGGCTGATCTGCGCCGAATTACCAGCCGAAAACACCCGGCTTTTCAATATCATAATGGCCTCCATGATCCACGGACCCTGCGGCGACCGCAATCCCGCGTCCTCTTGCATGATAAACGAAACGTGTTCCAAGCACTACCCCAAAAAATTCACGGAGAACACCCGGTTAGACCGAAAAAGACCGGTGTATAGACGGCGACAGGACGGTCGCACGGCGACGTTTGTGAAAAGTGGTATTTCATGCCTGGTGGACAACAGGGACGTCGTCCCCTACAGTCCGTACCTGTGCATGAGGTACGATTGCCACATAAACGTGGAAGTTGTGACGTCGGTTGGGGCAATCAAGTACGCCTTCAAATATATAAACAAAGGGCCCGACTCTGCTCTCATCCAGGTAAGGGACGAAACGGACTACGACGAAATTAGATCCTTCATCGAATCCCGATACGTTTCATCGGGAGAATCGGCATGGCGATTGATGTGCTTCCACATCAGCGGCATGAGTCACGCGATTATCAGACTACCGGTACACCTTCCTGGCGAGAGTACAGTCAATTTCGAGGAAGGGCAAGAAGAGGCGGCGTTGCAGTTGGCAAAGAAATCTCTCCTGGAAGCCTACTTCGAACTGAACGTGTGCGATCCTGGAGCACGTCAATACACGTATACCCAAATACCTCTGTATTATAGTTTCAACCGCAAGGATAACCGCTGGTGTCGGAGACTTAGGAGTCATCCGATAATACCTAGGATGTACACGATCAGTCCGAAGTACGTGGAGAAATTTCACCTTAGGATACTGCTCTTGCACGTCGCCGGACCGACCTCCTTCGAAGATTTGCGCACATATAACGGCTTAACGTGCGGAACGTTCAGAGAGGCGGCCCGTGTTAGAAACCTGATTGCCTCAGACCTCGAGTGGTTCAAAACCTTAGAACATGCTGCTCTGGTCGACATGCCGGGCAGCATGCGTAAATTGTTCGCCTATTTGTTGTGTTTCTGCGAGGTGGGCAATCCGTCGGTTCTGTGGACCGCCTTCAAGTCGCACATGTGCGAGGATTATAGAAGGAGGGGATTCTCCGATCGCGATTCCGAAGATCGCGCCCTGCGCAAAATCGAAAACACTCTGCGGTTTCTGGGCAGAAGTCTGACGGATTTCGATCTGCCCCTGCCGTCTACGGACTTTGCCGACGACGTTTCCGTCGACGACGAAGCTCCGGACGCGGGATCGGCAGATTTGAATCCCGACGACCTAAACCAGAAGCAACGGAGTGTCTTCGATCGAGTCGTCCGAGCTGTCGAGTCGGATTGTGGTAATAGTATAGTAGAGAGGTATTTTTACCTGCAAGGTAGCGGCGGTACCGGAAAGACTCACCTGTATAACGTCATACTGGACCACTGCGAGAGACGGCGACTACCATCAGTAGCCGTGGCCTTTACCGGAATCGCCGCGTTGTTATTGAAAGGCGGGAGAACCGTCCATTCCACGTTCAGATTACCTTTGGAACTGGACGCGGATTCCCGATCGGCGATTCACTTTCAGTCGGAAGAGGCCGACCGCCTGAGGAGTCTTCGGCTTATAATTTGGGACGAAGTGACGATGGCCAGTTGCCACATCCTTGATGTGGTGGATCGTCTCCTCCAAGACGTATGCATGGACCCCCGTCCCTTCGGGGATAAATGCGTGCTGCTCGGCGGAGACGTGAAGCAACTGCTTCCAGTTGCCGCGGGCCGAGTCCATCAGATCGAGCTCTTCTTCACGAATTGTAAGTCGTGGACTCAATTTCAGGTGGTCGAATTGTCGTCCAATATGCGCGTCAATGCGGGTGAGGAGGATTTCACCAGTTGGCTCGAGACAGTAGGCCGCGGTACCGCAAACGAGAGGGTAGAAGGGACCGACAGGGACGACGATTTCGTTTGTTTGCCGGAGCGCCTTCTGACGAACGACGTCGTTCGCGAGATTTACGGCGTACCGGTTTCCCTAACACCGGAACAACTGGCCGTACGTGCGATACTTTGTCCCAAGAACGACCATTGCAATCTGTTGAACGACAGGATCCTCGGTTCGTTTCCCGGAGCACCTATCACTATTTTAGGCACTGATAGTGTGACATCCGGCGACGAAAACGTGGTTGCGAACTTTCCACTGGAGTACCTGAACAGCATAACGCCAAGCGGAATGCCCCTACAAGAATTAAAACTTAAAGTCGGCGTACCGGTCATTCTTCTCAGAAATTTATCATTGAGCGATGGGTTGATCAACGGTACCCGACTCTTGGTGGTGGCTGTAACAGAGGTACTTTTAACAGCGCAAATCGTCACCGGCCGTTTTGCCGGCAAGAGAGTTCTCATCCCCAGGATGGATCTCACCTCTTCCGACAACTCGATGCCGTTTAATCTCAAACGACGACAGTTTCCGGTGAAAGTTTGCTTCGCACTTACGATCAACAAAGCGCAGGGGCAGACATTTGAGCGGGTCGGCATCTACCTAGGCAGTCCAGTTTTTTCACACGGGCAACTTTATGTCGCCCTTTCTAGAGCTCGCTCTTGGGACGCCGTAAAGGTAGAAGTGGTTCCGACGAGGAATCAAGGTATTTTGGCAAAAAATTCGAGTAAAGTACACACCAAAAATTTAGTATATCAATCTATTCTAAATTCAATAAATAAATAAATTCAATTTCGTTCCATCAATACAACGAATCAATCCATCCGTTTCATTAAATTAAACAAATTTCAAGCCTAATTTTATTTTTACACTTTTTCCAAATTATTTTTTCCAAATTCGAGAAATCTTTAGTTTTGCGGATTGCTGGAACATCTTGGGACGATATATCGCATTCATACAGGCATTGAAACCGTCCATCTATACACCGGCTTTGACTTTTTGCTCGATCGCCGATTCAGTTCTGAATTATCATCGTTTACTCGAAAGAGTTAGCGTCGGAAATATTGATGGCAACTCCCCACCTCTATCGACGCCAGAGAGACTCTCCTTCGGCCATCGAACGATGATGTAAGTAGAAAATTTCGAGTTGATTTCGTCATATTTATGTTTATGTTTTCGGAATTTTTCAGAATCCAGGACAGAATCGAGGATCTACCATCGCGGGAACACGCAGCCTCTTCGTCCTGGCAGTGAAGTGCGTATAAAGTGCGTATAAAGACAAATAGGATTGCTATAAAGTGTATATTGTGTATAAAGTGTATATAGTGTATATAGTGTAATATATGTATATTTTAATTAAGTTATAAAATGTTAAAAAAAATAAAAAAAAATGTTGAATGATATATCTTAAGTTTAAGTTAAGATTAGAGCGAAGGGTTTTTTTCCTCTTGCACTATTGGGATTAAGGCTCGAGCTCGTGAGGGGTTTTTAGTCGGTAAGGCGCTCCGCTCGAAAATGTCGATGAACGAATCCGACACACCGGACTAGCTGGTGTCTTTAGAAGATTTTCCACTCATTAAAAAAAAAAAAAAAAAAAATTCCACTTATAAATAGTATCAAATGTAAAATATAATCGATCAATCTCCCATATTTCCACTTTAAATCTGTCAAATGTTATTTTTCCATCTTTTGATAACAAAATATAATTTTTTCTTCTTCATAAAAAAAATCAGTGTGTGTATCAATGTTATGAATGGAAAATTCCCCATTGTACTCATTTCATTTTTTCAACTGATATTTTCATCAGAATTGTAAATGCTGTTTTTTTATTCATCAATTGTAAAATATAATCGATCAATCTCCCATATTTTCACTTTACATCTGTCGAATGTTATTTCCCCTTATCTTTCGATAACAAAATATATTTTTTTTTATTTTATAAAAAAATTCAGTGTGTGTATCAATGTTTCAAATTGAAAATTCCCCATTGTACTCATTTCATTTTTTCAACTGATATTTTCATCAGAATTGTAAATGCTGTTTTTTTATTCATCAATTGTAAAATATAATCGATCAATCTCCCATATTTTCACTTTACATCTGTCGAATGTTATTTCCCCTTATCTTTCGATAACAAAATATATTTTTTTTTATTTTATAAAAAAATTCAGTGTGTGTATCAATGTTTCAAATTGAAAATTCCCCATTGTACTCTTTTTACTTTCTTTCATTAAAATTTTCATCAAATTGTGAAAACATTTTGTTTTTTCGCTATGTCCCTATTTCGAAATATGTATCATTCATACAAAAATCAATAAAATCACAATAAAACAATAACTTCAAAATTCATAATTGAAATGTGTTATTTTTTTGTGAAATTATTCACGTTATTTGAATTATGTCAAATGTTTATTTTTAACTCGATCGAATTTATGTTCAATGAATTATGTTACATTGAATTTTGAGTTTTTCCTTTCACATACCACATGAAAATCGTGAAAAAAAAAGGAATGAAAAAAAAATATAGGATAATTTAAGCCCCGCCCCCTTTGATTGACATTTCAGGACAGGACCGTTCTTGGCCCTTCTGGCAATAATCAAAATTATTATTTTCATTTATTCACCGAACTATTCGAAAATGTGAATCTACCCGAAAAGGTGAATCTATCAGAAAAGTCGAATCTACCTATTATGTGGATCTCCTGGCTTACTAGTCCTATATACTAAAGTAGATAAATGTCAAAATGAGAAAACCACAGAAAAGTTAAGACAAAAACTATTTTGAGACGAGAGGCCGAAGGCCTCGAGGAATTTTAAAATTGCGAAAAAATGGAAAGACCGGGGGCGCAAAGCGCCCCCGCGTTTTCAAGGGAAAGAAACGGGCTTTCCTAAAGTACACGAAAATTTGCTTACTTTCCATTCCAAACGAACGAAAATAACGAACGGAAAAGGTCAAAAACTCGAAAAGAAGCCAAAAGTTGACGCCGAACTTTTCATAAGGATATTAAACCGCAACATCTCGGCCTCCGCCAAGGATCGAATTTCCAGCTCAAAGGACGTAAGGTCTCAGTAAACTATGTGGGGTCCTCCACATTTCTTCAGTTTGCGCAAGAACTCGGTTGGAAAAAGGTCAATTTCTGACACCTAAAGAAATTAATTCGATCGATCATAGAGTCATAGATGTTCCGTGACATTTCTCCCCGAAATTGAATTGAACGCCAATTCACAAGTCGACGAAATTCCCCGAAACTCGATCATTTCGAGATGAATTCGAATAAAATCGACGAGAAATAGATTTTGGCGGCTTCATTTGAAAACATATCAGATTGTTTCCGACAAGAAGAACGAAAATTCTATCAACATCGGTCAATGTTTACATTCAACGCGATAAAAATAAAACGAACATGAAGGTGCTATGTATTCAAAAGATAGTAGAGGGAAATCAAGGTAAGTAAATGAGTGAATAACTAAAACGTTTTTCTATCCCAATAATACGTATTTCTTTACATTTCCAGTTGATGGATACAGAGGGAAACCGAAAAATCTTGACAACTCCGGGACCTAACCTAACGAAAAGTCCCTAACGGGATTTCGAATGAGATAATTACGATCAGATAATTACGACGAGATAGCTCCTAAGGAAAAAATGACATGACAAGGTAGGGAAATCATCTCTGGCATCATCGAAGGACCCTGTGAGAAAGTTTACGTTAAATATTTTCCCGATACTAAAATTATATTTCGCAACCACAGAAAAGTTAAGACAAAACTATTTAAATCGAGAGGCCGAAGGCCTCGAGCATTTTTGGAATCGAAAGAATAACGGAGGCGCTTTAGCGCCCCCGCGGTATTGAGAGGAAGAAACGGGCTTTCTTACGGTACTCGAAAATTTGCCTGTTAAAAATTCCAAACGTACGAAAATAATGTTGGAAAAAGGTCGAAAACACCAAAAGTTGCCGCCAAACATTTCATAGGAATATTAAACCGCAACATCTCGGGCTTCGCCAAGGGTCAAAATTACAGCTCAAAGGACGTAAGATTTCAGATAACTATGTGAAGCTTCTCACTTTTCTTCAATTTTTGCAAGAACTCGATCTGAAAAAGGCCGATTTTTGACACCTCGACAAATAAATTCGGTCGATCATAGAGTCATAGATATTCCGTGACATTTCTCCATAAATTGAATTTAAACGTCGAAATTTCTCGAAACTCGGTAATTTCGAGATAGATTTGAATGAATAGGATGAAAAAATAATGCTGACGAGTAAATATAAAAGGAAAATTCAAATAACGGAACGTATCCAAAAAGAAGAATGTAATTTCTTCGAACATCATAGGTTATGTTTACATTCGGATGTTTATTTTGATTGAACAGCATTCCAGAATGATTTCGAACTTTTTGAAATAATAAAAGGTAAGATCAAATTCATTTCGTATGAAATTATTGTATTTCCACAGCAAAACCTATAACCTAGCCTGTTTCAGATAGAATCTAAAATAATCTGGAATGCCTGAAGGGATTTCTGAGCTTCATTCAGTATATGCACATATTTTCCTAAATACTACATTGACTTAGGTTGATCGGAATGCTGAAAATCTAGGTGAGTAAGTAATTAAAACGTTATTCCATCGTAATAATACATATTTCAATTCCAGTATACGACAAAATTCAAAAAGATATGAACAGTTGGACTAAGGAAATAGGTAGAAATTTTCAAAACAAGTCTTCGTATTTTCTGGAAAATCGGGCAAAACGAGATGGAACTGAAGAAGCAAGAGTTGAATCATATGAAAATTGAACGTTTGCGAGTGAGTAGAAAGGCTCTTTCCGTTTTCACTATAAGAGTATATTGAGTGAGACAATATTTTGGATAATTTATTTCTCATCAATAACCCACCTCCAAGGAAGAAAAGAGGTCAAATCTTCGTACAAAAATCTGAAAGAACAACGAAATAGGGATGAAAAGCAGGTAAGAACGTTCTCATAACTTTTTCGAGACAGTTTCATTACTTTTCGATATTTTTCAGGATTTCACGAGGAAAAACAACTACAGAGCAAGTGAAAATAGAAATTTTGAGAATATAGCTTTCGAGGGGTTCTTCATAAGGTATATTAGATTGAACATTATTCCACCCCCTATTTTAAAGGTTTAGGATGTTTTGTCTTGATCGAATCGAAGAAATATCATTGTTCGACAAACCGATCCCAGCCAGAATGGAACAATAGAAAGTAAATTTCTTGGGGATATCCAAATGATTTCAATCAGATTGAATATAGTGTCTTGAAACTATTCCACCCCCTATTTTAAAGGTTTAGGATGTTTTGTCTTGATCGAATCGAAGAAATATCATTGTTCGACAAACCGATCCCAGCCAGAATGGAACAATAGAAAGTAAACTTCTTGGGGGAATCCAAATGATTTTAATCAGATTGAATATAGTGTCTTGAAACTATTCCACCCCCTATTTTAAAGGTTTAGGATGTTTTGTCTTGATCGAATCGAAGAAATATCATTGTTCGACAAACCGATCCCAGCCAGAATGGAACAATAGAAAGTAAACTTCTTGGGGGTATCCAAATGATTTTAATCAGATTGAATATAGTGTCTTGAAACTATTACACCCCCTATTTTAAAGGTTTAGGATGTTTTGTCTTGATCGAATCGAAGAAATATCATTGTTCGACAAACCGATCCCAGCCAGAATGGAACAATAGAAAGTAAACTTCTTGGGGGTATCCAAATGATTTTAATCAGATTGAATATAGTGTCTTGAAACTATTACACCCCCTATTTTAAAGGTTTAGGATGTTTTGTCTTGATCGAATCGAAGAAATATCATTGTTCGACAAACCGATCCCAGCCAGAATGGAACAATAGAGAGTAAACTTCTTGGGGGTATCCAAATGATTTTAATCAGATTGAATATAGTGTCTTGAAACTATTACACCCCCTATTTTAAAGGTTTAGGATGTTTTGTCTTGATCGAATCGAAGAAATATCATTGTTCGACAAACCGATCCCAGCCAGAATGGAACAATAGAAAGTAAACTTCTTGGGGGTATCCAAATGATTTTAATCAGATTGAATATAGTGTCTTGAAACTATTCCACCCCCTATTTTAAAGGTTTAGGATGTTTTGTCTTGATCGAATCGAAGAAATATCATTGTTCGACAAACCGATCCCAGCCAGAATGGAACAATAGAAAGTAAACTTCTTGGGGGTATCCAAATGATTTTAATCAGATTGAATATAGTGTCTTGAAACTATTACACCCCCTATTTTAAAGGTTTAGGATGTTTTGTCTTGATCGAATCGAAGAAATATCATTGTTCGACAAACCGATCCCAGCCAGAATGGAACAATAGAAAGTAAACTTCTTGGGGGTATCCAAATGATTTTAATCAGATTGAATATAGTGTCTTGAAACTATTCCACCCCCTATTTTAAAGGTTTAGGATGTTTTGTCTTGATCGAATCGAAGAAATATCATTGTTCGACAAACCGATCCCAGCCAGAATGGAACAATAGAAAGTAAACTTCTTGGGGGAATCCAAATGATTTTAATCAGATTGAATATAGTGTCTTGAAACTATTCCACCCCCTATTTTAAAGGTTTAGGATGTTTTGTCTTGATCGAATCGAAGAAATATCATTGTTCGACAAACCGATCCCAGCCAGAATGGAACAATAGAAAGTAAACTTCTTGGGGGTATCCAAATGATTTTAATCAGATTGAATATAGTGTCTTGAAACTATTACACCCCCTATTTTAAAGGTTTAGGATGTTTTGTCTTGATCGAATCGAAGAAATATCATTGTTCGACAAACCGATCCCAGCCAGAATGGAACAATAGAAAGTAAACTTCTTGGGGGTATCCAAATGATTTTAATCAGATTGAATATAGTGTCTTGAAACTATTACACCCCCTATTTTAAAGGTTTAGGATGTTTTGTCTTGATCGAATCGAAGAAATATCATTGTTCGACAAACCGATCCCAGCCAGAATGGAACAATAGAGAGTAAACTTCTTGGGGGTATCCAAATGATTTTAATCAGATTGAATATAGTGTCTTGAAACTATTACACCCCCTATTTTAAAGGTTTAGGATGTTTTGTCTTGATCGAATCGAAGAAATATCATTGTTCGACAAACCGATCCCAGCCAGAATGGAACAATAGAAAGTAAACTTCTTGGGGGTATCCAAATGATTTTAATCAGATTGAATATAGTGTCTTGAAACTATTCCACCCCCTATTTTAAAGGTTTAGGATGTTTTGTCTTGATCGAATCGAAGAAATATCATTGTTCGACAAACCGATCCCAGCCAGAATGGAACAATAGAAAGTAAACTTCTTGGGGGTATCCAAATGATTTTAATCAGATTGAATATAGTGTCTTGAAACTATTACACCCCCTATTTTAAAGGTTTAGGATGTTTTGTCTTGATCGAATCGAAGAAATATCATTGTTCGACAAACCGATCCCAGCCAGAATGGAACAATAGAAAGTAAACTTCTTGGGGGTATCCAAATGATTTTAATCAGATTGAATATAGTGTCTTGAAACTATTACACCCCCTATTTTAAAGGTTTAGGATGTTTTGTCTTGATCGAATCGAAGAAATATCATTGTTCGACAAACCGATCCCAGCCAGAATGGAACAATAGAAAGTAAACTTCTTGGGGGTATCCAAATGATTTTAATCAGATTGAATATAGTGTCTTGAAACTATTCCACCCCCTATTTTAAAGGTTTAGGATGTTTTGTCTTGATCGAATCGAAGAAATATCATTGTTCGACAAACCGATCCCAGCCAGAATGGAACAATAGAAAGTAAACTTCTTGGGGGTATCCAAATGATTTTAATCAGATTGAATATAGTGTCTTGAAACTATTACACCCCCTATTTTAAAGGTTTAGGATGTTTTGTCTTGATCGAATCGAAGAAATATCATTGTTCGACAAACCGATCCCAGCCAGAATGGAACAATAGAAAGTAAACTTCTTGGGGGTATCCAAATGATTTTAATCAGATTGAATATAGTGTCTTGAAACTATTACACCCCCTATTTTAAAGGTTTAGGATGTTTTGTCTTGATCGAATCGAAGAAATATCATTGTTCGACAAACCGATCCCAGCCAGAATGGAACAATAGAAAGTAAACTTCTTGGGGGTATCCAAATGATTTTAATCAGATTGAATATAGTGTCTTGAAACTATTACACCCCCTATTTTAAAGGTTTAGGATGTTTTGTCTTGATCGAATCGAAGAAATATCATTGTTCGACAAACCGATCCCAGCCAGAATGGAACAATAGAAAGTAAACTTCTTGGGGGTATCCAAATGATTTTAATCAGATTGAATATAGTGTCTTGAAACTATTCCACCCCCTTTTTTAAAGGTTTAGGATGTTTTGTCTTGATCGAATCGAAGAAATATCATTGTTCGACAAACCGATCCCAGCCAGAATGGAACAATAGAAAGTAAACTTCTTGGGGGTATCCAAATGATTTTAATCAGATTGAATATAGTGTCTTGAAACTATTCCACCCCCTATTTTAAAGGTTTAGGATGTTTTGTCTTGATCGAATTGAAAAATATCATTCTTCGACAAACCGAGCGAAGCAAATATGGAATTTCAAGAATAACCTTTTTGTTGAGCATGCTAATTTTATACTTCTTTCTTATTTTCAGAATTATGGAAACAAAATAATCCATGGTGGATGAAAAATTACTGAAGGAATCTGAAATTTTGAATAAAATATTTGACGTTGGAGAATTATTATGAATTTTGTATGGAAATAAACTGATTTTGAGGAAAATATTTGGTGAATATAATTGAATAACTTTCCATTCGATATTTCAAAATCAATCTTGTGAATTTTCGGTGGTTTCGAGGAAATTTCGAAACGTATTTCGTGGATAAACTAAGCCCCGCCCCCTTCGATTGACATTTTAGGACAGGACCGTTCTTGGCCCTTCTGGCAATAATCAAAATTATTATTTCTATTTCTTCACCGAACTATTCGAAAATGTGAATCTATCGGAAAAGTCGAATCTACCTATTATGTGGATCTACCCGAAAAGGTGAATCTATCGGAAAAGTCGAATCTACCTATTATGTGCATCTACCCGAAAAGGTGAATCTATCGGATAAGTCGAATCTACCTATTATGTGGATCTCCTGGCTTACTAGTCCATATACTAAAATTATTTTTTCGAAACCACAGAACAGTTAAGACAAAAATTTAAAACGAGAGGCCGAAGGCCTCGAGCAATTTTGAAATTGTGGATAAAGAAAGAAACCGGGGGCGCGAAGCGCCCCCCGCGTTTTCAAGAGGAAGAAACGGGCTTTCATACGGTACTCGAAAAGATACCTATTTGAAATTCCAAACGAACGAAAATAACGTTCGGAAAAGGTCAAAAACTCGAAAAGATGCCAAAAGTTGCCTCCGAACTTTTCATAAGGATATTAAACCGCAACCTCTCGGGCTCCGCCAAGGATCGAATTTTCAGCTCAAAGGACGTAAGGTCTCAATAAACTATGTGACGTCCTCCACTTATCTTCGGTTTTCGCAAGAACTCGAATTGAAAAAGGCCCATTTCTGACACCCCGAATTAATTTACGTAGAGCATAGATATTACGTGACGTTTACCCCGTATTTCGTGGATAAAGCCCCGCCCCCTTCGATTGACATTATAGGACAGGACCGTTCTTGGCCCTTCTGGCAATAATCAAAATTATTATTTTTTTTTTCTTCACCGAACTATTCGAAAATGTGAATCTACCCGAAAAGGTAAATCTATCGGAAAAGTCGAATCTACCTATTATGTGGATCTCCCGGCTTACTAGTTTATTTATTTATATACTATAGTAGATAAATGTCAAAATGAGAAAACCACAGAATAGTTAAGACAAAAACTATTTTGAGACAAGAGGCCGAAGGCCTCGAGGAATTTTAAAATTGCGAAAAAATGGAGAGACCGGGGGCGCAAAGCGCCCCCGCGTTTTCAAGGGAAAGAAACGGGCTTTCCTACTGTACTCGGAAAGATGCCTATTTCGAACTCCATACGAACGAAAATAACGAACGGAAAAGGTCCAAAACTCGAAAAGACGCCAAAAGTTGCCGCCGAACTTTTCATAAGGATATTAAACCGCAACATCTCGGGCTCCGCCAAGGATCGAATTTCCATCTCAAAGGACGTAAGGTCTCAATAAACTATGTGGGATCCTCCACATTTCTCAAGTTTTCGCAAGAACTCGATTTGGAAAAGGTCGATTTCTGACACCTCGAGAAATTAATTCGGTCGATCATAGAGTCATAGATATTCCGTGACATTTCTCCCCGAAATTGAATTGAAAGCCAATTCACAAGTCGACGAAATTCCTCGAAACTCGATCATTTCGAGATGAATTCGAATAAAATCGACGAGAAATAGATTTTGGCGGCTTAATTTGAAAGCTTATCCGGATGCTTCCGACAAGAAGAAAGAGAATTCGATCAACATCGGTTAATTTCTACATTCAACGCGATAGAACTAGAACGAAAATGAAGGTGCCAAGTATTCAGAAGATAGTAGAGGGAAATCAAGGTAAGTAAATGAGTGAATAACTAAAACGTTTTTCTATCCCAATAATACGTATTTCTTTACATTTCCAGTTGATGGATACAGAGGGAAACCGAAAAATCTTGACAACTCCGGGACCTAACCTAACGAAAAGTCCCTAACGGGATTTCGAATGAGATAATTACGATCAGATAATTACGACGAAGTAGCTCCTAAAGAAAAAATGACATGACAAGGTAGGAAAATCATCTCTGCCATCATCGAAGGACCCTGTGAGAAAGTTTACGTTAAATATTTTCCCGATACTACAATTATATTTCGCAACCACAGAAAAGTTAAGACAAAACTATTTAAATCGAAAGGCCGAAGGCCTCGAGCATTTTTGGAGTCGAAAGAATAACGGAGGCGCTTTAGCGCCCCCGCGTTATTGAGAGGAAGAAACGGGCTTTCTTACGGTACTCGAAAATTTGCCTGTTAAAAATTCCAAACGTACGAAAATAATGTTGGAAAAAGGTCGAAAACACCAAAAGTTGCCGCCAAACATTTAATAGGAATATTAAACCGCAACATCTCGGGCTTCGCCAAGGGTCAAAATTACAGCTCAAAGGACGTAAGATTTCAGATAACTATGTGAAGCTTCTCACTTTTCTTCGATTTTTGCAAGAACTCGATCTGAAAAAGGCCGATTTTTGACACCTCGACAAATAAATTCGGTCGATCATAGAGTCATAGATATTCCGTGACATTTCTCCATAAATTGAATTTAAACGTCGAAATTTCTCGAAACTCGGTAATTTCGAGATAGATTTGAATAAATAGGATGAAAAAATAATGCTGACGAGTAAATATAAAAGGAAAATTCAAATAACGGAACGTATCCAAAAAGAAGAATGTAATTTCTTCGAACATCATAGGTTATGTTTACATTCGGATGTTTATTTTGATTGAACAGCATTCCAGAATGATTTCGAACTTTTTGAAATAATAAAAGGTAAGATCAAATTCATTTCGTATGAAATTATTGTATTTCCACAGAAAAACCTATAACCTAGCCTGTTTCAGATAGAATCTAAAATAATCTGGAATGCCTGAAGGGATTTCTGAGCTTCATTCAGTATATGCACATATTTTCCTAAATACTACATTGACTTAGGTTGATCGGAATGCTGAAAATCTAGGTGAGTAAGTAATTAAAACGTTATTCCATCGTAATAATACATATTTCAATTCCAGTATACGACAAAATTCAAAAAGATATGAACAGTTGGACTAAGGAAATAGGTAGAAATTTTCAAAACAAGTCTTCGTATTTTCTGGAAAATCGGGCAAAACGAGATGGAACTGAAGAAGCAAGAGTTGAATCATTTGAAAATTGAACGTTTGCGAGTGAGTAGAAAGGCTCTTTCCGTTTTCACTATAAGAGTATATTGAGTGAGACAATATTTTGGATAATTTATTTATCATCAATAACCCACCTCCAAGAAAGAAAAGAGGTCAAATATTCGTACAAAAATCTGAAAGAACAACGAAATAGGGATGAAAAGCAGGTAAGAACGTTCTCATAACTTTTTCGAGACAGTTTCATTACTTTTCGATATTTTTCAGGATTTCACGAGGAAAAACAACTACAGAGCAAGTGAAAATAGAAATTTTGAGAATATAGCTTTCGAGGGGTTCTTCATAAGGTATATTAGATTGAACATTATTCCACCCCCTATTTTAAAGGTTTAGGATGTTTTGTCTTGATCGAATCGAAGAAATATCATTGTTCCAAAAAACCAATCCCAGCCAGAATGGAACAATAGAAAGTAAACTTCTTGGGGATATCCAAATGATTTTAATCAGATTGAATATAGTGTCTTGAAACTATTCCACCCCCTATTTTAAAGGTTTAGGATGTTTTGTCTTGATCGAATCGAAGAAATATCATTGTTCGACAAACCGATCCCAGCCAGAATGGAACAATAGAAAGTGAACTTCTTGGGGGTATCCAAATGATTTTAATCAGATTGAATATAGTGTCTTGAAACTATTCCACCCCCTATTTTAAAAGTTTAGGATGTTTTGTCTTGATCGAATCGAAGAAATATCATTGTTCGACAAACCGATCCCAGCCAGAATGGAACAATAGAAAGTAAACTTCTTGGGGGTATCCAAATGATTTTAATCAGATTGAATATAGTGTCTTGAAACTATTCCACCCCCTATTTTAAAGGTTTAGGATGTTTTGTCTTGATCGAATCGAAGAAATATCATTGTTCGACAAACCGATCCCAGCCAGAATGGAACAATAGAAAGTGAACTTCTTGGGGGTATCCAAATGATTTTAATCAGATTGAATATAGTGTCTTGAAACTATTCCACCCCCTATTTTAAAGGTTTAGGATGTTTTGTCTTGATCGAATCGAAGAAATATCATTGTTCGACAAACCGATCCCAGCCAGAATGGAACAATAGAAAGTAAACTTCTTGGGGGTATCCAAATGATTTTAATCAGATTGAATATAGTGTCTTGAAACTATTCCACCCCCTATTTTAAAGGTTTAGGATGTTTTGTCTTGATCGAATCGAAGAAATATCATTGTTCGACAAACCGATCCCAGCCAGAATGGAACAATAGAAAGTAAACTTCTTGGGGGTATCCAAATGATTTTAATCAGATTGAATATAGTGTCTTGAAACTATTCCACCCCCTATTTTAAAGGTTTAGGATGTTTTGTCTTGATCGAATCGAAGAAATATCATTGTTCGACAAACCGATCCCAGCCAGAATGGAACAATAGAAAGTAAACTTCTTGGGGGTATCCAAATGATTTTAATCAGATTGAATATAGTGTCTCGAAACTATTCCACCCCCTATTTTAAAGGTTTAGGATGTTTTGTCTTGATCGAATCGAAGAAATATCATTGTTCGACAAACCGATCCCAGCCAGAATGGAACAATAGAAAGTAAACTTCTTGGGGGTATCCAAATGATTTTAATCAGATTGAATATAGTGTCTTGAAACTATTCCACTCCATATTTCAAAGGTTTAGGATGTTTTGTCTTGATCGAATTGAAAAATATCATTCTTCGACAAACCGAGCGAAGCAAATATGGAATTTCAAGAATAACCTTTTTGTTGAGCATGCTAATTTTATACTTCTATCTTATTTTCAGAATTATGGAAACAAATTAATCCATGGTGGATGAAAAATTAATGAAGGAATCTGAAATTTTGAATAAAATATTTGACGTTGGAGAATTATTATGAATTTTGTATGGAAATAAACTGATTTTGAGGAAAATATTTGGTGAATATAATTGAATAACTTTCCTTTCGATATTTCAAAATCAATTTTGTGAAATTTCGGCGGTTTCGAGGAAATTTCGTAACGTATATCGTGGATAAACTAAGCCCCGCCCCCTTCGATTGACATTTTAGGACAGGACCGTTCTTGGCCCTTCTGGCAAAAATCAAAATTATTATTTCTATTTCTTCACCGAACTATTCGAAAATGTGGATCTATCCGAAAAGGTGAATCTATCGGAAAAGTCGAATCTACCTATTATGTGGATCTCCTGGCTTACTAGTCCATATACTAAAATTATTTTTTCGAAACCACAGAACAGTTAAGACAAACTATTTAAAACGAGAGGCCGAAGGCCTCGAGCAATTTTGAAATTGTGGAAAAAGAAAGAAACCGGGGGCGCGAAGCGCCCCCCGCGTTTTCAAGAGGAAGAAACGGGCTTTCATACGGTACTCGAAAAGATACCTATTTGAAATTCCAAACGAACGAAAATAACGTTCGGAAAAGGTCAAAAACTTGAAAAGATGCCCAAAAGTTGCCGCCGAACTTTTCATAAGGATATTAAACCGCAACCTCTCGGGCTCCGCCAAGGATCGAATTTTCAGCTCAAAGGACGTAAGGTCTCAATAAACTATGTGGCGTCCTCCACCTATCCTCGGTTTTCGCAAGAACTCGAATTGAAAAAGGTCGATTTCTGACACCTCGAGAAACCCGAATTAATTTACGTGGAGCATAGATATTACGTGACGTTTACCCCGTATTTCGTGGATAAAGCCCCGCCCCCTTCGATTGACATTATAGGACAGGACCGTTCTTGGCCCTTCTGGCAATAATCAAAATTATTATTTTTTTTTTCTTCACCGAACTATTCGAAAATGTGAATCTACCAGAAAAGGTGAATCTATCGGAAAAGTCGAATCTACCTATTATGTGGATCTCCCGGCTTACTAGTTATAAGTATTATATTTATTCAGAATGAAAATTCAATTCGCATAGTAATCCACATAGTAGTTAGATCAATATATTGAATATTGTATGTGATTTTGAGAGTAAAAAAAACATCGTATTTCAACACAAAAATTTATATATATATGTAGGTACCTGAACAATTTCTAGAATAAATAAAACAATTTTTGATGAAATGACGGACAAATAGACGTTTATTGAATATTTTTATGTCAATTGTTTTCCTTTGGATAGGGGAAAAGTCCGATGAGGTATTGTTGACGTCTTCGCGGCTCTGGCCTCCTCGTCGTTTCGGCTGTTGACTGTGGAAGGCCGAAAATAAATTCAGTCGAATCGAAGAGATAATTTCGGGAAATTTACTTACGTCGTCGTTCAAAAATGTAGGTCGAAAGAAGAGCCTATCTGGCATATGCGGAGTCATCTCTGGCAATTCATTTTTCCGTCGCTACTCTTTTTTGCATGTCAACAATGAAGACCCGAAACTTCGGTCGCATAAAGTCCTATGGCATTAGGCTACGACGGCGAAGCGAACAGCGGACCAAAGAACGTATTGCAATCAGCAAAATGAGGGAATTAACGGAAAATTTGAAAAACGAATTTGGAAAGAATGGTTTGTTGTTGAAATCTACTCCTTATAATTCCGAAAATCGATGGATTGATCTGATGAATGAATCTAAAGAAGGTTTTTACTTTTCGATTAAATTTAGAATGTTGCCATACACTATGTTTTTAGTATATATTTTGTCCGTGGACCTAAGCAATTTCCCCTGATTCCGCGCCGTAACCACTTGGACTTTAACGGCGTCCCATGAGCGAGCCCTCGAGAACGCGACGTAGAGTTGCCCGTGGGCAAAGACGGGATTCGCGAGAAAGATGCCGACGCGTTCGAATGTTCGACCCTGTGCTTTGTTTATAGTGAGGGCAAAGCAAACTTTCACCGGGAATTGTCGTCGTTTCAGTTTAAAAGGCCCGTCGTTGTCGGAAGAAGTGAGATCCATCTTTGGAATAAGTACTGTTCTTCCGAAAAATCGGCCAGTGACGATCTGCGCTGTTAATAACATATCCGTCACAGCCAACACCAGGAGTCGGGTACCGTTTATCAACCCATCTGCTAAAGATAAGTTTCTAAGAAGAATGACCGGTACGCCGACTTTGATTTTTAACTGGTGTAGAGGCATTCCGCTGGGTGTTATGCTGTTAAGATGCTCTTTGGGAAAGTTCGCAATCTCATCTTCGTCACCTGAGGCCACGCTATCGTTACTGAGAACAATAGTAAGCGATCCGGGAAACTGTCCGAGAATCCTGTCATTGAGTTGATTGCAATGGTCGTTCCTATGGCACAGTATCGCTCGCTCGGCGAGTTGCTGCGTTGTTAAGAGGTCCAGCTGTTCGTATATCTCATCAACGACGTCGTTCGTCAAACAGCGCTCCGGTAGACAAACGAAATCGCCTTCGACGGAGCCCTTCGAGCCGACCGCGAGTTTCTCGTTGATGGCTCCGCGGCCAAGTTGTTCGAGCCAGCTTATGAAGTCATCCCCACCGATAATAGCGCGCATATTGGTCGAGAGACGATGCACTTGGAAGCGACTCCACGCCTGACAATTCGAGAAGAAGAGTTCGACCTGCCGAACGCGACCAGGAGCTACAGGAATTAACTGTTTCTCGTCTCCTCCGAGCAGTACGCACTTACCCCCGAAAGGACGGGGATCGCTGCACACGTACCGAAGAAGTCCGTCTACCGCGTCTATGACATGGTAGCTGGCCATCGACACCTCGTCCCAGATTATAAGACGTAGACTTCTCAAGTGAGCGGCCTCTTCGGATTGCGCGGTTATCGAGGAACGTGAATTGGCGTCCAGGTTCAGAGGAAGTCTGAACGTGGAGTGGACGGTCCTCCCGTTCCTGAGCAATAAGGCGGCAATCCCGGTGAAGGCGACCGCGACGTTTGGAATGCGCCGTTGTTCGCAGTATTCCAAAATGGCGTTGTACAGGTGGGTTTTTCCGGTACCACCGCTTCCCTGAAGGTAGAAATACCCGTCGATCATCCCCTTTGACTCTAAAGCCCCGATGACCCGATCGAATGCACTACGCTGTTCCGGGTTCAACAGTGCGGGATTCAGAGCCGTGGAATCCGGCGCCACACTCTGATCGTCTTCGTCGATGTCGCCGATAACCGTCGGATCGTTGCTGGGTTCCGGAAGCCCAAAGTCCCTCAGAGACTTGCCAAGAAACCGTAAGGTGCTTTCGATTCTGTGCAGAGCGCGATCTTCTGAATTACTTTCAGAGATTCCCTTCTTTCGATAATCCTCGTACATGTAAGGTTTAAAGGATGTCCAGAGAGAGAGCGGGTCGCCGACCTCGCAGAAGCAGAGCAAGTACGCGAACAGTTTTCGCATACATCCTGGCATATCTACCAGGGCGGCATGTTCCATTGTTCGGATCCATGTGAGGTCGGAAGCGATCAGGTCTCTAGCCCGTACAGCCTCTCGAAACGTAGGATACGTTACCCCGTTAAACATACGGAGATCCTCGAACGATGTCGGTCCGGCGACGTGCAAAAGCAAGATCCTCAGGTGAAATTTTTCGACATACTTCGGAGAGATCGTATACATTCTAGGTATGACCGAACGCTTTCTTTGTCTCCGGCACCAGCGGTTGTCGGTGCTGTTGAATACGTATGTGAGAGGAATCTCGCAATATTTATATTGACGCGCGCTAATATCGTGCACGTTCAGTTGGAAATAGGCCTCCAAAAGTGACACTTTTGTGCTTCTAATCGCCGCTTCTTCTTCGCCCTCTTCGAAGTGCAGCACCCGTTCTCCCGGTAGATGTATCGGCAGTCTTTTGACTGAATGACTTTTTCCACTAATTTTGAAGGTCAACAGTCTCCATGCCGCTTCACCCGAGCTTATATATCGAGATTCGATGAATGCCTTGATTTCATCGTAATACTCTTCGTCTACGACCTGGAAAACCGCGGCGTCAGGCCCCTTGTTGATATATTTGAAGGCATATTTTACCGCCCCTACCGACGTTACAACTTCAACGTTAATGTGGCTATTATATTTCGTACATAGGTATGGACTATAGGGAACGACGTCCCTGTTGTCTACCATGTACAGAGTACGATTCCTCTTTAACGATGCCGTGCGACCGTCGTTTCTTCGCCTATACACCGCTCTGTGACCGTCTATGGTGGTGCTTTCAGTGAATGATTTCGGAAAGCTCTTGGAACACTCTTCGTTGATCATGCAGGAGGACGTGGGATCGCGTACGCCGCAGGGACCGTGTATCATGGAGGACATGATTGTCTGAAAGAGCCTGGTGTTCTCGGCTGGGAGTTCGGCGGAGATCATCCTGTCCACGTCTTCGGGATTGCGCGGCTTATCCCCGTCTGCCAGGGTAAGCAGACAATGCATGTGGGGTAACCCACGTTTTTGAAATTCAATGACGTAGACAAAGGCGATTACTTCGCCGAAAATTTTGAATTTCAATACATCCTCAAAAAATTCTCTCCTCTTTAAATCGAAAATCCTCGCGATTAATAACGGTCTATCTTGCGCGTTCAACAGCCTACCGCCCATGTTCTCCGTTATCTCTGGCCAATGGGGATTACAGGTGAACGTCACGAAAAGGGAAGGTCTGCCGAACTTGGCTACGATCGCCATAGCGTCCTGGTAGTTTTGTTGCATATACCGCATTCCTCCGGTGAAAGAACTCGGCAGGATGACGACTCTGCCGACTTTTTCACCAGCGACTGGACCCGCACCCGCTCTTCGCGCAACGTAATCCTGAAGCCCGGCGTAGCTCTCAGCACGTAATTTCGCCTGATGGTTGCGCAAATAGGTCAAGCGGTCGCCCTCGATCTGGATGTACTTGTCCACGATGAACTGTTGCGTGAGCCGTCCGCAAAGCACGATCGGATTGAACCGATTTGCTCGACTCATAAGTCGGTAGCACTCAAATTCGCGTCTTCCTATGTTTTTTTTACCTCTCGTTTTCGGCAACCCTATCGACCATCCTAATTCACCGTTGGGAAAGAGCAACGGGTAACAGAGCGCGTCGGCAATCGAAGACGTTCTAGGTATATCCCTAATTTGAAACCTGCATGTGCTGGATCACTCTTATTAGGGTTATCGGCGATAAGGTGAACTCTAATCTGGCCCGGCGGAGGGATATCCCCGTCGAAGGATCGAAAAACGGCGCCTATTTCGTCGGAGGTTGAAGGTGCCGCGTGGATCTTTCTGTCCGTACCCGGTTCGTTGTGGAAGTAGAGACCAAGTCGCGGTATCGCGTTCGTACCGCCAGTTCGTCGCGCGTCCTGAACCACTTGACCTAGGGTACTGTATATCCTAGCGTATGGAGTGTCCCGAAGCAATGCATCTATTTGCCCCAGCAGAGTGGTGTCGCAACCGACGCTGACGACATTCTCCGCTCTCCTCCTACTGGCTTCTCCAGAGTCGACGAAATATAGTGCTCCGAATGCTGGGTTTGAAGGTACAACGTCCCCTACGCTGTGGTATATCTGCCCAGATATCACGACTACCGGGGCCCCTTTGGCCAGTTTTTTCTTCTCGTCGAATCTCGTCGAACCAAGCGAAAGTAATGTGTTGTACCTTCGAATACTCTTCATATATCCTCTGGACCGAGGATGCATGTCCGTTATCAGGGCCTTCAGACATTCCGGATACGCAGAATCGGCTGGGAGACTCACTGCACCTCTATTGCAGCAAGTCTTATTTTCGTTGCGAAAAAATAGAGCCCCGCAGTAGGGACATTCGTTATCCATCGCGCCCAGATAATGCGCGGGAACTTCCTGTTGTTGAATAATTGCGCCTTCGCGCACGACCGTCGTAGAAGCAAGCGTTTCGGAATCATCATCTTGATATTCTGATGCCTGTTCTGGTTCCTCCGAAGCCCGAACCAGTTCTTTCGATAATCCCTCGAATGGGACGACGCAAGTTGATAGGGCGCCGTAGACATTCATCAAGAGATATTGACGATCCTCATTAGGATTATTTACGGAACCTATCTGTACCTCGACGGGTACCAAGGTATATAGCTGACCACGACCGTAATTCTGCATCAAAAAACCGTACAACTGGCTGATGTCCAAAAATCGTAGCAAGCAGGCTTTTCCTCCTACTTCGATCCCCCTACCGTCAACCCCTCGACTGTGAGAGTCGAACAGATAATAACGGGCATTCGACGTCTTACACAAGCAGATAGACAGCAGCCCACATGTGAAGATAGCCGATCGAAAATTACAAAAAATCTGCGGCAGTCCTTCGGCTAACGATAGTAGGTGACGTTTTGAATTATAAAATGAGGAAACACCTCTATGACAAATAAATCGGGGGAAGAATTATCTGACATTCGCGACGAAATGGATTTCAAATATAACTGATCCCCATAATCCAAAATGTTATCAACGATTGCGGTGCTCCAGGCGCTAAACGGAATCAATCTGTCGTATGCAAGTGCGACCGCGGCGTTAGCGGTGCACTGGTGGTTCCTCGTCACCTCGCTATATCTGATGTCATTTTGACTGCGGGAGCCTCTAACAATATCGATTGCCTGAAAATGGACTCCCCAGATCATCGATAGCCGTTTCGGTTCTTCCTTATCGACATGCTTTTCAGAGTTCGAAGTTTGAATTAATTTGGCGGGCGTTGATGGTTTCGTTGCAGAAACATCTATAAAAGATCACAGTTTTTTTTGTAATAAAACCGATGTTCAACTATGTTCTTAGATTGACTCATAGAAATATAGAAGGCGCTTTATACTTATAGTGTAAAGAAAACGCCTTATACACTGAAGTATGAACGTTTCGAGGAAAATAACTCACAAAATCGAACAAACATACGTATGAGGTTCACTTCAAAGTATTTCTCATTTGAGATTGAATGGCATAACTATTTCGGTAGGAAAATTTCATTTATTCTAAATATAAAAAATATACCATTAGAAATGGAATTTTTTCAATATTTTCAATATAATTTATTACATTTGTTGCAATGATAATTTTCTTCAGATAAATTTGTTTCGGCACCTATTGTGCGGTTCAGAAGTAAATTTTATTCTAATTATGAAATACTTCTAAGTGCTTTGAATTGTCCATTTTTTCAATAGATCTCATCATAGGGGAGGAATCTCATTATTAGTACCGAATAATATGAAATATTGTCTAGAGATTGTACACACAATCAAGCAAGTGATGTAATCGAAATTTTTATTTAATAAACCTAACCTAACCGGTTTAGAAGTAAATTTTATTCTAATTATGAAATACTTCTAAGTGCTTTGAATTGTCATTTTTTTCAATAGATCTCATCATAGGGGAGGAATCTCATTATTAGTACCGAATAATATGAAATATTGTCTAGAGATTGTACACACAATCAAGCAAGTGATATAATCGAAATTTTCATTTAATAAACCTAACCTAACCTAACCTAACCTATTGTGCGGTTTAGAAGTAAATTTTATTCTATTTATGAAATACTTCTAAGTGCTTTGAATTGTCAATTTTTTCAATAGATCTCATCATAGGGGAGGAATCTCATTATTAGTACCGAATAATATGAAATATTGTCTAGAGATTGTACACACAATCAAGCAAGTGATATAATCGAAATTTTCATTTAATAGGTGTACCTGCATTTAATTCGTTGTCTAGGTATATTTGCGATATAATGTTATGAATAATTTGTATGTGGCATCACATGAATGAAATGATGGGAGCTCCACTTGTTAAAGAAAACATTTAGTTATAGATACCTATATATACAGATGATATGAAATGCTTTGATTTATAGTGAAGTTTGAAACAAAAATTTCGATATTAATTTTGAGCGATTACCAATAATATGGATATTCATTTCATAAATAGGTATTACCTTTCGTTGCGGTTTTTGCAACCTTAACCTTCTTGCCTGTGGCTGATGGTTTCCTCCATTGGTTATTTCCCTTCCTTTTAGGCGGCATTTCTGCTAACTGTAATTTGCGAAATGGAAAGCTTTAAATATAATAATATGAGATGTGACCGTACTGAACCGATATCGTCATTATCAATAGTGAATTTAAGGATTAAAAGTTATGCACCTTGTGAATTCACTTCACTTTACCCTTATAAGGGGATCGTCCAAATATTCTCAATTTATTTGCTCTTATTATGTTTCACAATATCAGATTGTTCATATTAATAACACTTTTCAGAATAAAATCTGATTATCACTGACAAAACTGATTTTCTGAAATTAGCGTCAATTCACAATATGAAACTTGTTGATGAGAGATCAGTAGAAACTTCATAAAATACAAAGAATTGAGAAAATTCGTTTGCTTGGTTCGAAATGTAGAATTATTCGAATTAATAATAAAATAATAAATAATCATAATAAATATCCACTTACCTTCGATAAAAATCTCACAGACAACTACTTCACAAATGACGGAACGGTGGAGCACAATGAACGAGATGATGAGATGGCAAGATAGGATTAATGACAAATTGCGGAAACTAAGGACCGGAAACTAAAAGGTGTGACGATTTACATGACCCGCGATATATCGCCTATGATTCAAATATTTCGGAAAATGAAGGGTAGCCTAGTGTGGAGTAAATGTGTTGATTTCGTTCAGAATCTTTCAAGTCGATGATATTAATTTCAATTGTTATGTTTTTTGTTCTATTTAATAAATTTCCAAATATGCACATATAAAAGGGTTTATTTTGTTTGCTTATTGAATGTTAATTAATGCGATATTGTTTATAAATTCCACGAAACATTAAAGATTTCTTCTTTCATTCCAACAGGAAGCTCTAAAAAGTTAGTAGATTTCTGTAATTGACTTTGGTAGAAAAAAGTAGATTTCTGCTGAAGGTTTGTTAGATTCCGATTGTTCAGGCTGGACACGGTTCGCACAACTATTGCTGGCCCTTCTTTTGGTTATAGAGAGCCACGTGATACCATCTGTTTTGACTGAAATCGGTCATCTTTGGGAAAAGAAAATTTTCACATTATCCCGTTACGTTCGTCTCTCGAAATTTTGTGTTGATGTCGGATCGGGTTATATTATAATATTTTGGAATTTAGAAGAATGACTTCAGTTCCCGATCGTGATTATATTGATATCAACTCTTGTATTTTCGAAAATTATTACTTCTGTCGGACCATTCTAGATAATTCATTTATCTCAAATACTTTCGATGTGACCAACCCAAAACTTGGATGGATTTTTATTTATTTTGAAATAAAAAACAATATAACATGTGTAAAGAAATTCAGTTTTAGCAGATGAATGTTAACAGGACTCCATACTTCACGTTGTATGATACAAAAGCACGGTTTTGTTCACAGAAATTAATGCCATTGTTTTGTGTACTTGGAGTTAAGAATCTATTACATACAATAATATGTAATGAAAATCTGTATATGAGATAAGACCGTTCTGGATAATTCATTTATATCGATAACCTTACATATAACCCTTTCTCAGGTTTCGTTAGGTTTAATGTGGTTAGAAATAATTCGCACGTTCAAACTATGTGAACCATCAATATTGAATTTTTTCAATTTCTAGAGTCGTATAGCATCTAGTCGTTACAAAGATTAATCGTCAATTATATTATTCTTCTATGTTCAATATGCCTTGAGAAATGGTAAATCCACTGAAACAGGAAATCAATAGAAAAAGTAGATCGATATATACCAATATGTATATCAATAATGGGCAATAAGTACACCTCTCAAGAATCTCTCTGTATAGAATATGTACATATTATATTGAACAATACTATATCCTGTGATTACACTCAAAATATAATGGTTAACCAGGGAATTCATTTTCTTGATGAAAGCAATGAATATCTAGGTATAATTATTGAATTGGCCTATTATCGATCGATTTCAACGAAATTTAGAGATAATTTATCAATATCCATTAAATATTCCTCCTTCCTTTCTTGGATAAAATAGATTTGGCACTGTAAAAAAAAAATTAGAGGAATTTAATCTTTATAATCTGAAATAAATCTAATACATACTTCGTACTATCGTGAGATGGGAATTAAATCGACATATTATTATTTGTATGACTGCTGGACTGTCACTTGCCGAGTAGACGATTCACAGATGGCATATTATTATAGGTTATTGGCGCTTTCGATATGGGTTTTCGTCAACCGTGTTGTTTCTTTTCGAAGCGAATCGTATGCGAGAATTTATATTTCGTGCATTGTAGGGCTTTATTTTATTGTTTTGAGCCAACTTTTCGAAGCAAATCGAATGCGCGAATGTCATATTTCGTGAACTGGTGTTGCTCAGATAGCCATATCGAAAGCTGCAAATGAAGGAGACGCTTATTCGGTGTGTCTATTTGACATTTGTACCATTTGTTTACCAAAAGTACGATTTTCAAAAGCAAATCTTGCAAAAATGGTGGAAAGTGTGGAAAAGCCATATAGCCTATGTGTACCTATTATTCTTCGAGATTCGATTACAACTTGATTCATTCCACAAGATGGGAATGGAAAAATTTGCATACCATTTCTTGAAGACTCCTTTTATGCTTTTCATCGATTTTGGCCATTTCCGAACATTATTTTAAAATACTTCAAGATGGGCTAGAGGGATCGTTTGGACATCGTTGGAAAGCCCGTTTCTTCTTGTAAAAAACACGGGGGGTCATGGGTCACTCAACGATCGCTGAAGGGTCTTATTTTTCAGTATCCCAACGTGCCATTTACGAATTCAAACGGTAGGCGGAGATCTGTCTATCCGATTCTATGCGCCCTTAAAGCTTTAAGTGTATGTAAAGATGTAAAGATAAAGATAAAGATAAAGATTAGTAGTGTTCTTTCGTACTGATTCAACTGATGGAACTTATGTGACTTAAGTGAAAGCGATTTTGCAATCAAAACACATTCATTCACTTAAAGCCCGAAAGAGCGCGCTCACTTCTATGTATATAAAATTCTATAACTTGAATAATCACTTGCAATCACTTTGTAGTAATGGAAGGGGGAACTGATTGAAAACGAAAGAACGATCGCTTAAACTGATCTATGTGATTTAACTTACATAAATCACTTCGCTCAGTACGAAAGAACATTACTATTATTGTATGTAATAGATTCTTAATTCAAAGTACAAAAAATTACGAAAAGCACTGCCGTGAAGGCAGGAGCTTTTGAGCGCTCGTACATGCACCTTGTAGGTAGATTCGCATTTTCCAGTTTCAGAAATCAATTGAAGGAATTTTCGACAGCTGTCAAAAAAATTCTGGAACTCAGGCGAAACTCCAGACTTCATGTCAGTGCATCAGCTGATCAATTTTTTTTCGATAATTCGCTAGATATCTACGGTATCTATGGTCTTGGTGTTGCGATCTGGACAAAATTTTGCACGTAGTTTGAATACATAATTACTCAGCTAGGTGCAAAATTTCATCCCAATCCGCTCAGTATTTTCGGAACTATCAGCAGAAAAATATTTTGAACGGCCATATTTACGGAACCCCTAGTCTGATTTTGCTCATAGATGAACGTGATCGCGATATTTGCGATCCAAACCCACGTTGGGAATTTCAAGTTCCTAGGCCTTTCCGTTCAAAAGTTACAATTTTCTATGGTTTCTATGATTCTGGTCATGCGATCTGGACAAAATATTGTTTTAATATATCATTCTCGATTAAAATACAAAATTTCATCTCGATCGAATCCGCAGTTTCGGAATTATCCAGAAACCAAAATTTCAAACGACCGTATTTACGGAACCCCTGGTATAATTCTGTTCATTGATAAACGTGAACGCGACATTTCAGATCCACACCTATCCTGAAAATTTCAAGTCCCTAGGACTTTCCGTTCGAAAGTTATGATTTTCTATGGTTTCTATGGTTCTGGTCATGTGATCTGGAGAAATGTAGCTTGAATATATCATTCTCCATTAGTATACAAAATTTCGTCACGATCGAATCTGTAGTTTTGAAATTATTAAGAAAACTAAATTTCAAACGACCATATTTACGGAACCCCTAGTATAATTTTGCTCATAGATGAACGTGATCACGACATTCGAGATCCACATCTCTCCTGAAAATTTCAAGTCCCTAGGCGTTTCCGTTCAAAAGTTACAATTTTCTATTGTTTCTATGGTTCTGGTTATGCGATCTGGACAAAATTTCACATGTAGCTTGAAAACCTCATTCTCCATTTGAGTGCAAAATTTCATCTTAATCAAATCTGTAGTTTTCAAGTAATCAGGGGAACAAAACTTTGAACGGCCATATTTACGGAACCCCTAGGCGAATTTGACCCATTAACGAACTTAACCGAGGCATTTGGGATCTGAACCTACACTGAAAATTTCAAGTCTCTAGGTTGATCCGTTCGAGAGTTATCGTGCTTACGGACGGCCGGACGGACAGACTCGAATTTTCCGACGGATTCGTCATCAGTGAGTCGAACATAGTCGATTGAGACCATTTTCGGCTCAAAATTCGAAAAATACAGACATCGTGACGAAATGATATAGCCCTCGTGTAAGTTGTACGAGCGCTCAAAAACAATGGCATTAATTTCTGTAAACAAAACCGTGCTTTTGTATCATACAACGTAAAGTATGGAGAAGTTTACATTCATCTGCTGAAACTGAATTTCTTTACTCATGCTATATTGTTTCTTATTTCAAAATAAATAAAAATCCATGGGTTGGCCACATCGAAGATATTCGAGATAAATGAATTATCCAGAATGGTCCGACAGAAGTAATAATTTTCGAAAATACAAGTGTTGATATCAATATAATCACGATTGGGAACTGAAGTCATTCTTCTAAATTCCAAAATATTATAATAACCCGATCGGACATCAACAAAAATTTCGAGAGACGAACGTAACGGGATAATGTAAAAATTTCTTTTCCCTAAGATAACCGATTTCTGTCAAAACAGATGGTATCACGTGGCTCTCTATATCCAAAAGAAGGGCCAGCAATAGTTGCGTGAACAATCGGAATCTACCAAACCTTCAGCAGAAATCTACTTTTTTCTACCAGAGTCAATTACAGAAATCTACTAACTCTTTAGCGCTTCCTGTCAGAATGAAAGAAGAAATCTTTAATGTTTCGTTGAATTTATAAACAATATCGCATTGATTAACATTCAATGAGCAAACAAAATAAACCCTTTTATAAGTGTATATTTGGAAATTTATTTAATAGAACAAAAAACATAACATACACTGGATATTTAGGTTAGGTACTGTTAGGTTAGGTTAGGACAGTGTTGAGACAATTCTCGAAATAAATCAATATTTAGGTTAGGTTAGGTTAGCTTAAGTTAGGACAATGTTGAGACAATTCTCGAAATGAATCAATATTTAGGTTAGGTTGGGTTAGCTTAAGTTAGGACAGTGTTGAGACAATTCTCGAAATGAAACATTATTTAGGTTAGGTTGGGTTAGCTTAAGTTAGGACAGTGTTGAGACAATTCTCGAAATGAATCAATATTTAGGTTAGGTTGGGTTAGCTTAAGTTAGGACAGTGTTGAGACAATTCTCGAAATAAATCAATATTTAGGTAAGGTTAGGTTAGGTTAGGTTAGGACAGTGTTGAGTCAATTCTCGACATAAATCAATATTTAGGTAAGGTTAGGTTAGGACAGTGTTGAAACAATTCTCGAAATAAATCAATATTTAGGTTAGGTTAGGTTAGGACAGTGTTGAAACAATTCCCGAAATGAATCAATATTTAGGTCAGGTTGGGTTAGGTTAGTTTAAGTTAGGACAGTGTTGAAACAATTCTCGAAATAAATCAATATTTAGGTTAGGTTGGGTTAGGTAAGCTTAAGTTAGGACAGTGTTGGGACAATTCTCGAAATAAATCAATATTTAGGTTAGGTTAGGTTAGGACAGTGTTGAAACAATTCTCGAAATAAATCAATATTTAGGTCAGGTTGGGTTAGGTTAGCTTAAGTTAGGACAGTGTTGAAACAATTCTTGAAATAAATCAATATTTAGGTTAGGTTAGGTTGGCTGGAGTTAGGACAGTGTTGAGACAATTCTCAAAATGAATCAATATTTCGGTTGGGTTAGGTTGGCTGGAATTGAGACAATGTTGAAACAATTCTCAAAAAAAATTGATATTTAGGTTAGGTTGGATCTGATCTGATCTGACAGTGTTGAAACAATTCTTGAAATTTATTATCATTTAGGTTAGGTTAGCTCAAGTTATGGCAGTGTTGAAAATAATTATTGAAATGAATTAATAAATAGGTTGGGTTAATCAAGATTGAGTAGGAACCGTGTTAAATACAATTTTCATACTGAATTCATGAATACACACTATAGCATGAACCACGCGAACGCGGACATAGAAAAAGAACGGAATCGAGATTGGGACCGTTGAAATACGATGGTTTTTTTTTTCCTCAAAATCGAATAAAATCATATCTATCTTCGATTGTTTTCAAAATATCCGATCAATCGGCAAACCTTTCGTTTTAAATCTTAAAAAAATTAATATAATTTCCCCATGTTTAATTTCATTGTTTTCGTTAACAAAATATATTTATTTATCAAGAAATGAGTGTATCTGTATCAACATCACAAAATGAAAGTTAACCTATTTCAATTTTCCTCATTATGTCACCTTCATAATACTATCTCTTCAAATAAAATATAACAATATCCCAACAAATATGATCAACTTCCATAATAGAAATGGAAAATTAATAATACTTTCAATGTGATCCTATTATTACCCTTTCTCTGGATTTATTTTGAAGATCTACTCATTATGTGGATCTGCCTGTTCGTGGATCTAATTTTTATGTTGATCTACCTGTTTGTGGATCTATTTATCATGTGGATCTCCTGGTTTACTAGTCTTATATTAAACCTTTATGTTGCAGATCATCACTAGCTATCTTTTCAAAGAAGTTAAACTCCATAAGAAAAATGAGAGCATCAGAGTTACCAGAATAAAAAAATTAAATAAAAAATTTATTCCATTTTGAATTTGATATCAAACCTTTATGTTGCAGATCATTACTAGCTATCTTTCCGAAGAAGATAAACTCCATAAGAAAAATGAGAGCATCGGCGTAACTAGATCGAAAAAAATTGAACAAAAAATTTTTTTCATTTCGAATCCATTCATGTTGCAGATCATTACTAGCTATCTCTTCAAAGAAGATAAACTCCATAAGAAAAATGTGAGCATAAGAGAAACTAGAATGAAGAAATTAAAACAAAAATTTTTTTTCATTTTGAATCTAATATTAAACCTTCATGCTGCAGATCATTACTAGCTATCTTTTCGAAGAAGATAAACGAAGAAAAAGAAGAATGAGAGCATCAGTGTAACCAGAATAAAAAAATTAAATATAAAATTTATTTCATTTTGAATCTAATATCAAACATTTATATTGCAGATCATTACTAGGTATCTTTTCAAAGAAGATAAACTCCATAAGAAAAATGAGAGCATCAGAGTAACTAGATTGAAAAAATTAAAACAGAAAATGTATTTCATTTTGGATCTTATATTGAACCTTTATGTTGCAGGTCATCACTAGCTATCTTTCCAAAGAAGATAAACTCCAGAAGAAGAATGAGAGGATCAGAGTAGCTAGAATAAAAAAATTTAAACAAGAATTTTATTTCATTTTGAATCTAATATTGAACCTTTATGTTGCAGGTCATTACTAGCTATCCCGTTGTAAAAGATAACACAACCGAGCTCAATCCTGAAGGTATTCAAAATATTCAGGATGAGTGAATGTTCCCTTAGCGGGGAGTGAAAAAGCCGACTGCGAGAGGCGTGTTTCCCTTCTACGCTGATAGGCTAAAGTCGGGTGTTCATTGAAAAAAAAAATATATAAAAAAATCAAATTTTATTTCATTTTGAATATTTCATTGATCTTAGAATGTTGCAGATCATATCTAGCAATCTCTTCGAAGAAGATGAACTCCAGGAGAAAAATGACAGCTTCAGAGTAAATAGGACAAAAAAATTTAAACAAAAAATTTATTTCATTTTGAATCTAAAATTAAACCTTTATATTGCAGATCATTACTAGCTATTTTTTCAAAAGAAAGAGAGAAAGAAGGAAAATAAGAGCATCAGAGTAACTAGAATCGAAAAATTAAAACAAAAAATTTATTTCATTCTGAATCTAATATCAAATCTTTTTATTGCAGGTCATTACTAGCTATCTTTTCAAAGAAGATAAACTCCATAAGAAAAATGAGAGCATCAGAGTAACTAGATCGAAAAAATTTGAACAAAAAATTTTTTTCATTTCAAATCCATTAATGTTGTAGATCATTACTAGCTATTTCTTCAAAGAAGATAAACTCCATAAAAAAAAATGTGAGCGTCAGAGTAACTAGAATGAAGAAATTAAAACAAAAAATTTTTTTCATTTTGAATCTAATATTAAACCTTCATGTTGCAGATCATTACTAGCTATCTTTTCGAAGAAGATAAACGAAGAAAAAGAAGAATGAGAGCATCAGAGTAACCAGAATAAAAAAATTGAATATAAAATTTATTTCATTTTGAATCTAATATCAAACATTTATGTTGCAGATCATTACTAGGTATCTTTTCAAAGAAGATAAACTCCATAAGAAAAATGAGAGCATCAGAGTAACTAGATTGAAAAAATTAAAACAGAAAATGTATTTCATTTTGAATCTTATATTGAACCTTCGAGTTGCAGGTCATCACTAGCTATCTTTCCAAAGAAGATAAACTCCAGAAGAAGAATGAGAGGATCAGAGTAGCTAGAATTAAAAAATTAAAACAAAAAATTCATTTCATTCTGAATCTAATATCAAACCTTTATATTGCAGGTCATTACTAGCTATTTTTTCAAGGAAGATAAACTCCATAAGAAAAATGAGAGCATCAGAGTAACTTGATTGAAAAAAATAAAACAAAAAATTCATTTCATTTTGAATCTTATATTGAACCTTTATATTGCAGGTCATCACTAGCTATCTTTCCAAAGAAGATAAACTCCAGAAGAAGAATGAGAGGATCAGAGTACCTAGAATAAAAAAATTAAAACAAAAAATTTATTTCATTTTGAATCTAATATCAAACTTTCATGTTGCAGATCATTACTAGCTATCTCGTTGTAAAAGATAACACAACCGAGCTCAATCCTGAAGGTATTCAAAATATCCAGGATGAGTGAATGTTCCCCTTAGCGGGGAGTGAAAAAGCCGACTGCGAGAGGCGTGTTTCCCTTCTACGCTGATAGGCTAAAGTCGGGTGTTCATTGAAAAAAAAATATATAAAAGAATCAAATTTTATTTCATTTTGAATATTTCAATAATCTTAGAATGTTGCAGATCATTACTAGCTATCTTTTCAAAGAACATAAACTCCATAAGAAAAATGATAGCATCAGAGTAAGTAGATTAAAAAAATTAAAACAAAAAATTCATTTCATTTTGAATCTTATATCAAACCTTTATGTTGCAGTTCATTATCAGCTATCTTTTCAGAGAAGATAAAATCCAGAAGAAGAATGAGAGCATCAGAGTAACTAGAATAAGAAAATTGAAACAAAAAATTTATTTCATTTTTAATCTTGAATTAAACCTTCATGTTGCAGATCATCACTAGCTTTCTTTTCGAAGATAAGAAAGATGAGAGCTTCAGAGTTACCAGAATAAAAAAATTAAATAAAAAATTTATTCCATTTTGAATTTAATATCAAACCTTTATGTTGCAAATCATTACTAGCTATCTTTTCAAAGAAGATACTCTCCATAAGAAAAATGAGAGCATCGGAGTAACTAGATCGAAAAAATTTGAACAAAAAATTTTTTTCATTTCGAATCCATTTATGTTGCAGATCATTACTAGCTATCTCTTCAAAGAAGATAAACTCCATAAGAAAAATGTGAGCATCAGAGTAACTAGGATGAAGAAATTAAAGCAAAAAATTTTTTTCATTTTGAATCTAATATTAAACCTTCATGTTGCAGATCATTACTAGCTATCTTCTCGAAAAAGATAAACGAAGAAAAAGAAGAATGAAAGCATCAGAGTAACCAGAATAAAAAAATTAAATATAAAATTTATTTCATTTTGAATCTAATATCAAACATTTATGTTGCAGATCATTACTAGGTATCTTTTCAAAGAAGATGAACTCCATAAAAAAAATGAGAGCATCAGAGTAACTAGATTGAAAAAATCAAAACAGAAAATGTATTTCATTTTGAATCTTATATTGAACCTTTATGTTGCAGGTCATCACTAGCTATCTTTCCAAAGAAGATAAACTCCAGAAGAAGAATGAGAGCATCAGAGTTACTAGAATAAGAAAATTAAAACAAAAAATTTATTTCAATTTTAATCTTGAATCAAACCTTCATGTTGCAGATCATTACTAGCTCTCTTTTCAAAAGAAAAAGAGAAAGAAGGAAAATGAGAGCATCAGAGTAACTAGAATAAAAAAATTAAAACAAAAAAATTATTTCATTTTAAATCTTATACTGAACCTTCATGTTGCAGGTCATTACTAGCTTTCTTTTCAGAGAAGATAAACTCCAGAAGAAAAATGAGAGCATCAGAGTAACTAGAATAAAAAAATTAAAACAAAAAATTCATTTCATTTTAAATCTTATATTGAACCTTCATGTTGCAGATCATCACTAGCTATATTTTCAAAGAAGTTAAACTCCATGAGAAAGATGAGAGCATCAGAGTTACCAGAATAAAAAAATGAAATAAAAAATTTATTCCATTTTGAATCTAATATCAAATCTTTTTATTGCAGGTCATTACTAGCTATCTTTTCAAAGAAGATAAACTCCATAAGAAAAATGAGAGCATCAGAGTAACTAGATCGAAAAAATTTGAACAAAAATTTTTTTCAATTCGAATCCATTTATATTGCAGATCATTACTAGCTATCTCTTCAAAGAAGATGAACTCCATAAGAAAAATGTGAGCATCAGAGTAACTAGAATGAAGAAATTAAAACAAAAATTTTTTTTCATTTTGAATCTAATATTAAACCTTCATGTTGCAGATCATTACTAGCTTTCTTTTCGAAGAAGATAAACGAAGAGAAATAAGAATGACAGCATCAGAGTAACCAGAATAAAAAAATTGAATATAAAATTTATTTCATTTTGAATCTAATATCAAACATTTATGTTGCAGATCATTACTAGGTATCTTTTCAAAGAAGATAAACTCCATAAGAAAAATGAGAGCATCAGAGTAACTAGATTGAAAAAATTAAAACAGAAAATGTATTTCATTTTGAATCTTATATTAAACCTTTAAGTTGCAAGTCATCACTAGCTATCTTTCCAGAGGAGATAAACTCCAGAAGAAGAATGAGAGGATCAGAGTAGCTAGAATTAAAAAATCAAAACAAAAAATTTATTTCATTCTGAATCTAATATCAAACCTTTATATTGCAGGTCATTACTAGCTATCTCGTTGTAAAAGATAACACAACCGAGCTCAATCCTGAAGGTATTCAAAATATCCAGGATGAGTGAATGTTCCCCTTAGCGGGGACTGAAAAAGCCGACTGCGAGAGGGGTGTTTTTCTTCTACGCTGATAGGCTAAAGTCGGGTGTTCATTGAAAAAAAAATATATGAAAGAATCAAATTTTATTTCATTTTGAATATTTCAATAATCTTAGAATGTTGCAGATCATTACTAGCTATCTTTTCAAAGAACATAAACTCCATAAGAAGAATGATAGCATCAGAGTAACTAGATTAAAAAAATTAAAACAAAAAATTCATTTCATTTTGAATCTTATATCAAACCTTTATGTTGCAGTTCATTATCAGCTATCTTTTCAGAGAAGATGAAATCCAGAAGAAGAATGAGAGCATCAGAGTAACTAGAATAAGAAAATTTAAACAAAAAATTTATTTCATTTTTAATCTTGAATTAAACCTTCATGTTGCAGATCATAACTAGCTATCTTTTCAAAAGAAAGAGAGAAAGGGGAAAAATGAGAGCATCAGAGTAACTAGAATAAACAAATTAAAACAAAAAAATTATTTCATTTTGAATCTTATATTAAACCTTTATGTTGCAGGTCATTACTAGCTTTCTTTTCAGAGAAGATAAACTCCCGAAGAAAAATGAGACCATCAGAGTAACTAGAATGAAAAAATTAAAACAAAAAATTTATTCCATTTTGAATTTAATATCGAACTTTTATGTTGCAAATCATTACTAGCTATCTTTCCAAAGAAGATACTCTCCATAAGAAAAATGAGAGCATCGGAGTAACTAGATCGAAATAATTTGAACAAAAAATTTTTTTCATTTCGAATCCATTTATGTTGCAGATCATTACTAGCTATCTCTTCAAAGAAGATAAACTCCATAAGAAGAATGTGAGCATCAGAGTAACTAGAATGAAGAAATTAAAACAAAAAATTTTTTTCATTTGAATCTAATATTAAACCTTCATGTTGCAGATCATTACTAGCCATCTTCTCGAAGAAGATAAACGAAGAAAAAGAAGAATGAGAGCATCAGAGTAACCAGAATAAAAAAATTAAATATAAAATTTATTTCATTTTGAATCTAATATCAAACATTTATGTTGCAGATCATTACTAGGTATCTTTTCAAAGAAGATAAACTCCATAAGAAAAATGAGAGCATCAGAGTAACTAGATTGAAAAAATTAAAACAGAAAATGTATTTCATTTTGAATCTTATATTGAACCTTTATGTTGCAGGTCATCACTAGCTATCTTTCCAAAGAAGATAAACTCCAGAAGAAGAATGAGAGCATCAGAGTACCTAGAATAAAAAAATTAAAACAGGAGTTTTATTTCATTTTGAATCTAATATTGAACCTTCATGTTGCAGGTCATTACTAGCTATCTCGTTGTAAAAGATAACACAACCGAGCTCAATCCTGAAGGTATTCAAAATATTCAGGATGAGTGAATGTTCCCTTAGCGGGGAGTGAAAAAGCCGACTGCGAGAGGCGTGTTTCCCTTCTACGCTGATAGGCTAAAGTCGGGTGTTCATTGAAAAAAAAAATATATAAAAAAATCAAATTTTATTTCATTTTGAATATTTCATTGATCTTAGAATGTTGCAGATCATATCTAGCAATCTTTTCAAAGAAGATGAACTCCAGGAGAAAAATGACAGCATCAGAGTAACTCGGATAAAAAAATTTAAACAAAAAATGTATTTCATTTTGAATCTAAAATTAAACCTTTATATTGCAGATCATTACTAGCTATCTTTTCAAAAGAAAGAGAGAAAGAAGGAAAATAAGAGCATCAGAGTAACTAGAATTGAAAAATTAAAACAAAAAATTTATTTCATTCTGAATCTAATATCAAATCTTTTCATTGCAGGTCATTACTAGCTATCTTATCAAAGAAGATAAACTCCATAAGAAAAATGAGAGCATCAGAGTAACTAGATCGAAAAAATTTGAACAAAAAATTTTTTTCATTTCGAATCCATTCATGTTGCAGATCATTACTAGCTATCTCTTCAAAGAAGATAAACTCCATAAGAAAAATGTGAGCATCAGAGTAACTAGAATGAAGAAATTAAAACAAAAAATTTTTTTCATTTTGAATCTAATATTGAACCTTCATATTGCAGATCATTACTAGCTATCTTTTCGAAGAAGATAAACGAAGAAAAAGAAGAATGAGAGCATCAGAGTAACCAGAATAAAAAAATTGAATATAAAATTTATTTCATTTTGAATCTAATATCAAACATTTATGTTGCAGATCATTACTAGGTATCTTTTCAAAGAAGATAAACTCCATAAGAAAAAATGAGAGCATCAGAGTAACTAGATTGAAAAAATTAAAACAGAAAATGTATTTCATTTTGAATCTTATATTGAACCTTCAAGTTGCAGGTCATCACTAGCTATCTTTCCAAAGAAGATAAACTCCAGAAGAAGAATGAGAGGATCAGAGTAGCTAGAATTGAAAAATTAAAACAAAAAATTTATTTCATTTTGAATCTAATATCAAACCTTTATATTGCAGATAATCACTAGCTATCTTTTCAAAGAAGTTAAACTCCATAAGAAAGATGAGAGCTTCAGAGTTACCAGAATAAAAAAATTAAATAAAAAATTTATTCCATTTTGAATTTAATATCAAACCTTTATGTTGCAAATCATTACTAGCTATCTTTCCAAAGAAGATACTCTCCATAAGAGAAATGAGAGCATTGGAGTAACTAGATCGAAAAAATTTGAACAAAAAATTTTTTTCATTTCGAATCCATTTATGTTGCAGATCATTACTAGCTATCTTTTCAAAAGAAAGAGAGAAAAAAGGAAAATAAGAGCATCAGAGTAACTAGAATTAACAAATTAAAAAAAAAAATTTATTTCATTCTGAATCTTATATCAAATCTTTTTATTGCAGGTCATTACTAGCTATCTTTTCTGAGAAGATAAACTCCATAAGAAAAATGTGAGCATCAGAGTAACTAGAATGAAGAAATTAAAACAAAAAATTTTTTTCATTTTGAATCTAATAATAAACCTTCATGTTGCAGATCATTACTAGCTATCTTCTCGAAGAAGATAAACGAAAACAAAAAGAATGAGAGCATCAGAGTAACCAGAATAAAAAAATTAAATATAAAATTTATTTCATTTTGAATCTCATATCAAACATTTATGTTGCAGATCATTACTAGGTATCTTTTCAAAGAAGATAAACTCCATAAGAAAAATGAGAGCATCAGAGTTACTAGATTGAAAAAATTAAAACAGAAAATGTATTTCATTTTGAATCTTATATTGAACCTTTATGTTGCAGGTCATCACTAGCTATCTTTCCAAAGAAGATAAACTCCAGAAGAAGAATGAGAGCATCAGAGTAACTAGAATAAGAAAATTAAAACAAGAGTTTTATTTCATTTTGAATCTAATATTGAACCTTTATGTTGCAGGTCATTACTATTTATCTCGTTGTAAAATATAACACAACCGAGCTCAATCCTGAAGGTATTCAAAATATTCAGGATGAGTGAATGTTTCCTTAGCGGGGAGTGAAAAAGCCGACTGCGAGAGGCGTGTTTCCCTTCTACGCTGATAGGCTAAAGTCGGGTGTTCATTGAAAAAAAAAATATATAAAAAAATCAAATTTTATTTCATTTTGAATATTTCATTGATCTTAGAATGTTGCAGATCATATCTAGCAATCTTTTCGAAGAAGATGAACTCCAGGAGAAAAATTACAGCATCAGAGTAACTAGGACAAAAAAATTTAAACAAAAAATTTATTTCATTTTGAATCTAAAATTAAACCTTTATATTGCAGATCATTACTAGCTATCTTTTCAAAAGAAAGAGAGAAAGAAGGAAAATAAGAGCATCAGAGTAACTAGAATTAAAAAATTAAAACAAAAAATTTATTTCATTCTGAATCTTATATCAAATCTTTTTATTGCAGGTCATAACTAGCTATCTTTTCAAAGAAGATAAACTCCATAAGAAAAATGAGAGCATCAGAGTAACTAGATCGAAAAAATTTGAACAAAAAATTTTTTTCATTTCGAATCCATTCATGTTGCGGATCATTACTAGCTATCTCTTCAGAGAAGATAAACTCCATAAGAAAAATGTGAGCATCAGAGTAACTAGAATGAAGAAATTAAAACAAAAAATTTTTTTCATTTCGAATCTAATATTAAACCTTCATGTTGCAGATCATTACTAGCTATCTTTTCGAAGAAGATAAACGAAAAAAAAGATGAATGAGAGCATCAGAGTAACCAGAATAAAAAAATTGAATATAAAATTTATTTCATTTTGAATCTTATATCAAACATTTATGTTGCAGATCATTACTAGGTATCTTTTCAAAGAAGATAAACTCCATAAGAAAAAATGAGAGCATCAGAGTAACTAGATTGAAAAAATTAAAACAGAAAATGTATTTCATTTTGAATCTTATATTGAACCTTTATGTTGCAGGTCATCACTAGCTATCTTTCCAAAGAATATAAACTCCAGAAGAAGAATGAGAGCATCAGAGTAACTAGAATAAGAAAATTAAAACAAGAGTTTTATTTCATTTTGAATCTAATATTGAACCTTTATGTTGCAGGTCATTACTAGCTATCTCGTTGTAAAATTTAACACAACCGAGCTCAATCCTGAAGGTATTCAAAATATTCAGGATGAGTGAATGTTCCCTTAGCGGGGAGTGAAAAAGCCGACTGCGAGAGGCGTGTTTCCCTTCTACGCTGATAGGCTAAAGTCGGGTGTTCATTGAAAAAAAAAATATATAAAAAAATCAAATTTTATTTCATTTTGAATATTTCATTGATCTTAGAATGTTGCAGATCATATCTAGCAATCTTTTCAAAGAAGATGAACTCCAGGAGAAAAATGACAGCATCAGAGTAACTAGGACAAAAAAATTAGAACAAAAAATTTATTTCATTTTGAATCTTAAATTAAACCTCTATATTGCAGATCATTACTAGCTATCTTTTCAAAAGAAAGAGAGAAAGAAGGAAAATAAGAGCATCAGAGTAACTAGAATTAAAAAATTAAAACAAAAAATTTATTTCATTCTTAATCTAATATCAAATCTTTTTATTGCAGGTCATTACTAGCTATCTTTTCTGAGAAGATAAACTCCATAAGAAAAATGTGAGCATCAGAGTAACTAGAATGAAGAAATTAAAACAAAAAATTTTTTTCATTTTGAATCTAATAATAAACCTTCATGTTGCAGATCATTACTAGCTATCTTCTCGAAGAAGATAAACGAAGAAAAAGAAGAATGAGAGCATCAGAGTAACCAGAATAAAAAAATTAAATATAAAATTTATTTCATTTTGAATCTAATATCAAACATTTATGTTGCAGATCATTACTAGGTATCTTTTCAAAGAAGATAAACTCCATAAGAAAAATGAGAGCATCAGAGTTACTAGATTGAAAAAATTAAAACAGAAAATGTATTTCATTTTGAATCTTATATTGAACCTTTATGTTGCAGGTCATCACTAGCTATCTTTCCAAAGAAGATAAACTCCAGAAGAAGAATGAGAGCATCAGAGTAACTAGAATAAGAAAATTAAAACAAGAGTTTTATTTCATTTTGAATCTAATATTGAACCTTTATGTTGCAGGTCATTACTAGCTATCTCGTTGTAAAATATAACACAACCGAGCTCAATCCTGAAGGTATTCAAAATATTCAGGATGAGTGAATGTTCCCTTAGCGGGGAGTGAAAAAGCCGACTGCGAGAGGCGTGTTTCCCTTCTACGCTGATAGGCTAAAGTCGGGTGTTCATTGAAAAAAAAAATATATAAAAAAATCAAATTTTATTTCATTTTGAATATTTCATTGATCTTAGAATGTTGCAGATCATATCTAGCAATCTTTTCGAAGAAGATGAACTCCAGGAGAAAAATGACAGCATCAGAGTAACTAGGACAAAAAAATTAGAAAAAAAAATTTATTTCATTTTGAATCTTAAATTAAACCTCTATATTGCAGATCATTTCTAGCTATCTTCTCAAAAGAAAGAGAGAAAGAAGGAAAATAAGAGCATCAGAGTAACTAGAATTAAAAAATTAAAACAAAAAATTTATTTCATTCTTAATCTAATATCAAATCTTTTTATTGCAGGTCATTACTAGCTATCTTTTCAAAGAAGATAAACTCCATAAGAAAAATGAGAGCATCAGAGTAACTAGATCGAAAAAATTTGAACAACAAATTTTTTTCATTTCGAATCCATTTATGTTGCGGATCATTACTAGCTATCTCTTCAGAGAAGATAAACTCCATAAGAAAAATGTGAGCATCAGAGTAACTAGAATGAAGAAATTAAAACAAAAAATTTTTTTCCTTTTGAATCTAATATTAAACCTTCATGTTGCAGATCATTACTAGCTATCTTTTCGAAGAAGATAAACGAAGAAAAAGAAGAATGAGAGCATCAGAGTAACCAGAATAGAAAAATTGAATATAAAATTTATTTCATTTTGAATCTTATATCAAACAATTATGTTGCAGATCATTACTAGGTATCTTTTCAAAGAAGATAAACTCCATAAGAAAAAATGAGAGCATCAGAGTAACTAGATTGAAAAAATTAAAACAGAAAATGTATTTCATTTTGAATCTTATATTGAACCTTCAAGTTGCAGGTCATCACTAGCTATCTTTCCAAAGAAGATGAACTCCAGAAGAAGAATGAGAGGATCAGAGTAGCTAGAATTAAAAAATTAAAACAAAAAATTTATTTCATTCTGAATCTAATATCAAACCTTTATATTGCAGGTCATTACTAGCTATCTCGTTGTAAAAGATAACACAACCGAGCTCAATCCTGAAGGTATTCAAAATATCCAGGATGAGTGAATGTTCCCCTTAGCGGGGAGTGAAAAAGCCGACTGCGAGAGGGGTGTTTTTCTTCTGCGCTGATAGGCTAAAGTCGGGTGTTCATTGAAAAAAAAATATATGAAAGAATCAAATTTTATTTCATTTTGAATATTTCAATAATCTTAGAATGTTGCAGATCATCACTAGCTATCTTTTCAAAGAACATAAACTCCATAAGAAGAATGATAGCATCAGAGTAACTAGATTAAAAAAATTAAAACAAAAAATTCATTTCATTTTGAATCTTATATCAAACCTTTATGTTGCAGTTCATTATCAGCTATCTTCTCAGAGAAGATGAAATCCAGAAGAAGAATGAGAGCATCAGAGTAACTAGAATAAGAAAATTTAAACAAAAAATTTATTTCATTTTTAATCTTGAATTAAACCTTCATGTTGCAGATCATAACTAGCTATCTTTTCAAAAGAAAGAGAGAAAGGGGAAAGATGAGAGCATCAGAGTAACTAGAATAAACAAATTAAAACAAAAAAATTATTTCATTTTGAATCTTATATTAAACCTTTATGTTGCAGGTCATTACTAGCTTTCTTTTCAGAGAAGATAAACTCCCGAAGAAAAATGAGACCATCAGAGTAACTAGAATGAAAAAATTAAAACAAAAAATTTATTCCATTTTGAATTTAATATCGAACTTTAATGTTGCAAATCATTACTAGCTATCTTTCCAAAGAAGATACTCTCCATAAGAAAAATGAGAGCATCGGAGTAACTAGATCGAAAAAATTTGAACAAAAAATTTTTTTCATTTCGAATCCATTTATGTTGCAGATCATTACTAGCTATCTCTTCAAAGAAGATAAACTCCATAAGAAAAATGTGAGCATCAGAGTAACTAGAATGAAGAAATTAAAACAAAAATTTTTTTTCATTTGAATCTAATATTAAACCTTCATGTTGCAGATCATTACTAGCCATCTTCTCGAAGAAGATAAACGAAGAAAAAGAAGAATGAGAGCATCAGAGTAACCAGAATAAAAAAATTAAATATAAAATTTATTTCATTTTGAATCTAATATCAAACATTTATGTTGCAGATCATTACTTGGTATCTTTTCAAAGAAGATAAACTCCATAAGAAAAATGAGAGCATCAGAGTAACTAGATTGAAAAAATTAAAACAGAAAATGTATTTCATTTTGAATCTTATATTGAACCTTTATGTTGCAGGTCATCACTAGCTATCTTTCCAAAGAAGATAAACTCCAGAAGAAGAATGAGAGCATCAGAGTACCTAGAATAAAAAAATTAAAACAGGAGTTTTATTTCATTTTGAATCTAATATTGAACCTTTATGTTGCAGGTCATTACTAGCTATCTCGTTGTAAAAGATAACACAACCGAGCTCAATCCTGAAGGTATTCAAAATATTCAGGATGAGTGAATGTTCCCTTAGCGGGGAGTGAAAAAGCCGACTGCGAGAGGCGTGTTTCCCTTCTACGCTGATAGGCTAAAGTCGGGTGTTCATTGAAAAAAAAAATATATAAAAAAATCAAATTTTATTTCATTTTGAATATTTCATTGATCTTAGAATGTTGCAGATCATATCTAGCAATCTTTTCAAAGAAGATGAACTCCAGGAGAAAAATGACAGCATCAGAGTAACTCGGACAAAAAAATTTAAACAAAAAATGTATTTCATTTTGAATCTAAAATTAAACCTTTATATTGCAGATCATTACTAGCTATCTTTCCAAAAGAAAGAGATAAAGAAGGAAAATAAGAGCATCAGAGTAACTAGAATTGAAAAATTAAAACAAAAAATTTATTTCATTCTGAATCTAATATCAAATCTTTTCATTGCAGGTCATTACTAGCTATCTTATCAAAGAAGATAAACTCCATAAGAAAAATGAGAGCATCAGAGTAACTAGATCGAAAAAATTTGAACAAAAAATTTTTTTCATTTCGAATCCATTCATGTTGCAGATCATTACTAGCTATCTCTTCAAAGAAGATAAACTCCATAAGAAAAATGTGAGCATCAGAGTAACTAGAATGAAGAAATTAAAACAAAAAATTTTTTTCATTTTGAATCTAATATTGAACCTTCATATTGCAGATCATTACTAGCTATCTTTTCGAAGAAGATAAACGAAGAAAAAGAAGAATGAGAGCATCAGAGTAACCAGAATAAAAAAATTGAATATAAAATTTATTTCATTTTGAATCTAATATCAAACATTTATGTTGCAGATCATTACTAGGTATCTTTTCAAAGAAGATAAACTCCATAAGAAAAAATGAGAGCATCAGAGTAACTAGATTGAAAAAATTAAAACAGAAAATGTATTTCATTTTGAATCTTATATTGAACCTTTAAGTTGCAGGTCATCACTAGCTATCTTTCCAAAGAAGATAAACTCCAGAAGAAGAATGAGAGGATCAGAGTAGCTAGAATTGAAAAATTAAAACAAAAAATTTATTTCATTCTGAATCTAATATCAAACCTTTATATTGCAGATCATCACTAGCTATCTTTTCAAAGAAGTTAAACTCCATAAGAAAGATGAGAGCTTCAGAGTTACCAGAATAAAAAAATTAAATAAAAAATTTATTCCATTTTGAATTTAATATCAAACCTTTATGTTGCAAATCATTACTAGCTATCTTTCCAAAGAAGATACTCTCCATAAGAGAAATGAGAGCATTGGAGTAACTAGATCGAAAAAATTTGAACAAAAAATTTTTTTCATTTCGAATCCATTTATGTTGCAGATCATTACTAGCTATCTTTTCAAAAGAAAGAGAGAAAAAAGGAAAATAAGAGCATCAGAGTAACTAGAATTAACAAATTAAAAAAAAAAATTTATTTCATTCTGAATCTTATATCAAATCTTTTTATTGCAGGTCATTACTAGCTATCTTTTCTGAGAAGATAAACTCCATAAGAAAAATGTGAGCATCAGAGTAACTAGAATGAAGAAATTAAAACAAAAAATTTTTTTCATTTTGAATCTAATAATAAACCTTCATGTTGCAGATCATTACTAGCTATCTTCTCGAAGAAGATAAACGAAGAAAAAGAAGAATGAGAGCATCAGAGTAACCAGAATAAAAAAATTAAATATAAAATTTATTTCATTTTTAATCTAATATCAAACATTTATGTTGCAGATCATTACTAGGTATCTTTTCAAAGAAGATAAACTCCATAAGAAAAATGAGAGCATCAGAGTTACTAGATTGAAAAAATTAAAACAGAAAATGTATTTCATTTTGAATCTTATATTGAACCTTTATGTTGCAGGTCATCACTAGCTATCTTTCCAAAGAAGATAAACTCCAGAAGAAGAATGAGAGCATCAGAGTAACTAGAATAAGAAAATTAAAACAAGAGTTTTATTTCATTTTGAATCTAATATTGAACCTTTATGTTGCAGGTCATTACTAGCTATCTCGTTGTAAAATATAACACAACCGAGCTCAATCCTGAAGGTATTCAAAATATTCAGGATGAGTGAATGTTCCCTTAGCGGGGAGTGAAAAAGCCGACTGCGAGAGGCGTGTTTCCCTTCTACGCTGATAGGCTAAAGTCGGGTGTTCATTGAAAAAAAAAATATATAAAAAAATCAAATTTTATTTCATTTTGAATATTTCATTGATCTTAGAATGTTGCAGATCATATCTAGCAATCTTTTCGAAGAAGATGAACTCCAGGAGAAAAATTACAGCATCAGAGTAACTAGGACAAAAAAATTGAAACAAAAAATTTATTTCATTTTGAATCTAAAATTAAACCTTTATATTGCAGATCATTACTAGCTATCTTTTCAAAAGAAAGAGAGAAAGAAGGAAAATAAGAGCATCAGAGTAACTAGAATTAAAAAATTTAAACAAAAAATTTATTTCATTCTGAATCTTATATCAAATCTTTTTATTGCAGGTCATTACTAGCTATCTTTTCAAAGAAGATAAACTCCATAAGAAAAATGAGAGCATCAGAGTAACTAGATCGAAAAAATTTGAACAAAAAATTTTTTTCATTTCGAATCCATTTATGTTGCGGATCATTACTAGCTATCTCTTCAGAGAAGATAAACTCCATAAGAAAAATGTGAGCATCAGAGTAACTAGAATGAAGAAATTAAAACAAAAAATTTTTTTCATTTTGAATCTAATATTAAACCTTCATGTTGCAGATCATTACTAGCTATCTTTTCGAAGAAGATAAACGAAAAAAAAGATGAATGAGAGCATCAGAGTAACCAGAATAAAAAAATTGAATATAAAATTTATTTCATTTTGAATCTTATATCAAACATTTATGTTGCAGATCATTACTAGGTATCTTTTCAAAGAAGATAAACTCCATAAGAAAAAATGAGAGCATCAGAGTAACTAGATTGAAAAAATTAAAACAGAAAATGTATTTCATTTTGAATCTTATATTGAACCTTTATGTTGCAGGTCATCACTAGCTATCTTTCCAAAGAAGATAAACTCCAGAAGAAGAATGAGAGCATCAGAGTAACTAGAATAAGAAAATTAAAACAAGAGTTTTATTTCATTTTGAATCTAATATTGAACCTTTATGTTGCAGGTCATTACTAGCTATCTCGTTGTAAAATATAACACAACCGAGCTCAATCCTGAAGGTATTCAAAATATTCAGGATGAGTGAATGTTCCCTTAGCGGGGAGTGAAAAAGCCGACTGCGAGAGGCGTGTTTCCCTTCTACGCTGATAGGCTAAAGTCGGGTTTTCATTGAAAAAAAAAATATATAAAAAAATCAAATTTTATTTCATTTTGAATATTTCATTGATCTTAGAATGTTGCAGATCATATCTAGCAATCTTTTCAAAGAAGATGAACTCCAGAAGAAAAATGACAGCATCAGAGTAACTAGGACAAAAAAATTAGAACAAAAAATTTATTTCATTTTGAATCTTAAATTAAACCTCTATATTGCAGATCATTACTAGCTATCTTTTCAAAAGAAAGAGAGAAAGAAGGAAAATAAGAGCATCAGAGTAACTAGAATTAAAAAATTAAAACAAAAAATTTATTTCATTCTTAATCTAATATCAAATCTTTTTATTGCAGGTCATTACTAGCTATCTTTTCAAAGAAGATAAACTCCATAAGAAAAATGAGAGCATCAGAGTAACTAGATCGAAAAAATTTGAACAACAAATTTTTTTCATTTCGAATCCATTTATGTTGCGGATCATTACTAGCTATCTCTTCAGAGAAGATAAACTCCATAAGAAAAATGTGAGCATGAGAGTAACTAGAATGAAGAAATTAAAACAAAAAATTTTTTTCCTTTTGAATCTAATATTAAACCTTCATGTTGCAGATCATTACTAGCTATCTTTCCGAAGAAGATAAACGAAGAAAAAGAAGAATGAGAGCATCAGAGTAACCAGAATAGAAAAATTGAATATGAAATTTATTTCATTTTGAATCTTATATCAAACATTTATGTTGCAGATCATTACTAGGTATCTTTTCAAAGAAGATAAACTCCATAAGAAAAAATGAGAGCATCAGAGTAACTAGATTGAAAAAATTAAAACAGAAAATGTATTTCATTTTGAATCTTATATTGAACCTTCAAGTTGCAGGTCATCACTAGCTATCTTTCCAAAGAAGATGAACTCCAGAAGAAGAATGAGAGGATCAGAGTAGCTAGAATTGAAAAATTAAAACAAAAAATTTATTTCATTCTGAATCTAATATCAAACCTTCATAATGCAGGTCATTACTAGCTATTTTTTCAAAGAAGATAAACTCCATGAGAAAAATGAGAGCATCAGAGTAACTTGATTGAAAAAAATAAAACAAAAAATTCATTTCATTTTGAATCTTATATTGAACCTTTATGTTGCAGGTCATCACTAGCTATCTTTCCAAAGAAGATAAACTCCAGAAGAAGAATGAGAGGATCAGAGTACCTAGAATAAAAAAATTAAAACAAAAAATTTATTTCATTTTTAATCTTGAATTAAACCTTCATGTTGCAGATCATAACTAGCAATCTTTTCAAAAGAAAGAGAGAAAGAGGGAAAATAAGAGCATCAGAGTAACTAGAATAAACAAATCAAAACAAAAAAATTATTTCATTTTAAATCTTATATTAAACCTTCATGTTGCAGGTCATTACTAGCTTTCTTTTCAGAGAAGATAAACTCCAGAAGAAGAATGAGAGCATCAGAGTAACTAGAATAAGAAAATTAAAACAAGAGTTGTATTTCATTCTGAATCTAATATTGAACCTTTATGTTGCAGGTCATTACTAGCTATCTCGTTGTAGAAGATAACACAACCGAGCTCAATCCTAAAGGTATTCAAAATATCCAGGATGAGTGAATGTTCCCCTTAGCGGGGAGTGAAAAAGCCGACTGCGAGAGGGGTGTTTTTCTTCTACGCTGATAGGCTAGAGTCGGGTATTCATTGAAAAAAAAATATATAAAAGAATCAAATTTCATTTCATTTTGAATATTTCAATAATCTTAGAATGTTGCAGATCATTACTAGCTATCTTTTCAAAGAACATAAACTCCATAAGAAAAATGATAGCATCAGAGTAACTAGATTAAAAAAATTAAAACAAAAAATTCATTTCATTTTGAATCTTATATCAAACCTTTATGTTGCAGTTCATTATCAGCTATCTTTTCGGAGTAGATAAAATCCAGAAGAAAAATGAGAGCATCAGAGTAAATAGAATAAGAAAATTGAAACAAAAAATTTATTTCATTTTTAATCTTGAATTAAACCTTTATGTTGCAGATCATAACTAGCTATCTTTTCAAAAGAAAGAGAGAAAGAGGGAAAATAAGAGCATCAGAGTAACTAGAATAAACAAATCAAAACAAAAAAATTATTTCATTTTAAATCTTATATTAAACCTTCATGTTGCAGGTCATTACTAGCTTTCTTTTCAGAGAAGATAAACTCCAGAAGAAGAATGAGAGCATCAGAGTAACTAGAATAAGAAAATTAAAACAAGAGTTTTATTTCATTTTGAAACTAATATTGAACCTTTATGTTGCAGGTCATTACTAGCTATCTCGTTGTAGAAGATAACAAAACCGAGCTCAATCCTGAAGGTATTCAAAATATTCAGGATGAGTGAATGTTCCCTTAGCGGGGAGTGAAAAAGCCGACTGCGAGAGGCGTGTTTCCCTTCTACGCTGATAGGCTAAAGTCGGGTGTTCATTGAAAAAAAATATATAAAAAAATTAAATTTTATTTCAGTTTTGAATATTTCATTGATCTTAGAATGTTGCAGATCATATCTAGCAATCTTTTCAAAGAAGATGAACTCCAGGAGAAAAATGACAGCATCAGAGTAACTAGAATTAAAAAATTAAAACAAAAAATTTATTTCATTCTGAATCTTATATCAAATCTTTTTATTGCAGGTCATTACTAGCTATCTTTTCAAAGAAGATAAACTCCATAAGAAAAATGTGAGCATCAGAGTAACTAGAATGAAGAAATTAAAACAAAAAATTTTTTTCATTTTGAATCTTATAATAAACCTTCATGTTGCAGATCATTACTAGCTATCTTTTCGAAGAAGATAAACGAAGAAAAAGAAGAATGAGAGCATCAGAGTAACCAGAATAAAAAAATTGAATATAAAATTTATTTCATATTGAATCTTATATCAAACATTTATGTTGCAGATCATTACTAGGTATCTTTTCAAAGAAGATAAACTCCATAAGAAAAATGAGAGCATCAAAGTAACTAGATTGAAAAAATTAAAACAGAAAATGTATTTCATTTTGAATCTTATATTGAACCTTTATGTTGCAGGTCATCACTAGCTATCTTTCCAAAGAAGATAAACTCCAGAAGAAGAATGAGAGGATCAGAGTAGCTAGAATTAAAAAATTAAAACAAAAAATTTATTTCATTCTGAATCTAATATCAAACCTTTATATTGCAGGTCATTACTAGCTATTTTTCCAAAGAAAATGAACTCCATAAGAAAAATGAGAGCATCAGAGTATCTTGATTGAAAAAAATAAAACAAAAAATTCATTTCATTTTGAATCTTATATTGAACCTTTATGTTGCAGGTCATCACTAGCTATCTTTCCAAAGAAGATAAACTCCAGAAGAAGAATGAGAGGATCAGAGTACCTAGAATAAAAAAATTAAAACAAAAAATTTATTTCATTTTGAATCTAATATTAAACCTCCATGTTGCAGGTCATTACTAGCTATCTCGTTGTAAAAGATAACACAACCGAGCTCAATCCTGAAGGTATTCAAAATATCCAGGATGAGTGAATGTTCCCCTTAGCGGGGAGTGAAAAAGCCGACTGCGAGAGGGGTGTTTTTCTTCTACGCTGATAGGCTAAAGTCGGGTGTTCATTGGAAAAAAAATATATAAAAGAATCAAATTTTATTTCATTTTGAATATTTCAATAATCTTAGAATGTTGCAGATCATTACTAGCTATCTTTTCAAAGAACATAAACTCCATAAGAAAAATGATAGCATCAGAGTAACTAGATTAAAAAAATTAAAACAAAAAATTCATTTCATTTTGAATCTTATATCAAACCTTTATGTTGCAGTTCATTATCAGCTATCTTTTCAGAGTAGATAAAATCCAGAAGAAAAATGAGAGCATCAGAGTAAATAGAATAGGAAAATTGAAACAAAAAATGTATTTCAATCTTAATCTTGAATTAAACCTTCATGTTGCAGATCATAACTAGCTATCTTTTCAAAAGAAAGAGAGAAAGAGGGAAAATAAGAGCATCAGAGTAACTAGAATAAACAAATCAAAACAAAAAAATTATTTCATTTTAAATCTTATATTAAACCATCATGTTGCAGGTCATTACTAGCTTTCTTTTCAGAGAAGATAAACTCCAGAAGAAAAATGAGAGCATCAGAGTAACTAGAATAAAAGAATTAAAACAAAAAATTTATTTCATTTATGATCTTATATTAAACCTTTATGTTGCAGATCATCACTAGCTATCTTTTCAAAGAAGTTAAACTCCATAAGAAAGATGAGAGCTTCAGAGTTACCAGAATAAAAAAATTTAATAAAAAATGTATTCCATTTTGAATTTAATATCAAACCTTTATGTTGCAGATCATTACTAGCTATCTCTTCAAAGAAGATAAACTCCATAAGAAAATTGTGAGCATCAGAGTAACTAGAATGAAGAAATTAAAACAAAAAATTTTTTTCATTTTGAATCTAATATTAAACCTTCATGTTGCAGATCATTACTAGCTATCTTCTCGAAGAAGATAAACGAAGAAAAAGAAGAATGAGAGCATCAGAGTAACCAGAATAAAAAAATAAAATATAAAATTTATTTCATTTTGAATCTAATATCAAACATTTATGTTGCAGATCATTACTAGGTATCTTTTCAAAGAAGATAAACTCCATAAGAGAAATGAGAGCATCAGAGTAACTAGATTGAAAAAATTAAAACAGAAAATGTATTTCATTTTGAATCTTATATTGAACCTTTATGTTGCAGGTCATCACTAGCTATCTTTCCAAAGAAGATAAACTCCAGAAGAAGAATGAGAGCATCAGAGTAACTAGAATAAGAAAATTAAAACAAAAAATTTATTTCAATTTTAATCTTGAATTAAACCTTCATGTTGCAGATCATTACTAGCTCTCTTTTCAAAAGAAAAAGAGAAAAAAGGAAAATGAGAGCATCATAGTAACTAGAATTGAAAAATTAAAACAAAAAATTCATTTCATTTTTGAGCGCTCGTACTACTTACACGAGGGCTATATCATTTTGTCACGATGTCTGTATTTTTCGAATTTTGAGCCGAAAATGGTCTCAATCGACTATGTTCGACTCACTGATGATGAATCCGTCGGAAAATTCGAGTCTGTCCGTCCGGCCGTCCGTCCGTCCGTCCGTCCGGCCGGCCGTCAGCACGATAACTCTCGAACGGATCAACCTAGAGACTTGAAATTTTAAGTGTAGGTTCAAATCCCGAATGCCTCGGTTAAGTTCGTTAATGGGCCAAATTCCACCATGGGTTCCGTAAATATGGCCGTTCAAAGTTTTGTTTCCCTGATTACTTCGAAACTACAGATTCGATCGAGTTGAAACTTTGCACTCAAATGGAGAATGAGGTGTTCAAGGTACATGTGAAATTTTGTCCAGATCGCATGACCAGAACCATAGAAATCATAGAAAATTGTAACTTTTGAACGGAAAGGCGTAGGGACTTGAAATTTTCAGGATAGGTGTGGATCTTGAATGTCGTGATGACGTTTATCTATGAGCAAAATTATAGTAGGGGCTCCGTAAATATGGTCGTTTGAAATTAAGTTTTCTTGATTATTTCAAAACTACAGATTCGATCGTCACGAAATTTTGTATTTAAAAGGAGAATTATATATTCAAGCTACATTTTGTCCAGATCGCTTGACCAAAACCATGGAAACCATAGAAAATCATAACTTACGAACGGAAAAGCCTAGGGACTTGAAATTTCCAAGATAGATGTGGATCTCGAATATCGCGATCACTTTCATCAATAAGCAAAATTACACTGAGGGTTCCATAAATATGGTCGTTTGAAGTTCAGTTTTCTTGATAATTTCAAAACTACGGATTCAATCGTGACTCAATTTTGTATTTCAATCGAGAATGATATATTCAAGCTACATTTTGTCCAGATCGCTTAGCAAGAACCATAGAAACCATAGAAAATTATAAGTTTCGAACGGAAAGGCCTATGGAATTTCAGGGTAGGTTTGGATCGCGAATGTCGCGCTAACGTTCATCAATGAGCAAAATTAGACAAGAGGATCCGTAAATATGACAGTTGAAAAATTAAAATAAAACAATCGTTCTCTTGTTTGAGAATTTTCTTGAATTGACTTGTGCACTGCTATCACTTGTAGATTCTATATCTTCCTCAACCTCATGAATAACCGAGTCTAAATCATCCATTATATTGTGTAGTACGCACTCTGCAATTGTTGCTTTTTTTGTTGTTGTCACACACTGCCTGAAGTATTATACTGTACTGTACTGGTACTTTTAGAAATGATAAACTCTTACCGACATTACAGTTTTCTATTGAAAACCGTAAAGAACTAGAACTCTACCTTACAGGCGTTCTTTTTAACTTGAAAATATTACTCTAGTCTTTGGCCAAGATCGTGATCGTATAGTGGTTTTAAAAGGACTCTACGTTGTGTATGTAAGTATGCAACCCAAATTACGCTTGATTCAAATAGAAGAGATTGACGGGAAAAATAGGAAATTTTAAAACACATATTTTTAGCACTCGGAACACGAAAATATTAAGTTTATTTCAGAGTGCCAAAAGGTGGGGAGGATAAAAAACTTCCAAACGGGAAGAAAAACAAACCTCCCTCCTTTTCTCGTTCATATACCGTTAAGTCGCAAGTAAAGAATATTTCAAATTATGTTGGCTGGTGAGGATCCTCCCATATGATATTTAAAAATGGTTGAGTAAATTAAATGCTACACTAATAATTCCTAAATCTTAATTGGTAACGATGCCAGGAAGACAACTAACATTTGACGATGAAGATGTCCCTCGTCGAGGAGAGGGGGAAAACGACCAGTCTCCTTGATGATTCCTCTCCCCCGGTGCAAGGGTAGGGGAATGCGACCAAAAATCCCTGTTATAAATATATATTTCCAACGGCGGCAGAATTCCATCGATGGTTAGCGCAAGGTTGCGTCAATGGTAGTTGCCTCCCTGTTCAGTAATTCGATCAAGGGTATGCATAACTGCTAATAATGAGATACAATTGATCAATGCTAATCAAAAATGATGGGCACAATGAAAGCGTTGGAGTCGTCTCTAGATAACTGCACCATTAGGTGTAGGCTATCACGGCTACATAATATAGTACATAATTTTTCGACTAGTATTATTCAAAGGGTATTGTTAACACGAAAAGATGGAACTTGATACAGAATATAAACGATTAATGGTTAGTGACGAAGAAATGATAGATTGAACATAAGAAAAATAAAAGAAACAAGCCGTGAGTAGCAGTGATCAAAGATTAAACATTCATAAGAAGAGGGTAACTAAGACGTGAAGGGAAATTACGACGAATTAAACATTTATACAAAAACAAGAAAAACAAACCGTGAATGAAAATCATGAGGAATTAAACCTTTATAACTATGATAATGAACGAGGCGTGAATAAAAATGATGAGGAATTAGACATTCATAAAGAAAAAGAAAACACAGCCGTGGATGTGAATCAGGAAGCATTTAACACTTATAAAAAAAAGGAACCAAATCGTAAATGTAAATCATGAAGAATTAAACATTTATATAAAAAAAGACAAACAGTGAATATGAATCATGAAGCAGTTAACATTTATAAAAAAAAGGAAACCAAATCGTGAATGTAAATTAATAAGAATTAAACAATTATATAAAAGAGAAGGAAAACAAACCGTGAATGTAAATCATGAAGAATTAATCATTTATATAAAACAAGGAGACCAAACCGTGAATGTAAATTATAAAGGATTAAACAATTATATAAAAGAGAACCGTGAATGTAATTCATGAAGAATTAGTCATTTATATAAGACAAGGAAACCAAACCGTGAATGTAAACCATGAGGAATTAATCATTTATATAAAACAAGGAAGCCAAACCGTGAATGTAGATTATGAAGAATTAAACAACTATATAGAAACAAGTGTAGGTAAATCATAAAGAATTAATCATTTATATAAAACAAGGGAACCAAACCGCGATTATAGATTATGAAGAATTAAACAATTATATAAAAACAAGGAAAACAAACCGTGAATGTAAATCATGAAGAATTAAACAATTATATGAAACAAGGAAAACAAACCGTGAATGTAAATCATGAAAAATTAATCATTTATATAAAACAAGGAAACTAGACCGTGAATGTAGATTATGAAGAATTAAACAATTATATAAAAACAAGGAAAACAAACCGTGAATGTTAATCATGGAGAATTAATCATTTATATAAAACAAGGAAACCAAACCTTGAATGTAGATTATGAAGAATTAAACAATTATATAAAAACAAGGAAAACAAACCGTGAAGGTAAATCATGAAGAATTACTCCTTTATATAAAACAAGGAAACCAGACCGTGAAGGTAGATTATGAAGAATTAATCAATTATATAACAACAAGGAAAACAAATCGTGAATGTAAATCATGAAAAATTAACCATTTATATGGAACAAGGAAAACAAACCGTGAATGTAAAGCATGAAAAATTAACCATTTATATAAAACAAGGAAATCAGACCGTGAATGTAGATTATGAAGAATTAAACAATTATATAAAAACAAAGAAAACAAACCGTGAATGTAAATCATGAAGAATTAATCATTTATATAAAACAAGGAAAACAAACCGTGAATGTAAATCATGAAAAATTAACCATTTATATAAAACAAGAAAACCAGACCGTGAATGTAGATTATGAAGAATTGAACAATTATATATAAAAACAAGGAAAACAAACCGTGAATGTAAATCATGAAAAATTAACCATTTATATAAAACAAGGAAATCAGACCGTGAATGTAGATTATGAAGAATTAAACAATTATATAAAAACAAAGAAAACAAACCGTGAATGTAAATCATGAAGAATTAATCATTTATATAAAACAAGGAAACCAAACCTTGAATGTAGATTATGAAGAATTAAACAATTATATAAAGACAAGAGGAAGATCATCATTAATGGAAATCATGGAAAATCAAACATTTATAAATAGTCGCATGAACGAGAAGTGAAAGAAATGAAGAGGAATTAACCAGGGAATAGAAATAATACACAGTATGTAAATAAAGTGATCGAGTATTAAAATAGAGATAACTACATTTTTGTTACTCACAGTCTGCACAATAATTTGTATCACTAATTCACTAAAGTTCTCTAGAAAACACTGGAGACCGTTTTCGCTCCCAGATACCTGAACAAGAAAACCTCCCTCTAGTCGTCTCATCCGGTCATCAATGTTTCTGTCCCCTCTCCTTTCATCGACCAGAGAGGAATTATTTTTCTACCCTCTGCCCGTGTTCATGGGTCGCTAATATAGACTCTTGTGTGAAATGATGAAAAAATTTGGGCGCAGGCGCCAGTTATGTACAATACTATGAAAGCTTTTTGAGCGCTCGTACAACTTACACGAGGGCTATATAATTTCGTCACGATGTCTGTATTTTTCGAATTTTGAGCCGAAAATGGTCTCAATCGACTATGTTCGACTCACTGATGACGAATCCGTCGAAAAATTCGAGTCTGTCCGGCCGGCCGTCCGGCCGTATACACGATAACTCTCGAACGGAATGTCCTAGAAACTTGAAATTTTCAGGGTAGGTTCGAATCTCGAATGCCGCGGTTAAGTTCGTTATTGGGCAAAATTCGCCAAGGGGTTCCGTAAATATGGCCGCTCGAAATTTTGTTTTTCTGATTACTCCGAAACTACTGATTCGATCGAGGTGAAATTTTGCACTCAGATGGATAATTACGTACTCAAGCTACATGCAGAATTTTGTCCAGCTCGCATGACCAGAACCATAGAAACCATAGAAAATTATAACTTTGTAATGGAAAGGCCTAGAGACTTGAAATTTTCAGGATAGGTGTGGATCGTGAATGTAGCGTTCACGTGTATCAATGAGCAAAATAAGACTAGGGGTTCCGTAAATATGACCGTTTGAAATTCAGTTTTCTTGATCATTTCAAAATTATGGATTCGATCTCGACGAAATTTTGAATTTGAATTGAGAATTATATATTCGAGCTACATTTCTTCCAGATCGTATGATCAGAATCATAGAAACCATAGAAAATCATAACTTTCGAACAAAAAGGCCTAGTGACTTGAAATTTTCAGGATAGGTTCGGATCGCGAACTTCGCGATCCTTTTTATCAATGAGCCAAATTAGACTAGGGGTTCCGTAAATATTGCCGTTCAAACTATATTTTTTCTGATAATTTCGAAAATACTTATTGGATTGAAATGAAATTTCGCACATATATGAAGAATAATGTATAATTTTGTCCAGATTGAATTACCAAGACCATAGATACCGTAGAAAATTCTAGCGAATTATCGAAAAAATGGACCCAAAGCACTGACGTGAAGTCTGGATTTTCGTGTTGGTTTGAAATTTTCTTTGACAGCTGTCAAAATCTTTCCAATTGGTTTGTAAAACTGGAGAATGCGAATCTACCTACAAGGTGCATGTACGAGCGCTCAAAAGCTCCTGCCTTCACGGCAGTGCTTTTCTAAATTTTTAATCTTATATTAAACCTTTATGTTGCAGATCATCACTAGCTTTATTTCCAAAGAAGTTAAACTCCATAAGAAAGATGAGAGCATCAGAGTTACCAGAATAAAAAAATTAAATAAAAAATTTATTCCATTTTGAATCTAATATCAAATCTTTTTATTGCAGGTCATTACTAGCTATCTTTTCAAAGAAGATAAACTCCATAAGAAAAATGAGAGCATCAGAGTAACTAGATCGAAAAAATTTGAACGAAAAATTTTTTTCCTTTCGAATCCATTTATGTTGCAGATCATTACTAGCTATCTCTTCAAAGAAGATAAACTCCATACGAAAAATGTGAGCATCAGAGTAACTGGAATGATGAAATTAAAACAAAAAATTTTTTTTATTTTGAATCTAATATTAAACCTTCATGTTGCAGATCATTACTAGCTATCTTTTCGAAGAAGATGAACGAAGAGAAAGAAGAATGACAGCATCAGAGTAACTAGATTGAAAAAATTGAAACAGAAAATGTATTTCATTTTGAATCTTATATTGAACCTTTATGTTGCAGGTCATCACTAGCTATCTCTCCAACAGTGGCGGCTCGTGAGCTCACAATCAGGGGAGGCCAAGCAAAAAATACAGGGTGTTTCATAATATATGCGCAGGATTTCAGGATGTGATAGCTCGTCCAAAAGTATGAAAAAAAGTTTTTATTAACTTACCCTCTAAAATGCACCATTTTCGAGATATAGGGTGTGAAATTGAAGGGTTTTTACCGAAAACTTTTATCGTACAGGAAACGCTTTCGTGAGCATTTTCTAATCATAATAAGCGATTTTTTGTGCGGAATTTTTTCCTCTCAATTGGTGAAGGTTTATCGAGTTTTCCGAATAATTTGAATTTAACTGATGCCCCTAAGTGAGATTTTCATCTGCTATGTCTTTCAATAAACCTCTGTAAATTTTTTAAATCCGAATATCCTAATTTTGACCACACATTGTTTTCTGAATCTTCGGAAAAAAGAGAGCAAAACCAACAAAATAATTTATTTCGAACTGTACTTCCTGTCAGCAACTCGTATTTATTGTACCATTGAACGCAGAAGGAACGATTATGTTTGGAATTGACAATTAAATTTTGCATAGCAGGCTGAGGTGTCTTTATAGTTTAAGTAATGAAAATTTTGTCATCGTAAGGCATTTGACTGAACTTTTTCTTCAGAATAAAATCAACAATAGAACAATATCTTCAGTTATTCTAAGTTCCCCACTGACATTATAATTTTCGTTTCTGGTTTCCGTTCCCATTCTTCTCGATAAAATATATGAATCTAAATAGCCATCCTTCCTCACCTACAAACTTCGCCAAACTGATAGTCTGTACGTAGCACATACATTTAATATATATTATACATAATATATTATTATGAAGGTATAGAATAGTGATACCAAAGATTAAATTGACTTCGCCAAACTAATAGTCTGTACGTAGTACATACATTTAATATATATTATACATAATATATTATTATGAAGGTATAGAATAGTGATACCAAAGATTAAACAACTTGTTGTTACTCTTTGGTGATGCCGATCGTCATATTCGGGATTCGGCCGATTCGGGCCGATCGGGCTAAACGAATATATGTACTGGAGACCGAGCCTCCGTCACGTGGTTTACAGCTCGAATTCTGACTGGCCCCTGCTTTGTATTAAGAGTTATTCGAAATTTTACACAAGCGTAGGTATCTCGACTTGGAGGCTCGGCCTCCGGGTCTGAACTCTGCTGTGTATTCTTCAACGCATCGCATGCCTGACGTAGTACTGGTTGCGATGCGCAATCTTCTCAGTTTTGAAGTGTGTTGCGGTCGTTGCGGAAGATGAATAAATGTGATGAGATATTGGGGTGAAAAATATCCAGAAATTTGAATATTCTATTGATTTAGGTTAACATTATATAGTTGAACTTGAACTGAGAATTAAAAACAATGCAGTAAAATTTGGGGAGGCACGGCCTCCTCTGCCTCCTCTGAGCGGCCGCCACTGCTTTCCAAAGAAGATAAACTCCAGAAGAAGAATGAGAGCATCAGAGTAACTAGAACAAGAAAATTAAAACAAAAAATTTATTTCAATTTTAATCTTGAATTAAGCCTTCATGTTGCAGATCATTACTAGCTCTCTTTTCAAAAGAAAAAGAGAAAGAAGGAAAATGAGAGCATCAGAGTAACTAGAATAAAAAAATTAAAACAAAAAAATTATTTCATTTTGAATCTTATATTAAACCCTCATGTTGCAGGTCATTACTAGCTTTCTTTTCAGAGACGATAAACTCCAGAAGAAAAATGTGAGCATCAGAGTAACTAGAATGAAGAAATTAAAACAAAAAATTTTTTTCATTTTGAATCTAATAATGAACCTTCATGTTGCAGATCATTACTAGCTATCTTCTCGAAGAAGATAAACGAAGAAAAAGAAGAATGAGAGCATCAGAGTAACCAGAATAAAAAAATTAAATATAAAATTTATTTCATTTTGAATCTAATATCAAACATTTATGTTGCAGATCATTACTAGGTATCTTTTCAAAGAAGATAAACTCCATAAGAAAAATGAGAGCATCAGAGTAACTAGATTGAAAAAATTAAAACAGAAAATGTATTTCATTTTGAATCTTATATTGAACCTTTATGTTGCAGGTCATCACTAGCTATCTTTCCAAAGAAGATAAACTCCAGAAGAAGAATGAGAGCATCAGAGTAACTAGAATAAGAAAATTAAAACAAGAGTTTTATTTCATTTTGAATCTTATATTGAACCTTTATGTTGCAGGTCATTACTAGCTATCTCGTTGTGAAATATAACACAACCGAGCTCAATCCTGAAGGTATTCAAAATATTCAGGATGAGTGAATGTTCCCTTAGCAGGGAGTGAAAAAGCCGACTGCGAGAGGCGTGTTTCCCTTCTACGCTGATAGGCTAAAGTCGGGTGTTCATTGAAAAAAAAATATATAAAAAAATCAAATTTTATTTCATTTTGAATATTTCATTGACCTTAGAATGTTGCAGATCATATCTAGCAATCTTTTCAAAGAAGATGAACTCCAGGAGAAAAATGACAGCATCAGAGTAACTAGGACAAAAAAATTTAAACAAAAAATTTATTTCATTTGGAATCTTAAATTAATCCTTTATATTGCAGATCATTACTAGCTATCTTTTCAAAAGAAAGAGAGAAAGAAGGAAAATAAGAGCATCAGAGTAACTAGAATTAAAAAATTAAAACAAAAAATTTATTTCATTCTGAATCTTATATCAAATCTTTTTATTGCAGGTCATCACTAGCTATCGTTTCAAAGAAGATAAACTCCATAAGAAAAATGAGAGCATCAGAGTAACTAGATCGAAAAAATTTGAACAAAAAATTTTTTTCATTTCGAATCCATTTATGTTGCGGATCATTACTAGCTATCTCTTCAGAGAAGATGAACTCCATAAGAAAAATGTGAGCATCAGAGTAACTAGATTGAAAAAATTAAAACAGAAAATGTATTTCATTTTGAATCTTATATTGAACCTTCAAGTTGCAGGTCATCACTAGCTATCTTTCCAAAGAAGATAAACTCCAGAAGAAGAATGAGAGGATCAGAGTAGCTAGAATTAAAAAATTAAAACAAAAAATTTATTTCATTTTGAATCTAATATCAAACCTTTATATTGCAGGTCATTACTAGCTATTTTTTCAAAGAAGATAAACTCCATGAGAAAAATGAGAGCATCAGAGTAACTTGATTGAAAAAAATAAAACAAAAAATTCATTTCATTTTGAATCTTATATTGAACCTTTATGTTGCAGGTCATCACTAGCTATCTTTCCAAAGAAGATAAACTCCAGAAGAAGAATGAGAGGATCAGAGTACCTAGAATAAAAAAATTAAAACAAAAAATTTATTTCATTTTTAATCTTGAATTAAACCTTCATGTTGCAGATCATAACTAGCTATCTTTTCAAAAGAAAGAGAGAAAGAGGGAAAATAAGAGCATCAGAGTAACTAGAATAAACGAATCAAAACAAAAAAATTATTTCATTTTAAATCTTATATTAAACCTTCATGTTGCAGGTCATTACTAGCTTTCTTTTCAGAGAAGATAAACTCCAGAAGAAAAATGTGAGCATCAGAGTAACTAGAATGAAGAAATTAAAACAGAAAATTTTTTTCATTTTGAATCTGATAATAAACCTTCATGTTGCAGATCATTACTAGCTATCTTTTCGAAGAAGATAAACGAAGAAAAAGAAGAATGAGAGCATCAGAGTAACCAGAATAAAAAAATTGAATATAAAATTTATTTCATTTTGAATCTTATATCAAACATTTATGTTGCAGATCATTACTTGGTATCTTTTCAAAGAAGATAAACTCCATAAGAAAAAATGAGAGCATCAGAGTAACTAGATTGAAAAAATTAAAACAGAAAATGTATTTCATTTTGAATCTTATATTGAACCTTCAAGTTGCAGGTCATCACTAGCTATCTTTCCAAAGAAGATAAACTCCAGAAGAAGAATGAGAGGATCAGAGTAGCTAGAATTAAAAAATTAAAACAAAAAATTTATTTCATTCTGAATCTAATATCAAACCTTCATATTGCAGGTCATTACTAGCTATTTTTTCAAAGAAGATAAACTCCATGAGAAAAATGAGAGCATCAGAGTAACTTGATTGAAAAAAATAAAACAAAAAATTCATTTCATTTTGAATCTTATATTGAACCTTTATGTTGCAGGTCATCACTAGCTATCTTTCCAAAGAAGATAAACCCCAGAAGAAGAATGAGAGGATCAGAGTACCTAGAATAAAAAAATTAAAACAAAAAATTTATTTTATTTTTAATCTTGAATTAAACCTTCATGTTGAAGATCATAACTAGCTATCTTTTCAAAAGAAAGAGAGAAAGAGGGAAAATAAGAGCATCAGAGTAACTAGAATAAACAAATCAAAACAAAAAAATTATTTCATTTTAAATCTTATATTAAACCTTCATGTTGCAGGTCATTACTAGCTTTCTTTTCAGAGAAGATAAACTCCAGAAGAAGAATGAGAGCATCAGAGTAACTAGAATAAGAAAATTAAAACAAGAGTTTTATTTCATTTTGAATCTAATATTGAACCTTTATGTTGCAGGTCATTACTAGCTATCTCGTTGTAGAAGATAACACAACCGAGCTCAATCCTGAAGGTATTCAAAATATCCAGGATGAGTGAATGTTCCCCTTAGCGGGGAGTGAAAAAGCCGACTGCGAGAGGGGTGTTTTTCTTCTACGCTGATAGGCTAGAGTCGGGTGTTCATTGAAAAAAAAATATATAAAAGAATCAAATTTCATTTCATTTTGAATATTTCAATAATCTTAGAATGTTGCAGATCATTACTAGCTATCTTTTCAAAGAACATAAACTCCATAAGAAAAATGATAGCATCAGAGTAACTAGATTAAAAAAATTAAAACAAAAAATTCATTTCATTTTGAATCTTATATCAAACCTTTATGTTGCAGTTCATTATCAGCTATCTTTTCGGAGTAGATAAAATCCAGAAGAAAAATGAGAGCATCAGAGTAAATAGAATAAGAAAATTGAAACAAAAAATTTATTTCATTTTTAATCTTGAATTGAACCTTCATGTTGCAGATCATAACTAGCTATCTTTTCAAAAGAAAGAGAGAAAAAGGGAAAATAAGAGCATCAGAGTTACTAGAATAAACAAATCAAAACAAAAAAATTATTTCATTTTAAATCTTATATTAAACCTTCATGTTGCAGGTCATTACTAGCTTTCTTTTCAGAGAAGATAAACTCCAGAAGAAGAATGAGAGCATCAGAGTAACTAGAATAAGAAAATTAAAACAAGAGTTTTATTTCATTTCGAATCTAATATTGAACCTTTATGTTGCAGGTCATTACTAGCTATCTCGTTGTAGAAGATAACACAACCGAGCTCAATCCTGAAGGTATTCAAAATATTCAGGATGAGTGAATGTTCCCTTAGCGGGGAGTGAAAAAGCCGACTGCGAGAGGCGTGTTTCCCTTCTACGCTGATAGGCTAAAGTCGGGTGTTCATTGAAAAAAAAAATATATAAAAAAATCAAATTTTATTTCAGTTTTGAATATTTCATTGATCTTAGAATGTTGCAGATCATATCTAGCAATCTTTTCAAAGAAGATGAACTCCAGGAGAAAAATGACAGCATCAGAGTAACTAGAATTAAAAAATTAAAACAAAAAATTTATTTCATTCTGAATCTTATATCAAATCTTTTTATTGCAGGTCATTACTAGCTATCTTTTCAAAGAAGATTAACTCCATAAGAAAAATGTGAGCATCAGAGTAACTAGAATGAAGAAATTAAAACAAAAAATTTTTTTCATTTTGAATCTAATAATAAACCTTCATGTTGCAGATCATTACTAGCTATCTTTTCGAAGAAGATAAACGAAGAAAAAGAAGAATTAGAGCATCAGAGTAACCAGAATAAAAAAATTGAATATAAAATTTATTTCATTTTGAATCTAATATCAAACATTTATGTTGCAGATCATTACTAGGTATCTTTTCAAAGAAGATAAACTCCATAAGAAAAATGAGAGCATCAGAGTAACTAGATTGAAAAAATTAAAACAGAAAATGTATTTCATTTTGAATCTTATATTGAACCTTTATGTTACAGGTCATCACTAGCTATCTTTCCAAAGAAGATAAACTCCAGAAGAAGAATGAGAGGATCAGAGTAGCTAGAATTAAAAAATTAAAACAAAAAATTTATTTCATTCTGAATCTAATATCAAACCTTTATATTGCAGGTCATTACTAGCTATTTTTTCAAAGAAGATGAACTCCATAAGAAAAATGAGAGCATCAGAGTAACTTGATTGAAAAAAATAAAACAAAAAATCCATTTCATTTTGAATCTTATATTGAACCTTTATGTTGCAGGTCATCACTAGCTATCTTTCCAAAGAAGATAAACTCCAGAAGAAGAATGAGAGGATCAGAGTACCTAGAATAAAAAAATTAAAACAAAAAATTTATTTCATTTTGAATCTAATATTAAACCTTCATGTTGCAGGTCATTACTAGCTATCTCGTTGTAAAAGATAACACAACCGAGCTCAATCCTGAAGGTATTCAAAATATCCAGGATGAGTGAATGTTCCCCTTAGCGGGGAGTGAAAAAGCCGACTGCGAGAGGGGTGTTTTTCTTCTACGCTGATAGGCTAAAGTCGGGTGTTCATTGAAAAAAAAATATATAAAAGAATCAAATTTTATTTCATTTTGAATATTTCAATAATCTTAGAATGTTGCAGATCATTACTAGCTATCTTTTCAAAGAACATAAACTCCATAAGAAAAATGATAGCATCAGAGTAACTAGATTAAAAAAATTAAAACAAAAAATTCATTTCATTTTGAATCTTATATCAAACCTTTATGTTGCAGTTCATTATCAGCTATCTTTTCAGAGTAGATAAAATCCAGAAGAAAAATGAGAGCATCAGAGTAAATAGAATAAGAAAATTGAAACAAAAAATTTATTTCATTCTTAATCTTGAATTAAACCTTCATGTTGCAGATCATAACTAGCTATCTTTTCAAAAGAAAGAGAGAAAGAGGGAAAATAAGAGCATCAGAGTAACTAGAATAAACAAATCAAAACAAAAAAATTATTTCATTTTAAATCTTATATTAAACCATCATGTTGCAGGTCATTACTAGCTTTCTTTTCAGAGAAGATAAACTCCAGAAGAAAAATGAGAGCATCAGAGTAACTAGAATAAAAGAATTAAAACAAAAAATTTATTTCATTTATGATCTTATATTAAATCTTTATGTTGCAGATCATCACTAGCTATCTTTTCAAAGAAGTTAAACTCCATAAGAAAGATGAGAGCTTCAGAGTTACCAGAATAAAAAAATTAAATAAAAAATGTATTCCATTTTGAATTTAATATCAAACCTTTATGTTGCAAATCATTACTAGCTATCTTTTCAAAGAAGATACTCTCCATAAGAAAAATGAGAGCATCGGAGTAACTAGATCGAAAAAATTTGAACAGAAAATTTTTTTCATTTCGAATCCATTTATGTTGCAGATCATTACTAGCTATCTCTTCAAAGAAGATAAACTCCATAAGAAAAATGTGAGCATCAGAGTTACTAGAATGAAGAAATTAAAACAAAAAATTTTTTTCATTTTGAATCTAATATTAAACCTTCATGTTGCAGATCATTACTAGCTATCTTCTCGAAGAAGATAAACGAAGAAAAAGAAGAATGAGAGCATCAGAGTAACCAGAATAAAAAAATAAAATATAAAATTTATTTCATTTTGAATCTAATATCAAACATTTATGTTGCAGATCATTACTAGGTATCTTTTCAAAGAAGATAAACTCCATAAGAGAAATGAGAGCATCAGAGTAACTAGATTGAAAAAATTAAAACAGAAAATGTATTTCATTTTGAATCTTATATTGAACCTTTATGTTGCAGGTCATCACTAGCCATCTTTCCAAAGAAGATAAACTCCAGAAGAAGAATGAGAGCATCAGAGTAACTAGAATAAAAAAATTAAAACAAAAAATTTATTTCAATTTTAATCTTGAATTAAACCTTCATGTTGCAGATCATTACTAGCTCTCTTTTCAGAAGAAAAAGAGAAAGAAGGAAAATGAGAGCATCAGAGTAACTAGAATAAAATAATTAAAACAAAAAAATTATTTCATTTTGAATCTTATATTAAACCTTCATGTTGCAGGTCATTACTAGCTTTCTTTTCAGAGAAGAAAAATGAGAGCATCAGAGTAACTAGAATTAAAAAAATTAAAACAAAAAATTCATTTCATTTTTAATCTTATATTAAACCTTTATGTTGCAGATCATCACTAGCTATATTTTCAAAGAAGTTAAACTCTATAAGAAAGATGAGAGCATCAGAGTTACCAGAATAAAAAAATTAAATAAAAAATTCATTCCATTTTGAATCTAATATCAAATATTTTTATTGCAGGTCATTACTAGCTATCTTTTCAAAGAAGATAAACTTCATAAGAAAAATGAGAGCATCAGAGTAATTAGATCGAAAAAATTTGAACGAAAAATTTTTTTCATTTCGAATCCATTTATGTTGCAGATCATTACTAGCTATCTCTTCAAAGAAGATAAACTCCATACGAAAAATGTGAGCATCAGAGTAACTGGAATGATGAAATTAAAACAAAAAATTTTTTTTATTTTGAATCTAATATTAAACCTTCATGTTGCAGATCATTACTAGCTATCTTTTCGAAGAAGATAAACGAAGAAAAAGAAGAATGACAGCATCAGAGTAACTAGATTGAAAAAATTGAAACAGAAAATGTATTTCATTTTGAATCTTATATTGAACCTTTATGTTGCAGGTCATCACTAGCTATCTTTCCAAAGAAGATAAACTCCAGAAGAAGAATGAGAGCATCAGAGTAACTAGAATGAGAAAATTAAAACAAAAAATTTATTTCAATTTTAATCTTTAATTAAACCTTCATGTTGCAGATCATTACTAGCTCTCTTTTCAAAAGAAAAAGAGAAAGAAGGAAAATGAGAGCATCAGAGTAACTAGAATAAAAAAATTAAAACAAAAAAATTATTTCATTTTGAATCTTATATTAAACCTTCATGTTGCAGGTCATTACTAGCTTTCTTTTCAGAGAAGATAAACTCCAGAAGAAAAATGTGAGCATCAGAGTAACTAGAATGAAGAAATTAAAACAGAAAATTTTTTTCATTTTGAATCTGATAATAAACCTTCATGTTGCAGATCATTAATAGCTATCTTTTCGAAGAAGATAAACGAAGAAAAAGAAGAATGAGAGCATCAGAGTAACCAGAATAAAAAAATTGAATATAAAATTTATTTCATTTTGAATCTTATATCAAACATTTATGTTGCAGATCATTACTTGGTATCTTTTCAAAGAAGATAAACTCCATAAGAAAAAATGAGAGCATCAGAGTAACTAGATTGAAAAAATTAAAACAGAAAATGTATTTCATTTTGAATCTTATATTGAACCTTCAAGCTGCAGGTCATCACTAGCTATCTTTCCAAAGAAGATAAACTCCAGAAGAAGAATGAGAGGATCAGAGTAGCTAGAATTAAAAAATTAAAACAAAAAATTTATTTCATTCTGAATCTAATATCAAACCTTCATATTGCAGGTCATTACTAGCTATTTTTTCAAAGAAGATATACTCCATGAGAAAAATGAGAGCATCAGAGTAACTTGATTGAAAAAAATAAAACAAAAAATTCATTTCATTTTGAATCTTATATTGAACCTTTATGTTGCAGGTCATCACTAGCTATCTTTCCAAAGAAGATAAACCCCAGAAGAAGAATGAGAGGATCAGAGTACCTAGAATAAAAAAATTAAAACAAAAAATTTATTTTATTTTTAATCTTGAATTAAACCTTCATGTTGAAGATCATAACTAGCTATCTTTTCAAAAGAAAGAGAGAAAGAGGGAAAATAAGAGCATCAGAGTAACTAGAATAAACAAATCAAAACAAAAAAATTATTTCATTTTAAATCTTATATTAAACCTTCATGTTGCAGGTCATTACTAGCTTTCTTTTCAGAGAAGATAAACTCCAGAAGAAGAATGAGAGCATCAGAGTAACTAGAATAAGAAAATTAAAACAAGAGTTTTATTTCATTTTGAATCTAATATTGAACCTTTATGTTGCAGGTCATTACTAGCTATCTCGTTGTAGAAGATAACACAACCGAGCTCAATCCTGAAGGTATTCAAAATATCCAGGATGAGTGAATGTTCCCCTTAGCGGGGAGTGAAAAAGCCGACTGCGAGAGGGGTGTTTTTCTTCTACGCTGTTAGGCTAGAGTCGGGTGTTCATTGAAAAAAAAATATATAAAAGAATCAAATTTCATTTCATTTTGAATATTTCAATAATCTTAGAATGTTGCAGATCAGTACTAGCTATCTTTTCAATGAACATAAACTCCATAAGAAAAAAATTACGAAAAGCACTGCCGTGAAGGCAGGAGCTTTTGAGCGCTCGTACATGCACCTTGTAGGTAGATTCGCATTTTCCAGTTTCAGAAATCAATTGAAGGAATTTTCGACAGCTGTCAAAAAAATTCTGAAACTTGGGTGAAACTCCAGACTTCATGTCAGTGCCGCAGCTGATCAATTTTTTTTCGATAATTCGCTAGAATTTTCTACGGTATCTATGGTCTTGGTGGTGCGATCTGGACAAAATTTTGCATGTAGTTTGAATACATTATTCCTCAGCTAGGTGCAAAGTTTCATTCCAATCCGCTAAGTATTTCCGGAACTATCAGGAAAAAAATATTTTGAACGGCCATATTTACGGCACCCCTAATCTAATTTTGCTCATAGATGAACGTAACTGCGATATTTGCGATTCAAACCCACCCTGAAAATTTCAAGTTCCTAGGCCTTTCCGTTCAAAAGTTTCAATTTTCTATGGTTTCTATGGTTATTGTCATGCGATCTGGACAAAATTTCACATGTAGCTTGAACACCTCATTTTCCATTTGAGTGCTAAATTTCATCTCGATCGAATCTGTAGTTTTTAAGTAATAATCAGGAAAACAAAACTTTGAACGACCATATTCACGGAACCCCTGGTGGAATTTGGCCCATTAACGAACTTAAGAGAGGAATTCGGGAACTGAACTCACACCGAAAATTTCAAGTCCCTAGGTTGTTCCGTTCGAGAGTTATCGTACTTATGGGCGACCGGACGAACTCGAATTTTGTGACGGATTCGTCATCAGTGAGTCGAACATAGTCGATTGAGACCATTCGGCTCAAAATTCGAAAAATACAGACATCATGTCGAAATGATATAGTCCTCTTGTAAGAAGAACGCGCCTTCAAAAATATATTATATACCTTCGGATTCGTGTTCATCATAAACGAATGCACACGACCTGCAGAAAAGGTCACTAAGGAATGAGCAAAATAATATTGAAAAAAAATTTTATTCGAAACTAATCTGCATTTTTTCTTTTTCCTCTTCTTTCTTCTTCTTCTCTTCGTTTTTTTTTTTTTTTTTTTTCTTCTTCTTGTAATCTTTCCCTTTCTTCTACTTGTAATCTCTCTCTTTCCCTTTCTGCTACTTGAAATCTCTCTCTTTCTCTTTCTTCTTCCTCTTCCTTTCTTCTTCTTTCTCTTTCTTCTTCCTCTTCCCTTCCTCTTCTTTCTCTCCCTCCTCTACCCCTTCCCCCTCTTCCCCTTCCTCTTCTTCCTCTTCCCCTTCCTCCTCTTCTCATTCCTCCTCTTCCTCTTCCACCTCTTCCCCTTCCTCCTCTTCCCATTCTTCCTATACCCCTCCCAGTAAGCCAATCTAGAGTCCGTAGGGATTGGTTCTTGGAAGAAACAAAAAAAATGTTACTAAATATATAAATAATAACAAAGTTAATGTTATTTTTTCATCTATTTTGAGCTGAGAATGAGAATGCGGTTTGTAAGTATGTTTGTTTGTTTGTCCACTAAAAACTCTCGAATGAAATTGCTGAATGTTTTATTTGTTTGTATACAGGAAGAAGAGATAATAGAAAATGTATTTATCGTGATACATTGTGTTTCATTGGTAAGTGTACATACGTTGACCTGAGACAGAGCTATCCAAGAAGTGTTCAGAAAAGCCATATGTGATAGGTCTAATAATTGACTTCATAGACGAGATACAAGGTTCTTTATATATTCGTGAATATTTTCAATTGCTTATAACTTTTGAACCATCTAGTATAATCATTTGATATGTGAAACATACTTCCGGAAAATTCTCTGAACTAACCAAAAAATTCAGGTCCATATCAGAAAAAAATATGGGACTTTTCGCAAGCTGAGATTCTTAACACCCTGTATGATGGAATAATGGAATTTGATTAGAATATTTGGAAAGTACAGGAAATTTTCAATTGAATTCTTAAACGGAGTATAATTCGATAGTGAAATTCTTCTACAACGTATCGAAGTTGCCTGCAATAAAATCCGTAATGATCCAGAAAAGATCAAGAAGGCATTAGACTTAGTTTGGAAACTGCAATAATGTGCATCGAACACATTATTATTATTTTTATTATGTTTGTACATTTACCAATGAAACACCCTGTATGAAAGTATTAAATAGGATTATTAAAGTTAGGGTATACTTACCATTCCTCTCCCTACCTCCATTAACCCTTGTTGGGCCCTCTGTATCATTCGTATCTTAAAAAGAATTATACAAAATTAATTTTACAGACGATTACCTACTCTATGGCATAAGAAATAAGGTCGATATCAATATTCAATGTTGTAGAAAAGTCGTGCAAAATCACACTGGAAATTTGTCAAATGGGTAAAAACACTCTCAATAGAAAGAGAATCCTACAATTTGAAGAAGTTTTTCAATATGTTTTTTTTTGTCTAGGAAGTAACTTGTATTAATATTCGAAGATGTAATATTTGACGTTATTTTGTTCGATGATTAGGTGTAGCTTTGATGTTATATGTGGAAGATCATTCAAAATAAAGCTTATAATTATTATTAATTAGAGGGATTATCAAGAAGAAATGAAGCGTATGAAGTCAAGAAGGAAAATCAAAAGTTGAAGGTGGAAGTTAAGAATATAAAGACCAGACTCGACTATATAGAAAATGAAAAACGAAGAAACAACGTGGTGGTAAGCGGGTTGAAGCTGGTGAATGCAGAGCAGGTTGTGATGAAGGGTGAAATAAAGAATTTTCTCAAAGATAATATGGATCTGGAGATTGAGCCAAAAAAGGTCAACAAGATAGGACCCAATATGTGCGTAATTGAGCTGGAGGATAAATTCGAGAAGATGAAATTGATGAAAAATAAGAGCAAGTTGAAAAATTGTATGATGGGTAGGATATATATTAATGATGATTTGACTAAAACACAGAGAGAAAAACAGGCAAAATTAAGAGGTATCGCAAGGGAGGAACGAGCAAAAGGCAAAGATGTAAAGGAGGGTTTCCAGAAACTATTTATCGATGGTGAAGGCTATTTTTGGAATGAGGAAATGGAAAAAATAGAGAAAGTACCTTCAAAAAACTGATAGAAGCGGAAACTATTGAGATGGGAAAAACTATGACGACTAAGCAAACTAAGGGACAACGAAGCGATGAATACACAGGAATAAGGGGAGAAAAATTGGTGAGTTCGAGGATTGCAACGTGGAATATCAGGAGTATTCGGGATAAGGAGGATGAACTGGTGAGGGAATTTGAGGAGACGAAATTGGAATTATTGGCGATAACGGAAACAAAAAAGAAGGGTATCGGAGAAGTGAATATGGAAGGTGAGCATCTGCTAATTTACAGTGGAGTTCCTGAAAACATGAGAGCCAAGGCAGGCGTGGGATGTATTATAAGAAGAGATATTTGCTGGCAAGTGAATAGATGGGATGGTTGGTCAGAGCGAATATTATCGATAGAAATGGGAAATATGAAGAAAGAGATAAAGACGTTCATAATAATATATGGACCCAATGATGACGATAGTCCACCAAATAAGGATAGGTTCTGGGAAGACCTAACTGAAGTTACTGAAACAGCAAGGGGAACAATTATTATAATGGGCGATTTCAACAGCCGAGTGGGAAGAAAAAATGAATTTTATGAATCAGTGATGGGACCATACGGAGAAGAAACTAGGAACAACAACGGTGAGAGAATGCTCGATTTCTGTCTACTGAATGATTTTGTTATTACTAATACAATATTTGAACATAAAAACATACATAAGTTTACAAGAGAAGTCAAAAGTCGTGGGGAAAAATCAATTATAGACTACATTCTGATACAAAAGGAGAGAAGATCTATGATACTAGACACCAAAGTAAGAAGGGGCCCAGAAATCGGAAGCGATCACTATATGTTGGTTTCTATGCTGAGGGAAGAAAGGGTGAAAAAAGAAGTAAATTATAGGAGAGAAGAAACATATGAATGCCTAAAGTCTTACAAACTCACTAGTGAAGAAAATGCCGATTTATATAGGTATGAAACAGAGCAGAGATTTGAAAGAGAAAATTCACTACGGACGTACAGAACAATGGAGAGCTTATGGGGGAGCTTCAAGAAAATAGTAATTGAAACTACACGTAATATATGTGGAAGTTATAAAAAGACGAATAAGAGAAAACAAACATCATGGTGGACAAGCGAGGTGAAATATCAAGTGAGGATTAAAAAGGATAAATGGAGACAATACTTGAGTCATAAAACAGTGGAGAAATATAATCAATACAAAAAGCAAAGAAAACTAGTAAAGGAACTGATTCACAGGGAAAAGAAGAAGAAATGGGAAGAATTTGGGGAAAAAATGGAAAAAGATCATAAAAGTAATCAAAAACTATTTTATAGAGTTCTTAAAAATACGAGAAAGACACCAAGGAATGATAATATGATGATAAAGGATGAAAATGGAAACCTGTTGAAGGAAGATACTGCAATAATGGAAAGGTGGAGGGGATATTTTGAGGATCTACTTAATGAGGAGGGATATGAGAGGGATATAGGACAGGAAATTAGCGAACCACAGGAAGTAAATGAGGAAGAGGAAGGCATATCAATGGAAGAACTGAAGAAAGCGATAAATACCCTAAAAAATGGCAAAGCAGCAGGATCTGACAGAATTACAGCAGAAATGTTGAAAAACCTAGGAGAAGGTGGAAACAAAATGCTGCTGGAAATTGTACAGAGAGCATGGACGGAAGAAATGGTACCAGTGGATTGGCAAACATCTTTGATAGTACCAATACACAAGAAGGGGGATGTGCAAGAATGTAACAACTATAGGGGTATCACTCTGTTGAGTTCAGCAATGAAAGTATTCGAGAGAATACTGGATGGAAAAATAAGAGAGAAGATAGAAACAACTTTAGAGGAAACGCAAAGCGGCTTCAGAAAGGGAAGAAGTATACAAGATCACATATTCACATTGAAAGTACTAATGGAGAGGGCGAGACAAAAAGATGGGAAGATATATATGGGTTTTGTGGACCTGGTGAAGGCTTTTGACAGAGTTAAAAGAAATGAACTGTGGGGAATTCTAGAGGAGAGGGGAATGAACAAGAAAATTGTCAGACTTGTTAAGAATGTTTATGAATCGAACAGGAATAGAATAATCAGCCACAACCGAACATCTGGAGAATTTGGTACAAAAGTAGGTTTAAGACAGGGAGGTAGTTTGAGCCCTGTGCTGTTCACAATATTTATAGATGAAATTCTGAAAGAGTGCACAAAAAGATCGAAGAAATTTCAAGTAGGGTACAGAAACTTAAAGAGAGTGGTTATGTCAGAATGTGCCTTTGTGGACGATATTGTTATCATTGCACAGAGTGAGAGAGATCTTCAGACAAATATGGACATCTGGAATGCCGTGTTGAAAGAATTCGGAATGGAAATGAATAGGGAAAAAACGAAGGTTATGATGGTGGCGAACTCTCAAGAAAAGGTTGATGTAGAGATAGAAGGTGTAAGATTGGAGCAAGTGACATCTTTCAAATACTTAGGAGTGCAGATAGAAGAAAATGGAAAACAAGATCTGGAGATGAACAGTAGATTGGAGAACACATCGAAACTATACCACGCCATGAACAAGAACTTCCTAAGTAGTAAAGAAATATCAAGAAGCACTAAGATGAATGTATACAAGGCGATATTTAGACCAATACTTACATTCGCGTGCGAGTCGTGGGTACTTGATAGAAGACAGAAAAGCAGGATGCAGGCAATGGAGATGAAATATCTCAGAAGAGTGAAGGGAATAACAAAGATGCACAGAGTGAGAAACGAGCTAATCAGGCAAGACATCGGAATAGAACCTCTGCAGGATTTCATAGAGAAGAGACAATTGAGTTGGTGGGGACATCTGAATAGAATGAATTGCGAAAGACCTGCTAGAAAAGTATGTGAAGCTAAGGTTACAGGAAGAGGAAGGCGCGGAAGACCGGTCAATACCTGGGACAAACAAATGAGGAAGATAATTGGAGAGAGGGGACAGACTTGGCAGGGAGCAAAGCAGATGACAACCAACAAGAAGGAATGGTCGAAGTTCGTTTATGCAGGAAGAACTTAATGTTATTTTTTTTTTTTTTTTTTTTTTTTTTGTTAAAGTACCCTACACCATTACATGGTAAAAGGGAATCGATTATATATATATATATATATTAATTAGGCCGACAATGTTCATTTCTTATAAATTTTCAATTTAAATAAAATTTATACTTACATATAAATAATTCTCCATTTCTTTTGAATTAAACAATAACACCTACAACAACAATAACAAATAAACAACAATAACAAATAAACTAAACTAAATAAAAAACTAATGAAAACACAACAATAAATCTAATTTAATGAAAAAACCGCTTTTTCGCTACTGAAAAATATGTCACTAAAGAAATAAATTCCAGTAACTTTCAATTGTTTTTATAACTTTCAATTGTATTTATTTATCAGAAATCGAAACAGCCGCGAACAGAAAATTCTTTGGTTTTATTGTTCTGTGTTCTATGAAGTGTCAATGAAAATACATTTCTACTGTTTATACATTATATAGGTTAGGTATCTCTTGTTTATCGATTCATCCAAATAATAATCATTATAGTTATTTGTTACAGACATCGCTTTATTCATAGTATTGGTAAAAAAAAGAATATTTAATTTATCAAGTATTTGATCACCACGATAGTACAATCTTCTCCCACTGAAAGTATAGGAGATGGGGACTGTATAAGACATATCGCAGGACAACTTTTTGTAGAAATGAGCCAGGACAGACAATTTGTAAGTATCATTTTCCATAACTTGAAACTGCGCAATATTACATTATTCAAATTTTCAGACCTAATACAGTGTGACTTATAGACAGCAACAAATGGATAATATTATTTCAACGACTGGTGTGATGTTACAATCATTTATAAAGACCTGGTATTATTTGTACATGAAAATATAAGAAATATTTTTCCTACTGGGTTCACTTACTGATCTATTTTTAATCTTTTGAACTATCCGAGTGATGAACAACAAACTAACGTGTGTGTGTTTATATGGGAAAAGTGTGGAATATTTGTATGATTTCAAGTCATTTATGTCTCGAAAGTGATATAATTAGATGATAATTTATGTAGGATTGTTTCAAATAAACTGTATACGAGTTGAAAATGCAGCGGATTGTAAGAGGTAATGTGGGAATAAGACCACAAACAAAAAATGTGCTCTGAAATTTCTTTGCATAAATTCCCGTTGAATCCCAAGTCAGTTAAAAAATGGAAGACAAATGAAGATTGGGAAACTTATCTCAGAGAATATGTTTCTTTGCAGCAAGCATTTCCTGAAGCATGATTTTTCTTATCGTAAGTTCATAATTTTCTTTAATATAGTGGTTATTTGCTATCACATTTCCGTTAACACACATAATCGAAAATGTCCAAAGTGGTTATCTAGACTTTCACAGGTATTATTATTAATTCCGCAATCTTATAAAAAATATTCGATTTACTTGTTAGGAAAGAGAGAAATGACAAAATAATTTTGACCATCATTCGGCCCGACATCTTGTAATTTTCAGCGCCATGTAGCGGTACGTGATTTTTCCCTATAAAGGAAGTCTGTTACCTGTTTGTTATTTCGACTATTATCTTTAGATGTAGTGGAAAAGTTGACGACTTATGTATCTTGTTAGAAATGTAAATAAAACAAGGAAATGATTTTTTCAACATTTACGTGTAATATTCTTTATATATTCAAAACGTATGTAGAACAATAGGAAGTTTATTGAGAGATCATGAAAATCAATTTTTATTATCCTTCGAGTATTATTAATTTTCTGAAGCTGTGTTAAACAGCTCAGTGTAACTAAGTAGAAACAAAATTAAGTGCAACAATTAATATTTGATTAAATGTAAGTTATATTTTTAGTGAGGGAAATCAACATAAATATGGTACAGTTTAAAATGTGATATATTTTAAAAATCAATAAAAGAATAGAGTTTAATAGAAGAAATCATTTCTTGATAAATACCAGATTATAATAAATGAAGATAATCATAAAAATTTAATATGTGTAGGTTGAATCCTCATTAAGATAACATGTATTATGAATTGACGTATGAATTCGTGTAGAAATATTTACAGCTTTTTGTTTAGTATAACAGTTTTCTTCGTATTAGAATAAATATAATCAATGAATTAATAGCAGCAAAAAATTTGAAAGTAATAGACAGGACAATGAAATACCAATGAAGAGAACAGGGGAAGATCTCCGTCATACACATGTTGGGATAAAATGTAAAACAGTCCTCAAGTGGTTTCTGAAAGATTATGAGGAGAATCCTATGATACAATTAGATTTGAAAAATAATCCCTTTATATCATCCTAGAAAGTGGTTGAATATTAGCTGTACTGCGCAAGAAGCCCGTCATCGACATCTTTAATAGAGAACTTTGGGGTAGTGAATCTGTGTAAACCCTATTCATATATAGACTATGAAGTCTTTATACAATACCCAACAAAGCAGCGCGTATGCATTTTTCTAGTTACCATTAGTTAGTAAACTTTAAAATTATTTTAACTCAAAACCAGCTTTCTGCCTATAACGGGGGTTTTTCCCTGGAATCTTCAAATGTGAATGATACATACAATCCAATAATATTCAAATTGAAATGTTTACAACTTTCTAAATATCAATTTTTATAACAAGAATATTCTTATAATTCATATACAAAAGGGGAAAAGACATTTCAAATTAATAGATAAAGGGCCAAAATATATTATGAACAGGTTTTTATAGAAATTATGTCTTTAATGTGCATTTAATTGTTTCCATTCAATTGTTTATGCTTGTAAATGCCATCTTTTTAGTTTATTGAAATTACTGAAAGGTATAATAATCCAACAAAATCCAAAACATTTTGTTTTTTGAATGAAAACTAATATATACAAATTCTCTCTAACGAAAACAACATCAATTTCGATGAAATTACGGCTTGGTATCAGTTTACATATACATATAAATTTTTGTTTCATTTGAGATACATGAATAAATGTTGCAATCCTTTGTGGACTGTTACTATATTATTATAGTTCGTTTGTAGGGTCATCTGTAACTTTGTTTAATCCAATAACGGAAGAACTTTTCTGACCATCATTTTTTATTGAACTGAACTTGAACTTCAAAACATCCACGGCATGAATGAACGAATGTTTCAACATATCAGAAGATCAACTATAATGAAATATTCCATTTTCCAGAATTAGATTAATTGTATTCCGAAGTTTCTTGTGGCTGAGCATTCTTGTATTATTATTCCTGGAAATACATGCGTGCATTAAGAGAAACAATTGCAAGAATCGGGATTAAATTTCAAGTTGATACTATAGCAAATAATTGGAAAATAATATAAACACTTAGTAATCTATATTATGATAATCAGATATAGAATATAATAATACAAATAATAAAAGTCTTGTACTTACCAATGGGTGAAGAACTTTGGTCGATGGCTCTCCGTAACTTATTACAATAAATGTCTATCTTTCTTTCCATATAACTCTATTATTTATGAAATTTTTAATGTTCATCTCATCCATTCTCTTTTCTCCAATATGAAAAGATATACATTTGGGGCAATATAATATAGTAGATGAGTAGTCCTCTTCTTAAATAGTATTAATACTGAAATAATAATTACTTAAAATAATATTGTGAAATATTTCAATCGAAAGAAACATTTTTGAAGTAATGATACATTTTATGAAGATTCATTTAATTCGAATCAAAATTAGGTATATTCTTCGATGATTAATGATTTTTCTCAACTTGTATTCCAGAAAAATATTCTTTTGAATATTTATTTTTTTGATGAAATGAAAATGTGTTCTCTAGCAATAGAAATAATTTTCCAAATGTATATTTACCTGAAGATTTTTGATTGAGTGTTTATGGACGAATTTTGATTTCAAGAATGATTGCATGAATATAAGTTTCGTTGATCACCGTAATTATTCCGTCATTTTTTTTCTATGGTAAACTGACATATTTTGAATACATCTTATAGGTAGGTGCCTCCAACTCCAACATATAGACAAAACTGAAAAATGTCATAAGAATTATCTTTTCTGGTACCAAAAATTGGTTGCAAAGTAGGTACCTTCGGCAATATTGTTGCTTCGTCGAAGTTTATCTTGAAAATTATTAATCTTCTATCTTCAACATTCTATAAATTGTATTCTGGCAATTACTTCTTGTTTATGGAAATAATTTTCGTTGAACTTTTCTAATGTTGTTTATTTTATTTTCACACATTCATCGCCTGAATAAATGTTGTATTCTTTTATGCGATGTCATTGTGTATGATCCCAAATGGTTAGTTGTAGATTTTTTTCTCCAAGCCTTTTTATAAGCTATTTTGGCAATATTTTTGCTCTAGTGAAATTTGATCTGACCATAATTAATATTCTATATTTTCCTTCATATTTCTCATAGAATTTTTTTGGCATTGTATTCAATTTGTCTCATTTGGATGTTTTTCTTTCAGTCATCAATAGGAATATAAATGGATTCGGACAAAGTATGCGTCAATTCTGTTGGTCATTGAAATTGTCTTCGAGTATTATTGGCATCTTCTTTGTTAATGAATTGTTTCCTTCAGAGTATATCCATAAAAATTTCAGCATAAAATAGAAATGGTTTTAAAATGTTCTTGGACGGCATTATTCCAGTAGTTCTTCGATATTATTCTTGAGGGAGTACCTAAAGAAATTTGATTAAACATGATGTGTTTGATTTCAATTAATGATTTCGATTAATTCATTATGAATCAAATTTAAAAATTCAGATGTTTTATTTTTATAACTTTATTATTTGTATTGTCCTAAGTACTCACCATTTAAAATGTTTCTGAAATTGGTATTTCCTTATCTATATAAAATAAAATTGGTATTTCCTTATCTATATAAAAAAATATATATTTCGCCTTTTGGCGAATTCGTTTATGAAACTATGAATTCATAGATACGCTGCATGATCGGACCAAAGGTCTGACCAGGCACGGAGGTAAGATACGGAGAGTAAGAGAATAAGAATAAGAATAAGAAATCTCCTCTAGGAACTTCCCACTAGCAGCAGAAAAGCTGACTACTCTAGATGCCCATTTACCTTCCCTCAAGAGTTGGAAACTCGTAGATATGAATCATATCTACGATAATGGCATATGTTTATTGTCCATTTAGACATTTTGGTTGACAAATTACAACTTATTTATGAACGTTTTCATGAATTGTCTATGAAGTTTGTTTGCCATAATGGACTTATTATTAACCATGAATTTGCAATTACTTGTGAAATTTGGAAAACATCGGATTCTATTATTTTTATAGCCATTTAATGGCTAATTAGAGAGCTGTATATTATAGGTGAGGTGGGAGGTGATATACCTACTCCCGATATTTTATCGAAGTCTCCAACCCTTGTAGGAGGGTAAATCAGCATCTGTAGCCAACTTTTCCACTGCTAATGAGAAGTTTCGAAAAGCTCAAGGGGTATGCACCGGGTACCCCTTTTTGACCTCCCACCTCAGCGACCTATGCTCTTAATTTATGAATATTTTAACCCATTTCAAGTCGGGGGTCGTATAAGACCCTTGGCTCTTTTTTTTTTTTTACCAGAAAAAAGTATTTTCGTAAATGGATGACGTTTAGCATCGAATGAGAGCATCCTGTGAAATGTAAAATAATCTGCACAAAAGCAATCGTATGACATAAGACTGTATATTTTTTGGGTTAAGTTTCATTTTTCATAAATGATGGGTGAAAAAATGATTAGTAGTAAATAAGGAAATATTCTGGATACTTCTTTCTTACAATCAACATGTGATTGTTAGATATTTATAAATTTTAATATTTACCTAATCATTGTATTTCTCCAGAAGAATGATATATACGTCATCTAAAGTGGAATCAAAAACATCCAATGTACATATATTATTATCATTGCATTCAATCCATTGATCTCTTTGTCTGATTATGGATATATAATGACCACTTGATACTTGATTACCTAAATGTTTAATGGTACATTTAATTTTGAATTTGTGACCATCTATTTGTACCATATTTGGATCTAAATCTCTTATTTTTGTTCTCAATTTTTTAACGGGAGTAATTTGTCTCCAGAGAACCAAGAAAACATATCGGTTAACCTGTTGAAATTTTTTACGTATTTCCACAATTCTTTTGCGTCTATTGCAAACATCTTGAGATTGGTATACCATTAAATCCCTAAAAGATATTTCAGGTAAATCTGGAATTTTCATTCCATACAAATTTCCAGTCATTGTGGAACTCGAATGGGGACAAAAATCACACATGATATTTTCATCAATTGTGAATTCTATAGTGGAAGTAAAATCTCTATCCAATTTTAATAATAGTTCCTGTAGAAATTCCTGAGCATCTTGTTGTTCTTGAACGCTGAATCTATTATCAACTATCATTCGTATGGCTTCTGTGGTTTTTTTTTTTTTTATCCATAACTTGGAAGATGCTCTTATTGATATTGGAATTTTTTTTGTCTATCGATCTTCTGAATTCCGAGATAGAAAATAGACACTGTATAGAGGAATTAGAATAACATGACACTCCATCTGAATTCAATAAACCTTCATGTAAATATTCAACTCCGTCGTGGTTAGATATATATTTACTTTCTTTGTTCAACCTTTCATTTTCTTCGCGATTATTCGTATTGGTTTTTTTGTCACCTATATTGATGATTTGATCAACAGGTATTGTTGGTTTCACATTTGGATGTCTTTTCGATTTCTGCTTTGTATTTGGCTTTCGGCTCGTTTCGAGACTTTCAACCATATTGAGATTTTTGTGTGATGTTAATTTTATATCTTGAATGCCTGATAGCATTACACAAAGTGGCTTGTGATAACTGAATGTCGAACCATACGAAATGGTTCGTAAATTGGTTTGATTAGAAAAACACCAATCAATGTTAGTTCCCCCGTAAGTTGTTTGGATATTTTTCGGAGTTTCACATCGTAAATTACAAATCTGGAACAGGTCAATGTATTTATTGTTTTTGTTCAAATCGATGTTCATGTCGCCAATAAACATTTTTTTCGAACATGAATTTTGAAGTGCTTCCTTGATCACCCTTTCAGTTAGATTGAAAGAAGCTTGTGGTGAATTGTAAAAGGCAAAATAAGAAACATTGTCAAGGTCGAAACGAATCATCTCTATATGACCTTTTCCTTCTATTTGAGAGAATTTTGTTATATTGGAAATTTTGTCATTTATTTTTTTCGACGCAGCAATGAATACACCACCGGCAGTTCGCGTTTGGCTGCAATCGATTCTGGAGATTTCTTGTAAATTCATGGGTAGTTCATAAACATCAGTAGAAAGTGTCCAAGTTTCAACCAGAAGAATTAAATCAGCTGTAGAAAAAACTGAATCACAAAATAAATCGTTGAAATGCTTATGTAGACTTTGAACATTATGATACATGATTCTGCATCCCGAAGTTTTTTGTAAATTTTCGAATCTTGTACACAGTTTTGCGGTTGTTTCCAACCTTTGAATTTCTTCGAAAACTAAATGATCGTCATCTGATCTTTTCAATGCTTTTTTCGGGGGCACAAATTTACCATGAATCGATAAACCCTCTGCTTTTGTAGCTCGGCTGCAAGCAACATATATAGCAGCTCTGGAGAGACCTCTAGGTCCAATCGTGACAACAACGTTTTCATAAGTGCTACCTTGACTTTTCTGAATAGTTATACCTTCTGCCACAATTAATGGAAACTGACGTCTTTCTAACTGTAGGCTCGAATTTTTATTGTTTGCAATAATTTTTTTCATTGTGTTGATAGGTGTTAGGTTCGACATCAAGCTTCGATTCGTCATCAACAGTTTATGTTCGTTGCGAACTTCTTGACCTACGCGACTTTCGTCGAATTCAATCCATACGCGCATGGGAATTTTTACACCCGTTTTGGTATTCGTACCATAATCAATTGACCTTAAAACACCTGTAGCGCCGTTTACGAGACCATCACTAGTATTGATATTATTAGTCATCATATAACGAGCGTTAACCGTAGGCATAAGCCATACGTATCTGATGTTTTTTTTTTCACTTACTGATTTCAGCATTTGATTTTTGGCCGATTCAGTACCGTTTCCATAAATCTTGTCGAAAGCGGTTGATATAGTACATTCAGAATTTATCTTGCCAAGTCTGAAGTCGTTAAATGTGTTGACTTCATTGTTGGTGAAAAATAAATAAACTGTTTTATTGACATGGGGAGGTGGTTCAGATATCACCCTACTTTGAAATAATGCTATATCTTGTGTCGTCAACGTACATGATGCCATATTATTCAAAGCTTGCGCAAACGCCAAATCATTTTTTTGACGCATAATTTCGGTTAATTGGAACATTTTGAACATATCCCATAAATGAGTGCCTTGAAACACAGCATAGGGATCTTTAGAAGTTTTTTTTCTTTCTTTGAAAATTTTACTCCAACTGGAGATAATTGTCTCAAATCTCCAACAAGTAAAACTGATATCCCACCGAAATTTTCTTTTCTTCCAAATATTTGTTGTAAACGAGAACTAATTTGTGCTAACATTCTTCCTCCAACCATCGAAACTTCGTCAATTATTAATAGTTTTAGGTCAGAATATTTGATACTTAAGGTATGTAACGTTTCGTTGTTAAGTAAAGTCATTTCGTATCCTGCTTGATTGACGGGCAAGCTAAGTGCTTGATGAAGTGTTACACCATTAACATTGAATGCAGCTTTTCCAGTCGGTGCACAAATCAAAACTTTAATTTTCGATGGGTCACATCCTACAAATTGATTGAAATATTTGCTAAGTGTCTGATAAATTACTTGAATCAAACGACTTTTTCCAACGCCAGCCCCTCCGCTAATAAATTCGTAGAGTGGCGAAGAAAAGTTCTCACAAAAATGCCATTTTATATGCATGAGATATTGTCGCTGTTTATCATTCAGAGATCGACATAACCGATTATATTCATCCATTGGTAGATCGTTGGGAAGAAGAAAACTTTGAGCTACCTGATCGTTACCACGTGTAGGTATACCTCCACCTTGTATCATAATATCAAAGTCGGGTTGATCTAAAGCATAAGCGGCAAATTCGTCATCTATTTTGCTTGTATGCTCATCATTTTCTTCGGTATCGTCGATATTATTTTCAGCTTTATTCAATAAATTTTCAATGTAATGATCATCGAAAAAGCAATGAAATTTTTTCCGCTCATTTTCAATTTGCTCTCGATACTTTTTGTATATGTCTTGACAATTTACATCGAGCAATTCCTTCTTCTCATTTCTCCACGGAAAAAACAGCATTATTTGTTCTCTAAAATAGTTCGTTGGATCTTTATGAACATCATATCGTCTATAGCGTAAGATGCAAGATTTTTTACGGAGTTTATAGCACTTACGCTTGCATTTGAGAATTTCGACACCTTCATCGTTTTCCACACTATGATCACTGTCATCCTTGTTATCTGCATTTGTTTGACGATTTTCAATAATAATATCAGCTGCATAAGAAGCTAAAGAATAGCTTTCGAGTTCTAACGGACGTTCCACATATTTGTCGACAATGTTCGTGACAAAAATATCGTTTGAGTCCGGTTCTAATTTTCGAAGATCTTTTTCGAATTTCAACATTTTTACCCGTTCTTCTGGCAGAGATGTATTAATATAAAGATGACTTCTACTGCTTTTTGATAAAGGCATTCCTAATACGTGGTAAGCAGCTTCTTGGGCTGATATTTCAGATGCATTTACAAATTTATTGCCGATAACTCGAAGTTTTTCTTTCATGGTTAGATTACCTGAAGCAAGCTCTTTTTCCATGTCATTCAATAGTTTAGACATGCCTCGATTGGACTTATTGATGTAATTAACGATATATTGAACCAAACTGTAAGGATCTAGAATGTATTGAAGGTCGATGTTTGCTCGATGCGTTGATAAAATTCTAACATTGAATCCATTCACCATACAATCTAGAGGTCTTCGTTTTTAAGAAAACAGTTGTACGTTTCAATCCAGCACGAATGGCCAATATATAAGTCTCATAAGAAATATCAAGTTTGACCAAAAATTGGTCAAATGTCAAGTCATTTTCATTTTGAATTGTTTCCGCTAATGTGTCAGATATTTTTTGTCGAATATCTGAAAATTTTTTGCTTTCATCCTTGGATATTTCCTCTTAACCATACAAAATGGAAGTTTCTTTCATTGGAGGATACGGAATATTGAATCTACATTTTTTATTCTTTCTTTTATCGATGTGACATGTTGTGGTATGGCGATGGGTTTGGAGATATATCAAGTGTGATACCGAATCATTTTTGCCATCACATGTAATGAATTTATCGATGAATTCAATCACCGTTGAATTATCATGTTGATCTTCATGAAATTGTGGTGCATTTTCTAACCATAACAGTCCATGAATATGCGGCGAACCCCGCTGTTGAAATTCAACACGTTGATAAAAATCTAAAATTCTGTAGTTTTCGAAAGGTCCTGATTTTAATTTCCATGTTTTGAAAAGACAACGTGTTCTGTAATCGAAATATCTGGCACAAGTTATAGGATCCGTTCTAATCAAACGTGCTTTTTCTAAATAATCCACATTTAGTGCATCTTCTTCAGATATGATTTTGTTATCGACTATTTTATATAACATACTCAAAAGTTCACCCCATTTTGATTCTGCTGCCGATAAAGTAAAGAAAAATGTTGGAATGCCGAGTTGACGAATCATGGCCATCAATTTTTTCTTTTCTTTCTCCCAAAATGCAGGTGAACTTCGAACACCTTGTAATATTCGATATCCATCGTTATGAATCAGTAAATTGCTTATGAAATTTGTATCAAGAACTTGTGCTGCGCAAAAACTATCTACACCCTGTTTTCGTTTTCTCAAACAAACAGCAATAGCATTAGAAATTTTGATGATTTCTTGTTTCTTGTAAGCATAAAGAAGATGACAAACGACGGCTGCTCTTCTGTCAAAACGTCTCATTTCCGACTTAACAATATTATTGTAGGTTAAACGCACTGTAGGACATCTCGCATAACCACAATAAATTGTTGGAAAAGACATTTCTTCTGATTTACTGTCCAAAAGGAGACCAATGGGACGTTGTCCTTCTCCTGGTGCTAGTGCCAAATTTTCAATTTCGTTCTCATTTTGAATAAGAGTTTCTTGACCACCTGGATTTAATGGTTCAAGATCAGTATTTTCGTCCAAATCTTCTAGAACGTTGAAGTGATTCTGTTCGTTTTCATTTGGATCTGGCAACGACTTATCATCAGGAAATTTGGACGATAGGTCTTTCTTGTCAACTACATATTCTTCTGTTTCAGGCAAATTTTCATTATTCTCTTCTAAAATAATACCTTCGCTTATATATAAGGGCGTTGTCACTAGGTACTCACATGCCTGTCGTACCTTATTTGGACGTATGGTTTCTATCATGTAATGGTGCTTGAATGAAAGTTTACGTTTCAATTTTACCTGAATTGTTAAGGTATTGTCAAAACTACGTGGTAGAACAGAAACAGTTGAATCAATTGAAATTGGTACTTTATCAACATTACCACGTAGGGCACATTGGCGTTCGTGACCTAAACTTCTGATTTGCATGAAAGGTAAACGAATAGCGCATAATCTTTCTTCTAAAACCGTCAAGTCTTTTAGAATTTCGGGAATTTCAGGAAAATCTAGACCGTTTACCAAACAAAGTTTAGGTATTTGTGATTTTTTAACATATTTATAGCAAGTACCACAAAAGGAGTTCAACTTTTTGAAGTTTTCTAATCTATGTAAATAATAAGCTTGACTTACGAAATCATCAGATATATTATGTGCTCGCAGAACTTCTGGTTTCAAAGATTTGATTGAACTGGCAAACCATAAACCTCCACAACAAATACATACCTCTGTTGGTCCTAGTTTAACTTCTGAATTAAACTTGTTAAGAATTTGTTGCCAGTTCGAAACATTCGAACAACCCACAATGTCAATTTGACTGAGTCTCGCTATTTGACGAGCCTGGCGATCCTGAACTCTTTCATGTTCACGAAATTCGGGAATTGTCCGAAGTTGACTCATTCCTTCATTATTTTTAAGCTGGACTAATTTAGCATCTTCAATTCTTGCCTTTTTAGAAGCTAAATTTGACAGAATTTCCGAGTTTCGGAAAGACTCATCTGAACGCAACAGATTCAATTTACGCTTCCTACATTCATTCTCGTTCAATAGGAATTCATTACTGTCAGAACGTCGTTGAGTTTTCAATTGTACTCTTCTTTTTTTATTTTCTTCGTTTCGAAACTCGACATCATTTTCACGCTGAGTCACATGTCTCTGTTTTCGTTCAACATTTTCTTTGTTTCGAAACTCTATATCTTTTTCACGTCGTGCCTTGAGTACCTGTTTTCGCTCAGCATTTTCGTTGTTTCGAAATTCGACATCATTTTCACGCTGAGTCACGTGTTTTTGTTTTCGCTGAGCATTTTCTTTGTTTCGAAACTCTATATCATTTTCACGTCGTGCCTTGAGTACATGTTTTCGCTCAGCATTTTCGTTGTTTCGAAATTCGACATCATTTTCACGCTGAGTCACGTGTTTTTGTTTTCGCTGAGCATTTTCGTTGTTTCGAAATTCGACATCATTTTCACGCTGAGTCACGTGTTTTTGTTTTCGCTGAGCATTTTCTTTGTTTCGAAACTCTATATCATTTTCACGTCGTGCCTTGAGTACATGTTTTCGCTGAGCATTTTCGTTGTTTCGAAACTCGACATCATTTTCACGCTGAGTCACGTGTTTTTGTTTCCGCTCAACATTTTCATTGTTTCGAAATTCGGCATCTAGACGTTTCTCATAAATGATATCGTTCACTTGTTTTGAGCGTTGAGTTGCTGATTTCTTCTTCAACTTAGGCATTTTTCAATCTGAAAATTCCGAAAACTATTTTTGATATCTATTTCACGAACAATATGAACCAGAGCCATATCTAGGTACTTTTGCGCCTGTGGCAATATATTAGACAGCGCCCCCCCATTTGCATATATTTCCATCTATATATTTTCGTATTAGTTTTTTTTTTCATAATTTTAGTCATATATTTCCGTTACAGTTTCAAAATAATACACAATATTATAGATTTTCACTTATTTTTATTGAAAACATTGAAAAACACATTTCAAATAAAATGCATAGAAATAAAACGAATCCTTGAAAACAAAACATACATATTCTTATAGTAAATACGTTTGTCTTAGATTATATGTTCCACTGATTTAAAAATTCAAAAAATTTGCAAACGTAAATAAAATATTTCTTTTGGATATTTAGGTACGTTTTATGTATAGTTGTTCAAAATCACACTTTTCTTGATTTTAATTCGGCAAACATATCAACTAATTCAGAGTAATCTATGGTATATGTCACTTCTTTGTCGATGGCGAGGATTGGCATTTTTGATAATCGCTCTTGACCCAAGGAGGAACGAAGATACGACACTATCGGTGGGTTTCACAAAGCGATTGTTGAATTAACTACCGTCGATTGGCAAACAAGGGCAAAAAAAAAGAAATGGGTTTCAGAAAGCTTTCTTGCTATTTGATTGGCCGATCACCGTCCTCTGATGGACGGAAATTCCTAAGCAGAAATCATTGAAATATAGAGAATATCCCCGTTTTTGGTTTTAATGGAAAAAAAATAACACATGTCGGTTTCGATTGATCAAAGAAACAGTGATGAAATTCTTGAAAAATGTTATGAATTAATTTATCGATGATGTCCTCATTTTCTACACAACATGATACTCATTTCCCAGACAGAATTCATTGAAATATAGGAAATAATAATAATATTTATTTATCCTCGTTTTTGGTTTTATTGGAAAATAAATCACACACGTCGGTTTCGATTGATTGAGGAAATGGTGATGATATTTTTGAATAAAAAATTGGATCCAATATAGCTAAAAAAAAATTGATCTATTATTGAAATAGAACAAACAGGAGAAGAGCACAATAAAATATCAACTGAAATTGCTTTATATTATTGCCTCAATATGTATCCATATCCTAATCCATTTTCTAGAATAGTTAACCAAACCAGAAGGTTGCAGCAGTTTCGTGAAATTCCAATTCAGGATATCTGTTTTTACACCCAGAAAACTAAATTATTAGTAATACCCACAGTGAGCAATATAGAATCAATTTTACGATTCATAATTGATTGATCGCTCAACTAGAATGAAGTCTGAAAGGAAACGTCTGCTTATTGATGCACATCAAAAATCATTGAAAACAGTTTCTGCAATATAATCCAGAAATGAATTGAACGTGACATTACTGTTTTGTAATCAGCACTGGACTTCTCAAGTTTGCTCTACAGAACAATGGGTCATAATAAAAATGAGGTACAATACTGATGCTAGAAGCATTGGCATTTGCCACATACGAGATACTTCAGAACTGAAAAGGAACTGCATTTTAAAGTAGATACTTGTAATTTTTCCGGAATCTACTATACCAAGTAGCACTCTCGTGGAAATAACTAAGTATTTAATACACTTTGAAGTACCGACTTCTTACAGCAGCTACTTCGATTCAAGAAGAAATTTGTAGTTTATATTGGACGTCTGCAAAGTTGGTGTAATAGCAGCTCCACTGGGCATTCTACAGTTTATTCTATTGCAAAATGGACAAAAACTCAGAAGAAAAATAAACAGTGTGTATTGGTGTTTTAAGTGTGAGTTAGTTCTTCGTATTTTGCAGACTTATTGGCAGGTGTCATCTTTTTATCCAAAAATACCTTATAATCTTGTAGCATCATCACAAATGCTAATTGTATGTTTTTCGTATGACACTCTTCTTCCTGGGGCAGTTCTTCGTCTGATGACATTTCTACAGAACCATGAATAGCCTACCACTTTAATACCAACTTGTAAGATGACAAGCACGATCAATTTTAGATGATTTCCAGGCTGACTTTTTGTGTAACAATAACGATGGAACATGAAATCTAAAAAACTTGTTACATTGTTACATTGCCTTTCCAACGCTGACGGAGTGGGATAGATGCTATCCATGTTGGAACATAATACTACAGACGCAAAGTCAATACTAGAAGTACTGTAGTAAATACTTCGACATTAAGCGACCAATACCGTTACCAATTAGGTGCTTTGTGATAGAGTAAATACTTCGAAGTAGATAATACTAAAGTAAGAGAATTTAGGTTAGAGAGTCAAGAGAAGATTATTTTAAGGTTGCTTAGAGAATTCAGAATGACTGAATGTCGAACCGTTGCAACTCTGATGGGGAAGAACTTTCAAAATGATGATGGAGAACCCATTATGGAAAATATTCCATACAGAAGACTGATTTGCTCTTTGATGTATTTGGCTATGGTCAGTAGACCTGATATTGCTTTCAGTGTTTCATTACTTAGTCGTTATCTAGACACACCCACCATGCAACTTTGGAAGGCCGCACAAAAATGTTTAAGATATCTGAATACAACAAAGGAGTGTGGTTTAACTTCCATAAAAGGAAACACTGGTAAAAGGAAACATTGGTAACAAGGGGATATTAGAGATATTATTTGATGCAGTGTAAAAGAGCCCTAAGATCAATTCTGTGGATTTATTGACATGGATAGTTAGATTTAAATTCTGTGATCAATAACCAAATAACCGAAGAATTGTATCGAAGCATGTTGAAGATTGATTACAAGTGAGAATAAATATAGGCTAAAAATCATAATTGATCTTTTCAATCATACCTTGAAATAATAAATATTACATGAAGTACTTATGGAATGGATCTTAAAAACTCTAAATAGCCCAGAATGGACAATGGTAATGAAAGTATCCAATATTCTACGGATCTCACTTTGACATACACAATGAATCACCACAAAAGAAATCATGATACACTTGAAATCAAACGAAAATTTAGCTTCAGTAACTAACCAGGATATTCATTTCCACTGTCTTGAAAAACCATCCAGTATCGTAAGGCCTCTTGTAATTATCGGTTGAATGTATAAGATTTATTTATCTGTAGCTGCAGCTAATATTCCTCCATGATATGTGGAAACATATTTCTCTTGATTTAATCATGAATTTTTCCATAAAATAGTTTGTTTTCTCAATTGAAATGTGGAAATCTGTAAATTGCAAAATTAAGAAATGAGAATTCTTGATATGTACCTACCTACACTTCAATTCTGAATATCAATTATGTATTAATTTCTCAGGTACTCTAGCAATCCTCATCCTCAAGATTCTTCTCCTTACATTTTATCCTGTTTCAATAACTAAAATAGAAAATATAGCAATATTTATGATTGAAGTTATCAATATTTCGCATTGAAATTGTTTTATTTAATACTTACGATTTCTGCATTTTTCGTCGATAATTTTCACTACATGAACTTCAAATATTATTTATCTCTCATAACATTATTTTTAATAAAATCCGTACGCCGATCGTCGATGATTGACATATAATACTCGATCATCAATTGTCAACAGTCAGATGAATAAAGAACTTTATTCTTATTCAATATTTGTAATAGTCCCATTTCAATAAAGTTGTCTGAAATCATGTTACTTCGAAATGTAAAACTTTCAATTTCCATTCATATCGTTGCGAGACGTCTACATAAAAACCGTGTTGTGATCTTCCGAATATTTTTTTTTTATTTATTGATATTTTGCGCCCCTGCAGACTTTGCACCTGTGGTCAGTGCCACCTTTGCCACGACCTAGATACGGCCCTGATATGCACAATTATAAGTCAATAATCGAAAACAAATTCAATAATTATTCACACCGTAGTGATTACTTGTACGCTGCATGAATTATTATTTATCTGATTTGAATAATACTAAAGAATCACCAAATTGAGGTACCAAACTCTGAAGGTAAGAATCAGAAAAAAAAATAAATACATATTAGCGACTTACCAATAACACCTACAACTGACCACTAAACTAAATAAAAAAACTAATGATATACACTAAGCCTAATTTAAATTAAATATGGAACAATAATTCTAATTCAAACAAATCATGAAAAAACCGCTTTTTCGCTACTGAAAAATATTACACTAAAGAAATAAATTCCAGTAACTATCATTTGTTTTTATAACTATCAATTGTATTTATCAGAAATCGAAACAGCCGCGAACAGAAAATTCTTTGGTTGTATTGTTCTGTGTTCTATGAAGTGTCAATGAAAATACATTAGGTTTGTTCGCGTCGCTGTTCCCTTGTTATTCTGGGTTCAGGGGGAACTTGGTTCCAAAACTCGTGGAACTGTCAAAAAGTGTTCTGTGACACGAACGGTTGGGAACAGATAATTTCAAAATTATTCCGTTAAACTCAATTAAACTATATAAGATCATTAACATGGAAGATAAAATTGTAAATGTGGTAGAATTTAATTTCAAGATGAACACGATTACGGATTCAGTTGATTCTTCTTCAGATGAAGAAGATGTTTTACCATTTTTCAAGTATGGGGATATGGAAGAGGAGCAAGGTAGGAATATAATTCTTATTTGCCTTCATACATAAATTTTTTTAATTTGTTCTACAGAACTCGGTGCTCATCTTCTGCAACATGTTGTTGATTTAGTTCAAGCAGAACATATTCCCAAAATTGATAATTATATAGAGAAAATTGTTCCTCAATATTCGGATGACCAATTCACCATGCATTTTCGAATACAGAAGGGAATGTTTCGAGATCTTGTTCTAAGGTTTCAGAATTCTAATATTTTCCAGACACTATTGGGACATGGTGGAATGGAAGCTTTTACTCCAGAAAAACATATATTGGTGTTTTTGTGGTTCGCTGGCCATCAAACAGCATCTTATAGAGATGTGGCAGATCGTTTAGATCTCAGTTTAGCTGGTCTTTACGACCTCATAAGTAGAGTAACTGACTTTTTGGTATCCATGGGCGCATCAGTTATTCGATCTCCAAATTTTGAGAGAAAGCATCAAACGAAAGAATTTTATTTAAGGGAAAAAAATTTTCCGGGTGTTATTGCTTCGATAGATGCAACTGATATAAGAATTGATAGACCAAAAAATGATTCAGACGCATATATAAACAGAAAGAGATTCTTCTCACTTAAGCTGCAAGGACTTGTTGATGAAAGAAGAAAGTTTGTGGATGTTGTGGTTGGCTGGCCAGGATCAGTGCATGATGCACGAGTTTTAACAAACTCTCCTACAAAGGATTTAATAGAGAATTTATGTCATCCAGGAGAATATGTGTTAGGGGATAGTGCTTATCCTTGTTTACCATTTCTCATAACACCTTATCGAGACAATGGGCATTTGAATCGTGCACAAAAAAATTTCAACAAATCTTTAAGTTCCTGTGGAACATTCCTTTGGTATTTTGAAGCAAAGATTCACGCAAACAATTTTGTTTAGGAATGCGTAATTTAAATTCTGTTAATTTGTAATGTATTATTGATATATTTTGTTTAACAATAAAACCAATGTTGTAGAAAATAGATACTTTCATTTCTTTCAATAATCCCTATGCTAGTCATAATAATAACTGGAATTAATAGTTTATATGATAATGCTCTGGAGGGTTCGTAGATCATTCAGAGGTATATTTCGAAGATTATCATGAGGGTTGATAGAACATATAGAACTGAATTATTGTTCAGTGAATGCAACAAAATGAACATAAGACAATTATATATTTATAAGAGAATAGGTCATCAGTTGAGAACTTGTATACTAGATATCGATGTGTGCAATCACTTCAGATTCCATTTGTTTGCAAGAGTCATTTACAGCGTTTTTTAGGATATTTAGGACCATGATTTCTCTGTGTTGGAGTCTTGCTGGACTCTGCGCATAGTCCTGATATTATCCTTGTGTGTCGAAATTCGGGACATCGGCGGCTGGTGGCCGATTCGAACGAGAACTGTTTCAACAAAATTTCAAACTAAGGCAAAACTCCAAACTTCACGACAATGCTTCATGTCCCCATGTTCTGGAGAAAACTACGTAACTCCATATTTTTCAGGAATTGGTATTTTAGTGCAATTTGTTCGGCAACATGGTTAATAATATGAGTTTTTTGAAAAAACCCTTTTTCCTCTTTAAATAAATAAATAAATAAAATTAGGTACATATATTTAAATAAGTCAACACAAATAATGTTTGGCTAGAATTTTCTACGGATCTATGGTCTTGATAATGCAATCTGCAAGTAGTTTGAATACATTATTTTTCATCTGTGTGCAATTAGCAGGAAAGAAACCATTTGAACGGTCATATTTACGGAACCCCTAGTGTAATTTTGCTCATTGATGAAAGTGATAGCGATATTCGAGATCCACACCTATCTTGAAAATTTCAAGTCCCTAGGCGTTTCCGTTCAAAAGTTACAATTTTCTATGGTTCTGGTTATGCGATCTGGACACAATTTTGCAAGTAGCTTGAATACATTATTCCTGAGCTAGGTGCATAATTTCATTCCAATCCGATCAGTAGTTTCGAAACTATCAGGAAAAAAATATTTTGAACGGCTATATTTACGGAACCCCTAGTCTAATTTTGCTCATTGATGAACGTGACCGTGAAATTTGCGATCCAAACCCACCCTGAGAATTTCAAGTTCCTAGGCCTTTCCGTTCAAAAGTTACAATTTTCTATGGTTTCTATGGTTCTGGTCATGCGATCTGGACAAAATATTGCTTCAATATATCATTCTCGATTAAAATACTAAATTTCATCTCGATCGAATCCGTAGTTTCAAATTAATCGAGAAAACAAAATTTCAAACGACCGTATTTACGGAACCCCTTGTATAATGTTGCTCATAGATGAACGTGATAGCGACATTCAAGATCCACACCTATCCTGAAAATTTCAAGTCCCTAGGCGTTCTGTCATGCTATGGTTCTGGTCATGCTATCTGAACAAAATTTCACATGTAGCTTAAACACCTCATTTTCCATTTGAGTGCAAAATTTCATCTCGATCAAATTTGTAGTTTTCAAGTAATCAGGGAAACAAAACTTTGAACGGCCATATTTACGGAACCCCTGATGGAATTTGGCCCATTAACGAACTTAACCGAGCCATTCGGGAGTAAATAGAATAAGAAAATTGAAACAAAAAATTTATTTCATTTTTAATCTTGAATTAAACCTTCATGTTGCAGATCATAACTAACTATCTTTTCAAAAGAAAGAGAGAAAGAGGGAAAATAAGAGCATCAGAGTAACAAGAATAAACAAATCAAAACAAAAAAAATATTTCATTTTAAATCTTATATTAAACCTTCATGTTGCAGGTCATTACTAGCTTTCTTTTCAGAGAAGATAAACTCCAGAAGAAGAATGAGAGCATCAGAGTAACTAGAATAAGAAAATTAAAACAAGAGTTATATTTCATTTTGAATCTAATATTGAACCTTTATGTTGCAGGTCATTACTAGCTATCTCGTTGTAGAAGATAACACAACCGAGCTCAATCCTGAAGGTATTCAAAATATTCAGGATGAGTGAATGTTCCCTTAGCGGGGAGTGAAAAAGCCGACTGCGAGAGGCGTGTTTCCCTTCTACGCTGATAGGCTAAAGTCGGGTGTTCATTGAAAAAAAAAATATATAAAAAAAATAAAATTTTATTTCAGTTTTGAATATTTCATTGATCTTAGAATGTTGCAGATCATATCTAGCAATCTTTTCAAAGAAGATGAACTCCAGGAGAAAAATGACAGCATCAGAGTAACTAGAATTAAAAAATTAAAACAAAAAATTTATTTCATTCTGAATCTTATATCAAATCTTTTTATTGCAGGTCATTACTAGCTATCTTTTCTAAGAAGATAAACTCCATAAGAAAAATGTGAGCATCAGAGTAACTAGAATGAAGAAATTAAAACAAAAAATTTTTTTTCATTTTGAATCTAATAATAAACCTTCATGTTGCAGATCATTACTAGCTATCTTTTCGAAGAAGATAAACGAAGAAAAAGAAGAATGAGAGCATCAGAGTAACCAGAATGAAAAAATTGAATATAAAATTTATTTCATTTTGAATCTAATATCAAACATTTATGTTGCAGATCATTACTAGGTATCTTTTCAAAGAAGATAAACTCCATAAGAAAAATGAGAGCATCAGAGTAACTAGATTGAAAAAATTAAAACAGAAAATGTATTTCATTTTGAATCTTATGTTGAACCTTTATGTTGCAGGTCATCACTAGCTATCTTTCCAAAGAAGATAAACTCCAGAAGAAGAATGAGAGGATCAGAGTAGCTAGAATTAAAAAATTAAAACAAAAAATTTATTTCATTCTGAATCTAATATCAAACCTTTATATTGCAGATCATTACTAGCTATTTTTTCAAAGAAGATAAACTCCATAAGGAAAATGAGAGCATCAGAGTAACTTGATTGAAAAAAATAAAACAAAAAATTCATTTCATTTTGAATCTTATATTGAACCTTTATGTTGCAGGTCATCACTAGCTATCTTTCCAAAGAAGATAAACTCCAGAAGAAGAATGAGAGGATCAGAGTACCTAGAATAAAAAAATTAAAACAAAAAATTTATTTCATTTTGAATCTAATATTAAACCTTCATGTTGCAGGTCATTACTTGCTATCTCGTTGTAAAAGATAACACAACCGAGCTCAATCCTGAAGGTATTCAAAATATCTAGGATGAGTGAATGTTCCCCTTAGCGGGGAGTGAAAAAGCCGACTGCGAGAGGGGTGTTTTTCTTCTACGCTGATAGGCTAAAGTCGGGTGTTCATTGAAAAAAAAATATATAAAAGAATCAAATTTTATTTCATTTTGAATATTTCAATAATCTTAGAATGTTGCAGATCATTACTAGCTATCTTTTCAAAGAACATAAACTCCATAAGAAAAATGATAGCATCAGAGTAACTAGATTAAAAAAAATAAAACAAAACATTCATTTCATTTCGAATCTTATATCAAACCTTTATGTTGCAGTTCATTATCAGCTATCTTTTCAGAGTAGATAAAATCCAGAAGAAAAATGAGAGCATCAGAGTAAATAGAATAAGAAAATTGAAACAAAAAATTTATTTCATTCTTAATCTTGGATTAAACCTTCATGTTGCAGATCATAACTAGCTATCTTTTCAAAAGAAAGAGAGAAAGAGGGAAAATAAGAGCATCAGTGTTACTAGAATAAACAAATCAAAACAAAAAAATTATTTCATTTTGAATCTTATATTGAACCATCATGTTGCAGGTCATTACTAGCTTTCTTTTCAGAGAAGATAAACTCCAGAAGAAAAATGAGAGCATCAGAGTAACTAGAATAAAAGAATTAAAACAAAAAATTTATTTCATTTATGATCTTATATTAAACCTTTATGTTGCAGGTCATCACTAGCTATCTTTCCAAAGAAGATAAACTCCAGAAGAAGAATGAGAGCATCAGAGTAACTAGAATAAGAAAATTAAAACAAAAAAGTTATTTCCCCTATTGCGAGAGGCGTGTTTCCCTTCTACGCTGATAGGCTAAAGTCGGGTGTTCATTGAAAAAAAAAATATATAAAAAAATCAAATTTTATTTCATTTTGAATATTTCATTGATCTTAGAATGTTGCAGATCATATCTAGCAATCTTTTCAAAGAAGATGAACTCCAGGAGAAAAATGACAGCATCAGAGTAACTAGGACAAAAAAATTAAAACAAAAAATTCATTTCATTTTGAATCTAAAATTAAACCTTTATATTGCAGATCATTACTAGCTATCTTTTCAAAAGAAAGAGAGAAAGAAGGAAAATAAGAGCATCAGAGTAACTAGAATTAAAAAATTAAAACAAAAAATTTATTTCATTCTGAATCTTATATCAAATCTTTTTATTGCAGGTCATTACTAGCTATCTTTTCAAAGAAGATAAACTCCATAAGAAAAATGAGAGCATCAGAGTAACTAGATCGAAAAAATTTGAACAAAAAATTTTTTTCATTTCGAATCCATTTATGTTGCGGATCATTACTAGCTATCTCTTCAGAGAAGATAAACTCCATAAGAAAAATGTGAGCATCAGAGTAACTAGATTGAAAAAATTAAAACAGAAAATGTATTTCATTTTGAATCTTATATTGAACCTTCAAGTTGCAGGTCATCACTAGCTATCTTTCCAAAGAAGATAAACTCCAGAAGAAGAATGAGAGGATCAGAGTAGCTAGAATTAAAAAATTAAAACAAAAAATTTATTTCATTCTGAATCTAATATCAAACCTTTATATTGCAGGTCATTACTAGCTATTTTTTCAAAGAAGATAAACTCCATGAGAAAAATGAGAGCATCAGAGTAACTTGATTGAAAAAAATAAAACAAAAAATTCATTTCATTTTGAATCTTATATTGAACCTTTATGTTGCAGGTCATCACTAGCTATCTTTCCAAAGAAGATAAACTCCAGAAGAAGAATGAGAGGATCAGAGTACCTAGAATAAAAAAATTAAAACAAAAAATTTATTTCATTTTTGATCTTGAATTAAACCTTCATGCTGCAGATCATAACTAGCTATCTTTTCAAAAGAAAGAGAGAAAGAGGGAAAATAAGAGCATCAGAGTAACTAGAATAAACAAATCAAAACAAAAAAATTATTTCATTTTAAATCTTATATTAAACCTTCATGTTGCAGGTCATTACTAGCTTTCTTTTCAGAGAAGATAAACTCCAGAAGAAGAATGAGAGCATCAGAGTAACTAGAATAAGAAAATTAAAACAAGAGTTTTATTTCATTTTGAATCTAATATTAAACCTTCATGTTGCAGGTCATTACTAGCTACCTCGTTGTAAAAGATAACACAACCGAGCTCAATCCTGAAGGTATTCAAAATATCCAGGATGAGTGAATGTTCCCCTTAGCGGGGAGTGAAAAAGCCGACTGCGAGAGGGGTGTTTTTCTTCTACGCTGATAGGCTAAAGTCGGGTGTTCATTGAAAAAAAAATATATAAAAGAATCAAATTTTATTTCATTTTGAATATTTCAATAATCTTAGAATGTTGCAGATCATTACTAGCTATCTTTTCAAAGAACATAAACTCCATAAGAAAAATGATAGCATCAGAGTAACTAGATTAAAAAGATTAAAACAAAAAATTCATTTCATTTTGAATCTTATATCAAACCTTTATGTTGCAGTTCATTATCAGCTATCTTGTCAGAGTAGATAAAATCCAGAAGAAAAATGAGAGCATCAGAGTAAATAGAATAAGAAAATTGAAACAAAAAATTTATTTCATTCTTAATCTTGAATTAAACCTTCATGTTGCAGATCATAACTAGCTATCTTTTCAAAAGAAAGAGAGAAAGAGGGAAAATAAGAGTATCAGAGTAACTAGAATAAACAAATCAAAACAAAAAAATTATTTCATTTTAAATCTTATATTAAACCATTATGTTGCAGGTCATTACTAGCTTTCTTTTCAGAGAAGATAAACTCCAGAAGAAAAATGAGAGCATCAGAGTAACTAGAATAAAAGAATTAAAACAAAAAATTTATTTCATTTATGATCTTATATTAAACCTTTATGTTGCAGATCATCACTAGCTATCTTTTCAAAGAAGTTAAACTCCATAAGAAAGATGAGAGCTTCAGAGTTACCAGAATAAATAAATTAAATAAAAAATGTATTCCATTTTGAATTTAATATCAAACCTTTATGTTGCAAATCATTACTAGCTATCTTTTCAAAGAAGATACTCTCTATAAGAAGAATGAGAGCATCGGAGTAACTAGATCGAAAAAATTTGAACAAAAAATTTTTTTCATTTCGAATCCATTTATGTTGCGGATCATTACTAGCTATCTCTTCAGAGAAGATAAACTCCATAAGAAAAATGTGAGCATCAGAGTAACTAGATTGAAAAAATTAAAACAGAAAATGTATTTCATTTTGAATCTTATATTGAACCTTCAAGTTGCAGGTCATCACTAGCTATCTTTCCAAAGAAGATAAACTCCAGAAGAAGAATGAGAGGATCAGAGTAGCTAGAATCAAAAAATTAAAACAAAAAATTTATTTCATTCTGAATCTAATATCAAACCTTTATATTGCAGGTCATTACTAGCTATTTTTTCAAAGAAGATAAACTCCATGAGAAAAATGAGAGCATCAGAGTAGCTTGATTGAAAAAAATAAAACAAAAAATTCATTTCATTTTGAATCTTATATTGAACCTTTATGTTGCAGGTCATCACTAGCTATCTTTCCAAAGAAGATAAACTCCAGAAGAAGAATGAGAGGATCAGAGAACCTAGAATAAAAAAATTGAAACAAAAAATTTATTTCATTTTTAATCTTGAATTAAACCTTCATGTTGCAGATCATAACTAGCTATCTTTTCAAAAGAAAGAGAGAAAGAGGGAAAATAAGAGCATCAGAGTAACTAGAATAAACAAATCAAAACAAAAAAATTATTTCATTTTGAATCTTATATTAAACCTTCATGTTGCAGGTCATTACTAGCTTTCTCTTCAGAGAAGATAAACTCCAGAAGAAGAATGAGAGCATCAGAGTAACTAGAATAAGAAAATTAAAACAAGAGTTTTATTTCATTTTGAATCTAATATTGAACCTTTATGTTGCAGGTCATTACTAGCTATCTCGTTGTAGAAGATAACACAACCGAGCTCAATCCTGAAGGTATTAAAAATATCCAGGATGAGTAAATGTTCCCCTTAGCGGGGAGTGAAAAAGCCGACTGCGAGAGGGGTGTTTTTCTTCTACGCTGATAGGCTAGGGTCGGGTGTTCATTGAAAAAAAAATATATAAAAGAATCAAATTTCATTTCATTTCGAATATTTCAATAATCTTAGAATGTTGCAGATCATTACTAGCTATCTTTTCAAAGAACATGAACTCCATAAGAAAAATGATAGCATCAGAGTAACTAGATTAAAAAAATTTAAACAAAAAATTCATTTCATTTTGAATCTTATATCAAACCTTTATGTTGCAGATCATTATCAGCTATCTTTTCGGAGTAGATAAAATCCAGAAGAAAAATGAGAGCATCAGAGTAAATAGAATAAGAAAATTGAAACAAAAAATTTATTTCATTTTCAATATTGAATTAAACCTTCATGTTGCAGATCATAACTAGCTATCTTTTCAAAAGAAAGAGAGAAAGAGGGAAAATAAGAGCATCAGAGTAACTAGAATAAACAAATCAAAACAAAAAAATTATTTCATTTTAAATCTTATATTAAACCTTCATGTTGCAGGTCATTACTAGCTTTCTTTTCAGAGAAGATAAACTCCAGAAGAAGAATGAGAGCATCAGAGTAACTAGAATAAGAAAATTAAAACAAGAGTTTTATTTCATTTTGAATCTAATATTGAACCTTTATGTTGCAGGTCATTACTAGCTATCTCGTTGTAGAAGATAACACAACCGAGCTCAATCCTGAAGGTATTCAAAATATTCAGGATGAGTGAATGTTCCCTTAGCGGGGAGTGAAAAAGCCGACTGCGAGAGGCGTGTTTCCCTTCTACGCTGATAGGCTAAAGTCGGGTGTTCATTGAAAAAAAAAATATATAAAAAAATCAAATTTTATTTCAGTTTTGAATATTTCATTGATCTTAGAATGTTGCAGATCATATCTAGCAATCTTTTCAAAGAAGATGAACTCCAGGAGAAAAATGACAGCATCAGAGTAACTAGAATTGAAAAATTAAAACAAAAAATTTATTTCATTCTGAATCTTATATCAAATCTTTTTATTGCAGGTCATTACTAGCTATCTTTTCAAAGAAGATAAACTCCATAAGAAAAATGTGAGCATCAGAGTAACTAGAATGAAGAAATTAAAACAAAAAATTTTTTTCATTTTGAATCTAATAATAAACCTTCATGTTGCAGATCATTACTAGCTATCTTTTCGAAGAAGATAAACGAAGAAAAAGAAGAATGAGAGCATCAGAGTAACCAGAATAAAAAAATTGAATATAAAATTTATTTCATTTTGAATCTAATATCAAACATTTATGTTGCTGATCATTACTAGGTATCTTTTCAAAGAAGATAAACCCCATAAGAAAAATGAGAGCATCAGAGTAACTAGATTGAAAAAATCAAAACAGAAAATGTATTTCATTTTGAATCTTATATTGAACCTTTATGTTACAGGTCATCACTAGCTATCTTTCCGAAGAAGATAAACTCCAGAAGAAGAATGAGAGGATCAGAGTACCTAGAATAAAAAAATTGAAACAAAAAATTTATTTCATTCTTAATCTTGGATTAAACCTTCATGTTGCAGATCATAACTAGCTATCTTTTCAAAAGAAAGAGAGAAAGAGGGAAAATAAGAGCATCAGAGTTACTAGAATAAACAAATCAAAACAAAAAAATTATTTCATTTTGAATCTTATATTGAACCATCATGTTGCAGGTCATTACTAGCTTTCTTTTCAGAGAAGATAAACTCCAGAAGAAAAATGAGAGCATCAGAGTAACTAGAATAAAAGAATTAAAACAAAAAATTTATTTCATTTATGATCTTATATTAAACCTTTATGTTGCAGATCATCACTAGCTATATTTTCAAAGAAGTTAAACTCCATAAGAAAGATGAGAGCTTCAGAGTTACCCGAATAAAAAAATTAAATGAAAAATGTATTCCATTTTGAATTTAATATCAAACCTTTATGTTGCAAATCATTACTAGCTATCTTTTCAAAGAAGATACTCTCCATAAGAAAAATGAGAGCATCGGAGTAACTAGATCGAAAAAATTTGAACAAAAATTTTTTTTCATTTCGAATCCATTCATGTTGCAGATCATTACAAGCTATCTCTTCAAAGAAGATAAACTCCATAAGAAAATTGTGAGCATCGGAGTAACTAGAATGAAGAAATTAAAACAAAAAATTTTTTTCATTTTGAATCTAATATTAAACCTTCATGTTGCAGATCATTACTAGCTATCTTCTCGAAGAAGATAAACGAAGAAAAAGAAGAATGAGAGCATCAGAGTAACCAGAATAAAAAAATAAAATATAAAATTTATTTCATTTTGAATCTAATATCAAACATTTATGTTGCAGATCATTACTAGGTATCTTTTCAAAGAAGATAAACTCCATAAGAGGAATGAGAGCATCAGAGTAACTAGATTGAAAAAATTAAAACAGAAAATGTATTTCATTTTGAATCTTATATTGAACCTTTATGTTGCAGGTCATCACTAGCTATCTTTCCAAAGAAGATAAACTCCAGAAGAAGAATGAGAGCATCAGAGTAACTAGAATAAGAAAATTAAAACAAAAAAGTTATTTCCCCTATTGCGAGAGGCGTGTTTCCCTTCTACGCTGATAGGCTAAAGTCGGGTGTTCATTGAAAAAAAAAATATATAAAAAAATCAAATTTTATTTCATTTTGAATATTTCATTGATCTTAGAATGTTGCAGATCATATCTAGCAATCTTTTCAAAGAAGATGAACTCCAGGAGAAAAATGACAGCATCAGAGTAACTAGGACAAAAAAATTAAAACAAAAAATTCATTTCATTTTGAATCTAAAATTAAACCTTTATATTGCAGATCATTACTAGCTATCTTTTCAAAAGAAAGAGAGAAAGAAGGAAAATAAGAGCATCAGAGTAACTAGAATTAAAAAATTAAAACAAAAAATTTATTTCATTCTGAATCTTATATCAAATCTTTTTATTGCAGGTCATTACTAGCTATCTTTTCAAAGAAGATAAACTCCATAAGAAAAATGAGAGCATCAGAGTAACTAGATCGAAAAAATTTGAACAAAAAATTTTTTTCATTTCGAATCCATTTATGTTGCGGATCATTACTAGCTATCTCTTCAGAGAAGATAAACTCCATAAGAAAAATGTGAGCATCAGAGTAACTAGATTGAAAAAATTAAAACAGAAAATGTATTTCATTTTGAATCTTATATTGAACCTTCAAGTTGCAGGTCATCACTAGCTATCTTTCCAAAGAAGATAAACTCCAGAAGAAGAATGAGAGGATCAGAGTAGCTAGAATTAAAAAATTAAAACAAAAAATTTATTTCATTCTGAATCTAATATCAAACCTTTATATTGCAGGTCATTACTAGCTATTTTTTCAAAGAAGATAAACTCCATGAGAAAAATGAGAGCATCAGAGTAACTTGATTGAAAAAAATAAAACAAAAAATTCATTTCATTTTGAATCTTATATTGAACCTTTATGTTGCAGGTCATCACTAGCTATCTTTCCAAAGAAGATAAACTCCAGAAGAAGAATGAGAGGATCAGAGTACCTAGAATAAAAAAATTAAAACAAAAAATTTATTTCATTTTTGATCTTGAATTAAACCTTCATGCTGCAGATCATAACTAGCTATCTTTTCAAAAGAAAGAGAGAAAGAGGGAAAATAAGAGCATCAGAGTAACTAGAATAAACAAATCAAAACAAAAAAATTATTTCATTTTAAATCTTATATTAAACCTTCATGTTGCAGGTCATTACTAGCTTTCTTTTCAGAGAAGATAAACTCCAGAAGAAGAATGAGAGCATCAGAGTAACTAGAATAAGAAAATTAAAACAAGAGTTTTATTTCATTTTGAATCTAATATTAAACCTTCATGTTGCAGGTCATTACTAGCTACCTCGTTGTAAAAGATAACACAACCGAGCTCAATCCTGAAGGTATTCAAAATATCCAGGATGAGTGAATGTTCCCCTTAGCGGGGAGTGAAAAAGCCGACTGCGAGAGGGGTGTTTTTCTTCTACGCTGATAGGCTAAAGTCGGGTGTTCATTGAAAAAAAAATATATAAAAGAATCAAATTTTATTTCATTTTGAATATTTCAATAATCTTAGAATGTTGCAGATCATTACTAGCTATCTTTTCAAAGAACATAAACTCCATAAGAAAAATGATAGCATCAGAGTAACTAGATTAAAAAGATTAAAACAAAAAATTCATTTCATTTTGAATCTTATATCAAACCTTTATGTTGCAGTTCATTATCAGCTATCTTGTCAGAGTAGATAAAATCCAGAAGAAAAATGAGAGCATCAGAGTAAATAGAATAAGAAAATTGAAACAAAAAATTTATTTCATTCTTAATCTTGAATTAAACCTTCATGTTGCAGATCATAACTAGCTATCTTTTCAAAAGAAAGAGAGAAAGAGGGAAAATAAGAGTATCAGAGTAACTAGAATAAACAAATCAAAACAAAAAAATTATTTCATTTTAAATCTTATATTAAACCATTATGTTGCAGGTCATTACTAGCTTTCTTTTCAGAGGAGATAAACTCCAGAAGAAAAATGAGAGCATCAGAGTAACTAGAATAAAAGAATTAAAACAAAAAATTTATTTCATTTATGATCTTATATTAAACCTTTATGTTGCAGATCATCACTAGCTATCTTTTCAAAGAAGTTAAACTCCATAAGAAAGATGAGAGCTTCAGAGTTACCAGAATAAATAAATTAAATAAAAAATGTATTCCATTTTGAATTTAATATCAAACCTTTATGTTGCAAATCATTACTAGCTATCTTTTCAAAGAAGATACTCTCTATAAGAAGAATGAGAGCATCGGAGTAACTAGATCGAAAAAATTTGAACAAAAAATTTTTTTCATTTCGAATCCATTTATGTTGCGGATCATTACTAGCTATCTCTTCAGAGAAGATAAACTCCATAAGAAAAATGTGAGCATCAGAGTAACTAGATTGAAAAAATTAAAACAGAAAATGTATTTCATTTTGAATCTTATATTGAACCTTCAAGTTGCAGGTCATCACTAGCTATCTTTCCAAAGAAGATAAACTCCAGAAGAAGAATGAGAGGATCAGAGTAGCTAGAATCAAAAAATTAAAACAAAAAATTTATTTCATTCTGAATCTAATATCAAACCTTTATATTGCAGGTCATTACTAGCTATTTTTTCAAAGAAGATAAACTCCATGAGAAAAATGAGAGCATCAGAGTAGCTTGATTGAAAAAAATAAAACAAAAAATTCATTTCATTTTGAATCTTATATTGAACCTTTATGTTGCAGGTCATCACTAGCTATCTTTCCAAAGAAGATAAACTCCAGAAGAAGAATGAGAGGATCAGAGTACCTAGAATAAAAAAATTGAAACAAAAAATTTATTTCATTTTTAATCTTGAATTAAACCTTCATGTTGCAGATCATAACTAGCTATCTTTTCAAAAGAAAGAGAGAAAGAGGGAAAATAAGAGCATCAGAGTAACTAGAATAAACAAATCAAAACAAAAAAATTATTTCATTTTGAATCTTATATTAAACCTTCATGTTGCAGGTCATTACTAGCTTTCTCTTCAGAGAAGATAAACTCCAGAAGAAGAATGAGAGCATCAGAGTAACTAGAATAAGAAAATTAAAACAAGAGTTTTATTTCATTTTGAATCTAATATTGAACCTTTATGTTGCAGGTCATTACTAGCTATCTCGTTGTAGAAGATAACACAACCGAGCTCAATCCTGAAGGTATTAAAAATATCCAGGATGAGTAAATGTTCCCCTTAGCGGGGAGTGAAAAAGCCGACTGCGAGAGGGGTGTTTTTCTTCTACGCTGATAGGCTAGGGTCGGGTGTTCATTGAAAAAAAAATATATAAAAGAATCAAATTTCATTTCATTTCGAATATTTCAATAATCTTAGAATGTTGCAGATCATTACTAGCTATCTTTTCAAAGAACATGAACTCCATAAGAAAAATGAAAGCATCAGAGTAACTAGATTAAAAAAATTTAAACAAAAAATTCATTTCATTTTGAATCTTATATCAAACCTTTATGTTGCAGATCATTATCAGCTATCTTTTCGGAGTAGATAAAATCCAGAAGAAAAATGAGAGCATCAGAGTAAATAGAATAAGAAAATTGAAACAAAAAATTTATTTCATTTTCAATATTGAATTAAACCTTCATGTTGCAGATCATAACTAGCTATCTTTTCAAAAGAAAGAGAGAAAGAGGGAAAATAAGAGCATCAGAGTAACTAGAATAAACAAATCAAAACAAAAAAATTATTTCATTTTAAATCTTATATTAAACCTTCATGTTGCAGGTCATTACTAGCTTTCTTTTCAGAGAAGATAAACTCCAGAAGAAGAATGAGAGCATCAGAGTAACTAGAATAAGAAAATTAAAACAAGAGTTTTATTTCATTTTGAATCTAATATTGAACCTTTATGTTGCAGGTCATTACTAGCTATCTCGTTGTAGAAGATAACACAACCGAGCTCAATCCTGAAGGTATTCAAAATATTCAGGATGAGTGAATGTTCCCTTAGCGGGGAGTGAAAAAGCCGACTGCGAGAGGCGTGTTTCCCTTCTACGCTGATAGGCTAAAGTCGGGTGTTCATTGAAAAAAAAAATATATAAAAAAATCAAATTTTATTTCAGTTTTGAATATTTCATTGATCTTAGAATGTTGCAGATCATATCTAGCAATCTTTTCAAAGAAGATGAACTCCAGGAGAAAAATGACAGCATCAGAGTAACTAGAATTGAAAAATTAAAACAAAAAATTTATTTCATTCTGAATCTTATATCAAATCTTTTTATTGCAGGTCATTACTAGCTATCTTTTCAAAGAAGATAAACTCCATAAGAAAAATGTGAGCATCAGAGTAACTAGAATGAAGAAATTAAAACAAAAAATTTTTTTCATTTTGAATCTAATAATAAACCTTCATGTTGCAGATCATTACTAGCTATCTTTTCGAAGAAGATAAACGAAGAAAAAGAAGAATGAGAGCATCAGAGTAACCAGAATAAAAAAATTGAATATAAAATTTATTTCATTTTGAATCTAATATCAAACATTTATGTTGCTGATCATTACTAGGTATCTTTTCAAAGAAGATAAACCCCATAAGAAAAATGAGAGCATCAGAGTAACTAGATTGAAAAAATCAAAACAGAAAATGTATTTCATTTTGAATCTTATATTGAACCTTTATGTTACAGGTCATCACTAGCTATCTTTCCGAAGAAGATAAACTCCAGAAGAAGAATGAGAGGATCAGAGTAGCTAGAATTAAAAAATTAAAACAAAAAATTTATTTCATTCTGAATCTAATATCAAACCTTTATATTGCAGGTCATTACTAGCTATTTTTTCAAGGAAGATGAACTCCATAGGAAAATGAGAGAATCAGAGTAACTTGATTGAAAAAAATAAAACAAAAATTCATTTCATTTTGAATCTTATATTGAACCTTCATGTTGCAGGTCATCACAAGCTATCTTTCCAAAGAAGATAAACTCCAGAAGAAGAATGAGAGGATCAGAGTACCTAGAATAAAAAAATTAAAACAAAAAATTTATTTCATTTCGAATCTAATATTAAACCTTCATGTTGCAGCTCATTACTAGCTACCTCGTTGTAAAAGATAACACAACCGAGCTCAATCCTGAAGGTATTCAAAATATCCAGGATGAGTGAATGTTCCCCTTAGCGGGGAGTGAGAAAGCCGGCTGCGAGAGGGGTGTTTTTCTTCTACGCTGATAGGCTAAAGTCGGGTGTTCATTGAAAAAAAAATATATAAAAGAATCAAATTTTATTTAATTTTGAATATTTCAATAATCTTAGAATGTTGCAGATCATTACTAGCTATCTTTTCAAATAACATAAACTCCATAAGAAAAATGATAGCATCAGAGTAACTAGATTAAAAAAATTAAAACAAAAAATTCATTTCATTTTGAATCTTATATCAAACCTTTATGTTGCAGTTCATTATCAGCTATCTTTTCAGAGTAGATAAAATCCAGAAGAAAAATGAGAGCATCAGAGTAAATAGAATAAGAAAATTGAAACAAAAAATTCATTTCATTCTTAATTTTGAATTAAACCTTCATGTTGCAGATCATAACTAGCTATCTTTTCAAAAGAAAGAGAGAAAGAGGGAAAATAAGAGCATCAGAGAAACTAGAATAAACAAATCAAAACAAAAAAATTATTTCATTTTAAATCTTATATTAAACCATCATGTTGCAGGTCATTACTAGCTTTCTTTTCAGAGAAGATAAACTCCAGAAGAAAAATGAGAGCATCAGAGTAACTAGAATAAAAGAATTAAAACAAAAAATTTATTTCATTTATGATCTTATATTAAACCTTTATGTTGCAGATCATCACTAGCTATCTTTTCAAAGAAGTTAAACTCCATAAGAAAGATGAGAGCTTCAGAGTTACCAGAATAAAAAAATTAAATAAAAAATGTATTCCATTTTGAATTTAATATCAAACCTTTATGTTGCAAATCATTACTAGCTATCTTTTCAAAGAAGATACTCTTCATAAGAAAAATGAGAGCATCGGAGTAACTAGATCGAAAAAATTGAAACAAAAAATTTATTTCATTTTTAATCTTGAATTGAACCTTCATGTTGCAGGTCATTACTAGCTTTCTTTTCAGAGAAGATAAACCCCAGAAGAAGAATGAGAGCATCAGAGTAACTAGAATAAGAAAATTAAAACAAGAGTTTCATTTCATTTTGAATCTAATATTGAACCTTTATGTTGCAGGTCATTACTAGCTATCTCGTTGTAGAAGATAACACAACCGAGCTCAATCCTGAAGGTATTCAAAATATCCAGGATGAGTAAATGTTCCCCTTAGCAGGGAGTGAAAAAGCCGACTGCGAGAGGGGTGTTTTTCTTCTACGCTGATAGGCTAGAGTCGGGTGTTCATTGAAAAAAAAATATATAAAAGAATCAAATTTCATTTCATTTTGAATATTTCAATAATCTTAGATGAGTTGAAAATTGAAACAAAAAATTTATTTCATTTTCAATCTTGAATTAAACCTTCATGTTGCAGATCATAACTAGCTATCTTTTCAAAAGAAAGAGAGAAAGAGGGAAAATAAGAGCATCAGAGTAACTAGAATAAACAAATCAAAACAAAAAAATTATTTCATTTAAAATCTTATATTAAACCTTCATGTTGCAGGTCATTACTAGCTTTCTTTTCAGAGAAGATAAACTCCAGAAGAAGAATGAGAGCATCAGAGTAACTAGAATAAGAAAATTAAAACAAGAGTTTTATTTCATTTTGAATCTAATATTGAACCTTTATGTTGCAGGTCATTACTAGCTATCTCGTTGTAGAAGATAACACAACCGAGCTCAATCCTGAAGGTATTCAAAATATTCAGGATGAGTGAATGTTCCCTTAGCGGGGAGTGAAAAAGCCGACTGCGAGAGGCGTGTTTCCCTTCTACGCTGATAGGCTAAAGTCGGGTGTTCATTGAAAAAAAAAATATATAAAAAAATCAAATTTTATTTCAGTTTTGAATATTTCATTGATCTTAGAATGTTGCAGATCATATCTAGCAATCTTTTCAAAGAAGATGAACTCCAGGAGAAAAATGACAGCATCAGAGTAACTAGAATTAAAAAATTAAAACAAAAAATTTATTTCATTCTGAATCTTATATCAAATCTTTTTATTGCAGGTCATTACTAGCTATCTTTTCAAAGAAGATAAACTCCATAAGAAAAATGTGAGCATCAGAGTAACTAGAATGAAGAAATTAAAACAAAAAATTTTTTTCATTTTGAATCTAATAATAAACCTTCATGTTGCAGATCATTACTAGCTATCTTTTCGAAGAAGATAAACGAAGAAAAAGAAGAATGAGAGCATCAGAGTAACCAGAATAAAAAAATTGAATATAAAATTTATTTCATTTTGAATCTAATATCAAACATTTATGTTGCTGATCATTACTAGGTATCTTTTCAAAGAAGATAAACTCCATAAGAAAAATGAGAGCATCAGAGTAACTTGATTGAAAAAAATAAAACAAAAATTCATTTCATTTTGAATCTTATATTGAACCTTCATGTTGCAGGTCATCACAAGCTATATTTCCAAAGAAGATAAACTCCAGAAGAAGAATGAGAGGATCAGAGTACCTAGAATAAAAAAATTAAAACAAAAAATTTATTTCATTTCGAATCTAATATTAAACCTTCATGTTGCAGGTCATTACTAGCTACCTCGTTGTAAAAGATAACACAACCGAGCTCAATCCTGAAGGTATTCAAAATATCCAGGATGAGTGAATGTTCCCCTTAGCGGGGAGTGAAAAAGCCGGCTGCGAGAGGGGTGTTTTTCTTCTACGCTGATAGGCTAAAGTCGGGTGTTCATTGAAAAAAAAATATATAAGAGAATCAAATTTTATTTCATTTTGAATATTTCAATAATCTTAGAATGTTGCAGATCATTACTAGCTATCTTTTCAAAGAACATAAACTCCATAAGAAAAATGATAGCATCAGAGTAACTAGATTAAAAAAATTAAAACAAAAAATTCATTTCATTTTGAATCTTATATCAAACCTTTATGTTGCAGTTCATTATCAGCTATCTTTTCAGAGTAGATAAAATCCAGAAGAAAAATGAGAGCATCAGAGTAAATAGAATAAGAAAATTGAAACAAAAAATTCATTTCATTCTTAATCTTGAATTAAACCTTCATGTTGCAGATCATAACTAGCTATCTTTTCAAAAGAAAGAGAGAAAGAGGGAAAATAAGAGCATCAGAGTAACTAGAATAAACAAATCAAAACAAAAAAATTATTTCATTTTAAATCTTATATTAAACCATCATGTTGCAGGTCATTACTAGCTTTCTTTTCAGAGAAGATAAACTCCAGAAGAAAAATGAGAGCATCAGAGTAACTAGAATAAAAGAATTAAAACAAAAAATTTATTTCATTTATGATCTTATATTAAACCTTTATGTTGCAGATCATCACTAGCTATCTTTTCAAAGAAGTTAAACTCCATAAGAAAGATGAGAGCTTCAGAGTTACCAGAATAAAAAACTTAAATAAAAAATGTATTCCATTTTGAATTTAATATCAAACCTTTATGTTGCAAATCATTACTAGCTATCTTTTCAAAGAAGATACTCTCCATAAGAAAAATGAGAGCATCGGAGTAACTAGATCGAAAAAATTTTAACAAAAAATTTTTTTCATTTCGAATCCATTTATGTTGCAGATCATTACTAGCTATCTCTTCAAAGAAGATAAACTCCATAAGAAAAATGTGAGCATCAGAGTAACTAGAATGAAGAAATTAAAACAAAATTTTTTTTTCATTTTGAATCTAATATTAAACCTTCATGTTGCAGATCATTACTAGCTATCTTCTCGAAGAAGATAAACGAAGAAAAAGAAGAATGAGAGCATCAGAGTAACCAGAATAAAAAAATAAAATATAAAATTTATTTCATTTTGAATCTAATATCAAACATTTATGTTGCAGATCATTACTAGGTATCTGTTCAAAGAAGATAAACTCCATAAGAGAAATGAGAGCATCAGAGTAACTAGATTGAAAAAATTAAAACAGAAAATGTATTTCATTTTGAATCTTATATTGAACCTTTATGTTGCAGGTCATCACTAGCTATCTTTCGAAAGAAGATAAACTCCAGAAGAAGAATGAGAGCATCAGAGTAACTAGAATAAGAAAATTAAAACAAAAAATTTATTTCAATTTTAATCTTGAATTCAACCTTCATGTTGCAGATCATTACTAGCTCTCTTTTCAAAAGAAAAAGAGAAAGAAGGAAAATGAGAGCATCAGAGTTACTAGAATAAAAAAATTAAAACAAAAAAATTATTTCATTTTGAATCTTATATTAAACCTTCATGTTGCTGGTCATTACTAGCTTTCTTTTCAGAGAAGATAAACTCCAGAAGAAAAATGAGAGCATCAGAGTAACTAGAATTAAAAAATTAAAACAAAAAATTCATTTCATTTTTAATCTTATATTAAACTTTTATGTTGCAGATCATCACTAGCTATATTTTCAAAGAAGTTAAACTCCATAAGAAAGATGAGAGCATCAGAGTTACCAGAATAAAAAAATTAAATAAAAAATTTATTCCATTTTGAATCTTATATCAAATATTTTTATTGCAGGTCATTACTAGCTATCTTTTCAAAGAAGATAAACTCCATAAGAAAAATGAGAGCATCAGAGTAACTAGATCGAAAAAATTTGAACGAAAAATTTTTTTCATTTCGAATCCATTTATGTTGCAGATCATTACTAGCTATCTCTTCAAAGAAGATAAACTCCATACGAAAAATGTGAGCATCAGAGTAACTGGAATGATGAAATTAAAACAAAAAATTTTTTTTATTTTGAATCTAATATTAAACCTTCATGTTGCAGATCATTACTAGCTATCTTTTCGAAGAAGGTAAACGAAGAGAAAGAAGAATGACAGCATCAGAGTAACTAGATTGAAAAAATTGAAACAGAAAATGTATTTCATTTTGAATCTTATATTGAACCTTTATGTTGCAGGTCATCACTAGCTATCTTTCCAAAGAAGATAAACTCCAGAAGAAGAATGAGAGCATCAGAGTAACTAGAATGAGAAAATTAAAACAAAAAATTTATTTCAATTTTAATCTTGAATTAAACCTTCATGTTGCAGATCATTACTAGCTCTCTTTTCAAAAGAAAAAGAGAAAGAAGGAAAATGAGAGCATCAGAGTAACTAGAATAAAAAAATTAAAACAAAAAAATTATTTCATTTTGAATCTTACATTAAACCTTCATGTTGCAGGTCATTACTAGCTTTCTTTTCAGAGAAGATAAACTCCAGAAGAAAAATGTGAGCATCATAGTAACTAGAATAAAGAAATTAAAACAAAAAATTTTTTTCATTTTGAATCTAATAATAAACCTTCATGTTGCAGATCATTACTAGCTATCTTCTCGAAGAAGATAAACGAAGAAAAAGAAGAATGAGAGCATCAGAGTAACCAGAATAAAAAATTAAATATAAAATTTATTTCATTTTGACTCTAATATCAAACATTTATGTTGCAGATCATTACTAGGTATCTTTTCAAAGAAGATAAACTCCATAAGAAAAATGAGAGCATCAGAGTAACTAGATTGAAAAAATTGAAACAGAAAATATATTTCATTTTGAATATTATATTGAACCTTTATGTTGCAGGTCATCACTAGCTATCTTTCCAAAGAAGATAAACTCCAGAAGAAGAATGAGAGCATCAGAGTAACTAGAATAAGAAAATTAAAACAAGAGTTTTATTTCATTTTGAATCTAATATTGAACCTTTATGTTGCAGGTCATTACTAGCTATCTCGTTGTAAAATATAACACAACCGAGCTCAATCCTGAAGGTATTCAAAATATTCAGGATGGGTGAATGTTCCCTTAGCGGGGAGTGAAAAAGCCGACTGCGAGAGGCGTGTTTCCCTTCTACGCTGATAGGCTAAAGTCGGGTGTTCATTGAAAAAAAAAATATATAAAAAAATCAAATTTTATTTCATTTTGAATATTTCATTGATCTTAGAATGTTGCAGATCATATCTAGCAATCTTTTCAAAGAAGATGAACTCCAGGAGAAAAATGACAGCATCAGAGTTACTAGGACAAAAAAATTAAAACAAAAAATTTATTTCATTTTGAATCTAAAATTAAACCTTTATATTGCAGATCATTACTAGCTATCTTTTCAAAAGAAAGAGAGAAAGAAGGAAAATAAGAGCATCAGAGTAACTAGAATTAAAAAATTAAAACAAAAAATTTATTTCATTCTGAATCTTATATCAAATCTTTTTATTGCAGGTCATTACTAGCTATCTTTTCAAAGAAGATAAACTCCATAAGAAAAATGAGAGCATCAGAGTAACTAGATCGAAAAAATTTGAACAAAAAATTTTTTTCATTTCGAATCCATTTATGTTGCGGATCATTACTAGCTATCTCTTCAGAGAAGATAAACTCCATAAGAAAAATGTGAGCATCAGAGTAACTAGAATGAAGAAATTAAAACAAAAAATTTTTTTCATTTTGAATCTAATATTAAACCTTCATGTTGCAGATCATTACTAGCTATCTTTTCGAAGAAGATAAACGAAGAAAAAGAAGAATGAGAGCATCAGAGTAACCAGAATAAAAAAATTGAATATAAAATTTATTTCATTTTGAATCTTATATCAAACATTTATGTTGCAGATCATTACTAGGTATCTTTTCAAAGAAGATAAACTCCATAAGAAAAAATGAGAGCATCAGAGTAACTAGATTGAAAAAATTTAAACAGAAAATGTATTTCATTTTGAATCTTATATTGAACCTTTATGTTACAGGTCATCACTAGCTATCTTTCCAAAGAAGATAAACTCCAGAAGAAGAATGAGAGGATCAGAGTACCTAGAATAAAAAAATCGAAACAAAAAATTTATTTCATTTTTAATCTCGAATTAAACCTTCATGTTGCAGATCATAACTAGCTATCTTTTCAAAAGAAAGAGAGAAAGAGGGAAAATAAGAGCATCAGAGTAACTAGAATAAACAAATCAAAACAAAAAAATTATTTCATTTTAAATCTTATATTAAACCTTCATGTTGCAGGTCATTACTAGCTTTCTTTCCAGAGAAGATAAACTCCAGAAGAAGACTGAGAGCATCAGAGTAACTAGAATAAGAAAATTAAAACAAGAGTTTTATTTCATTTTGAATCTAATATTGAACCTTTATGTTGCAGGTCATTACTAGCTATCTCGTTGTAGAAGATAACACAACCGAGCTCAATCCTGAAGGTATTCAAAATATCCAGGATGAGTGAATGTTCCCCTTAGCGGGGAGTGAAAAAGCCGACTGCGAGAGGGGTGTTTTTCTTCTACGCTGATAGGCTAAAGTCGGGTGTTCATTGAAAAAAAAATATATAAAAGAATCCAATTTCATTTCATTTTGAATATTTCAATAATCTTAGAATGTTGCAGATCATTACTAGCTATCTTTTCAAAGAACATAAACTCCATAAGAAAAATGATAGCATCAGAGTAACTAGATTAAAAAAATTAAAACAAAAAATTCATTTCATTTTGAATCTTATATCAAACCTTTATGTTGCAGTTTATTATCAGCTATCTTTTCGGAGTAGATAAAATCCAGAAGAAAAATGAGAGCATCAGAGTAAATAGAATAAGAAAATTGAAACAAAAAATTTATTTCATTTTTAATCTTGAATTAAACCTTCATGTTGCAGATCATAACTAGCTATCTTTTCAAAAGAAAGAGAGAAAGAGGGAAAATAAGAGCATCAGAGTAACTAGAATAAACAAATCAAAACAAAAAAATTATTTCATTTTGAATCTTATATTAAACCTTCATGTTGCAGGTCATTACTAGCTTTCTTTTCAGAGAAGATAAACTCCAGAAGAAGAATGAGAGCATTAGAGTAACTAGAATAAGAAAATTAAAACAAGAGTTTTATTTCATTTTGAAACTAATATTGAACCTTTATGTTGCAGGTCATTACTAGCTATCTCGTTGTAGAAGATAACACAACCGAGCTCAATCCTGAAGGTATTCGAAATATTCAGCATGAGTGAATGTTTCCTTAGCGGGAAGTGAAAAAGCCGACTGCGAGAGGCGTGTTTCCCTTCTACGCTGATAGGCTAAAGTGGGGTGTTCTTTGAAAAAAAAAATACATAACAAAATCAAATTTTATTTCAGTTTTGAATATTTCATTGATCTTAGAATGTTGCAGATCATATCTAGCAATCTTTTCAAAGAAGATGAACTCCAGGAGAAAAATGACAGCATCAGAGTAACTAGAATTAAAAAATTAAAACAAAAAATTTATTTCATTCTGAATCTTATATCGAATCTTTTTATTGCAGGTCATTACTAGCTATCTTTTCAAAGAAGATAAACTCCATAAGAAAAATGTGAGCATCAGAGTAACTAGAATGAAGAAATTAAAACAAAATATTTTTTTCATTTTGAATCTAATAATAAACCTTCATGTTGCAGATCATTACTAGCTATCTTTTCGAAGAAGATAAACGAAGAAAAAGAAAAATGTGAGCATCAGAGTAACTAGAATGAAGAAATTAAAACAAAATATTTTTTTCATTTTGAATCTAATATCAAACATTTATGTTGCAGATCATTACTAGGTATCTTTTCAAAGAAGATAAACTCCAAAAGAAAAATGAGAGCATCAGAGTAACTAGATTGAAAAAATTAAAACAGAAAATGTATTTCATTTTGAATCTTATATTGAACCTTTATGTTGCAGGTCATCACTAGCTATCTTTCCAAAGAAGATAAACTCCAGAAGAAGAATGAGAGGATCAGAGTAGCTAGAATTAAAAAATTAAAACAAAAAATTTATTTCATTCTGAATCTAATATCAAACCTTTATATTGCAGGTCATTACTAGCTATTTTTTCAAAGAAGATAAACTCCATAAGAAAAATGAGAGCATCAGAGTAACTTGATTGAAAAAAATAAAACAAAAAATTCATTTCATTTTGAATCTTATATTGAACCTTTATGTTGCAGGTCATCACTAGCTATCTTTCCAAAGAAGATAAACTCCAGAAGAAGAATGAGAGGATCAGAGTACCTAGAATAAAAAAATTAAAACAAAAAATTTATTTCATTTTGAATCTAATATTAAACCTTCGTGTTGCAGGTCATTACTAGCTATCTCGTTGTAAAAGATAACACAACCGAGCTCAATCCTGAAGGTATTCAAAATATCCAGGATGAGTGAATGTTCCCCTTAGCGGGGAGTGAAAAAGCCGACTGCGAGAGGGGTGTTTTTCTTCTACGCTGATAGGCTAAAGTCGGGTGTTCATTGAAAAAAATATATATAAAAGAATCAAATATTATTTCATTTTGAATATTTCAATAATCTTAGAATGTTGCAGATCATTACTAGCTATCTTTTCAAAGAACATAAACTCCATAAGAAAAATGATAGCATCAGAGAAACTAGATTAAAAAAATTAAAACAAAAAATTCATTTCATTTTGAATCTTATATCAAACCTTTATGTTGCAGTTCATTATCAGCTATCTTTTCAGAGTAGATAAAATCCAGAAGAAAAATGAGAGCATCAGAGTAAATAGAATAAGAAAATTGAAACACAAAATTTATTTCATTCTTAATCTTGAATTAAACCTTCATGTTGCAGATCATAACTAGCTATCTTTTCAAAAGAAAGAGAGAAAGAGGGAAAATAAGAGCATCAGAGTAACTAGAATAAACAAATCAAAACAAAAAAAATTTTTCATTTTAAATCTTATATTGAACCATCATGTTGCAGGTCATTACTAGCTTTCTTTTCAGAGAAGATAAACTCCAGAAGAAAAATGAGAGCATCAGAGTAACTAGAATAAAAGAATTAAAACAAAAAATTTATTTCATTTATGATCTTATATTAAACCTTTATGTTGCAGATCATCACTAGCTATCTTTTCAAAGAAGTTAAACTCCATAAGAAAGATGAGAGCTTCAGAGTTACCAGAATAAAAAAATTAAATAAAAAATGTATTCCATTTTGAATTTAATATCAAACCTTTATGTTGCAAATCATTACTAGCTATCTTTTCAAAGAAGATACTCTCCATAAGAAAAATGGGAGCATCGGAGTAACTAGATCGAAAAAATTTGAACAAAAAATTTTTTTCATTTCGAATCCATTTATGTTGCAGATCATTACTAGCTATCTCTTCAAAGAAGATAAACTCCATAAGAAAAATGTGAGCATCAGAGTAACTAGAATGAAGAAATTAAAACAAAAAATTTTTTTCATTTTGAATCTAATATTAAACCTTCATGTTGCAGATCATTACTAGCTATCTTCTCGAAGAAGATAAACGAAGAAAAAGAAGAATGAGAGCATCAGAGTAACCAGAATAAAAAAATAAAATATAAAATTTATTTCATTTTGAATCTAATATCAAACATTTATGTTGCAGATCATTACTAGGTATCTTTTCAAAGAAGATAAACTCCATAAGAGAAATGAGAGCATCAGAGTAACTAGATTAAAAAAATTAAAACAGAAAATGTATTTCATTTTGAATCTCATATTGAACCTTTATGTTGCAGGTCATCACTAGCTATCTTTCCAAAGATGATAAACTCCAGAAGAAGAATGAGAGCATCAGAGTAACTAGAATAAGAAAATTAAAACAAAAAATTTATTTCAATTTTAATCTTGAATTAAACCTTCATGTTGCAGATCATTACTAGCTCTCTTTTCAAAAGAAAAAGAGAAAGAAGGAAAATGAGAGCATCAGAGTAACTAGAATAAAAAAATTAAAACAAAAAAAATTTTTTCATTTTGAATCTCATATTGAACCTTTATGTTGCAGGTCATCACTAGCTATCTTTCCAAAGAAGATAAACTCCAGAAGAAGAATGAGAGCATCAGAGTAACTAGAATAAGAAAATTAAAACAAAAAATTTATTTCAATTTTAATCTTGAATTAAACCTTCATGTTGCAGGTCATTACTAGCTTTCTTTTCAGAGAAGATAAACTCCAGAAGAAAAATGAGAGCATCAGAGTAACTAGAATTAAAAAATTAAAACAAAAAATTCATTTCATTTTTAATCTTATATTAAACCTTTATGTTGCAGATCATCACTAGCTATATTTTCAAAGAAGTTAAACTCCATAAGAAAGATGAGAGCATCAGAGTACCAGAATAAAAAAATTAAATAAAAAATTTATTCCATTTTGAATCTAATATCAAATCTTTTTATTGCAGGTCATTACTAGCTATTTTTTCAAAGAAGATAAACTCCATAAGAAAAATGAGAGCATCAGAGTAACTAGATCGAAAAAATTTGAACGAAAAATTTTTTTCATTTCGAATCCATTCATGTTGCAGATCATTACTAGCTATCTCTTCAAAGAAGATAAACTCCATAAGAAAAATGTGAGCATCAGAGTAACTGGAATGATGAAATTAAAACAAAAATTTTTGTTTATTTTGAATCTAATATTAAACCTTCATGTTGCAGATCATTACTAGCTATCTTTTCGAAGAAGATAAACGAAGAGAAAGAAGAATGACAGCATCAGAGTAACCAGATTAAAAAAATTGAATATAAAATTTATTACATTTTGAATCTGATATCAAACATTTATGTTGCAGATCATTACTAGGTATCTTTTCAAAGAAGATAAACTCCATAAGAAAAATGAGAGCATCAGAGTAACTAGATTGAAAAAATTGAAACAGAAAATGTATTTCATTTTGAATCTTATATTGAACCTTTATGTTGCAGATCATCACTAGCTATCTTTCCAAAAAAGATTAACTCCAGAAGAAGAATGAGAGCATCAGAGTAACTAGAATAAGAAAATTAAAACAAAAAATTTATTTCAATTTTAATCTTGAATTAAACCTTCATGTTGCAGATCATTACTAGCTCTCTTTTCAAAAGAAATAGAGAAAGAAGGAAAATGAGAGCATCAGAGTAAATAGAATAAAAAAATTAAAACAAAAAAATTATTTCATTTTGAATCTTATATTAAACCTTCATGTTGCAGGTCATTACTAGCTTTCTTTTCAGAGAAGATAAACTCCAGAAGAAAAATGAGAGCATCAGAGTAACTAGAATTAAAAAATTAAAACAAAAAATTTATTTCATTCTGCATCTCATATCAAACCTTCATATTGCAGGTCATTACTAGCTATTTTTTCAAAGTAGATAAACTCCATAAGAAAAATGAGAACATCAGAGTAACTAGATTGAAAAAAATAAAACAAGAGTTTTATTTCATTTTGAAACTAATATTGAACCTTTATGTTGCAGGTCATTACTAGCTATCTCGTTGTAGAAGATAACACAACCGAGCTCAATCCTGAAGGTATTCAAAATATTCAGGATGAGTGAATGTTCCCTTAGCGGGGAGTGAAAAAGCCGACTGCGAGAGGCGTGTTTCCCTTCTACGCTGATAGGCTAAAGTCGGGTGTTCATTGAAAAAAAAAAAACCATAACAAAATCAAATTTTATTTCAGTTTTGAATATTTCATTGATCTTAGAATGTTGCAGATCATATCTAGCAATCTTTTCAAAGAAGATGAACTCCAGGAGAAAAATGACAGCATCAGAGTAACTAGAATTAAAAAATTAAAACAAAAAATTTATTTCATTCTGAATCTTATATCAAATTTTTTTATTGCAGGTCATTACAAGCTATCTTTTCAAAGAAGATAAACTCCATAAGAAAAATGTGAGCATCAGAGTAACTAGAATGAAGAAATTAAAACAAAAATTTTTGTTTATTTTGAATCTAATATTAAACCTTCATGTTGCAGATCATTACTAGCTATCTTTTCGAAGAAGATAAACGAAGAGAAAGAAGAATGACAGCATCAGAGTAACCAGAATAAAAAAATTGAATATAAAATTTATTTCATTTTGAATCTAATATCAAACATTTATGTTGCAGATCATTACTAGGTATCTTTTCAAAGAAGATAAACTCCATAAGAAAAATGAGAGCATCAGAGTAACTAGATTGAAAAAATTAAAACAGAAAATGTATTTCATTTTGAATCTTATATTGAACCTTTATGTTGCAGGTCATCACTAGCTATCTTTCCAAAGAAGATAAACTCCAGAAGAAGAATGAGAGGATCAGAGTAGCTAGAATTAAAAAATTAAAACAAAAAATTTATTTCATTCTGAATCTAATATCAAACCTTCATATTGCAGGTCATTACTAGCTATTTTTTCAGAGAAGATAAACTCCATAAGAAAAATGAGAGCATCAGAGTAACTTGATTGAAAAAAATAAAACAAAAAATTCATTTCATTTTGAATCTTATATTGAACCTTTATGTTGCAGGTCATCACTAGCCATCTTTCCAAAGAAGATAAACTCCAGGAGAAGAATGAGAGGATCAGAGTACCTAGAATAAAAAAATTAAAACAAAAAATTTATTTCATTTTGAATCTAATATTTAACCTTCATGTTGCAGGTCATTACTAGCTATCTCGTTGTAAAAGATAACACAACCGAGCTCAATCCTGAAGGTATTCAAAATATCCAGGATGAGTGAATGTTCCCCTTAGCGGGGAGTGAAGAAGCCGACTGCGAGAGGGGTGTTTTTCTTCTACGCTGATAGGCTAAAGTCGGGTGTTCATTGAAAAAAATATATATAAAAGAATCAAATTTTATTTCATTTTGAATATTTCGAAAATCTTAGAATGTTGCAGATCATAACTAGCTATCTTTTCAAAGAACATAAACTCCATAAGAAAAATGATAGCATCAGAGTAACTAGATTAAAAAAATTAAAACAAAAAATTCATTTCATTTTGAATCTTATATCAAACCTTTATGTTGCAGTTCATTATCAGCTATCTTTTCAGAGTAGATAAAATCCAGAAGAAAAATGAGAGCATCAGAGTAAATAGAATAAGAAAATTGAAACAAAAAATTTATTTCATTCTTAATCTTGAATTAAACCTTCATGTTGCACATCATAACTAGCTATCTTTTCAAAAGAAAGAGAGAAAGAGGGAAAATAAGAGCATCAGAGTAACTAGAATAAAAAAATCAAAACAAAAAAATTATTTCATTTTGAATCTTATATTAAACCATCATGTTGCAGGTCATTACTAGCTTTCTTTTCAGAGAAGATAAACTCCAGAAGAAAAATGAGAGCATCAGAGTAACTAGAATAAAAGAATTAAAACAAAAAATTTATTTCATTTATGATCTTATATTAAACCTTTATGTTGCAGATCATCACTAGCTATCTTTTCAAAGAAGTTAAACTCCATAAGAAAGATGAGAGCTTCAGAGTTACCAGAATAAAAAAATTAAATAAAAAATGTATTCCATTTTGAATTCAATATCAAAACCTTCATGTTGCAAATCATTACTAGCTATCTTTTCAAAGAAGATACTCTCCATAAGAAAAATGAGAGCATCGGAGTAACTAGATCGAAAAAATTTGAACAAAAAATTTTTTTCATTTCGAATCCATTTATGTTGAAGATCATCACTAGCTATCTCTTCAAAGAAGATAAACTCCATAAGAAAAATGTGAGCATCAGAGTAACTAGAATGAAGAAATTAAAACAAAAAATTTTTTTCATTTTGAATCTAATATTAAACCTTCATGTTGCAGATCATTACTAGCTATCTTCTCGAAGAAGATAAACGAAGAAAAAGAAGAATGAGAGCATCAGAGTAACCAGAATAAAAAAATAAAATATAAAATTCATTTCATTTTGAATCTAATATCAAACATTTATGTTGCAGATCATTACTAGGTATCTTTTCAAAGAAGATAAACTCCATAAGAGAAATGAGAGCATCAGAGTAACTAGATTGAAAAAATTAAAACAGAAAATGTATTTCATTTTGAATCTTATATTGAACCTTTATGTTGCAGGTCATCACTAGCTATCTTTCCAAAGAAGATAAACTCCAGAAGAAGAATGAGAGCATCAGAGTAACTAGAATAAGAAAATTAAAACAAAAAATTTATTTCAATTTTAATCTTGAATTAAACCTTCATGTTGCAGATCATTACAAGCTCTCTTTTCAAAAGAAAAAGAGAAAGAAGGAAAATGAGAGCATCAGAGTAACTAGAATAAAAAAATTAAAACAAAAAAATTATTTCATTTTGAATCTTATATTAAACCTTCATGTTGCAGGTCATTACTAGCTTTCTTTTCAGAGAAGATAAACTCCAGAAGAAAAATGAGAGCATCAGAGTAACTAGAATTAAAAAATTAAAACAAAAAATTTATTTCATTCTGCATCTAATATCAAACCTTTATATTGCAGGTCATTACTAGCTATTTTTTCAAAGTAGATAAACTCCATAAGAAAAATGAGAGCATCAGAGTAACTAGATTGAAAAAAATAAAACAAAAAAATTATTTCATTTTAAATCTTATATCAAACCTTCATGTTGCAGGTCATTACTAGCTATCTTTCCAAAGAAGATAAACTCCATAAGAAAAATGAGAGCATCGGAGTAACTAGATCGAAAAAATTTGAACAAAAAATTTTTTTCATTTCGAATCCATTCATGTTGCAGATCATTACTAGCTTTCTCTTCAAAGAAGATAAACTCCATAAGAAAAATGTGAGCATCAGAGTAACTGGAATGAAGAAATTAAAACAAAAAATTTTTTTCATTTTGAATCTAATATTAAACCTTCATGTTGCAGATCATTACTAGCTATCTTTTCGAAGAAGATAAACGAAGAAAAAGAAGAATGAGAGCATCAGAGTAACCAGAAAAAAAAATTAAATATAAAATTTAGTTCATTTTGAATCTTATATCAAACATTTTTATTGCAGATCATTTCTAGGTATCTTTTCAAAGAAGATAAACTCCATAAGAAAAATGAGAGCATCAGAGTAACTGGATTGAAAAAAATCAAAACAGAAAATGTATTTCATTTTGAATCTTATATTGAACCTTTATGTTGCAGGTCATCACTAGCTATCTTTCCAAAGAAGATAAACTCCAGAAGAAGAATGAGAGGATCAGAGTAGCTAGAATAAAAAAATTAAAACAAGAATTTTATTTCATTTTGAATCTAATATTGAACCTTTATGTTGCAGGTCATTACTAGCTATCTCGTTGTAAAAGATAACACAACCGAGCTCAATCCTGAAGGTATTCAAAATATTCAGGATGAGTGAATGTTCCCTTAGCGGGGAGTGAAAAAGCCGACTGCGAGAGGCGTGTTTCCCTTCCACGCTGATTGGCTAAAGTCGGGTGTTCATTGAAAAAAAAAATATATACAAAAATCGAATTTTATTTCATTTTGAATATTTCATTGATCTTAGAATGTTGCAGATCATATCTAGCAATCTGTTCAAAGAAGATGAACTCCAGGAGAAAAATGACAGCATCAGAGTAACTAGGACAAAAAAATTAAAACAAAAAATTTATTTCATTTTCAATCTAAAATTAAACCTTTATGTTGCAGATTATTACTAGCTATCTTTTCAAAATAAAGAGAGAAAGAAGAAAGATAAGAGCATCAGAGTAACTAGAATTAAAAAATTAAAACAAAAAATTTATTTCATTCTGAATCTAATATCAAACCTTTTTATTGCAGGTCATTACTAGCTATCTCTTCAAAGAAGATAAACTCCATAAGAAAAATGAGAGCATCAGAGTAACTAGATCGAAAAAATTTGAACAAAACATTTTTTTCATTTCGAATCCATTTATGTTGCAGATCATTACTATCTCTGTGAGCATGTGAGCATCAGAGTAACTAGAATGAAGAAATTAAAACAAAAAAATTTTTTCATTTCGAATCTAATATTAAACCTTCATGTTGCAGATCATTACTAGCTATCTTTTCGAAGAAGATAAACGAAGAAATTACGAAAAGCACTGCCGTGAAGGCAGGAGCTTTTGAGCGCTCGTACATGCACCTTGTAGGTAGATTCGCATTTTCCAGTTTCAGAAATCAATTGAAGGAATTTTCGACAGCTGTCAAAAAAATTCTGAAACTTGGGCGAAACTCCAGAATTCATGTCAGTGCTTCAGCTGATCAATTTTTTTTCGATAATTCGCTAGAATTTTCTACGGTATCTATGGTCTTGGTGGTGTGATCTGGACAAAATTTCGCACGTAGTTTGAATACATTATTACTCAGCAAGGTGCAGAATTTCATCCCAATCCGCTCGGTATTCTCGGAACTATCAGCAAAAAAATATTTTGAACGGCCATATTTACTGAACCCCTAGTCTAATTTTGCTCATTGATGAACATGACCGCGATATTCGCGATCCAAACCCACCCTGAAAATTTCATGTTCCTAGGCCTTTCCGTTCGAAAGTTACAATTTTCTATGGTTTCTATGGTTCTGGTGATGAGATCTGGACAAAATATTGTTTTAATATATCATTCTCGATTAAAATACAAAATTTCATCTCGATCGAATCCGTAAATTATCGAGAAACCAAAATTTCAAACGACCGTATTTACGGAACCCCTAGTATTATTTTGCTCATAGATGAAACTGATCACGACAATCGAGATCCACACCTATCCTGAAAATTTCAAGTCCCTAGGCCTTTCCGTTCGAAAGTTATGATTTTCTATGGTTCGAGTCATGTGATCTGGAGAAATGTAGCTTGAATATATCATTCTCCATAAGTATACAAAATTTCGTCACGATCGAATCTGTAGTTTTGAAATTATCAAGAAAACTAAATTTCAAACTACCATATTTACGGAACACCTTGTATAATTTCGCTCATAGATGCACGTAATCACGACATTCCAGATCCACACCTATCCTGAAAATTTCAAGTCCCTAGGGGGTTCCGTTCAAAAGTTACAATTTTCTATGGTTTCTATGGTTCTGGTCATGCGATCTGGACAAAATTTCACATGAAGCTTAAACACCTCATTCTCCATTTGAGTGCAAAGTTTCATCTCGATCGAATCTGTAGTTTCGAAGTAATAAGGAGAACAAAATTTTGAACGGCCATATTTACGGAACCCCTGGTGGAATTCTGCCCATTAACGAACTTGACCGAGGCATTCGGGATCTGAACCTACACTGAAAATTTCAAGTCTTTAGGTTGATCCGTTCGAGAGTTATCGTGCTGACGGACGGCCGGACGGCCGGACGGACGGACAGACTCGAATTTTTTGACGGATTCGTCATCAGTGAGTCGAACATAGTCGATTGAGACCATTTTCGGCTCAAAATTCGAAAAATACAGACATCGTGACGAAATGATATAGCCCTCGTGTGAGTAGTACGAGCGCTCAAAAAAGAAGAATGAGAGCATCAGAGTAACCAGAATAAAAAAATTAAATGTAAAATTTATTTCATTTTGAATCTAATATCAAACATTTATGTTGCTGATCATTACTAGGTATCTTTTCAAAGAACATAAACTCCATAAGAAAAATGAGAGCATCAGAGTAACTAGATTGAAAAAATTAAAACAGAAAATGTATTTCATTTTGAATCTTATATTGAACCTTTATGTTGCAGGTCATCACTAGCTATCTTTCCAAAGAACATAAACTCCAGAAGAAGAATGAGAGGATCAGAGTAGCTAGAATAAAAAAATTTAAACAAAAAATTTTTTTCATTTCGAATCTAATATTAAACCTTTATGTTGCAGGTCATTACTAGCTATCTCGTTGTAAAAGATAACACAACCGAGCTCAATCCTGAAGGTATTCAAAATATTCAGGAATGTTCCCTTAGCGGGGAGTGAAAAAGCCGACTGCGAGAGGCGTGTTTCCCTTCCACGCTGATTGGCTAAAGTCGGGTGTTCATTGAAAAAAAAAATATATACAAAAATCGAATTTTATTTCATTTTGAATATTTCATTGATCTTAGAATGTTGCAGATCATATCTAGCAATCTTTTCAAAGAAGATGAACTCCAGGAGAAAAATGACAGCATCAGAGTAACTAGGACAAAAAAATTAAAACAAAAAATTTATTTCATTTTCAATCTAAAATTAAACCTTTATGTTGCAGATTATTACTAGCTATCTTTTCAAAATAAAGAGAGAAAGAAGAAAGATAAGAGCATCAGAGTAACTAGAATTAAAAAATTAAAACAAAAAATTTATTTCATTCTGAACCTAATATCAAACCTTTATATTGCAGGTCATTACTAGCTATTTTTTCAAAGAAGATAAACTCCATAAGAAAAATAAGAGCATCAGAGTAACTAGATTGAAAAAAATAAAACAAAAAATTCATTTCATTTTTAATCTTATATTGAACCTTTATGTTGCAGGTCATTACAAGCTATCTTTTCAGTGAAGATAAACACCAGAAGAGAAATGAGAGCATTAGAGTACCTAGAATAAAAAAATTCAAACAAAAAATTAATTTCATTTTGAATCTAATATTGAACCTTCATGTTGCAGATCATTACTAGCTATCTTTTCAAAGAAGATAAACTCCATAAGAAGAATGAGAGCATCAGAGTTACTAGAATAAAAAAATTTAAACAAAAAATTTGTTTTATTTAGAATCTAATATTGAACCTTTATGTTGCAGATCATTACTAGCTATCTTTTCAAAGGAGATAAACTCCATAAAAAAAAATTACGAAAAGCACTGCCGTGAAGGCAGGAGCTTTTGAGCGCTCGTACATGCACCTTGTAGGTAGATTCGCATTTTCCAGTTTTAGAAACCAATTGAAGGAATTTTTGACAGCTGTCAAAAAAATTCTGAAACTCGAAACTCCAGACTTCATGTCAGTGCTACAGCTGATCAATTTTGTTTCGATAATTCGCTAGAATTTTCTACTGTATATATGGTCTTGGTGATGCGGCCTGGACAAAATTTTGCACGTAGTTTGAATACATTATTCCTCAGCTAGGTGCATAATTTCATTCCAATCCGATCAGTAGTTCCGAAACTATCTGGAAAAAAAATATTTTGAACGGTCATATTTACGGAACCCCTAGTCTTATTTTGGTCATTGATGAACGTGACCGCGATATTCGCGATCCAAACCCACCATGAAAATTTCAAGTTCCTAGGCCTTTCCGTTCAAAAGTTACAATTTTCTCTGGTTTCTATGGTTCTGGTCATGCGATCTGGACAAAATATTGCTTCAATATATCATTCTCGATTAAAATACAAAATTTCATCTCGATCGAATCCGTAGTTTCGAATTTATCGAGAAAACAAAATTTCAAACGACCGTATTTACGAAACCCCTTCTATAATGTTGCTCATAGATGAACGTGATCACGACATTCGAGATCCACACCTATCCTGAAAATTTCAAGTCCCTAGGCATTTCCGTTCAAAAGTTACAATTTTCTATGGTTTCTATGGTTCTGGTCATGCGATCTGGACAAAATATTGCTTCAATATATCATTCTCGATTAAAAAACAAAATTTCATCTCGATCGAATCCGTAGTTTCGAATTTATCGAGAAAACAAAATTTCAAACGACCGTTTTTACGGAACCCCTTGTATAATGTTGCTCATAGATGAACGTGATCACGACATTCGAGATCCACACCTATCCTGAAAATTTCAAGTCCCTAGGCATTTCTGTTCAAAAGTTACAATTTTCTATGGTTTCTATGGTTCTGGTGATGCGATCTGGGCAAAATTTCGCATGTAGCTGAAACACCTCATTTTCCATTTGAGTGCAAAATTTCATCTCGATCGAATCTGTAGTTTTGAAGTAATCGGGGAAACAAAACTTTGAACGGCCATATTTACGGAACCCCTGGTGGAATTTGGCCCATTAACGAACTTAACCGAGGCATTTGGGATCTGAACCTACACTGAAAATTTCAAGTCTCTAGGTTGATCCGTTCGAGAGTTATCGTGCTTACGGCCGGACGGACGGACGGCCGGACGGACGGACAGACTCGAATTTTCCGACGGATTCGTCATCAGTGAGTCGAACATAGTCGATTGAGACCATTTTCGGCTCAAAATTCGAAAAATACAGACATCGTGACGAAATGATATAGCCCTCGTGTAAGTAGTACGAGCGCTCAATTAGAGCATACTAGTAACTAGATTTAAAAAAATAAAACAAAATATTCATTTCATTTTGAATCTTATATTGAACCTTCATGTTGCAGGTCATTACAAGCTATCTTTTCAGTGAAGATAAACTCCAGAAGAGAAATGAGAGCATTAGAGTAGGACCTAGAATAAAAAAATTCAAACAAAAAATTTATTTCATTTTGAATCTAATATTGAACCACCATGTTGCAGATCATTACTAGCTATCTTTTCAAAGAAGATAACCTCCATAATAAGAATGAGAGCATCAGAGTAACTAGCATAAAAAAATTAAAACAAAAAATTTTTTTCATTTTGAAACTAATATTGAACCTTCATGTTGCAGATCATTTTTAGCTATCTTTTCAAAGAAGATAAACTCCATAAGAAAAAAATGAGAGCATCAGAGTAACTAGATTGAAAAAAATAAAACAAAAAATTCATTTCATTTTGAATCTTATATTGAACCTTTATGTTGCAGGTCATTACAAGCTATCTTTTCAGTGAAGATAAACACCAGAAGAGAAATGAGAGCATTAGAGTACCTAGAATAAAAAAATTCAAATAAAAATTTATTTCATTTAAATCTAATATTGAACCACCATGTTGCAGATCATTACTAGCTATCTTTTCAAAGAAGATAACCTCCATAAGAAAAATAAGAGCATCAGAGTACCTAGAATAAAAAAATTTTTAAAAAATTTAATTCATTTTGAATCTAATATTGAACCTTTATGTTGCAGATCATTAATTGCTATATTTTCGAAGAAGATAAACTCCATAAGAAAAATGAGAGCATCAGAGTAACTGGATTTAAAAAATCAAAACGAAAAATTTATTTCATTTTGAATCTAATATTTAACCTTTATGTTGCAGATCATTGCTAACTATCTTTTCAAAGAAGATGAACTCCATAAGAAAAATGAGAGCATCAGAGAAACTAGATTAATGAAATTGAAACAAAAAATTCATTTCATTTCGAATCTAATAATAAACCTTTTTGTTGCAGATCATTACAAGCTATCTTTTCGAAGAACATAACCTCCATAAGAAAAATGAGAGCATCAGAGTAACTGGATCAAAAAAATTAAAACAATAAATTTGTTTCATTTTGATTATAATATTAAACCTTTATGTTGCAGATCATTACTATCTATCTTTTCAAAGAAGATAAACTCCATAAGAAAAATAAGACGATCAGAGTTACTAGATTAATGAAACTAAATCAAAAAATTTATTTCATTTTGAATCTAATATCAAAGCTTTGCGTTTTAGATCATCACTAGCTATCTTATCAAAGAAGATAAACTCCATAAGAAAAATGATAGCATCAGAGTAACTAGAATAAAAAATTTAAACAAAAAATTTATTTCATTTTGAATCTTATATCAAACCTTATGTTGCAGGTCATCACTAGCTATCTTTCCAAAGAAAATAAACTCCAGAAGAAAAATTAAAGCATCAGACTAACTAGAATAGAATAATCAAAACAAAAAATTTATTTCATTTCGAATCTTATATCAAACCTTGATGTTGCAGATCATTACTAGCTATCTTTTCAAAGAACATGAACTCCATAAGAAAAATAAAAGCATCAGAGTTACCAGATTAAAAAAATCAAAACAAGAAATTTATTTCATTTTGAATCTAATTTAAACCTCTATGTTGCAGATCATTACTAGCTTTTTCTTCAAAGAACATAAACTCCATAATCATCAGAGTAATTAGATTAGAAAAATCAAAACAAAAATTTATTTCATTTTGAATATAACATTAAACCTTCTTGTTGCAGATCAATACTAGCTATCTTTTCAAAGAAGATACACTCCATAAAAAAATTGAGAGCATCAGAGTAACTAGAATAAAAAATTCAAGAAAAAATCTATTTCATTTTGAATCTTTTATCGGACCTTTATGTTGCATATCATTATAAGCTTTCTTTTCGAAGGAGATAAACTCCAGAAGAAAAATGAGAGCATCAGAGTAACTAGAATAAAAAATTAAAACAAAAAATTTTTTTCATTTTGAATCTTATATCAAACCTTTATGTCGCACATCATTACTAGCTATCTTTTCAAAGAAGATAATCTCCATAAGAAAAATGAGAGCATCAGAGTTACTGGATTAAAAAAATTAAAACGAAAAATTTATTTCATTTTGAATCTATTATTAAACCTTTATGTTGCAGATCATTACTAGGTATCTTTTCAAAGAAGCTAAACTCCATAAGAAGAATGAGAGCATTAGAGTAACTAGATTAATAAAATTGAAACGAAAAATTTATTTCATTTTGGATCAAATATTGAACCTTTTTGTTGCATATCATTATTAGCTTTCTTTTCGAAGAAGATAAACTCCAGAAGAAAAATGAAAGCATCAGAGAAACTAGAATAAAAAAATTAAAACAAAAAATTTATTTCATTTTGAATCTTATATCAAACCTTTATGTCGCACATCATTACTAGCTATCTTTTCAAAGAAGATAATCTCCATAAGAAAAATGAGAGCATCAGAGTTACTAGATTGAAAAAATCAAATCAAAAAATTTATTTCATTTTGAATCTAATATTGAACCTTTATGTTGCAGATCATTACTACCTATCTTTTCGAAGAAGATAAACTCCATAAGAAAAATGAGAGCATCAGAGTAACTGGATTAAAGAAATTAAAACGAAAAATTTATTTCATTTTGAATCTATTATTAAACCTTTATGTTGCAGATCGTTGCTAGCTATCTTTTCGAAGAAGATGAACTCCATAAGAAAAATGAGAGCAATAGAGTAACCAGATTAATAAAATTGAAACAAAATATTCATTTCATTTTGAATCTAATAATAAACCTTTATGTTGCAGATCATTACTAGCTATCTTTCCAAAGAAGATGAACTCCATAGGAAAAATGGGAGCATCAGAGTAACCAGAATAAAAAAATTAAAACAAGAAATGTATTTCATTTTGAATCTTATATTAAACCTTTATGTTGCAGGTCAATACTAGCTATCTTTTCGAAGAAGATAAACTCCATAAGAAAAATGAGAGCATCAGAGTAACTAGCATAAAAAAATTAAAACAAAAAATTTGTTTCATTCTGAATCTTATATTAAACCTTCATGTTGCAGATCCTCACTAGCTATCTTTTCAAGGAACATAAACTCTATAAGAAAAATGAGATCATCAGAGTTACTGGATTAAAAAAATTAAAAGAATAAATTTGTTTCATTTTGATTCTAATATTAAACCTTTATGTTGCAGATCATTACTATCTATCTTTTCAAAAAAGATCCATGAGAAAAATAAGAGCATCAGAGAACCTAGAATAAAAAAATTAAAACAAAAAATTTATTTCATTTTGAATCTTATATTAAACCGTCATGTTGCAGATCATTACTAGCTATCTCGTTGTAGATGATAACAGAACCGAGCTCAATCCTGAAGATATTTAAAATATCCAGAATGAGTGAATGTTCCCCTTAGCGGGGAGTGAAAAAGCCGACTGCGAGAGGGATGTTTCCCTTCAACGCTGATAGGCTAAAGTCGGGTGTTCATTGAAAAAAAAATATATAAAAAAATCAAATTTTATTTCATTTTGAATATTTCATTAATCTCAGAATGTTGCAGATCTTCACTATTTATCTTTTCGAAGGAAATAAATTCCATAAGAAAAATGAGAGCATCAGAGTATATATATTAAAAAAATTAAAACAAAAAATGTGTTTTATTTTGAATCTAATATTGAACCTTTATGTTGCAGATCATTACTAGCTATCTTTTCAAAGAAGAAAAAATCATGAGAAGAATAAGAGCATCAGAGTTACTAGAATAAAAAAATCAAAACAAGAAATTAATTTAATTTTGAATCTAATATTAAACCTTCATGTTGCAGATCATTACTAGGTATCTTTTCAAAGTAGATGAACTCCATAAGAAGAATGAGAGCATCAGAGTAACTAGATTAATAAAATTGAAACACAAAATTTATTTCATTTGGAATCTAATATTGAACCTTTATGTTGCAGATCATTACTAGCTATCTTTTCAAAGAAGATAAACTCCATAAGAAAAATAAGAGCATAAGAGTAACTAGAATAAAAATATAAAAACAAGAAATTTAAATCATTTTGAATCTAATTTAAAACCTTCATGTTGCAGATCATTACTAGCTACCTTTTCGAAGAAGATGAACTCCTTAAGAAAAATGAGAGCATCAGAGTAACTGGATCAATAAAATTGAAACTGAAAATGTATTTCATTTTGAATCTAATATCGAATCTTTATGTTGCAGATCATTACTAGCTATCTTTCCAAAGAAGATAAACTCCATAAGAAAAATGAAAGCATCAGAGTAACTGTAATGAAAAAATTAAAACAAAAAATTTGTTTTGTTTTGAACCTTATATCAAACACTTATGTTGCAGATCATTACTAGCTATCTTTTCAAAGGAGATAAATTCCATAAGGAAAATGAGAGCATCAGAGTAACTAGATTAAAAATATTAAAACACTTAAATTGTTTCATTTTGATTATAATATTAAACCTTTATGTTGCAGATCATTACTATCTATCTTTTCAAAGGAGATAAACTCCATAAGAAAAATAAGACCATCAGAGTAGCCAGTATATAAAACTAAAACAAAAAATTTATTTCATTTTGAATCTAATATCAAACCTTTACGTTGCAGATCATCACTTCTATCTTATCAAAGAAGATTAAATCCATAAGAAGAATGAGAGCATCAGAGTACCTAAAATAAAAAAACTTGAACAAAAAATGTATTTCATTTTGAATCTAATATTAAATCTTTCTGTTGCAGATCATAACTAGCTATCTTTTCAAAGAAGATAAACTCCAGAAGAAGAATGAGAGGATCAGAGTAGCTAGAATAAAAAAATTAAAACAAGAATTTTATTTCATTTTGAATCTAATATTGAACCTTTATGTTGCAGGTCATTACTAGCTATCTCGTTGTAAAAGATAACACAACCGAGCTCAATCCTGAAGGTATTCAAAATATTCAGGATGAGTGAATGTTCCCTTAGCGGGGAGTGAAAAAGCCGACTGCGAGAGGCGTGTTTCCCTTCTACGCTGATAGGCTAAAGTCAGGTGTTCATTGAAAAAAAAAATATATAAAAAAATCAAATTTTATTTCCATTTGAATATTTCATTGATCTTAGAATGTTGCAGATCATATCTAGCAATCTTTTCAAAGAAGATGAACTCCAGGAGAAAAATGACAGCATCAGAGTAACTGGGACAAAAAAATTAAAACAAAAAATTTATTTCATTTTGAATCTAAAATTAAACCTTCATGTTGCAGATCATTACTAGCTATCTTTTCGAAAGAAAGAGAAAAAGAAGGAAAATAAGAGCATCGGAGTAACTAGAATTAAAAAATTAAAACAAAAAATTTATTTCATTCTGAATCTAATATCAAACCTTTTTATTGCAGGTCATTACTAGCTATCTTTTCAAAGAAGATAAACTCCATAAGAAAAATGAGAGCATCAGAGTAACTAGATCGAAAAAATTTGAACAAAAAATTTTTTTCATTTCGAATCCATTTATGTTGCAGATCATTACTAGCTATCTCTTCAAAGAAGATAAACTCCATAAGAAAAATGTGAGCATCAGAGTAACTAGAATGAAGAAATTAAAACAAAAAATTTTTTTCATTTTGAATCTAATATTGAACCTTTAAGTTGCAGGTCATCACTAGCTATCTTTCCAAAGAAGATAAACTCCAGAAGAACAATGAGAGGATCAGAGTAGCTAGAATTAAAAAATTAAAACAAAAAATTTATTTCATTCTGAATCTAATATCAAACCTTTATATTGCAGGTCATTACTAGCTATTTTTTCAAAGAAGATAAACTCCATAAGAAAAATGGGAGCATCAGAGTAACTAGATTGAAAAAAATAAAACAAAAAATTTAATTCATTTTGAATCTAATATTGAACCTTCATGTTGCAGATCATTGCTTACTATCTTTTCAAAGAAGATGAACTCCATAAGAAAAATGAGAGCATCAGAGAAACTAGATTAATAAAATTGAAACAAAAAATTTATTTCATTTTGGATCAAATATTGAACTTTCAAGTTGCAGATCATTACTAGCTATCTTTTCAAAGAAGATAAACTCCATAAGAAAAATAAGAGCATCAGAGTACCTAGAATAGAAAAATTAAAACAAAAAATTTAATTCATTTTGAATCTAATATTGAACCTTCATGTTGCAGATCATTACTTGCTATCTTTCCGAAGAAGATAAACTCCATAAGAAAAATGAGAGCATCAGAGTTACTGGATTTAAAAAATCAAAACGAAAAATTTATTTCATTTTGAATCTATTATTTAACCTTAATGTTGCAGATCATTGCTTACTATCTTTTCAAAGAAGATGAACTCCATAAGAAAAAATTTAGAAAAGCACTGCCGTGAAGGCAGGAGCTTTTGAGCGCTCGTACATGCACCTTGTAGGTAGATTCGCATTCTCCAGTTTTACAAACCAATTGGAAAGATTTTGACAGCTGTCAAAAAAAATTTCAAACCAACACGAAAATCCAGACTTCACGTCAGTGCTTTGGGTCCATTTTTTCGATAATTCGCTAGAATTTTCTACGGTATCTATGGTCTTGGTAATGCAATCTGGACAAAATTTTACATTATTCTTCATATATGTGCGAAATTTCATTTCAATCCAATAAGTATTTTCGAAATTATCAGAAAAAATATAGTTTGAACGGCAATATTTACGGAACCCCTAGTCTAATTTGGCTCATTGATAAAAAGGATCGCGAAATTCGCGATCCGAACCTATCCTGAAAATTTCAAGTCACTAGGCCTTTTTGTTCGAAAGTTATGATTTTCTATGGTTTCTATGATTCTGATCATACGATCTGGAAGAAATGTAGCTCGAATATATAATTCTCAATTTAAATTCAAAATTTCGTCGAGATCGAATCCATAATTTTGAAATGATCAAGAAAACTGAATTTCAAACGGTCATATTTACGGAACCCCTAGTCTTATTTTGCTCATTGATACACGTGAACGCTACATTCACGATCCACACCTATCCTGAAAATTTCAAGTCTCTAGGCCTTTCCATTACAAAGTTATAATTTTCTATGGTTTCTATGGTTCTGGTCATGCGAGCTGGACAAAATTCTGCATGTAGCTTGAGTACGTAATTATCCATCTGAGTGCAAAATTTCACCTCGATCGAATCAGTAGTTTCGGAGTAATCAGAAAAACAAAATTTCGAGCGGCCATATTTACGGAACCCCTTGGCGAATTTTTTTAAATCTAGTTACTAGTATGCTCTAATTTTTTTATGGAGTTCATCTCCTTTGAAAAGATAGCTAGTAATGGTCTGCAACATAAAGGTTTGATATTAGATTCAAAATGAAACAAATTTTTTGTTTTAATTTTTTTATGCTAGTTACTCTGATGCTCTCATTCTTCTTATGGAGTTTATCTTCTTTGAAAAGATAGCTAGTAATGACCTGCAACATAGAGGTTCAATATAAGATTCAGAATGAAATAAATTTTTTGTTTTAATTTTTTTATTCTAGTTTCTCTGATGCTCTCATTCCTCCTATGGAGTTAATCTTCTTTGGAAAGATAGCTAGTAATGATCTGTAACATAAAGGTTTATTATTAGATTCAAAATGAAATGAATTTTTTGTTTCAATTTCATTAATCTAGTTTCTCTGATGCTCTCATTTTTCTTATGGAGTTCATCTTCTTTGGAAAGATAGTCAGCAATGATCTGCAACATAAAGGTTGAATAATAGATTCAAAATGAAATAAATTTTTCGTTTTGATTTTTTAAATCCAGTTACTCTGATGCTCTCATTTTTCTTATGGAGTTTATCTTCTTCGAAAAGATAGCAAGTAATGATCTGCAACATAAAGGTTCAATATTAGATTCAAAATGAATTAAATTTTTTGTTTCAATTTTCTTATTCTAGGTACTCTGATGCTCTTATTTTTGAGCGCTCGTACAACTTACACGAGGGCTATATCATTTCGTCACGATGTCTGTATTTTTCGAATTTTGAGCCGAAAATGGTCTCAATCGACTATGTTCGACTCACTGATGACGAATCCGTCGGAAACTTCGAGTCTGTCCGTCCGGCCGTCCGTCCGTCCGTCTGTCAGCACGATAACTCTCGAACGGATCAACCTAGAGACTTGAAATTTTCAGTGTAGGTTCAGATCCCGAATGCCTCGGTTAAGTTCGTTAATAGGCCAAATTCCACCATGGGTTCCGTAAATATGGCCGTTCAAAGTTTTGTTTCCCTGATTACTTCGAAACTACAGATTCGATCGAGTTGAAACTTTGCACTCAAATGAAGAATGAGGTGTTCAAGGTACATGTGAAATTTTGTCCAGATCGCATAACCAGAACCATAGAAACAATAGAAAATTGTAACTTTTGAACGGAAACGCCTAGGGACTTGAAATTTTCAGGATAGGTTTGGTTCTGGAATGTCGTGATGACGTTTATCTATGAGCAGAATCTTCCTACAAGGTGCATGTACGAGCGCTCAAAAGCTCCTGCCTTCACGGCAGTGCTTTTCGTAATTTATTTCATTTTAAATTGAGAAAAAATTTTAAATTTATCTCATTTTGAATCTAATGTTAAACCTTGATGTTGCAGATCATTACTAGCTATCTTTTCAAAGAATATAAACTCCATAAGAAAAATCAGAGCATCAGAGTAACTAGATTAAAAAATTTGAAACAATAAATTTGTTTCATTTTGATTCTAATATTAAACCTTTCTGTTGCAGATCATAACTAGCTATCTTTTCAAAGAAGATAAACTACAGAAGAAAAATTACGAAAAGCACTGCCGTGAAGGCAGGAGCTTTTGAGCGCTCGTACATGCACCTTGTAGGTAGATTCGCATTTTCCAGTTTTAGAAATCAATTGAAGGAATTTTCGACAGCTGTCACAAAAATTCTGAAACTTAGGCCAAACTCCAGACTTCATGTCAGTGCTTTAGGTGACCAATTTTTTTTTCGATAATTCGCTAGAATTTTCTACGGTATCTATGGTCTTGGTGATGCGGTCTGGACAAAATTTTGCACGTACTTTGAATACATTATTCCTCAGCTAGATGCATAATTTCATTCCAATCCGATCAGTAGTTCCGAAACTATCTGGAAAAAAATATTTTGAACGGCCATATTTACGGAACCCCAAGTCTCATTTTGCTTATTGATGAACGTGACCGCGATATTCGCGATCCAAACCCACCCTGAAAATTTCAAGTTCCTAGGCTTTTCCGTTCAAAAGTTACAATTTTCTATGGTTTCTATGGTTCTGGTCATGCGATCTGGACGAAATATTGCTTCAATATATCATTCTCGATTAAAATACAAAATTTCATCTCGATCGAATCCGAAGTTTCGAATTTATCGAGAAAACAAAATTTCAAACGACCGTATTTACGGAACCCCTTGTATAATGTTGCTCATAGATGAACGTGATCACGACATTCGAGATCCACACCTATCCTGAAAATTTCAAGTCCCTAGGCATTTCCGTTCAAAAGTTACAATTTTCTATGGTTTCTATGGTTCTGGTCATGAGATCTGGACAAAATTTTGCATGTAGCTGAAACACCTCATTTTCCATCTGAGTGCAAAATTTCATCTTGATCGAATCTGTAGTTTTCAAGTAATCAGGGAAACAAAACTTTGAACGGCCATATTTACGGAACCCCTGGTGGAATTTGGCCCATTAACGAACTTAAGCGAGGCATTCGGGATCTGAACCTACACTGAAAATTTCAAGTTTCTAAGTTGATCCGTTCGAGAGTTATCGTGCTGACGGCCGGACGGCCGGACGGACGGACGGACGGACGGACGGACGGACGGACGGACGGACGGACGGACGGACGGACGGACGGACGGACGGACGGACGGACAGACTCAAATTTTTTGACGGATTCGTCATCAGTGAGTCGAACATAGTCGATTGAGACCATTTTCGGCTCAAAATTCGAAAAATACAGACATCGTGACGAAATGATATAGCCCTCGTGTAAGTAGTACGAGCGCTCAAAAATGAGAGCATCAGAGTACCTAGAATAAAAAAATTTGAACAAAAAATTTATTTCATTTTGAATCTAATATTAAACCTTTCTGTTGCAGATCATAACTAGCTATCTTTTCAAAGAAGATAAACTCCGGAAGAAAAATGGGGGCATCAGAGTTACTACAATAAAAAAATTAAAACAAAAAATTTATTTCATTTTGAATCTAATTTGAACCTCTATGTTGCAGATCATTACTAGCTATTTTTTCAAAGAACATAAACTCTATAAGGAAGATGAGAGCATCAGAGTTATCGGATTAAAAAAATTGAAACAAAAAATTTATTTCATTTTGAATATAATATTGAACCTTCTTGTTGAAGATCATTACTAGCTATCTTTTGAAAGTAGATAAACTCCATAAGAAAAATGAGAGCATCAGAGTAACTAGAATAAAAAAATTAAAAAAAAAATCTATTTCATTTTGAATCTTATATCAAACTTCTATGTTGCAGATCATTATTAGCTTTCTTTTCGAAGAAGATAAACTCCAGAAGAAAAATGAGAGCATCAGAGTAACTAGAATAAAAATATTAAAACAAAAAGTTCATTTCATTTTGAATCTATTATTTAACCTTGATGTTGCAGAACATTACTATCTATCTTTTCAAGGAACATAAACTCCATAAGAAAAATCAGAGCATCAGAGTTACTGGATTAAAAAAATTAAAACAATAAATTTGTTTCATTTTGATTCTAATATTGAACCTTCATCTTGCAGATCATTACTATCTATCTTTTCAAAGAAGATAAACTTCATAAGAAAAATAAGAGCATCAGAGTACCTAGAATAAAAAAATTAAAACAAAAAATTTATTTCATTTTGAATCTTATATAAAAACCTTCATGTTGCAGATCATTACTAGCTATCTCGTTGTAGATGATAACACAACCGAGCTCAATCCTGAAGATATTTAAAATATTCAGGATGAGTGAATGTTCCCCTCAGCGGGGAGTGAAAAAGCCGACTGCGAGAGGGATGTTTCCCTTCTACGCTGATAGGCTAAAGTCGGGTGTTCATTGAGAAAAAATTAATAAAAAAATCAAATTTTATTTCATTTTGAATATTTCATCAATCTTAGAATGTTGCAGACCATTACTAGCTATCTTTTCAAAGGAGATAAATTTCATAAGAAAAATGAGAGCATAAGCGTAACTAGATTAAAAAAATTAAAACAAAAAATTTGCTTCATTTTGAATTTAATATCAAACCTTTATGTTGAAGATCATTACTTGCTATCTTTTCAAAGAAGAAAAAATCCATGAGAAGAATAAGAACATCAGAGTAACTAGAATAAAAAAATTAAAATAAAAAATTTATTTCATTTTGAATCTAATATTAAAACTTTAAAATGCAGATCATTACTAGGTATCTTCTCAAAGAAGATAAACTCCATAAGAACAATGAGAGCATCAGAGTAACTAGATTAATAAAATTGAAACAAAAAATTTATGTCATTTTGGATCAAATATTGAACTTTCAAGTTGCAGATCATTACTAGCCGACTTTTCAAAGAAGATAAACTCCATAAGAAAAATAAGAGCATCAGAGTACCTAGAATAAAAAAATTGAAACAAAAAATTTAATTCATTTTGAATCTAATATTGAACCTTTATGTTGCAGATCATTACTTGCTATCTTTTCGAAGAAGATAAACTCCATAAGAAAAATGAGAGCATCAGAGTAACTGGATTTAAAAAATCAAAACGAAAAATTTATTTCATTTTGAATCTATTATTCAACCTTTATGTTGCAGATCATTGCTGACTATCTTTCCAAAGAAGATGAACTCCATAAGAAAAATGAGAGCATCAGAGAAACTAGATTAATGAAATTGAAACAAAAAATTCATTTCATTTTGAATCTAATAATAAACCTTTATGTTGCAGATCATAACTAGCTATCTTTCCAAAGAAGATTAACTCCATTGGAAAAATGAGAGCATCAGAGAAACTAGAATAAAAAATTTGAAACTATAAATTTGTTTCATTTTGATTCTAATATTAAACCTTTATGTTGCAGATCATTACTATCTATCTTTTCAAAGAAGATAAACTCCATAAGAAAAATAAGAGCATCAGAGTACCTAGAATAAAAAAATTAAAACAAAAAATTTATTTCATTTTGAATCTTATATAAAAACCTTCATGTTGCAGATCATTACTAGCTATCTCGTTGTAGATGATAACACAACCGAGCTCAATCCTGAAGATATTCAAAATATCCAGGATGAGTGAATATTCCCCTTAGCGGGGAGTGAAAAAGCCGACTGCGAGAGGGATGTTTCCTTTCTACGCTGATAGGCTAAAGTTCATTGAAATTAAAATATATAAAAAAATCAAATTTTATTTCATTTTGAATATTTCATTAATCTTAGAATGTTGCAGATCATTAATAGTTATCTTTTCAAAGGAGATAAATTCCATAAGAAAAATGAGAGCATCAGAGTAACTAGATTAAAAAAATTAAAACAAAAAATGTGTTTCATTTTGAATCTAATATCAAACCTTTATGTTGCAGATCATTACTAGGTATCTTTTCAAAGAAGATAAATTCCTAAGAAGAATGAGAGCATCAGAGTATCTAGAATAAAAAAATTAAAACAAAAAATTTATTTCATTTTGAATCTTATATAAAAACCTTCATGTTGCAGATCATTACTAGCTATCTCGTTGTAGATGATAACACAACCGAGCTCAATCCTGAAGATATTTAAAATATTCAGGATGAGTGAATGTTCCCCTCAGCGGGGAGTGAAAAAGCCGACTGCGAGAGGGATGTTTCCCTTCTACGCTGATAGGCTAAAGTCGGGTGTTCATTGAGAAAAAATTAATAAAAAAATCAAATTTTATTTCATTTTGAATATTTCATCAATCTTAGAATGTTGCAGACCATTACTAGCTATCTTTTCAAAGGAGATGAATTTCATAAGAAAAATGAGAGCATAAGCGTAACAAGATTAAAAAAATTAAAACAAAAAATTTGCTTCATTTTGAATTTAATATCAAACCTTTATGTTGAAGATCATTACTTGCTATCTTTTCAAAGAAGAAAAAATCCATGAGAAGAATAAGAACATCAGAGTAACTAGAATAAAAAAATTAAAATAAAAAATTTATTTCATTTTGAATCTAATATTAAAACTTTATAATGCAGATCATAACTAGGTATCTTCTCAAAGAAGATAAACTCCATAAGAATAATGAGAGCATCAGAGTAATTAGATTAGTAAAATTGAAACAAAAAATTTATTTCATTTTGGATCAAATATTGAACTTTCAAGTTGCAGATCATTACTAGCTATCTTTTCAAAGAAGATAAACTCCATAAGAAAAATAAGAGCATCAGAGTACCTAGAATAAAAAAATTGAAACAAAAAATTTAATTCATTTTGAATCTAATATTGAACCTTTATGTTGCAGATCATTACTTGCTATCTTTTCGAAGAAGATAAACTCCATAAGAAAAATGAGAGCATCAGAGTAACTGGATTAAAAAAATCAAAACGAAAAATTTATTTCATTTTGAATCTATTATTCAACCTTTATGTTGCAGATCATTGCTGACTATCTTTCCAAAGAAGATGAACTACATAAGAAAAATGAGAGCATCAGAGAAACTAGATTAATGAAATTGAAACAAAAAATTCATTTCATTTTGAATCTAATAATAAACCTTTATGTTGCAGATCATTACTAGCTATCTTTCCAAAGAAGATTAACTCCATAGGAAAAATGAGACCATCAGAGAAACTAGAATAAAAAAATTAAAACAAAAAATTTATTCCATTTTGAATGTTATATTAAACCTTCATGTTGCGGGTCATTACTAGTTATCTTTTCAAAGAAGATAAACTCCATAAGAAGAATGAGAGCATCAGAGTAACTAGCATAAAAATATTAAAACAAAAAATTTGTTTCATTTTGAATCTAATATTGAACCTTTATGTTGCAGATCATTACTAGCTATCTTTTCAAAGGACATGAACTCCATAAAAAAATTAGAGCATACTAGTAACTAGATTAAAAAAAATAAAACAAAAAATTTATTTCATTTTGAATCTTATATTAAACCTTGATGTTGCAGATCATTACTAGCTATCTTTTCAAAGAATATAAACTCCATAAGAAAAATCAGAGCATCAGAGTAACTAGATTAAAAAATTTGAAACTATAAATTTGTTTCATTTTGATTCTAATATTAAACCTTTATGTTGCAGATCATTACTATCTATCTTTTCAAAGAAGATAAACTCCATAAGAAAAATAAGAGCATCAGAGTACCTAGAATAAAAAAATTAAAACAAAAAATTTATTTCATTTTGAATCTTATATAAAAACCTTCATGTTGCAGATCATTACTAGCTATCTCGTTGTAGATGATAACACAACCGAGCTCAATCCTGAAGATATTCAAAATATCCAGGATGAGTGAATATTCCCCTTAGCGGGGAGTGAAAAGCCGACTGCGAGAGAGATGTTTCCTTTCTACGCTGATAGGCTAAAGTTCATTGAAATTAAAATATATAAAAAAATCAAATTTTATTTCATTTTGAATATTTCATTAATCTTAGAATGTTGCAGATCATTAATAGCTATCTTTTCAAAGGAGATAAATTCCATAAGAAAGATGAGAGCATCAGAGTAACTAGATTAAAAAAATTAAAACAAAAAATGTGTTTCATTTTGAATCTAATATCAAACCTTTATGTTGCAGATCATTACTAGGTATCTTTTCAAAGAAGATAAATTCCTAAGAAGAATGAGAGCATCAGAGTAACTAGATTAATAAAATTGAAACAAAAAATTTATTTCATTTTGAATCTAATATTGAACCTTCACGTTGCAGATCATTACTAGCTATCTTTTCAAAAAAGATAAACTCCATAAGAAGAATAAGAGCACCAGAGTAACTAGAATAAAAATATTAAAACAAAAAATTCATTTCATTTTGAATCTAATATTAAACCTTCATGTTGCAGATCATTACAAGCTATCTTTCCGAAGAAGATAAACTCCTTAGGAAGAATGAGAGCATCAGAGTAACTGGATCAATAAAATTGAAACAAAAAATGTATTTCATTTTGAATCTATTCCTTTTTAATCTGATATATCCATAAAAAAAATGAGAGCATCAGAGTAACTGGATTAAAAAAATTAAAACGAAAAATTTATTTCATTTTGAATCTTTTATTAAACCTTTATGTTGCAGATCATTGCTAGCTATCTTTTCAACGAAGATGAACTCCATAAGAAAAATGAGAGCAACAGAGTTACTAGATTAATAAAATTGAAACAAAAAATTCATTTCATTTTGAATCTTATAATAAACCTTTATGTTGCAGATCATAACTAGCTATCTTTCCAAAGAAGATAAACTCCATAGGAAAAATGAGAGCATCAGAGTAACCAGAATAAAAAAATTAAAACAAGAAATTTATTTCATTTTGAATCTTATATTAAACCTTCATGTTGCAGATCATTACTAGCTATCTTTTCAAAGGAGATAAACTCCATAAGAGAAATGAGAGCATACGAGTAACTAGATAAAAAAAATCAAAACAAAAAATTTATTTCATTTTGAATCTATTATTAAACCTTTATGTTGCAGATCATTACTAGCTATCTTTTCAACGAAGATGAACACCATAAGAAAAATGAGAGCAACAGAGTTACTAGATTAATAAAATTGAAACAAAAAATTCATTTCATTTTGAATCTTTTATTAAACCTTTATGTTGCAGATCATTGCTAGCTATCTTTTCAACGAAGATGAACTCCATAAGAAAAATGAGAGCAACAGAGTTACTAGATTAATAAAATTGAAACAAAAAATTCATTTCATTTTGAATCTTATAATAAACCTTTATGTTGCAGGTCATTACTAGCTATCTTTTCAAAGAAGATAAACTCCATAAGAAAAATGAGAGCACCAGAGTTACTAGCATAAAAAAATTAAAACAAAAAATTTGTTTCATTTTGAATCTGATATTAAACCTTCATGTTGCAGATCATTACTAGCTATCTTTTCAAAGGAGATAAACTCCATAAGAGAAATGAGAGCATACTAGTAACTAGATAAAAAAAATTAAAACAAAAAATTTATTTCATTTTGAATCTATTATTAAACCTTTATGTTGCAGATCATTACTAGCTATCTCTTCAAGAAGTATCCATAAGAAAAATGAGAGCATCAGAGTAACTGGATTAAAAAATTAAAGCAATAAATTTGTTTCATTTTGATTCTAATATTAAACCTTTATGCTGCAGATCATTACTATCTATCTTTTCAAAGATGATAAACTCCATAAGAAAAATAAGAGCATCACAGTAACTAGAATAAAAAAATTAAAACAAAAAATTTATTTCATTTTGAATCTTATATTAAACCTTTATGTTGCAGATCATTTTTAGCTATCTCGTTGTAGATGATAACACAACATTGAAGTTTAAAAATCTTGCATTTTTCGCGCTTTTTCCATCGATGGCTACAGTTGGGAATGACTTCGGGGAGATCCCTTAGTGACCCAACCCACCGAAAGGGGTCAAACCATGCTCTAAGACCCTTTAATACATTCCTTCTCTTCGACCGTGCGGTCATCCTGGAAATAAGCACACATCACTTATCACATTGTTACTTGAAACAAAAAAACAAAAATTACAGAAGAACAGAATTAACTTAAAGAAACAGCTGTTCAAATCACCAGTTTGAACATTCTCAACTTACCACATAGAAATTTTTCTTTTGTGGCAGATCAAGTGCAAGTTCGTGAATAAGGGAAGAGAGATTTTACATATATTTTACATACATTTCATGAATTTTACATAAATTTTATGTGAAACTTATGTAAAATTTTGTATGTAAAATTTATGTTAAATTTTGTGTGTGAAATTTATGTAAAATTTTTCATGTAAAATTCATGTAAAATTTTTGTAAAATTTTTGTAAAATTTTGTATGTAAAATTTTGTATGTAAAATTTTTGTAAAATTTTGTATGTAAAATTTTTGTAAAATTTTTCATGTAAAATTTCTTATGTGAAATTTATGTGAATTTTTTTATTTAAAATTTATGTAAAATTTCGTATGTAAAATTTTGTATGTAAAATTTTGTATGTAAAATTTTTTATGTAAAATTTTGTATGTGTAATTTTTGCGAAATTTTTTATGTAAAATTTTGTATGTAAAATTTTTGTAAAATTTATGTAAAATTTTTTATGTAAAATTTATGTAAAATTTTTTATGTAAAATTTATGTAAAATTTTTTATGTAAAATTTATGTAAAATTTTTTATGTAAAATTTATGTAAAATTTTTTATGTAAAATTTATGTAAAATTTTTTATGTAAAATTTATGTAAATTTATGTGAAATTTTTTATGTAAAATTTATGTAAATTTATGTGAAATTTTGTATGTAAAATTTTTAATGTAAAATTTTCATGTGAAATTTTTTATGTAAAATTTATGTGAATTTTTTTTATTCAAAATTTATGTAAAATTTTTTATGTGAAATTTTTCATGTAAAATTTTTTATGTAAAATTTATGTAAAATTTTTTATGTAAAATTTATGTGAAATTTTTCACGTAAAATATTTTATGTAAAATTTTTATGTAAAATTTTTTATGTAAAATTTTTATGTGAAATTTTTATGTGAAATTTTTATGTAAAATTTGTTATGGAAAATTTATGTAAAATTTTTTATGTAAAAAATTTTGTATGTTAAACATTTTTTGTTGCAAATCATATGTATGATCTCTCCTCGAGGTTTCGCCCTTTTAAAAGTAGTTCAATAACGAACAACTTTTTCAGATCAGGACGAATGCTCCACAAACAACGGCGGTTGCCAACACGAATGCATCAACACCCTCGGATCTTACACGTGCGGCTTCACCCTCGACGAGAACGGTCGCGACTGCAAAGAGGGCGGCTGCAAATACGAGATAACCGTCCCCCAGGGCGGTTTCGGCAGCCCCAACTACCCCGACAACTACCCCAGCAGGAAGGACTGCGTGTGGCACTTCATCAACACCCCCGGTCACAGGATCCGCGTCTCCTTCCTGACGTTCGAGATCGAGCCGCACCAGGAGTGCTCCTACGACCACGTCGAGTTCTTCGACGGCGCCGGCACCGACGCCTCCTCCATGGGCAAGTTCTGCGGCTCCAAACTGCCCGGTCTGATCGTCGCGTCCGGCAACCAGCTCTACATGGCGTTCAAGTCGGACTCGTCGGTGCAGAAGAAGGGCTTCTGGGCGACGCACGCCTCCGTCTGCGGCGGGATGCTGCAGGCCACGAAGGAGAAGAGGCACATCTATTCGCACGCCAAACTGGGCAATTACGACAACAAGGCGGACTGCGATTGGACCATCGAGGCTCCGGTCGGTTTCAACGTGCACCTCAGCTTCTTGACGTTCGAGCTGGAGGACGAGAAGAACTGCGAGTACGATCACGTGGAGATATTCAACGGGCCCGATTCCAGCGGCCAGTCGTACGGGAAATATTGCGGCACGAACGTGAGTTTAGCTTCGAAGATTTCTCAAATTATCAAGTTAAAATTTCCTGTTTCAGAAACTGGCGGATATTTTTTCCACCCACGAAGGCCTACTTCTGAGATTCAGAACGGACGACACGTTGGTAGCCAAAGGGTTCAGTGTGGTGTACGAAGCGCTGGGTTACAGCGAAGAAGAGGAAGATGAAATGTGAGGCGTATATGAATATGACCTACTACTTATTTATTGTTAGAAATTAGATATTCGTATTTTTGTTTTTGGAAATGTCCGATTCGGATTCAAAGTATCATAAAATATTCTAATTTCGAAAACTATCATGTAGTTGATGTTTTTTTTTCTGAAAATTCGTATGTTTTTTCATGTCAACCAGAAAAGCATGTACTTATATTTTCCGGCTAGAAACATAAAATTCTCGGTAAAATATGCTTGACTACATCGAGCAAATGTTCAGCAAATTTACGTAAAATTTATTATGTAAAATTCATTTAAAAATGACGTCAAATATATGTAAAATTTTTATGTGAAATTTATGTAAAATTCATGTAAGATTTTTTTTATGTAAAATTTATTGTGTAAAATTTATGTGGAATTCATGATGTAAAATATGCTTGACGACATATCGAGCAAGTCTCCAAGTCTTAAATGTCAAGCTGCTGTAGTTTCACAAAGCAAATGAGCTGATATTCGAATGAAAAGAATAAACGGACATTCCTAAGAGGGTTCAGAAAATAATAATTTGGGTAAATCCACATCGAATTTGAAGATGAATAAAAAATCGAGACGAAAACGATAAAGGTTTGTTGATATTCAACACTCACCTGCGGCTCGTCCATTATAGGCGGAGGAAAAGTCTAATAGATCTCTAGAATAAAACAAATGCTATTATTAAATCAATTTTTTATGACGAGAAAATACTAATTTGATTGAATTCATCTTAGGGATTAATGATATTTTCATCCACAATTCACGTCTCATATCGATGAACGGTTTGCAATCATAAATAATCGCTACAGTCTTTCAATTTCCAGATCCAGTCGAATTCGAAAAGCGAATCGATTCGACTAAGTCCAAACTAATAAAATCGATACCGGAACGAAATTTTACAGACTTTCAATTCAAGCTGATAAAAGATGGAACCCACAAATAATAAATGTTTCTTCTAGTCCAAGTTAGGAATTACGATCTTGAGATTTAGGATAATCAGTTTGTAGATTAATAGTTTTTGTAAATTGAACCAATAAATAATATTTATTAGTGGAATTTGTTTTACTTCAAATCCTCCTTGTTTCCAAAAAATTTTGTATAAATCATGGTGAATATTTTCGAAACATATGTACCAACTTTAAATTTTATGTTTTCATGGGCTTTGGCAATAATACAAACAGAATGAACAAAATAATTTTTTTTTCTTCATTCAAAATTTTGAATTTGAATCAAATTTTGAAAATATAAGCCATTTTGTTAAAAATTGAGCGTCGTCCAGAAATAAAAAAGTTCGTTTTCTCTCATAGTATTGATTACAACGATTCCCTTCCTCACCAGATGGCGGTAGACATTCGAATGAATAAACTTACACGTTATTTCGCAAAATTAGGTTAGTCACGAAATATCGAAAAATACCAAAAGCAGAATATTCTCGTTGATATATTTCCATGTTTAATCGTATTATATTGCTATGAAAAAATTACGAAAATCACTGCCGTGAAGGCAGGAGCTTTTGAGCGCTCGTACATGCACCTTGTAGGTAGATTCGCATTTTCCAGTTTTGGAAACCAATTGAGGAAAAAAAATTTTTAAACTAAGGCGATAATCCAGACTTCAAGTCAGTGCTCCAGGTGACCAATTTTTTTTTCGATAATTCGCTAGAATTTTCTATGGTATCTATGGTCTTGGTAATGCGATCTGGACAAAATTTCGCACGTAGTTTGAATATATTTTATTTTTCGTCTATGTGCGAAATTTCTTTCCAATCCAATAATGAGTTCCGAAATTATCAGAGAAAAATTTAGAAAAGCACTGCCGTGAAGGCAGGAGCTTTTGAGCGCTCGTACATGCAGCTTGTAAGTGGATTCGCATTTTCCAGTTTTAGAAATCAATTGAAGGAATTTTCGACAGCTGTCAAAAAAATTCAGAAACTTAGGCGAAATTCCAGACTTCATGTCAGTGCTTCAGCGGATCAATTTTTTTTCGATAATTCGCTAGAATTTTCTACGGTATCTATGGTCTTGGTGATGCGATCTGGACAAAATTTTGCACGTAGTTTGAAAACATTATTCCTCAGCTAGGTGCAAAATTTCATTCCAATACGATCAGTAGTTTCGAAACTATCAGGAAAAAAATAGTTTGAACGGCCATATTTACGGAACCCCTAGTCTAATTTTGCTCATTGATGAACGTGACCGTGAAATTCGCGATTCAAACCCACCCTGGAAATTTCAAGTCCCTAGGCCTTTCCGTTCGAAAGTTATGATTTTCTATGGTTTCTATGGTTCTGGTCATGCGATCTAGAGAAATGTACCTTGAATATATCATTCTCCATTAGTATATAGAATTTCGTCACGATCGAATCTGTAGGAAATTATCAAGAAAACTAAATTTCAAACGACCATATTTACGGAACCTCTGGTATAATTGTGCTCATAGATGAAAGTGATCACGACAATCGAGATCCACACCTATCCTGAAAATTTAAAATCCCTAGGCGTTTCCGTTCAAAAGTTACAATTTTCTATGGTTTCTATGGTTCTGGTGATGCGAGCTGAACAAAATGCATGCAGCTTGAACACCTCATTTTCCATTAGAGTGCAAAATTTCATTTCGACCGAATCTGTAGTTTCGAAGTAAACAGGAAAACAAAATTTCGAACAGCCATATTTACGGAACCCCTCGGCGAATTTTGCCCAATAACGAACTCAACCGCGGCATTCGAGATTCGAACCTACCCTGAAAATTTCAAGTTTCTAGGACATTCCGTTCGAGAGTTATCGTGCTTACGGACGGACGGACGGACGGACAGACGAACGGACAGACTTGAATTTTCCGACGGATTCGTCATCAGTGAGTCGAACATAGTCGATTGAGACCATTTTCGGCTCAAAATTCGAAAAATACAGACATCGTGACGAAATGATATAGCCCTCGTGTAAGTAGTACGAGCGCTCAAAAAGAGAGAAAATTTCATGAGGTAATAGGAATATTTCCTGGAAAATTTAATGGGTGTCGCTTGTTAGCTCGGAAGTGAAACAGATGCTTCTCTTGAAAGCCTATTTCCTGTGTTCGACGATGCGAGAGATATATCGAGTTGCATTCCAAACAACCAAAGAGCGAGTTTAGGCTCAAGTTTCGGAGAAGTGAGAACAAAAATGGTTCAATTTCGCGAAAGTGTGCAACTCCCTTCAATTAATTAGCGATTCAACGAGAAAATACGCTAATTACATAACTCCGACGTTGTGAAGTTGAAATGAAGTTCATGGAAATTGAATGAATTAAAACAATGAACACTGGAATTGTTGAAATTTCTATATCGATATTGGAAAGATGCGAATGAATACACTTCCTCATAAAAGTTCTTCACTTTCAATCCCAAGATGTATGGAGAATAAAGTTTAGTGACGTTTCATTGGATTTTCCTTTGAAAATGAAATTCGTTGAGTCTGAGGAATGAGGAAGCTATTTATGGGGTTGTATATGTAAAATTCATGTTAAATTTATGTACAATTTATGTGAAATTTTCTATGTAAAATTTTTTATGTAAAATCTATGTAAAATTGTTCATGTAAAATTCATTTAAAATTTTTTATGTGAAATTTATGTAAAATTTTTTATGTAAAATTTATGTGAAATTTTTTATGTGAAATTTATGTGAAATTTTTATGTGAAACTTTTTATGTAAAATTTTTCATGTGAAATTTATCTGAAATTTTTTATGTGAGATTTATGTAAAATTTTTCATGTAAAATTTATCTGAAATTTTTTATGTAAAATCAATGTAAAATTTAGGTAAAATCCATGTTGTTAAGTTCATGATGTGAAATATATGATGTAAAATTTATTATGTAAAACCTCAAATGATGTAAAGGAATATTAATTTTATGTTGATGTATCAATGAGTAAGTAAGTATAGATATTGAATAGTGGAATAAAATTCGGATCAACTATTTGTTTCGTTATTTTATATCACTGCATCGTACACGGAATTGTGGAATGCGAAAGGATGATGATAAATTATGATTTTTTTGTCTATATTCCGAGGAGAATCGTTCGACGGCACTTTGAAAATTGGACCGGTGTGGAAGTGAAGCTCGTTCACACAGAACAATGGTTATTGCAACAATAAACCGCGCCGGTCGGATGGAAACGAGAATGTTCAAATGTCCATCCCATAATCAGGTGCGGAATTGAATTGTTTTCATCCGAAATATACGCCAATTGATTTTCACATACATATATTCATATATCGGTCGCAAATGTTTCGGGCGTTTATAATAGCAATTAGCGATAAGACGACGTTAAATTTTCGAAATTCCTTAATTCAACATGAAACGCAAACACGAAATAGTCACCTCGGAAATGTAGATAATCATGGCCTTCATTGTGGAACATACTCTGATATGCAATCCATTTCCTATCCTCTCATCGACAAATTTCCCAGTTGGTTAGAGATCATGAATATTTAGGCAACGTAGTGGTTAACTGGATGGTTTTCCTGCATAATGAAGAGTTATCCGAATGAATACGAAACGTTTCAATCTATGTATGAATGTCAGACTGTCACACTTGTTTCAGGGATGAAACAATTTTTTTGAATACGATGTTATCACGACACTAGGTACATCCCCTAAAGGAATCATTCTTATTACTTATTTCAGTTTCAAAAATTGATATTTGTGGAAACCGTCACCCCACTAGACGCTAGTTGAAGTAATGTATTCCTGATTGAATTTAATATATTAACACCTTGAAGATACATACATTTTCCGATAGCTTCACCATTCTGTTGAGAAATTCGCGAAAATTCAGACTGAAAATTCTAACGTGAAGACGTTGACATGCGTGCGTGTTCCAGTTCCGCAACAGCTTCATGAAAATGAAATGCCGTTACTTCGACGGCAGTTTCGCGTCCGACTCCTCCGCGTTCGAGGCGAAGACATTCTTTCGTCGACGGAAAAACTGTTTTCAGAACGTGATTTTCGTTGTTCATCGAGAGTTTTCCGAGCTTGAAAGTGTCTTCCTGATATGAGAGCATCATAAATAGTTCCTGAGGTGAGTGAAACGATCTTGCATGTTATAACCATTAAATATTTTCGAAAAAATCGCCAGAATAGTATCAGATCTATTCAGAAGATTTTCGATATCTTCAGATTTCCTATTCATATTCGGAATTCCGTCTGAATTTGATGCAGTATTTGGTTTTGAATTTTTTACGATTCTTATATGTAGGTATCTAATATTCAGTTCATTCCGCATTACAAAATTAAACAAGAGGGATTCGGGGGATGGAAAAAAAATATCCCCTGGACAACCTCAAAAAATGAATGTTTTCGGCATGCTACCAGAATTTCAATATGATACGAAGAGAATTTGACTAACAAAAGAGTTTCCCTTTTCCCTCTGAGTATTTATGCGGTCATTTCACTGATGAATATTTCATTTGGGCCTAGTTATGAAAAGGGGTCGGTTTCGGTTGCTTTCGAGTTGAAATTGTAGTAGTCGGTACCTTCCAAAGGTCAATAAAGAAATAAAAAATTTAAAACATAGAAGCGCAGTTTAGTGTTTTTGTAGTAGTAGATTATCGATACACCACGAAAAAATTTTGTGAGCTGAATAATGATGAAGTAAAATTACGAATATATCTATATTCAACTTAGGGAAGAAAAAAAACAGTTACAGAGCACATTATCTTGTAATTTATCGTTGGACAAGACCTTTAAAATGCTGTGGAAGTTTTGAAATCATGTAATGAATAAACTATGTATTAGGAATCAATTATCATCTTTTTGTATCTCTTCGTCTCCAGTCATTGATTTTTTGGGAACGAGCTAAAGAAACAGTTTTCCACTCGTTATCTTAAGGAGTCTGAATATATTTTCATCTTTGACGAGATCAGAAAAATATGCTGAATCACCAACGCAATATAGGCACTCTTATTGATGACTCGTCTTTTTCACTCAAGAAAGAACCCTTTCACCTGCTGGTGAATTCGTTAACGAGCATAATGGAGGAATGACTGTCTAATTTATTCTCTATTATCTCTATTTCCGAGGAGATCATTAAATTTTCCGTTCCGGAAAAAGCGATTCGAGAATACTTGGCAGACGAGCGATTGAAACTCTTTCATCTAATTCCACTAAATTTCGGTCGATTCGTAGTAACATTCCAATGATTACACCGTCGACAAAATGCCAGTTTGAAATAATGATCATAAGATTTCATATATTGGGGAAAATTTATTTTTTTATATCAACCTACTCCGTTCACGCTCAAGTAAATCTTTCGTCGGTTCTAAAAATATATCCCGTTTGTTTTTTCACGCTATAACGTGAATTTGATCCTTCTCGATTTATCATTCCCGAATTCGAGGAAGTACAGATTACAGGTCAATTTTTGATAAGCATTAGCTGAGATAAATGCTTGATTAGATGATTTCACTCTGTTCGAACAATATTCCTCGAAATTCAGCTTAATCGAAAATAAGAAGGCTGATGAAAATTTATGGATTTATCGGTTTGTCAGAATACATTTAATTTTGATGCGCAGTCTAGTCAATTTATGGTCCATATTCTTCAGTCTGTTTCTCTATCTGTTCAAAAAATACAAATCTATACAAGTGAGATATACAGGGTGTTCCTGAATTGGAGTCACAAATGGAGAGGGGAGATTCCTTGAGTAATTTTAAGGAAAAAAAAGTCCCATAAACATGGGATCACAAATGTTTCGTTTTCGAGATACAGGGTATTGAAGTTTGAATTTTTTCCAAGTTTTTGAGCGCTCGTACTATTTACACGAGGGCTATATCATTTCGTCACGATGTCTGTATTTTTCGAATTTTGAGCCGAAAATGGTCTCAATCGACTATGTTCGACTCACTGATGACGAATCCGTCGGAAAATTCGAGTCTGTCCGTCCGTCCGGCCGTCTGTCCGGCCGTAAGCACGATAACTCTCGAACGGAACAACCTAGAGACTTGGAATTTTCAGTATGGGTTCAGTTTCCGAATGCCTCGGTTAAGTTTGTTAATGGGCCAAATTCCACCAAGGGTTCCGTAAATATGGCCGTTCAAAGTTTTGTTCCCCTGATTACCTGAAAACAACAGATTTGATTGAGATGAAATTTAGCCCTCAAATGGAGAATGAGGTGTTCAAGCTACATGTGAAATTTTGTCCAGATCGCATGACCAGAACCATAGAAACCATAGAAAATTGTAACTTTTGAACGGAAACGCCTAGGGACTTGAAATTTTCAGGATAGGTGTGGATCTCGAATGTCGTGATCACGTTCATCTATGAACAAAATTATACTAGGGGTTCCGTAAATACGGTCGTTTGAAAAACTAGGTTATTCTTCGAAAACTAAACGAGGACTGACCAAAATGATAATCTACTCAGGTGCAGAGCATATTTCCATAAACATCGCTTCCGAAATTAGATTAACTACCATAGGCGTCAACACCAGTTTAAATAAAGATATGAAATGAAAGGAGCAAAGTTGTAATATTTCATATCTGCAAGAACCGGCAAAAGAAGTTCACGATTCAAAAAGACACGATGGAAACGAATCGGGCGCTAGATTTATCGGATTTGGCGACTCGGCGAAATTTAATGAATGGTTGAAAGTTTCTCCATTGTCCCATCTCGAAGGATATGCCATTAATGTCGAATGCATCTCTTGAATTATTTCACGGAACGAGGGTTTAGGGACGTGACGAAATTAATTAAATGATTCCATTAAATTGAGCGATTGTTTTTTTCGAAATGGCTCTCGACATACGTTGCGATTCGCCCGAGTAAATTTCTATAGATTCGTAATTGAACGAATCAAGTTAATCTGTGGCGAACTTCATGTTCGAATAATCGAATTTGCAGCTCTTCGTCCAATTCCGATATTGCAAGGGCAAAAAATCCGAACAGAACCCCGCTCAACTTCGACCATGAATCAAATTTTGCCCTGTATATGCCCAAAATTAGTCGTGAATCGAATCAGATCTAGAATCAGCATGATTAAAACATAATGGCAAATGCGCTGGTGGGATGAAATAAGCCAGAATTGAATTAAAATTTGAAATAACAAATTCAGTATGAAAATTTTGAGATGAATTTTTCCCCGCCTCTCAAGCAACGTAAGATCCATTTCAGGTGTTTTTATTAATCCCGCCACCTACTGGAATCCTGGTAGGAAAATTAATTATGTCACGGTGGATTTTCAACTGCCGAAAAAGTCTTTTCAAACGACAACGAATAAATTCTTTGTCCATAAGACATTTTTCTTATACTGCAATTTGTCGTGAGACCGGAGAACTTTATGCATAATTTGTTAACTTTTTTTATGGGTTCTTAGTAGCGGACGTCATTTGTATGGCGAAGGAAAGAATGAACAGAGGCTGTACGTATTTAATCGAAGAAACTTTCGGGAAGGTAAGCAAATTTGGTATAAAGTTTACTAAGTTTTGGTTCTCACCAAATTTGAGGTGAAAAAAGTATGTTTTCCGAAATATCATTTGTAATTAGGTCGATGTTCAATCGATCTAGTCTAGGAACCCTTGCAATTCTCTGGAATGTGAAAATAATGGACAAGATCGAATTAGATCCAGGATGAAAAAAATGTTGGGTTTTTCGAAAGGATCATCCATCCTTCATAATGTCTGTCGAACGTCGTCCGTAAATTTCAGCCTAAATTGACATACGGCCACGAAAAGCCATCCTCGTTCGCTTCGTACGAACTTTGGAGAAATATGTTGCTTCCCTTCGGATAAATGAAATTTCGTTCGAACATTTCACGTCTACCGCGGATGGGAAGGGAATATTTCAAAGTGAAATAATGTCTTAAAACGATTCCAAGTATCGTAAATATGTAGAAATTTTTAGAATTATGGAGAAGGGTGAGATTAAAAAACATTCATCTTCGATCGATACCTTACAAAATATCACACTGCGAATAAATTAACATCAATCTACCTCGATATACAAATTACATAATATTTGAATATCGAAAATACACTCGATCTGTTTGATTGAATCAGGTGGATAGTCAGATGGCAGGGGAGTTCAAACATCTTCTTCATTCCCCTCAAAATATCGGCAAGGTGAAATTATTCAGGTATTCCTATTCAACACCAATGCAAATTTTAGGTGCAATATTTATTTGTATCATAAAGAATAGATGAAATGAATTTAATTGACTATAATTATAATTTTGATTAAGTTTTTATCATGCAATCAAAAATTCTTTGATTTATCCTTTGAAATTTTCAATAAACAAAATCTTATGAAGAATTTATGAGAAAAAATACCTGATAACTCAAATGGAGAAAATTATCTATCTAAGAAAAAATACCTGATAACTTGAATGGAGAAAATTATGAAGAATTTCTGAGAAAAAATACCTGATAACTTAAATGGAGAAAATTATGGAGAATTTCTGAGAAAAAATTACAAAAAGCACGGCCGAGAAGTCAGGAGCTTTTGAGCGCTCGTACATGCACCCTGTAGGTAGATTCGCATTTTCCAGTTTGGAAATTCCGTTCGAGAGTTATCGTGCTTACGGACGGACGGACGGCCGGACGGACAGACTCGAATTTTCCGACGGATTCGTCATCAGTGAGTCGAACATAGTCGATTGAGACCATTTTCGGCACAAAATTCGAAAAATACAGACATCGTGACGAAATGATATAGCCCTCGTGTGAGTTGTACGAGCGCTCAAAAATACCTGATAACTTAAATGCAGAAAATTATGGAGAATTTCTGAGACAAAAATTACGAAAAGCACTGCCGTGAAGGCAGGAGCTTTTGAGCGCTCGTACATGCACCTTGTAGATAGATTCGCACTTTCCAGTTTTGGAAACCAATTGAGGAAATTTGTGACAGCTGTCAAACAAATTTTCAAAGTGAGGCGATAATCCAGACTTCAAGTCAGTGCTTTAGGTGACCAATTTTTTTTTTCGATAATTCGCTAAAATTTTCTACGGTATCTATGGTCTTGGTGATGCGATCTGGACAAAATTTCGCACGTAGTTTTAATACATTATTCCTCAGCTAGGTGCGAAATTTCATTTCAAATCGGTAGTTTCGAAATTATCAGGAAAATAATATTTTGAACGGCCATATTTACGGAACCCCTAGTCTAATTTTGCTCATTGATGAACGTGACCGTGAAATTCGCGATTCAAACCCACCCTGGAAATTTCAAGTTCCTAGGCCTTTTCCTTCGGAAGTTATAATTTTCTATGGTTTCTATGGTTCTGGTCATGCCATCTGGACAAAATGTTGCTTTAATATGTCATTCTCGTTTAAAATACGAAATTTTATCTCGATCGAATCCGTAGTTTGGAAATTATCAAGAAAACTAAATTTCAAACAACCAAATTAACGGAACCCCTAGTATAATTCTGCTCATTGATAAACGTGACCGTCGCATTTCAGATCTACACCTATCCTGAAAATTTTAAGTCCCTAGGCCTTTCCGTTCGAAAGTTACATATTTCTATGGTTCCTATGGTTCTGGTCATGCGAGCTGAACAAAATTTCGCAAGTAGCTTGAAAACCCCTTTTTTCAGTAGAGTGCAAAATTTCATTTCGATCGAATCTGTAGTTTCAAAGTAATCAGGAAAACAAAATTTCGAGCGGCCATATTTTCGGAACCCTCAGGCGGATTTTGCCCAATAACGAATTCAACCGAGGCATTTGGGATCTGAACCTACACTGAAAATTTCAAGTCTCTAGGTTGATCCGTTCGAGAGTTATCGTGCTTACGGCCGGCCGGACGGACGGCCGGACGGACGGACAGACTCGAATTTTCCGACGGATTCGTCATCAGTGAGTCGAACATAGTCGATTGAGATCATTTTCGGTTCAAAATTCGAAAAATACAGACATCGTGACGAAATGATATAGCCCTCGTGTAACTAGTACGAGCGCTCAAAAATACATGATAACTTAAATGGAGAAAATTATGAAGAACTAGCAAACCCGGCGAACTCCGTTTCGCCACCAGATGGCTTAATTTTATGTAACATTTCGTTTGGTGATTAAAAGATGAAGAAAATTTTTTGTTTGTTTTATATTTGAAAAGGAAAAATTTTATTTCATTTCACAACAGTAATGAATTCATTTCGATTAAAAAAATTACGAAAAGCACTGCCGTGAAGGCAGGAGCTTTTGAGCGCTCGTACATGCACCTTGTAGGTAGATTCGCATTTTGTAGTTTCAGAAATCAATTGAAGGAATTTTCGACAGCTGTCAAAAAAATTCTGAAACTCAGGCGAAACTCCAGACTTCATGTCAGTGCTTCAGCTGATCAATTTTTTTTCGATCATTCGCTATAATTTTCTACGGTATCTATGGTCTTGGTGGTGCGATCTGGACAAAATTTTGCACGTAGTTTGAATACATTATTACTCAGCAAGGTGCAAAATTTCATTCCAATCCGCTCAGTATTCTCGGAACTATCAGCAAAAAAATATTTTGAAAGGCCATATTTACGGAATCCCTAGTCTAATTTTGCTCATTGATGAACATGACCGCGATATTCACGATCCAAACCCACCCTGAGAATTTCAAGTTCCTAGGCCTTTCCGTTCAAAAGTTACAATCTTCTATGGTTTCTATGGTTCTGGTCATGAGATCTGAACAAAATATTGTTTTAATATATCATTCTCGATTAAAATACAAAATTTCATCTCGATCGAATCCGTAGTTTCGAAATTATCGAGAAACCAAAATTTCAAACGACCGTATTTACGGAACAACTAGTATAATTCTGCTCATAGATGAAAGTGATCACGACAATCGAGATCCACACCTATCCTGAAAATTTCAAGTCCCTAGGTCTTTCCGTTCGAAAGTTATGATTTTCTATGGTTTCTATGGTTCTGGTCATGTGATCTGAAGAAATAAAGCTTGAATATATCATTCTCCATAAGTATACAAAATTTCGTCACGATCGAATCTGTAGTTTTGAAATTATCAAGAAGACTAAATTTCAAACTACCATATTTACGGAACCCCTTGTATAATTTTGCTCATAGATGAACATGATCACGACATTCGAGATCTACACCTATCCTGAAAATTTCAAGTCCCTAGGCCTTTCCGTTCAAAAGTTACAATTTTCTATGGTTTCTATGGTTCTGGTCATGTGATCTGGTGAAAATTTCACTTGTAGCTTGAACACCTCATTCTCCATTTGAGTGCCAAATTTCATCTTGATCGAATCTGTAGTTTTCAAGTAATCAGGGGAACAAAACTTTGAACGGCCATATTTACGGAACCCCTGGTGGAATTTGGCCCATTAACGAACTTAAGCGAGGCATTCAGAAACTGAACGCACACTGAAAATTTCAAGTCTCTAGGTTGATCCGTTCGAGAGTTATCGTGCTTACGGCCGGCCGGACGGCCGGACGGACAGACTCGAATTTTCCGACGGATTCGTCATCAGTGAGTCGAACATAGTCGATTGAGACCATTTTCGGCTCAAAATTCGAAAAATACAGACATCGTGACGAAATGATATAGCCCTCGTGTAAGTTGTACGAGCGCTCAAAAATGAAGTGTTATTTAGTTGAACTTCTCTAAGTAAATGAAAGTGAATCCAAAGTAAATACTGAATCGAAGCGTTATACGTGTCCGCAAATTATCCGTTTCATTGAAGTGCTCTTTGGTTAACCACATTTTTTGTTTTTTGGTTTGCCGCAACTGTTCAATAATTCGTCTCTTTAACTGTTGTGTTCCCTGTATATTGCACCGCACATTCAGCTGATCCACCATCGACGAAATGAAATATATTTGCAGAAATTGATGCGGTTCATCTGGTGCTGGCACCATTGAACCATGCAAATGATATATTTGTCCTTGTATCTGTAATTGCAAACAATCATTTGTTGAAGAATACGGTGTAACTTCTGTGTGATGGTGTAGTGTGTGGTGTATATGTAGTTGTTATGTATCGCAATTCATTGTGTTGGTGTGAGTGATTGGTTATGTGTGTTGTATCTTTTACCTTGCAAGTCGGCATGAAGCCGCATTCTCGAATGATATTAGCTCCAAAGGAAGTCATGCGAAAGCAGTTATTGTATTCAATGATGTGTTGAAGAAAATGGCTGGAATCGGGATGACTTCCATCGAACAATGGTTTCAGTGGCTGTGGTGGTGTAAGTAATGGATCCAGTTTGACTTTTCCACTTGCGCAGCACAATCCAGCCGTTTCTCTTTTGAACTTTAACGCATTGCAATATCGGCATATAGTCGTCATTGGTCCAATATCTAAATTTTCATCATCACTGTAGTTCGCAGTGGGATCATATTGGAATGCCAAGCGATTGTATGATGCCAATGATCTTCGTGTGCTCACGCGTTGTCTCAATCGGGTGTTTTCTCTTATTATATTTTGTCTTTCTTCGCTTAAGTTCTGTGAATACATTTGTTGCTGGCTTGCATGTCTTGTGCGGCGGCCGATGTTCGCACGTCGTCCTCTAGGCATTTTGGGCTATGGACAGAGTGGTGAATTTAACCTCGAATGCACGATCCACATAATTTACACAGTTCCACTTACGACCTTAAAGACTGTTGAAATTGAATAAAAATTTGCACAATATACGTTATATGTTTTTTTTACTTTTCATAATTTCACAGTGAACACAATACCGGTTTGTCACATGAAATTAACTGAGCAGAGAACAATGAGTAGCTGTCAAACAATGTATCACGCACCGGCGCCATCTACTTAAAATGTTGGTTTGTCCTGAATTTTTCCTGAATTTTCTTTGCTATAAACCTCACGGAGCCTGAGACCTTTCCAGCGAATGCAAAACCGTGGAAATCGGTTCGTGCGTTCTGGAGTTATAGCGTCAGGAAGGAAAACCCGACTTATTTTTGAGCGCTCGTACTACTTACACGAGGGCTATATCATTTCGTCACGATGTCTGTATTTTTCGAATTTTGAGCCGAAAATGTTGTAGTCAGGAGCTTTTGAGCGCTCGTTCATCCACCTTGTAGGTAGATTCGCATTTTCCAGTTTCAGAAATCAATTGAAGGAATTTTCGACAGCTGTCAAAAAAATTCTCAAACTTAGGCGAAAGTAGGTACAAAATTTCAGTTCCAGTTCGATCAGTAGTTTCGAAATGATCAGGAAAGAAATATTTTGAACGGCCATATTTACGGAACCCCTAGTCTAATTTTGCTCATTGACGAACGTGACCGCGATATTCGCGATCCAAACCCACCCTGAAAATTTCATGTTCCTAGGCATTTCCGTTCGAAAGTTTTTTCTATGGTTTCTATGGTTCTGGTCATGCGATCTGGAAAAAATGTTGCTTCAATATATCAATCTCGATTGAAATACACAATTTTATCTCGATCGAATCCGTAGTTTCGAAATGATCGGGAAAACAAAATTTCAAACGACCGTATTTACGGAACCCCTGGTATAATTCTGCTAATTGATAAACGTGAACGCGACATTTCAGATCCACACCTATCCTGAAAATTTCAAGTCCCTAGGCGCTTCCGTTCGAAAGTTATAATTTTCTATGGTTTCTATGTGATCTGGAAGAAATGTAACTTGGATATATTCTTCATTCTCCATTAGTATACAAAATTTCGTCAAGATCGATTCTGTAGTTTTGAAATTATCAAGAAAACTAAATTTCAAACGACCATATTTACGGATCCCCTAGTATAATTTCGCTCATAGATGAACTTGATCACGACATTCAAGATTTTCTTGTGGAAATCTGTGTCGTCCATAGAAATCTGTTCCTCATGAAATCTCAAGGGTACTTCGATGGTATCATAGAAAATTTTTATCAATGGAAATTATCAACAAATGAACCCTAGTGGACAACATGAGGCTACATTCTATTTGAAAATTTAATCGAGAAACATGATAAATCGGTACCTGAATTGATCTCCTGGATTTTTCTTCAGATTCCATTCTCGAATAAACTGTATTGCAAGTCCTAGACCCTAAAAATCATATCGGGAACATTTCGTAACTCTAATCGACTATTTCGGCACTATAAACTCGTAGAATCACAAAAATTCTTGGAATAACATGCAAACACACGAATAAATTACGTTTCAACTTTGCGCATACGAAAACAAACGTCACACAACCCACTATGATTTCTGGTGGCAATTTTTGTAGTTCATAGAGAATTAGAATTTTGCAAGTCATTTCGATAAAGATGCATGGGATAAATTATCATACATAATATTATATCATTCGAGTTCACATTTTAGATAAAAAATAATTCGAAATAAGAAATATGAATGGATCTCTACCTTTGTTCATTTTCCGAAGTAATCATTCACAGAACTTTCCTCCTGATTCCATTCTTGATATTCACCGAAAGAATTTCCACTACAAAAGTTCAATATCGATTGAAACATCTCGAAAACGTTCAAAAAGTATGGAATTTAATAATATCGAAACACTAATCAATAACAATTTCCGCACTATCATCGTAAATGATCATTGATACAGAGAGGGAAGTGAATTCGTTTCGAGAAACTGCAAAACGAAAACATGTCACACTTCCTCTATGATATTCGGTGGAAATTAGTTTCGATCATTTAGTTGATTCAGCAACTTCAAATTCAAAATTAATTTGAACAATTTATTTCTGTTGTAGGAGATTGAAATGGAACGAGATGAAAATTGGAAAGAAGGAATACTTTAATTGTTACCTCGGTTGTTACAATACAATAATGAATAAATGAATAATTTGAAATATTGGAGTATATCCAATGATTTCCGACATACAGAGTGTTTCAATTCAATGAAGAATATTTCACCATGAAGAAACTGATGGATTTGATCCATTTTTGAGCGTGATACACAGAAACGCAACGTGATGTGCATTATCATTATTTTGAAAAAAAAAAAAAAATTCTAGTGGGAATCGATTTTTTTTGTATTTCTGTCAGAGAGTCAAATAGCTTTTTTATACAGTGTTACATAAACTTATTTTATTCCTTTCGTTATTTATCTTTGTCAAGTGAAATATAACGGGATAATAATCCAGGTTGTTTCTTTCGCAATAAAAAAAGTTTCTATAATAACGAGAATGATTTTTGGCATCAATGACAAACGACCCATTAAAGATGGAATCGAGAGTTTTTTTGGAAATGAATTCGCCGAAAGGAAGATTCATCATTATCTTCCAGATAATTCCATCTTAGATCTGACAACGTTGCAACTCGCTAATGAATACTAATGAAGTCAATTTGTTGACGTCTCTTTCGAGCTGACAAAGAGACAAATTTTCCGCTTATTATTCTACACCGAAAAAGATGACTGGATGTCGAGCGAGAGAAGAATCGGTAAAAATTAGTTGAAGTTGGAAATTTTTGAAATCCCAACTTTTTCGCCAAAGAACTGATTTTTTCTCGAAATTTTCGACGTGTGCTACAAGGAAACGATAAGGTTTTTGAAAAAACCGACTGAATATTCGAAATACACGTGGTCGCATTCGGTGATCAGGAAAATTTCAAGAAGATTGCCACATAAAATTTTTTCAACAAAAATATAACCTATGCACAAAATGAAATTTGGTTAAAAATCATATGGCAAGAAAATATAATATGCTATCTATATAAGTTGAAGATGAAAATCCTAAATACGTTATTTCTTTTCACGAGAAATATTTTTTCTGACCGCTATGGCACTTTGAAGTTGGAAATTTTTGAAATCCCAATTTCACATGTCCAAATTTGAGGTTTTTCTATATGGAAATGGATGGACTCTATGAATTGGGGATTTTTTGTCCATTTGTCTGCATGCTTTGGGTAGGAAAAAAAATTATTCGAGATTTCTTGGAATTTTTCTACGAAATTTTATGATTTTTTCGCCAAAACACTAATTTTTTCGAAATTCTCCACTCATAAATTCAAATGAAGTAATATTCTAGCTCGTTTGTAGCGAAAACAGTGTTCAATTGACATCAATATTATAATTATTAGCCCTCTCTGAAAACGATAATAATATAGGTTGTATCAAACGAAAAGTATATCAATTATTATTCGAGTTATTTCTTGTAAGGATCCCTACGGAATTCATCTTTCGTTTCGGTATCAAATTATTCAGCTTGTTGAGCTGCGAAAAACATTTCGGTACGCCCCGCTTTGATAACAATAACTGCGAATTACGGGGAAGATTGCGAAATCGAAGAATTTCAACAAAGCGAAATATAAAGTCTCTAACGATTCGACCGGACGGATTGCAGGAAGAATTGAGTGCTCTGCAATTATGCATAAGTTGAGACATCCCGGGAAATTAGGTAGAAAAATTCAATTTAATTCCGTCATCCGCGGAGACCCGGAATAATATCCTTCGAATGAAATGGAAGAGCAACACTCATCTTTGTATATCTTGCCAATTATGTGGCTGGAAAAGCCATAGATGAGAGAATGTTTCGACTCGGACAAAAATTTGGGGGGAGAAAAATTTGGGGAAAAGTGGAGGTAAAACTTGGGGGAAATGCGGGGAGGGTCAATTGGGATGATAAATTGGGGGAAAAATTTGGAGGAAGTTGGGCGGAAACCTTGGTGGAGAAAAAGTTAGGGGGGAGAGAAATTTGAGGGGGGAAAAATTCGGGAGGAAAAATTCGGGAGGAAAAAAATTTGCAAGGAAAAAATTTGAGAGGAGAAAAATTTGGGGGGAAAAAATTTGAGGGGAGAAAAATTTGGGGGGGAAAATTTGGGGAGAGACAAATTTGGGGTGAGAAAAACTTGAGGGAAAAAATTTTGGGGAGAAAAAAAGTTGAGGGGAAAAAAAGTTGGGGGAAGAAAAACTTGGGGGGGGGGGAATTTTGGGGAGAGAAAAAGTTGAGGGGAAGAAAAGTTGTGGGAAGAAAATTTGGTGGAAGAAAATTTAGGGGGAGAGAAAGTTGAGGGAAAAAATTTGGGGTGTCAAAAAATTGGGGGGAAAAATTTTGGGAAGAGAAAAAGTTGAGGCGAAAAAAAGTTCGGGGAAGAAAATTTGGGGAGAGAAAATGGGGGGGATTTGGGGGAGGAGAAAGTTGGAGGTAGGAAAAAGTTGGGGGGAGAAAGAGTATCGGATCGTAACGACGTTTTTGCTGCTATCATTATCTTGACGGTGGGTAGATATATCGGGCAACGGATTGAAAATCACACGTTACCAGATGTTCAGGTCTTAAGCTCACCTTAATTAATTGATCGCGTTATTCGGTCTAGCCAGATGAATTTTAATTGTATCCCGGAAGGGTCACCACAATTTGGTTCGATTAATTACTGTCCATTTCACGGGAACCTGTGTTGAAAAACGCCAATTTATTCTGAAAAAGGTCCTCATGACACGTCGATTTCTTATCACAATATATATCTTAATTTATCATTCTTACAGTGATAGAATAAAACAAGTTCCAAGCCTTTGTTGACGCTGTATCGATTTAAGAGGGGAAAAGATCAAGGATGTTGAATATAGAGGTGTAGGTTTTGTTTTTATAGCCGAGTATTCTAATATTTTATTCAAGAGTCATACTATTTTAGGGGGAAATTTCAATTCTTATTTTTCTTTTATTGACTTAGTGTTATTATTGCCAGGTTTTAGTTAGTTCCCTTACTGTTTAGGTTTCAAGTCAATAATTACAACTGTTTAAATACATCATTAAGTTTGATTGTGTTCTTTATTGTTTGCTACTTGGATAACATGTAATGATATGATGCTTTTTTTTTCTATTACTTCCTGCAAGACCTAATTTTTGAGTGATTTTTTTTCCATTTTCTCTACTGTGGATATTGTTTCTGGGTTCCACACCTTTTTGTATCCCAAATTTTCTACATGAATAAATAAATTATCTTTCATATGAATTTGGATTCGAGGTACTTTACCTCGTTATCGTTATGATAAATTAATGTATTTATCATGAAATGGTTTTTTTACCTGTTTCATTGAATTTTTTCCCAATTTAATATAGGATTGGGATGAATTTTATATACAGGGTGTTCCAGAATGATGAATTATCCTGTAACACTGTATAGAAGAGCTATTGGACTCTCTGGAAAAATACAAAAAAAAAATCTATCCCAACTAGAATTTTTTTTTTCAAAATAAAGAATTCTTGCACATCACGTTGCGTTTCTGTGTATCACGCTCACAAGTGGATCAAATCCATCAGTTTCATCATGGTGAAATCTTCTTCATGGAAATACCAATAGATATACTGAAAACCGTATAAATATCTGTTGTAACTTTTTCGGAAAAAAATATCCAACTTCAAATTTCATCATAAAATGTGACGAATATTTCATGATGTGAAAGTTTAATCGTTCATGGTGGAAATAAAATTTCGGCAACTCAAAAAAAAATATGCGCCATTCATGTAAATTTCAAAATGATATAATACATCTTCATAACTTATTTCACCATGAAGAAACTGATTGATTTGATTCATTTGTGAGCGTGTTACACAGAAACGCAACGTGATGCGCAAGAAATCATTATTTTGAAAAAAAAAATTTCTAGTGGGGATAGATTTTTTTTTGTATTTTTTTACAGAGAGTTCAATAGCTCTTCTATACACTGTTACAGGATTATCCGTTCATTCTGGGACACCCTTCACCCTGTATAATATTATTTAGTATGAGAACTCATCCAATCCTATCAAATTCACTTATTGAAATTTCTCATCACAAAATTCAATTTCCGCCACCGATTTTTCTAAATTTGACAATAGATAAATCTTCGCGATAATTAAGAAGTTTGAAAGTGCCGATAATGAGCCGACAATACAACCCGGATCATCCCCGATCACCGGAGATCGAAAATATAATCTCTACTTTGAAGTTTGAGATCGAACCCTTCCAGCTGGTCTCGTGAAATTCCACATAGATCTAAAACACGAATTTGGCCGTACCGAGCCGTGTCGCTCGATGGAATAATCCGGGCAATTTATTCCTTCTCGTGCAGATATTCGAATCATTCAGTATTTCTTCGGACTTTTATCGCGGTGCCGGTCGGGTCGTCGCATTCCAGTCCCCGGATATGCGGCGTCTGATGAGGAATTTATGAACGATGGAATTCCCGAGCAGTCGTTCTCAGGTGGTAGAACCGGGATCCTTCTGGCGATGTCCAATCTCGGGAAGATTGGATTCTCTCCGACCTGCACGAGAAGGTGGTAGGAGGAAGAATGGCTGATTGTGAGATGTTCCTTCTGGTTAGAGTCTTCTGTTGATTAAACAGATATTGTCGGTTCTTCTCATGCAAAATTTGCAATTTGAACGAATCGTTAGCATCTGTTCTGGGATGTTGAATAGGTGGTCCATCATTAGTTTCATTGCCTCGTTAAATGAGCCTCAAGCAAAAAGTGAATGCAATCTTTCTCGAGAGATGTAAGATATCCGTCGAAATCCTCGTGAGCAAATTAACCCCCATTTCCTGAACATGTTTGTCTTCTACTCAAGCCATAGTGATGGAATTGAAGCCGTCCAATTCTGGCCTTTTCCTTTTCCAGATTGATGCGTCTTTCGAAGGGAAATTTCCAACATTTATGATAATTGTTTTCAACATATCTAAATCGATGTGATTCGATGGTGACGGTTTTCTATTGAAAACCGCAATGACTTCTTTTTAACGTGAATTGAAGGTAAATACCGGAGATATCGTATGGGTGTAAGTAATGGAAACCTTTGAAGAAAAGTGTGGAACGTAAGGAGAAGCCTGTATATGAATAATGATAACGTTGTTACTCACATGTTGCACTCAAACTATCTCTTCCACCCTCGTAGGTTCCAGTTCAACAAATTCACAAACCAACCCTGATTTACCTTTAAATGATAAGATATCTCAATAAATTGTTTGATCCGATAAGTACCCCTCTTATGTTTTCATGGAAAATCGATAAATCCCGGAATGGACCGGACCCCGAGAAATGTCCAATGTTTACTTAAGATTACCACCCAACCTGACCCACTAGCTCTAACTAGGCGTTTCCTCAGAGTTTCAAACTTCGGTTATTATTTTAGCCCTGCGTACCAAAATGTAAAATAGAATACCGATAGTGGATGAAGGGAGAAAGTTTATAATAGTTTCCTCATTCAGGGCGCATAATCGGTTTTCGTTAATGTTTCGGAAAGCTGGGATAATGCTCGCGTTGTACTTTCTAAAATTCCAAATTAATTATAACCGAAATAGGTTCTTCGTAATGAATTTTTTTAAGTGCTTTATCTGGACAGTATTTTCATAATCTGTAGGAATTGTCATTGATGAAGATTTAAGATGCTTGGCCTCCGACTTATTTTTCGCCATAAACATCGTAGAATATTCAAAAGATAATTCCAGTCGAACGATCCTTGTTAAGACTAAGCCCACACAAAGAGCTCGAAGCGCTCATCATCAAATACCACCTATTTCAACCTCACATGCTGCACCCAGTGTATAAACTAATTTCATGAACAGATTCGGCTTGCTGAAGAAGGAGTGGCTTTGGCGAACGTCGAGCGATAAGAAAATCGTTCTGGCTCTCGAGGGAAAATTCCATAATAATATAATTTCACGAACTGGTTCACGCATTTATGTCTCTCTAACTGCTAACGAAATGATTTAGGAACACTGGCAAAGTTCTATTTATGTATTACGGGAATAACTCGGATTTTTACGTTGATCCAACGATGTTGTTAATGTTTGGTTTTTCAAAAACTCAGAATTTTAATGTTCTCATTTCATCACTTTGAAAAGAAGGTGAAGAATCTTTATGTATCGTGAAGTCATAATTAACCCTTCAAAACCAAAACCCCAAACTTTTTCAACCCTCAAAATTTTTCAACCCCAAAAATTTTTCAACCCCCAAAATTTTTCGAACACTAACCTTTTTCAACCCCCTAAATTTTTCGAACCCCAAAGTTCTTCATCCCCCAAAATTTTTCAACCCCCAAAATTTTTCAACCCCCAAAATTTTTCAACCCCCAAAATTTTTCAACCCCTAAAATTTTTAACCCCCAAAATTTTTCTACCCCCAAAATTTTTCAACCACCAAATTTTTTTTTTTTTAAAAATGAGCTACACAAGGAAGAAGATGCAGCTGGTAGACCAGAATATGCTCCAGATTACCAATTGCTTATTGCCCTGTGGTACATGGCAACACCAGATTCATATAGGTGAAACTCTATAATTGAGTGGTTTATAGATAATTTTAATAAGTTTTTACTGGATATTGTAGATCGGTCTGTGAAAAAAAAAAAAGCCACTGCTTTTCGCACACTCAGAAGAGTTGTGACTGATATATGTCGATTGGCTCCACAAATCATCAAATGGCCGGAAGGTGAAGAAGTAAATTCCATCTGGAATGGCTTCAGGAGTAAAGGGCCAATAAGCCGAATTCTAGGTGCGATAGACGGCTGTCACATTCAGATTAGAAAACCCTCTGAAGATGGCGATTCGTTCATGAATAGACATCATAAGTACTCTATACAGTTACAGGTAAAATCATTACCTTGAAAAGTTATGGTATTACATATTTCATTCTAATTGTAGGGCGTCTGTGACCACCGATGTCGATTCACTCATGTGTATGTTGGTAATTGTGGATCAGTGCATGATCAAAGGGTTTTTAGACTTTCTGAGGTGAATGGCTTCTTATTGAATCCAGAGAGGTATTTCCCACATAATTCGCATCTTATAGGAGACAGTGCCTACAATATTCACGAACACTTAATAGTTCCCTACAGAGATAATGGCCATTTAACACGTCAGCAAATATACTTCAACCAACATCTTTCGTCTGTTAGAACTGTCATTGAAAGAACTTTCGGATTGCTGAAAAATAGATTTCAGAGTTTACTCTATTGCTGTCCACTAACCGATATAAAATTGATTCCAAAATTCATAATGGCTTGTTGTGTTATTCACAATATTTGTGAAATGAGAGGGGATTTTATAGACCTTGAATTAAATAACCCAGAACATCATAGAGATGAAAGTAATGTGGAACAAACTATACAGAATAATCACATAGAGCTAATGGGATAAATAAAAGGATTCAAATAACCCGAGACATCTGGCCAGGTGAAGTATGAAGATTATTAATTTGTTTACTGAGTTTATGCGTACAGGGCAGGACGCTCCACGGAGACTGCTCTGTATCAGCTGACCGAAGGCATCCAGAAGACGCCGTGTGATCCACTCGGATAGCTGCTATCAAAGCACTGAACTCCTATATCATCGACTCAAAGTTACGCGTACTCACTGGCTTCCTCACAGGACATTGTCGCCTTAGGAAGCATATGATGAGATTGAGCTTAACAGAAACAGACGAGTGTAGATTCTGTGGTGAAGAGGAGGAGACTCCTGTTAACCTGGTTACAGAATGCCTCGCCATTGCAAACCAGCGCAAAGAATGTCTTGGACAAGAGAATTACAGGAGGAATGAGGATCCAACCTCCTTGAAGCCCTCTCAGATACTGGAGTTCATTGGAGCTCTGGAGCTGGAGGGCGAGCTGTAGGTTGCGAATACGGCTCTGATGGGGGGCACAATAGACCTTGAGGTCACAGAGCAACATAACCCCCTTCCTAACTATAACTTACTTAGTTTAATTCTTCTATGAAAATGATCTGTTGGAAGGAACTGTTTTGTTCAGTATTACCTAACTGAAATAAAATAATGTTAATAAATGAAATATTTTTATTTCATTTTTCTCTACATTCAATCCTCTTTCAGATAACTTTTCAACAATCTGATGAGTTCTTCTCTCTGCGCCATTTTTTCCCTATGCCTTTCTTCCCTTCTTGCTTCCATTTCTTCCCTTCTTCTTGATCTTTTCTCCCTTGCTTTTATTCTTTCTTCTTTCATTACCTTTTGTTCTGCACGGAACTCTGCTATTAATGCAGAAATGTTACCTTCAGCTTTTTTTTTTGAAGAAGTTGTTTGAGAACATCCTAAAATTATAATCAGTGCGATATATTCTCTTGAGCAAGAATAATACAGGCCCTTGAATATTGAACAATCTAGTTAAGAAATCCTATTATAAGCAGAGGAAATGTGAGCAGGAACCACACATTTTTACATATCAGTCGCCTAGTTGCAACCCGACAAGTCACACTTCCATTTTTGAACTTATTTTTATCACTTTCGGGCGAATCCCTGATTTTTCAATTTGATACTAATATTTTCCAATATTATCTAAAGTTTAGTTCACGAAGTTTGAGTTGTTCACTTCCTAAAATAACGAATCTTTTTTTTTACATTTTTATTGAATTTCATTTCCTTGGACTTGTCCGGTTTTGCATCTAGGCAACTGATAAGGTACAAGCACACACATGTAAAAATTTCAGCAATACCCCTTCTTCAGGTAGTTAGGTAAAAATTGTCTCCACATATAGATGTAGTGATGTCTCCTTGTAAAAGTGTAGTGATGTCTCCTTGTAAAAGTGTAGTGATGTCTGGCGGTGTAAGTGTAGTGATGTCTGGCGATGTAAGTGTGATGATATTAGATTTGTTGAGAGAATAAACTGAAATATTCATATTGGACCTTCTTCTTCAAAACGAAGTTTCTTCTTTCTTTTCATCCATATTGATGAAAATTTTGAAATTATATCTAAAACAAAAAAAAAGAAAAACCAGAAGGAAAAGTATCTTCTTTATTATATTCTTTTGAAGCTAACGACCAATCTCAAAATGAATCAGAAGAAGTTTTTAGTGAAATTAAAATTCGACATAAATGGATCATTATGAATATTTGAGAGAATTCAATCTTTCAGATACTAATCACCACAAGTAATCTATTTTTTTTCAAATCTTACCCGTTTTAGGAACATCCATTTCATTTTGGATTACTCCAGATGTGGAAGAAATTGCTCCTTCCAGTGGCTTTGCCCATTTTTTTTCCCCAAATATTTCGTCGAGTATCTGAATGATGATGAGAATAAGTTGGTCACAAAATAAGTAACAAAACATTTTCAACTCACAGAATAATATTCCCAACTTTTGGGAGATGAGCCTGTAGTCTTTTCAGAATCTTTGATACTTTTGTATCTCCTCTTCAGGGTGTCCATTTTCACTTGGCATTGCTGCCAAGTGAATTGGTCACCTCTCTCATTAATATCGTTGGTAATTTTCTGCCATGCAGCCTTATGGTTCCCATTTCTGATACTTTCCTTGAAATTTCGGTATGTTTCGAGTAAAAGCATAACTGATTTGTGTCCCCACTTGCCTTGTGTTTCTAAAAGGAATAATGATCAATTTCTTATTTTAGATCACTTATCTTACAAAATTACTTTCTTTTGTAAAGGTGGAAGCAGTTGATACTTCTGGCTGAATTTCCTCCATTTCAGCTTCTGAGCAGGGGAACTGTGTGCGTAGCATGTTGAGGTAACTTTCGGCATACGCTCCATCTGAATTGAAAAGATTCAAATTTTATAAGTGAGTAAATCATATTTTAATAAAACAAACCTGTTCCTATCCTTTCGGCAGTTTCTGCATCCACTTCGATTTCGAATTCTCCTAAAGCAATTCTGAACATTATTGTTATATACCTATCTAATACTTACGAAATTAATAAAAATCCTAAAAACAAGTGAACATCAACAAACACAAACACCGTTGGACTGGATCACTCATCACTCTATAGAAAATTCAAATCGAAATATTTGTAACCTCACTTTTTATGACGTACTGGCACTCGCACGTCCTTTCGCTGCCAGTAACCAACAGTAGATATTTAGCCTCGCACAGGGTACATTGACAGATGGCGGGAAAACGATGCCAGTTAAAAACTGTAATTTCGGAATGCGAAGTAGCCAATAGCAGATTTTTAGCCTCGCACGGGGTACATTGACAGATGGCGGGAAAACGATGCCAGTAAAATTCAGTAATTTCGGAACGGGTACCAGTACTGGCCAGTACTGGTCAGTAATTTCGGAACGCGAGTATTATCTTTACATACACTTAAAGCTTTAAGGACGCATAGAATCAGATAGACAGGTCTCCGCCTACCGTTTGAATTCGTAAAATGGCACGTTAGGATACTGAAAAATAAGACCCCCCAGCTGTCGTTGAGTATAACCCCCCGTGTTTTTTACAAGAAGAAACGGGCTTTCCAACGAAGTCCAAACGATCCCTCTAGCCCATCTTGAAGTATTTTAAAATAATGTCCGGAAATGGCCAAAATCGATGAAAACCATAAAAGGAGTCTTCAAGAAATGGTATGCAAATTTTTCCATTCCCATCTTGTGGAATGAAACAAGTTGGAATCGAATCTCGAAGAACAATAGGTACAGATAGGCTATATGGCTTTTTCACAGTTTTCACCATTTTTGCAAGATTTGCTTTTGAAAATCGTACTTTTGGTAAACAAATGGTACAAATGTCAAATATCGCAATATGAACACGCCCAGTAGGCGTCTCCTTCATTTGCAGCTTTCGATTTGGCTATCTGAGCAACACCAATGCAAGAAATATGACATTCGCGCATTCGATTTACTTCGAAAACTTGCTCGAAACAACAACATCGAGCCCTCCATTGCATGAAATATAAATTCGCGCATTCGATTTGCTTCGAAAAGAAATAACAAAACCGAGCCCTCTGGAGCATAGAAAACCAAATCGAAAGCACCTATAGTAATATGCCATCCGCAAGTGACAGTGACAACTGACAGTAACGAAAGTCAAACTTATCAAAGGAGTGATGAGTGATATTTAACTTTATTCGAAGTATATTAATAATAAATGTTCGTATTTCATTGTAATAGAATCGCTAATAGGTCAATTCATCGATCATACCTCAACAATTACAAAGACTTTTCGATCAAAATTATACCTCGATTATATATGATATCGTGTTGGTTACTTCGAAGGTATTCGAGAGAAATAAATTGTCCAGTATGGTCATAATAGTATACAGATTCTCACTACCTATATATTATTGTATGTAATATATTCTTAATTGTGAAAAACCAGGAATGGCATTCGTGTCAAGGAACTTAAGCGAAAAAAATTAGAGGAAATTTCAGAGGTGGAAGTAATGCAAGTTCAAGAGACACCGAAATATATGGAGAACAATAGAACAAGAAGATGATGACATGAATTTCTTTGCAGCACTCAAACCTCAAAATTTGTTCGCTGAAGTCCTATCCAGGAGCAATTGAGTAAGGTCATGGATGGAAAAGTGTAATTGAGGAAGAGTTAATTGCTTTAGAAGAATATAAAACCTGAAAGTTAGTATCACCACCAAAAAATGCAGAAATAACTGACTCGAAGTGGTGTATGTTTAGTGGGAGAATAGTGGAAGAACAAGTGAAGAAGAAGGTATTAAATGAAGAAATTCTGAAAATGAATTAATATTTAGGTTAGGTTAGGTTGAGTTAAGACAGTGTTGAAACAATTCTCAAAATGAATCAATATTTAGGTTAGGTTAGGCTAGGACAGTGTTGAAACAAGTCTCGAAATAAATAAAAATTTAGGTTAGGTAAGGTTAGGTTAGCTTGAGTCAGGACAGTGTTGAAACAATTCTCAAAATAAATCAATATTTAGGTTAGGTTGGGTTAGCTTGAGTCAGGACAGTGTGGTAACAACTCTCGAAATAAATCAATATTTAGGTTAGGTTAGGTTAGGTTAGGTTAGCTTAAGTCAGGACATTGTTGAAACAACTCTCGAAATAAATCAATATTTAGGTTAGGTTAGCTTAAGTCAGGACAGTGTTGAAACAACTCTCGAAATAAATCAATATTTAGGTTAGGTTAGCTCAAGTCAGGACAGTGTTGAAACAACTCTCGAAATAAATCAATATTTAGGTTAGGTTAGCTTACGTCAGGACAGTGTTGAAACAACTCTCGAAATAAATCAATATTTAGGTTAGGTTAGCTTAAGTCAGGACAGTGTTGAAACAACTCTCGAAATAAATCAATATTTGGGTTAGGTTAGGTTAGGTTAGGTTAGCTTAAGTTAGGACAGTGTTGAAACAACTCTCGAAATAAATCAATATTAAGGTTAGGTTAGCTTAAGTTAGGACAGTGTTGAAACAACTCTCGAAATAAATCAATATTTAGGTTAGGTTAGGTTAGCTTAAGTTAGGACAGTGTTGAAACAATTCTCAAAATGAATCAATATTTAGGTTGGGTTAGGTTGGCTGGAGTTAGGACAGTGTTGAGACAATTCTCAAAATGAATCAATATTTAGGTTGGGTTAGGTTGGCTGGAGTTAGGACAGTGTTGAAACAATTCTCAAAAAAAAATTGATATTTAGGTTAGGTTGGTTCTGATCTGATCTGACAGTGTTGAAACAATTCTTGAAATTAATTATCATTTAGGTTAGGTTAGCTTAAGTTATGGCAGTGTTGAAAATAATTCTCGAAATGAATTAATGAATAGGTTGGGTTAAGCAAGATTGAGTAAGGACCGTGTTAAATACAATTTTCATATTGAATTCATGAATACACACTATTGCTTGAACCACGCGAACGCGGATATAGAAAAAGAACGGAATAGCGATTGGGACCGTTAAAATACGATGTTATTTTTTTCCCTCGAAATCAAATAAAATCATATCTTTCTTCAATTGTTTTCAAAATAACCGATCAATCGGCAAACCTTTCATTTTAAATCTTAAAAAAATTAATATAATTTCCCCATGTTCAATCTCATTGTTTTCGTTAACAAAATATATTTTTTTTATCAAGAAATGGGTGTATCTGTATCAACATCACAAAATGAAAGTTAACCTATTTCAATTTTCCTCATTCTGTCACCTTCATAATACTATCTCTTAAAATAAAATATAACATTATCCCAACAGACATGATCAACTTCCATAATAGAAATTGAAAAATTATAATACTTTCAATGTGATCATATTATTACCCTTTCCGTGGATTTACTCATTATGTGGATCTACTTTTTATGTGGACCTACCTGTTTATGGATCTATTCATCATGTGGATCTACCTACTATGTTGATCTACTGGTTTACTAGTACTGTCTGAATTATATAGACTACTAAATTATCAATTGTGTGAATTTGACCTAAATAGGTTTATTGAATGAAATTGTGAGAGGGCACAGACACGTCTATGTTTTACCAGTTTGAACTATTTTACTCAAATTTAATGATTTTTTGGCTCATTTCATCACTTGAAAAGTATCATGTATGGGGGGGAGAATAAGTTGACGGGAGAAAAAGTTGGGGTGAAAAAAGTTGTGGGGGGAAAAAAGTTGTGGGGGGAAAAAGTGGGGGGGAGTTAGGGGGAAAAAGTTGGGGGGGGAAAGTTGGGGGGGGGGAGTTGGGGGGAGAAAAGGTGTAAGGGAGAAAGATTTGAAGGGGGAAAAAAGCCTTTCTGTGGTGAGACATAGATTCCCTGATCTTAATAGGGATGTAATTCCAACACTGACTCTTACTTAATCAGATGCTACAAAATAGTAATGAGATCAATCGGAAAAAATTAAGAAAAGCACTGCCGTGAAGGCAGGAGCTTTTGAGCGCTCGTACATGCACCTTGTAGGTAGATTCGCATTTTCCAGTTTCAGAAATCAATTGAAGGTATTTTCGACAGCTGTCAAAAAAATTCTGAAACTTAGGCGAAACTCCAGAATTCATGTCAGTGCTTCAGCTGATCTATTTTTTTTCGATAATTCGCTAGAATTTTCTACGGTATCTATGGTCTTGGTGGTGCGATCTGGACAAAATTGTGCACGTAGTTTGAATACATTATTACTCAGCTAGGTGCAAAATTTCATTCCAATCCGCTCAGTATTTTCGGAACTATCAGCAAAAAAATATTTAGAACGGCCATATTTACGGAACCCCTTGTCTAATTTTGCTCATAGATGAACGTGACCGCGATATTTGCCATCCAAACCCACCCTGAGAATTTCAAGTTTCTAGGCCTTTCCGTTCAAAAGTTACAATTTTCTATGGTTTCTATGGTTCTGGTCATGCGATCTGGACAAAATATTGTCTTAATATATCATTCTCGATTAAAATACAAAATTTCATCTCGATCGAATCCGCAGTTTCGAAATTATCGAGAAACCAAAATTTCAAACGACCGTATTTACGGAACCCCTAGTATAATTCTGTTCATTGATGAACGTGAACGCGACATTTCAGATCCACACCTATCCTGAAAATTTCGAGTCCCTAGGCCTTTCCGTTCGAAAGTTATGATTTTCTATGGTTTCTATGGTTCTGGTCATGTGATCTGGAGAAATGTAGCTTGAATATATCATTCTCCATTAGTATACAAAATTTCGTCACGATCGAATCTGTAGTTTTGAAATTATCAAGAAAACTAAATTTCAAACGACCATATTTACGGAACCCCTAGTATAATTTTGCTCATAGATGAACGTGATCACGACATTCGAGATCCACACCTATCCTGAAAATTTCAAGTCCCTAGGCGTTTCCGTTCAAAAGTTACAATTTTCTATGGTTTCTATGGTTCTGGTCATTGATCTGAACAAAATTCCACATGTAGCTTGAACACCTCATTCTTCATTTGAGTGCAAAATTTCATCTCAATCAAATCTGTAGTTTTCAAGTAATCAGGGGAACAAAACTTTGAACGGCCATATTTACGGAACCCCTGGGCGAATTTGGCCCATTAACGAACTTAACCGAGGCATTTGGGATCTAAACCTACACTGAAAATTTCAAGTCTTTAGGTTGATCCGTTCGAGAGTTATCGTGCTTACGGACGGACGGACAGACTCGAATTTCCGACGGATTCGTCATCAGTGAGTCGAACATAGTCGATTGAGACCATTTTCGGCTCAAAATTCGAAAAATACAGACATCGTGAAATGATATAGCCCTCGTGTAAGTTGTACGAGCGCTCAAAAACACTAATAAGAAAAGGCGAACCCCTCTCCACCATCCCTAGGAATCGAAACAGGACGTTAAAACAATTTCCTCGCCCCAAAACCCCGACGCTTACACAATTCACAATTTATAAGTTGGAATATCCCCATCGTTCAGACCCTCCATTATCTGCAACATTCCCATTCCGCGGAGTTTCGTATTTCGAATGGGCACGAACCGAACGGCCAAAGTACGTTTTAACTACCGACCGGGATTTGTTCCTACGACCGAGTCTGGATGAGGATTTACTCTCGAGTTCTTTCGAAAAGTGTCTTCGTTTCGCTGGAAAAGTCCACGTCGATGACGTCGGTTCGAATCGGTAATCCTGACGTCGCGTGAGATGGAGGACAGCTAATAATTCAAGAATCTGCGGAAATCGACGTTGGACAGGCGAGGAATCGACCGAGAGGAAAACCGAACGATGTGGATGTTATTGGGTCTGTCGTTTTGTTCTGGATGGGGAAGTCGAATATTGTTATTCTCGCACTTCTAGAGTTGAATCGAGTCATGTTGAACTTTTTTTGCTAGGTAGGACCTTATTATTAATGTGTTTTAGAATTAAGTGAATAACTTGTTCAGAATGAGATTTAATATTTTTTTACGATAACACTACAAAATATCTTATTCAATATTATGAAATGAAATTGAATCGCGATCGCAAGCATTGACAATCATCAGATATAATGATTTTGAAAACTCACCAGGGACACACGATAAATTCGCAACGGCATTACGAGCCAATCTTTCCATTAAAAGTTCCCCAAATAGCGGTCGTTCTAAATCGAGTGAAGAAACATACGGAAACGAAAGAGGCACCAGGGAACGTAACCAACGTCAATTATGGTGGAGTTCGCTTTGAATGCCCCAGGGAGGGTTTTTCCTGTTGCCGAAATGCGTTGTTGTTGTTGTTCGATTCGGCGAAATTGTAAAACGAACGTTTCATCGACAATCCGACTAATCGTGCCGTTTCGTTTTCATCCCAATGATGGAAATTGATACAACGTCTCGTGCAATCAATCAACAAACATAACTGTCATACTTACCATTCTTCTAAAATCTAATTTTTTTTCATCCCCAACTTTTTGTCTCCCCCAACTTCCCCCCCAACTTTTTTCCCTCCAACTTTCCTCCCCAACTTCAATCCCCAAACTTTTTCAACCCCCAAATTTTTTCAACCCCCAATATTTTTCAACCCCCAAAATTTTTCAACCCCCAAAATTTTTCAACCCCAAAATTTCTCAACTCCTAAAATTTCTCAACCCCTAAAATTTCTCAACCCCCAAAATTTCTCAACCCCTAAAATTTTCAATCCCCAAAATTTTCCAACCCCAAAATTTTCAACCCCCAAAATGTTTCAACCCCAAAATTCTTCAACCCCCAAAATTCTTCAACCCCCCAAATTTTTCAACCCCCAAAATTTTCAACCCCCAAAATTTTTAAACCTCCAATATTTTTCAACCCTCAAAATTTTTCAACCCCCAAAATTTTTCAACCCCCAACATTTTTAACCCCCAAAATTTTTCAACCCCAAAATTTTCAACCCCTAAAATTTTTCAACCCCAAAATTTTTCAACCCCCAAAATGTTTCAACCCTTAAAAAATTTTAACCCCAAACTTTTCCAACCCCCAAACTCTTCCAACACCCAAACTTTTCCAACCCCCAAACTTTTTCAACCTTCAAACTTTTTCTCCCCAATTTTTTCCCCCTCTTTTCCCCCACTATTCACCCATCTTATGTCACTCAAAATAAATCCCATACTATTTTACCTCTTCAACTAACACCTGCATGTATTTCATAATTACTAAAAATCCAATCAATTTCGACAAACATAACTAACCATTCACTGTTGGGTAAACAATTAACAGTGCTGTGCCTCAGGTGGCGTAAGGACACAGTAACAAAGCCTACGCAGAACACAACCGGGTTTCCTAACTCGCATCAATTACACCTAGAAACAGTGTGATATTTGTTACCTTTAACAGATATAGAAGACTTTTCCAATTCTGGAGCCTTAATAATTGTATTATCTTTAGAGAGTTCGGTACTTGATTGGATAGAATTATTGGGAGATATTGAGAGATATCATCTTAATTGTCAGGGCCGCGCCTGGCCCAGGATGCGCCCCTGGGCGAATAATATAATTGCGCCCCTTCATGTTATTTCTCATGTTGACTCAAATTGAAACGTATACAGGGTGTTTCCAAATTCGAAGTGAACCTTGGAGGACGTGGTGGTATAACTCATTCGTTGTGATTTGAGCCATATTTATTGATATCCAAAATTCAACAGTTATTTCAGTTTTTGTGTTTTTCGAAAAATTACTCACCTCACTTCATTTTTCGTCAGTTTTTTTAATTATTTCATCAGAGAAGGATATGATATGTATGAAAAAAGTGAAAATATGCTGTAAAAGGTGTTGAAAAAGAATTCGTATGATTTGAAAGTTGGTATATGAAGAAAAGAATAGTCGATTTCTAATATCAACTTGCCTGCAACTTTCGAACTCCACAATTTATGTATAGAAAAATTGTTTCGAATACTTGCCGAATTCCTTCTTCATTTCCTAAAAAGTTTTTCGTTAGAACGAAGCCACTAGTTTCGCAGATTTTGATCTGAAAGGGGATATAACCGAAGAAAGAAAAGTAACGATTTAAATATTTTTTTATTGCATTTCAACTCAAAATTTAATTGTATGTATTCATAAATTATGTTCGAAAAACATAAATTATATTCCTTATACAAGCACGGGCCCTCTTTCTAATTTCTTCAGTCATGAAGTTTACTTTCAATCTTCTCACTGCTCCGTCTATTCTCTCCACAAGAGTTGTGCACATGTATGTTTTTCCCTTTCATATACTATTTCTCTTAAACTGCCCCAAACATGAAAATCTAACGGTGTTAGATCCGGACTTCTCGCTGGCCACGAAATAGCTCCTCCCCTACCTATCCACCGATAAGAAAACAATTCGTTCAAGAACATACGGACGTTTACCCTATAGTGTGCGGACACCCATCCTGTTAAAAAATGATTTCACGCCTGTCAATCAAGGCAACCTCGTCCAATAAACTGTCCATATTTGTTCTCAAAAATTATTCATAATTTTCTCCATTTAAGTTGTCAGGTAAATAGAGAGGACCTATCAAAAGATTAGCTATTGCTCCCATTCAAAGCTTAACGCCAAAATACTATTTTTTATGCCGGACTTTCAAAAGGTTGTTCATAAAAAAATCTGCTGAAACGAAACTAGTGCCTGCTTTGTAACGAAAACTTTTTTAGGAATTAAAGAAGGATTTTGGATGTTTTTTAAATAACTTTGTCATACATGAATTGTGAAATTCGAAATTTGTAGGTGAATTGATACTAGAAATTGACTATTCTTTTCTTCATATACCAACTTTTAACTCAGACGAATTCTTTTTCAACATATATTACAGCATATTTTCGCTTTTTTATACATATCATACCCTTATCTGGCAAAAATAATCCGAAATTATAATCAAACTTGTTCAACGTAGAAAAAATTGACGAAAAATGAAGTAAGATCAGTAATTTTCAAAAAAATACGAGAACTCAAATTACTCGTAAACTGTTGATTTTTGGATATCAATAAATATGGCTCAAACGACAGCAAAGAGAGACTAACACGTCCTCCTAAGTTCACGTCGAATTTGGAAACACCCTGTATAATGGAATTGAGAAATTGAATTTACATCCATTGTTATACAGAATCCAACGTTTTTCGAGCGCTCGAACGTTCCACGTTCCATTTTGTCACGATATCTGTATTTTTCTTATTTTGCGCCAAAACTAGTCTTAATCGACAAGGTTCGATTCACTGATGACGGATCCGTCGAAAAATTCAAGTCTTTCCGTCCGGCCTCAAGCACGATAACTTTCGAACGGTACGACCTAGAGACTTGAAATTTTCAGTATGGGTTAAGTTTCCGAATGCCGCAGTTGAGTTCGTTAATGGGCAGAAATCAACCAGGGGTTCCGTAAATATGACAGTCCGAAATTTTGTTCTCCTGATTACTTCGAAACTGCGGATTCAATCGAGATGAAATTTTGCACTAAATTAAAAAATGACATGTTCAAGCAACATGTAAAATTTTGTCTAGATCGCATGACACAAAAAATGATCTTCAACTCAAATCAAGAATTTTTTTGCAGACTGTTGTGTTTTCCTCGCATATTGGCACGATTGTCATAACCCATATCCACAAAGATCATCCAATTTAAGCTCGTATTCTTCAAATATCACCAACGAAAAGTTTACTAACCTGACCCTGTTATATCGGTATTGGATAAAATTTAAAAAAAATCTCGTTATGGAGAAGCTGTTCTGATTCAACCGCACAAATCTAGCAAACAGATATCTGCTCTTCTCGGCGGCTATTACCTAGTTCATAATTTCAGATCTGATATGCTTCTCCTATAAGGTGAATTAGCTCATTTTGTATTTTATCACCAATATACTGAGGCATATTTTTGTCTATATTCATTTGTATATTCTTTATATGTTTTGGGAACTAGTGAATTAGGCACGAGTTTATCAATGTATCCAGTATCCACGCGTTTTCAATCTCAACGACAACGAGTGAAGTATCGTATTGACCTGGCCTGGCGTGGACGCATTCTTGATTACTGTGGTTCTTTTTTATTTGTACATCAATTAAATCAATAATAACATATATATTTTTTTTTCTTTAATTTTATAGAATAGTGTAAAATGTATTCCAGGAATATGATTCATGAATGATAGACATTTTTATGTAATGAGATCAGGGCGCCTGCGGCGCCCCTGAAGGCTCGGCGCCCCTGGGCCTTGCCCATCCTGCCCATGAGGGCGGCGCAGCCCTGTTAATTGTTGCCCTTTTCACTAGAGTTCTGACCGATGTATTTATGTAGTAATCACCCAATTGAATTAAGGAGAATCTTCAACTTTTAGTATTATTGTTTTGGCCCAACTTCGATTGATTTACATTCAAAAACTACAAAAGCGTCAATAAATTTTCCTCCATCGAACTAACATCGATCCAGATCTTCAAGCTTCCTGTAGTAAAGTCGAAGAGTCACATATTATTTTCATCCTCGACGACAGACGCGATAATATCTCCTCAAACAAATTCAATTTCGCAGAGTTTCTTCTTTGACGCGCCCAATTCTCGTCACCCCTCACGGAGTTATAAAGTGCGAACTGGGATTCTTCGTGAAGACTGCGAACCCTGAGAGAAATGCACGACGTAATAATAACGCATGTAAACCGACCTGAGACTGAGAGATGGAGATATTAAATTTTTGACGAAACAAGACGCTCGGTCGAGGATTGGGATGACAAAAAAATGAGTCCAGAGCCAGAAACTGCATTTATTAATCATTTAGTTTCGATTATCAAAATATAGAAGGTTTATTATTTCGAAAATATTTGGAATAGTTTGACTGAATTTCAACCTGGATGCTTCTCTGGAACATTTCTGCGTTTTAATACTCTCCTGATGTCGTAAATATTTATATGAACGGTGTCATTTGCTGCATATTAAAACCGTGGCAGTTTTAATATATGGCGAATATAAATTTAGATATTTTTCTTCGCTACGTCTTCGTTTTGCAGGGCATATCCGGAATACTGAAATTGATGGAAAACGACCACCCACTCATCCTTCCTAATATGGCTCGGTATAAATAATACAGTTTTTGATTCTATTAGATGGAATTCAATACTATATCGTAGATTGCCTTCCAAAATTTTATTGCAAGATCGAAAATGAGTAAACTCATTCTGAGAATGAAGGCACATTTTCAATATGTTCGATAAAATTCCAATTAGGTTGAGATTAGTAGATCGGGATAACAATCTACCACATAATATTATCAGACGTTACTTGGTCCTGTGCATCCTGCTTAATTAATTGATAGGGCTGCATTAACAGAATAATTTGAAGCTGGATCATTACGTAAATTTCGCGAAACTCTCGAAATGTGTTCATTTTCAATTGGTTATTATTGAGCGATTCAGTCTAAACGTCCTCTATATTTATGTGCTAAACTTGGGTAATTATATAATGCTTCGTGGAAAGTGAAGAATTTTTTGTCGATACTCAATTTAAAAGGAGGCAAATCTATATACATATTCGCCTTTGGAACCCATTTTTTTTCATCTTCCACTCGAGTCATTCAGAATTTCCAATTGAAGATCTTCAATGGTTTCATCTTGAATGTAAACTGACGAATAATTTGCGGTTTCGCTTTTTTCGATGGCTTCTCAATTATCTATGGGTTGAATATATATTTCTGATGAATCGTAATCTCGAAGCTGAAAACTCCTGTTTATTTTCTTCAACACCAGAGCTAATTAAGTCGTCTTGTTGAGTCCCTGAGAGATTACCGAGAGTGGCGGAGTGGAAATCGAAATAATGGAAAAAATTTCACGTCGTTCTAGTCACAGAGAAGGTCCCTTTTCTTCCCGATTTCTTCAAGTCTCTTTGTTGAAAGCGGCGAGGCTTGGTGATAGATTCATTCATGAGGTTTCTGGATGTTTTCTTGTAATGGTCGTCTTTCGTGATGAATTCGTTGTAGATACAAGGTGCTTTTTTGATGTAAATGGATTACTTTTTGATTTTCCTCAAAATAAGTTGAATAAGTTTTTTTTTAGAAAAAGTTATGTTGGTAATTCTCACCAGATCACTAAATTTCGAAAAAAAAATTCAAACACTTTCAACGGAGGCTGTTCGACGGAAAACATTGTTGGGTATGGGTTTCTTCTCATTATTATTTTCTTTATTAACTGAGTCAATTTAATCGCACCGATGAAGAGTGTCACTTTGCGGCTTCCATTAAATCGGTGTAAACAGAGTCGCTCACTCTCCCCGTTCCTTCGATATTGTAGAAACAACGATTTAATACATTTGTTTCACGCCCACCGTCGCCGTCACGAAAGGTCGGATCGATTCCTTCGCCACTGTTTAATTGCATCAGGTCGGGAAATTTCCGAGAAATTGGCGCTTTCCTGGACATTTTTTTTCCAGGGCAACGATCTTCTAGTTATCAGGGGGGTGGGGAGAAAACAATTCTTAACGTTTGTGCTCGAATTAATTGGTACGAAAATCAGGGCTATTCCGAGAGAAGATCAGTCGATTCGGATGTAATCTTTTGTTTCAGTTAAGGTGAAAATTTACGGGAACTTTGAAAATATAACGGGTGTGATCATAGGACTTATTTAAGAAGCAACTGATCAATGGATCTATGATGACTCTCCGCAGGTGTTTTTATAACCTGCTGTTTTCATAACCTCCATATAAAAAAAATTATAATAGATTTCAAATATATTCTCTGAGAGAAGTAAATATAGCGTTTTTGGGGGCCTTAGTTTTTTTTGATAAAAAATTGAAATTTTAGAATGCGATTTTATTGGATAATAATGAAGTGGTGCCGTCGCTGGTTAATAATCTGAAAACCTCGATTGATTCTGAAATGTAGAAGTCGAGATATAAAGGATTGAGAGTTGGAAATTTTCCATTTTGGAGTAAAAACTGTAAAAGGAAATAAAACATGAAAAAATACCATAATGAAATCCATCAAAGGTGTTATATTCAGAATGCATGCATTCTGAAACATGCGACAGAAACATATCGAAATTGGTGGAAATCGCAAAACCGTCATACACAGATACTTTGAAGGTTCGTGTTTGTATTTTTGTTTCGTTGTCATCGGAAACGTTGACGGTCACGTTGTGATGCTTCTCAATGTTTTTGCGCTTGTTTTTTTCCTACAGTGGACATTTTCGATTATTCGGCACCGTCATCGGTTTTTCCCGATGTCTCTTGTTCTCACTTCAACCCATTTTAATTAAATACATACAGGGTGTCCCAGAATGAATGGATAATCTTGTAACACTGTATAGAAGAGTTATTGGATTCTCTGAAAAAAATACGAAAAAAATCTATCTTCACTAGAAATATTTTTTTTTCAAAATAATGATTTCTTGCACATCACGTTGCGTTTCTGTGTTTCACGCTCACAAGTGGATCAAATCCATCAGTTTCTTGGTGAAATATTCTTCATAGAATTACCAATAGATATGCATAAAACCGTATAGATATCTGTTGTTTTTGAAAATAATTTTTTTGAATTTATTTTTTCAAAAATTTTTTTTTTTTTAATTTATTCTTTCAAAAAAGTTTTTTTTTAATTGATTTTTTCAAAAAAATTTTTTTTCAATAAATTTTTTTCATAATTTTTTTTTTCGAATTCATTTTTTCAAAAATTTTATTTAATTAATTTGAAAAAAAAAATTTTAATTTTTTTAATTCTGGGACACCATATACAAAAGATTAAAATTCGTCGACTTTTCTGTAGACAGAAGTTTATGTGAAATATTTCCTTCTTTTTGAGCGCTCGTACTTTTTACACGAGGGCTATATCATTTCGTCACGATGTCTGTATTTTTCGAATTTTGAGCCGAAAATGGTCTCAATCGACTATTCGACACAATGATGACGAATCCGTCGGAAAATTCGAGTCTGTCCGTCCGGCCGTAAGCACGATAACTCTCGAACGGAACAACCTAGAGACTTGAAATTGTCAGTTCCACCAGGGGTTCCGTAAATATGGCCGTTCAAAGTTTTGTTTCCCTGATTTCTTGAAAACTACAGATTTGATCGAGATGAAATTTAGCACTCAAATGGAAAATGAGGTGTTCAAGCTACATGTGAAATTTTGTCCAGATCGCATAACCAGAACCATAGAAACCATAGAAAATTGTAACTTTTGAACGGAAACGCCTAGGCACTTGAAATTTTCAGGATAGGTGTGGATCTTGAATGTCGTGATCACGTTCATCTATGAGCAACATTATACAAGGGGTTCCGTGAATACGGTCGTTTGAAATTTTGTTTTCTCGATAAATTCGAAACTACGGATTCGATCGAGATGAAATTTTGTATTTTAATCGAGAATGATATATTGAAGCAATATTTTGTCTAGATCGCATGACCAGAACCATAGAAACCATAGAAAATTCTAACTTTTGAACGGAAAGGCCTAGGAACTTGAAATTTTCAGGGTGGGTTTGGATCGCAAATTTCACGGTCACGTTCATCAATGAGCGAAATTAGACTAGGGGTTCCGTAAATATGGCCGTTCAAAATATTTTTTTCCTGATAGTTTCGAAACTACTGATCGAATTGGAATGAAATTATGCACCTAGCTCAGGAATAATGTATTCAAACTACGTGCAAATTTTTGTCCAGATCGCATCACCAAGACCATAGATACCGTGGAAAATTCTAGCGAATTATCGGAAAAAAATTGATCAGCTGAAGCACCGACATGAAGTCTGGAGTTTTGTCTAAGTTTCAGAATTGTTTTGACAGCAGTCAAAAATTCCTTCAATTGATTTCTAAAACTGGAAATTGCGAATCTACCTCTACCTACAAGGTGCATGTACGAGCGCTCAAAAGCTCCTGCCTTCACGGAAGTGCTTTTCGTAATTTTTTCATATCGATGATTCTCGAATCGAAAATTTTAAGTTTTATGAATATTCCTTCGGAGGTTTCTCCTTCGATATAAACTCCATCGAGATTTTTCTCAGATTGAAAATTGCATCCGAACTCGATTAAAATCTCCTTCGCCCCACTCTCCGTATCGAGTGAAAGATGAATGAAGAAAGGGCGATATTCTGATTCGATTAAATTTCATAAAAAAAAACTCAATAAGCAAGCGAACATCCCCCTCTCCTCTCCGTGATTACGATGTCATCGCAGATTGATCAAGAAGGGGCGTCGTCGAAAATCGAATCGCACAAAATCTGAATTTCGGTTATCTAACAAGTCTGATTATAAATGCATTATTTACATTGTTATCCGGTATAGTTGATATAATTCGAATTGATTTCTGATACGAGTTCCTCATACTCGATTCAGAAATTCCATCAATGGGATAAACAACAATTCATCTTTTGGAAACATGAAAGATATATTTTATTATCCCTCCTGTATATTCGTACTTTTATCGGTGTTAATTTTCACGTGAAAACATTCCCTCTTCGTTAAGGAAAAAGACCGAGAGAATCAACGTTAATCCGGCCTCGAATTGATGTAGCGGGAAATCTAGCAGGGGCGACGTTTATCGGCTATCTGGCATTCCGCTCTCGAGATACTCTCGAATTGATGATAATTTGCGGAAACTAATTTCCTGGATTCTTGTCGGAAAGGAAGTAGCGAGCGGTTATGCGCAGTTACGCGATAGTAGGGTAATGATTCGTTGAAACTTGGAAAACGTTCAAGTAATACTCGAAAGTTTTTTACTTGAGAATAATATACGGCTGTTTATCTGAATTGATCGAATTCAAGAATGAAATTTGAAAATTTTTTTTTAATTTTCAAATTTTTTTTTATTTTTATAATTTTTTTATTTTTCAAAATTTTTCAAAAATTTTTCGAATTTTGTTTAATTTTCCAAAAAAATTTTTTTTTTTAATTTTCCAATAAAATTTTTTTTATTTTTTTTTATATGGTAAAAATGTTCATTCCTGAATTCGAGTTTGTTACTTCGCGAGATTTCAATAATTTTTCTTGATGCGACAACGCTGGAACCTTTACCGGGACGTTGATAGGTTGATAGTTCAAAATTGAATAATCGCGAGTTGTGAGAAAGGGTTAAACGTTGTCAGGTCGGTCGTCTGTCAGGTGAACAAACTGAATGAGCGTAGTTTGCGCAGCGTTATTCCCCCCGTTCTTGATTGTTATGTCGATACGGCTTAGCGTATTATCAGCGCTGCTGCACCGTGAAATGGATAGACCTTTTAAAGGGAATTAATTCTAAACGTTGAATTATTAGCGTTGAACATCGAAATTCATGATTTATGATGGTTCAGTTCTGCGAAAAAAATTGAGAACTGTCCAAAATATCGTTTCATCGGATTTCATAGGATCTATTTTCATCTTCAATGAAATTTTTATGACTCACAGATACTCTCTGAGAAAAAAAAACCTGATTACTTAAATGGGGATAATTATGAAGAATTTCTGAGAAAAAATACCTGATAATTTGAATGGAGAAAATTATGAAGAATTTCTGAGAAAAAATACCTGATAATTCAAATGCAGAAAAATATGAAAAATTTCTGAGAAAAAATACCTGATAACTTGAATAGAGAAAATAATGAAGATTTTCTGAGAAAAAAATACTTACATTTCCTCCAAGGTTAACGTCGAATATGGAAACACCCTGTATATGTGTTCAATTAGCAGAGAATGTTTTCTTCAAACCAAAGGAAAGGGAAAATTTGAAGACTTGGTGAGAATAATACAAATAAATAATACAAAGGTGTAATACTGAGACTGAGAGACAAAATAATTAACTACTAACAAGTGAAGTATCAGATAAACAGCTTCTCTTGCATAATGTATCATTAAGGAAAATGATAATTAATATGTTGCTCGTTCCTTGTAACAAAATTGTTGAATACTGGGAAATTATCAAGGCTAACGGAAGAAGAACTTGATAATCTCAGCAGATTATGAAATATTTGTTTGGAAAATAACATTCCAACATTTTCACATTTAGGAAAATTTAAAGAATAGGCTCATAATTTCATATGAATCGTCGAAAATTCCTAGAATTAGGTCTATATACCTATAATTAACATGATGATTCAACAGTTGTTCCAATATTTACATACCGATTACAACTTCATAATTGGGGTACAAATTCGAAATTGAAGTTATGAAACAGGGAAATACGTCTACATAACATATTTGTTCGTGTGCTCAGTTGATCATATTTCCGGCTTTGTTTGTCTCAAGTCAGTTGATGTATTTAATAATTTTTGACATAGGATACATAATTTTCCGTTACAATATATTAGGACTACGAGTATTTGAAGGATGTTATGAAAAAAATGAAGAAACCAAACTAATTCTATTTTTACATCATTAATGAGTTAAAACGTGAAAACTAAGTTAAATTACATGAAAATTATGAAGATTATCAATTCCACACAGCAACACAATCCCCCTCCGAATCCAAAGCCTCTCCATCCGGACAGTCCGTTCCCCTGCTAGGAACGTCCACGAAATTTCTGTCCTCCAATATCGGAGCCCATCCACTTTTATTTTCACCACTCCTATTATTACTTTTGCTCTCTTCGTGAGATTTCGTTGTGTCACCTTCCTGAGCATTCACATCGTCACATTTGAAGAGGATCCCACCCAAGTTTATGGTTATCTCTTCGGCGTCCTTAGGCGTGGTGTTGTTTTCGATTCGACAACACCTAAGTGCCACTTTCTTCTTCACGAAACGGACCATCTCGCACTGGTCATCTTCGGATCTCGCGGTATTTATTAACAGTAGCAAAAACAAGGGGACACCAGATAACAGCGTCGCTTTCATCGTCGATCAGCGTGGTTTCGACGAAATTGATGTTCTTTCTGCCAACTATTCAGTTTGATCGAGTCGAATTATCTTACTATCACCCCTCCCCCTTCCCCCCCACCGACATCCTTATACAATTAATATCCGATATGGAATTATGCGAGATTCAGATGCTCATTTAATCGCCTCGCAATTAACAAGCAGCTGATTGCGATACGGGGGCGTTTAAAAATATGCCACGATCGATTTTGGTCGGTACAATTAGTAATGAGATATTGCGAGAATCTTGAGTATCAATTGATGAGAAGGTTGAAAACCTCTTTTCAATGTAACAATCTATTCACTGTAACTTTTTTTCCCCAACTTTTTTTTCTCCAACTTTTTTTCCCCGACCTTTTTTTCCTCAACCTTTTTTCCCCCAACCTTTTTTCTCCCAATTTTTTTTCCCCACCTTTTTCCCCCAGCTTTTCTACCCCAACTTTCCCCCCCGTCAAACTTTTTTGAAATTTATGTAAAATTTATGATGTAAAATTTATGTAAAATTGATGTAAAATTGATGTGAAATTTAGGTATGTGAGGTAGGTTCTTAAATAACGTATTATAATGCTTCAAGAACTCGATGAATTATTCAAAAAAATTATAAAAGCACTGCCTTGAAGTCAGGAGCTTTTGAGTGCTCGTACATCCACCTTGTAGATAGATTCGCAATCTCCAGTTTTATAAATCAATTGAAGGAATTTTCGACAGCTGTCAAGAAAATTCTCAAACTTGGGCGAAACTCCAGACTTCACGTCAGTGCTTTAGGCTACCAATTTTTTTGTCAAAAATTCGCTAGAATTTTCTATGGTATCTATGGTCTTCAGCTAGGTGTAAAATTTCATTCAAATCCAATCTGTAGTTTCGAAATTATCAAGAAAAAAATATTTTGAACGGTCATATTTTCGGAACCCCTAGTCCAATTTTGCTCATTGATGAACGTGACCGCAACATTCGCGATCCGAACCTACCCTGAAAATATCAAGGTCCTAGGCCTTTCCCTTCGGAAGTAATAATCTTTTGAGAGTTTCTATGGTTCTGGTCATGTGATCTGGACAAAATGTTGGTTCATTAAATCATTCTCGATCGGAATACAAAATTTTATCTCGAACGAATCCGTAGTTTCAAAATTATCGGGAAAACAAAATTTCAAACGACCTTATTTACGAAACCCCTAGTAGAATTCTGCTCATTGATAAACGTGAATGCGATATTTCAAATCCACACCGATCCTGAAAATTTCAAGTCCCTAGGCCATTCCGTTCGAAAGTTATGATTTTCTATGGTTTCTATGGTTCTGGTCATGCGATCTGGAGAAATGAAGCTTTAATATATCATTCTTCATTAGTATACAAAATTTCGTCACGATCGAATCTGTAGTTTTGAAATTATCAAGAAAACTAAATTTCAAACGACCATATTTACAGAACCCCTAGTAAAATGTTGCTCAAAGATGAACGTGATCACGACATTCGAGAGCCACACCTATCCTGAAAATTTCGAGTCCCTAGGCGTTTCCGTTCAAAAGTTACAATTTTCTATGGTTTCTATGGTTCTGGTCATGCGATCTGGACAAAATCTCACATGTAGCTTGAACACCTCATTCTCCATTTGAGTGCAAAATTTCATCTCGATAAAATCTGTAGTTTTCAAGTAATCAGGAGAACAAAACTTCGAACGACCATATTTACGGAACCCCTGGTGGAATTTGGCCCATTAACGAACTCAACCGAGGCATTCGGGAACTGAAACCACACTGAAAATTTCAAGTCTCTAGGTTGTTTCGTTCGAGAGTTATCGTGCTTACGGCACATTTTCAGCTAAAAGTTCGATAAATACAGACATCGTGACGAAATGATATAGATAGCCCTCGTGTAAGTAGTACGAGCGCTCAAAAAGATAATGGAGATACACCAATATTTACATTGGATTCAGACAACGAGGGAGTTTCAAGACGATTGTATCAACTTGTTCGAAGAAGGAAAACACTAATCCTATCGGAATAATTTATAAAATGATAAAAGATCGATTTCATCGATTCAATTTTAGAATTATGCGAATAATTTTTTTCGCTGCTCAAAGCATGCAGACAAATAAACAAAAATCCCCAAATCATAGGGTCCATCCATTTCCATATAGAAAAACCTCAAATTTGGACATGTGAAATATGGGATTTCAAAAATTTCTGTGAAAAAAAAAACGTATTTAGAATTTTTTTTCTTCAACTTATATAGATAGCATACATTTTTTTGCCATACTGAAGAATTGATTTTTTACCAAATTTCCTTTTTATTCATTATTTTTTGTTGAAAAAATTTTATATGGCAATCTTCTTGAAATTTCCCTGATCACCGAATGCGACCACGTGTATTTCGAATATTCAGTCGGTTTTTCAAAAACCTCATCCTACCCTTGTAGCAAACGTCGAAAATTTCGAAAAAATCAATTAGGGATGAGATAATTCTGATAGTAGAAAAAAAAAATTTAGTTTTACTAACCGTATAATAATTACATACCTATGTAAAAACAATAAATAACTACCTTAACGATACATAATAATTGTTCAAATTCCGAACTCGAAGATCAGTTTCACTTGAAAGCATCCACGCAATTTCCCTGGTAGTCAAGCACCATGTCGTCCGGACACCTCTCCGAAGAATCGACGATCTGATGGACGTCGAAGGTCGGGATCTTCTTCGCCTCGTCGACGCCGCTCCTGGACGCGTATTTCTCGCCGTCTTCTATATTTCGACAGACGGAGACGCTTTCCCCGTCCGCCAGCACCACGTACCCCTGTTCTCTGAACCGCGCGACGTTCTTCTCGTCGACCCTCTTCTTGTTCAAAGAACAACACTTTCTGGCGACGTTGTTCTCTTTCACGAATCGCACGATCTCGCAATCCGCCAAGATCGTCTCCGCGTTCAGCAGTAGGAAGACGAGGAGGAGGAAGGTGAAGACTAGTGAGCGACGATGCATCTTGTTCGAGGTTTTGCGGTGGAATATTCTCGACGTTCTGACCGGTTTCCTTTATGTTGAAAGTTGAAAATAGAGCGGGTAAGACGAGGAAATTATCTCTGCGTGACTAACGTCTCCTCTTGTTTCGTATGACTCATGAGGGTTAGTGTATAATTAGTAGCTTTATTAGCGTAAATCGGATGTTTTTCACTTGATGCGATCAATTTTCAGACGTTTTCTTTCATTAACAAAAACAGTTTGACCAACTCTTTGATTGGATATGACGCCAACATTGTGGATACTATTTATCTGTTTGTATTCCTCATGAAAAAATAAACAAAAAATAATAATAAAAAAAAATTAAAAAAAACTTCAAATACTGGCTTATCGAAAGAAATTGTTTTTTGAGCGGGTTCAGTTCCCGAATGCCTCGGTTAAGTTCGTTAATGGGCCAAATTTCACAAGGGGTTCCGTAAATTTGGCCACTCGAAATTTTTTTTTCTTGATTACTTTAAAACGACAGATTCGATCGAGATAAAAGTGTGCACTCTAATGGAAAATGAGGTGTTCAAGCTACATGTAAAATTTTGTTCAGCTCGCATCACCAGAACCATAGAAACCATAGAAAATTGTAACTTTTGAACGGAAACGCCTAGGGACTTGAAATTTTTAGGATAGGTGTGGATCTCGATTGTCGTGATCACTTTCATCTATGAGCAAAATTATACTAGGGGTTCCGTAAATATGGTCGTTTGAAATTTGGTTTTCTTGATAATTTCAAAACTACAGATTCGATCGTGACGAAATTCTGTATACTAATGGAGAATAATATATTCAAGCTACATTTCTCTAGATCCCATGATCAGAACCATAGAAACCATAGAAAATCATAACTTTCGAACGGAAAGGCCTAGGGACTTGAAATTTTCAGGATAGGTGTAGATCTGAAATTTGGCGTTCACGTTTATCAATGAGCAGAATTATACTAGGGGTTCCGTAAATACGGTCGTTTGAAATTTTGGTTTCTCGATCATTTCGAAACTACGAATTAGATCGAGATAAAATTTTGTATTTTAAACGAGAATGACATATCAAAGCAACATTTTGTCCAGATGGCATGACCAGAACCATAGAAACCATAGAAAATTATAACTTCCGAAGAAAAAGGCGTAGGAGCTTGAAATTTTCAGGGTGGGTTTGGATCACGAATATCGCGGTCACGTTCATCAATGAGCAAAATTAGACTAGGGTTTCCGTAAATATGGCCGTTCAAAATATTCTGTTCCTAATAATTCCGAAACTACCGATTTGATTGGAATGAAATTTTGCAACTAGCTGAGGAATAATGTATTCAAACTACGTGCAAAAAAATTGTCCAGATCGCATCACCAAGACCATAGATACCGTAGAAGTGAATTATCGAAAAAAAAATTGGTCACCTAAAGCACTGACTTGAAGTCTGGATTATCGCCTCAGTTTGAAAATTTGTTTGACAGCTGTCAAAAATTTCCTCAATTGGTTTCCAAACCTGGAAAATGCGAATCTACCTACAAGGTGCATGTACGAGCGCTCAAAAGCTCCTGCCTTCACGGCAGTGCTTTTCGTAATTTTTTAAAAAAACCGACTAAATATTCGAAATACACGTGGTGGAATTCGGTGATCAGGAAAATTTCACGAAGATGGCCACATAAAAATTTTTTATCGAAAAATATAAACAAAGGAAATTTTGTAAAAAATCAATTCTTCAGTATGGCAAGAAAATATATGCTATCTATATAAATTGAAGAAGATTTTAAATACGTTCTTTCTTTCCACGAGAAATAATTTTTCTGATCGCTATGACACTTTATATCTTACTAGCTCAAATATGAAGACCAATCTTTAAGCGAAGAAAATTCAAACGTGAAACATTTGGGAATGTGTTGGAACTGTCTTTGTAAACTGGTTCTAATTAACTGTTCCAAGAAACTACCTCAAATATCAAGACCAATCTTTTCGCAAATAAAATTCTTCAGGAGAATATTTGGCAATGTGTTAGTACTGTTCTTGGGAACTGGTTCTAATCCACTGTTTCAGAGAACTACGTCGAATATAAGGATCAACCTTATCGCGAATGAAATTCTAAACCATTGGAACTGGTTATATTTAACTGTTCGAGAGAACTACCCCAAATAATGAGACCAATCTTTAAGCGAAGAAAATCCAAACGTGAAACATTTGGGAATGTGTTAGAACTGTCTTTGTAACTGGTTCTAATTAACTGTTCCAGGGAACTTCCTCAAATATAGAGATTAGATACGGAATAGGAGTTATTTCAGTATTGAAAAATTGATAGAACGTTGTATTAGGATAGTTATAATAACTCAAATTTGAATTTTTGGATTTGTTACACTATTGATCTGAGGTATCGATATACTGATATGAGTACTTTTGACCGATACCTATTCGATACGTAATTTCAAAGTATCGATACTAAGCGTACGTTGTATCAGTGAAAAGTATCGAGTATGTACTCTTATTCACTCCCACTTATTCCCCACTTATTCCCCACTTATTCAACATCAAGGTATCATAAAGGATAAAAATTTTGCAAGTCATTTCGATCAAGATGCATGGGATAAATTATCATTCATAATAATATATCGTTCGAGTTCACGTTTTAGATAAAAAAATAATTGGAAATAAGAAATGAACGAATCTCTACCTTTGTTCATTTTTCGAAGTAATCATCCGCTGAACTTTCCTCTGTCCAGATTCCATTCTTGATATTCACCGAAAGAATTTTCACCACAAATGTTCAATATCGATTAAAACATCTCGAAAACGTTCTAAAAGTATGGAATATAATAATATCGAAACACTAATCAATAACAATTTCCGCACTATCATCGTGAATCATCATTGATGCAGACATCGGAAGTGAATTCTTTTCGAGAAACTGCAAAACGAAAACACGTCACACTTCCTCTATGATATTTGGTGGAAATTAGTTTCGATCATTTAGTTGATTCAGTATTTTTGATCATAGAGGATAAGAATTTTGCAAGTCATTTCGATCAAGATGCATTGGATAAATGATCATACATAATAATATATCGTTCGAGTTCACGTTTTAGATAAAAAAATAATTCGAAATAAGAAATGAATGGATCTCTACCTTTGTTCATTTCCATAGTAATCATTCACTGAACATTTCTCTGTCCTGATTCCATTCTTAATATTCGTCGAAAGAATTTCCACCACAAAAGTTCAATATCGATTAAAACATCTCGTAAACGTTCAAAAAGTATGGAATTTAATAATATCGAAACACTAATCAATAACAATTTCCGCACTATCATCGTGAATCATCATTGATACAGACATCGGAAGTGAATACGTTTCGAGAAACTGCAAAACGGTAACACGTCACACTTCCTCTATGATATTTGGTGGAAATTAGTTTCGATCATTTTTGATCATAGAGGATAAGAATTTTGCAAGTCATTTCGATCAAGATGCATGGGATAAATTATCATACATAATAATATATCGTTCGAGTTCACGTTTTAGATAAAAAAATAATTCAAAATAAGAAATGAATGGATCTCTACCTTTGTTCATTTTTCGAAATAATCATCCACTGAACTTTTCTCTGTCCTGATTCCATTCTTGATATTCACCGAAAGAATTTCCACCACAAAAGTTAAATATCGATTAAGACATCTCGAAAACGTTCAAAAAGTATGGAATTTTATAATATCGAAACACTAATCAATAACAATTTCCGCACTATAATCGTGAGTCATCATTGATACAGACATCGGAAGTAAATTCGATTCGAGAAACTGCAAAACGAAAACACGTCACACTTCCTTTATTATATTTGGTGGAAATTAGTTTCGATCATTTTTGATCATAGAGGATAAGAATTTTGCAAGTCATTTCGATCAAGATGCATGGGATAAATTGGATATAAATACAAAAAAGTTGATCGAAGGAAAATTCTTATTGATAAACAGAAAAATATAATAAATAGAGTACGATTTTGTGGTAAATACCGAGAATACATGGAACAAAATGTAAAATTCATTTATCTAGATGAAACTTGGATATTCGAAAACGGTGGTCAAGTTCGTCAATGGACACTAGAAAGTAATCAAGAAGGTATGCCGAGTATATTCAAGGGTGAAGGTAGAAGGTACACTATTTTGAATGCTGGAACAATTGATGGATTTTTACTTGGATGTGATCTGATTCTTGACAGTGGTATTAATGATAAGGATTGCCATAAAACTATGAATGGTGAAAAATTGATACCTTCCCTGCAATTACTTGATACAAGGTGTGTGGTTATCATGGATAATGCACCATATCATTCGATTAAAGTTGATAAATTACCAACAACTGCTGCTCGTAAAGAAGTAATTCAACAATGGTTACAAGAACATAATATTCCATTTGAAGCGAGTTTCACTAAAACTAAACTTCTAAGTTTGATAAAACCATTTTCTGACGATCCAAACTTTAAAAAGTACCATATTGATCAAGTACTAGAAAATGCTGGACACGAAGTCCTCAGATTGCCTCCATACAATTGTCAGTATAACCCTATTGAATTGGCTTGGAGTTTTTGTAAAATGTATTATAATCGAAGAATACAGGGAAAGTTAGGAGATAAGGAACGAGTGAAATGAAATGAAATGTCTTTGGCACTTCAAGAGTGTACAGCTGATAAATGGAAAGCTTACGTAGAGCACGTTGAGAAAGAAATAAAAGAAGATTGGACAAAATATATGGGATATCATGATGTTTCAGACATACCACCTTTCATCATAAATACAAGTCCTGATGATTCTGATTCTGAAGATGATTGCGAAGAGTTATGTTCAGATGAGGAAATAATAACAGTTATGGTTATTGATTCTGACTCTGCCTGAGTTGTGGAGGGGTGGATTGAGTAGCTCAAACACAACTCTGCCGGTCCCAAGCCCGGATTGAGGAGGGCGGTTCAAAGAGTTCTGTCCAGACGAGGAAATAATAACAGTTATGGTTATTGATTTTGACTCCGCCTGAGTTGTGGTTGGGTGGATTGAGTAGCTCGAAAACACAACTCTGCCGGTCCCAAGCCCGGATTGAGGAGGAGGGTTTAAAGGTAAGGCCAGCTACTTGCCTTTTGTAAAAACAAAAGAGGGCTCATAGAGCAATCACAAAAGCCTTGGAACCGGACTGATTAACGCAGATGACGAATGCACGAAATAGGAAACAAGAAGGAATGTGAAATTTTGGACGTGGTGAGGTGAACATGTGCAAGAAGAAGACACTGGAATGAATATGTGTCCAGAATGGGCAATGAGGGATTAGCTAAGATTGCATGAAATGGAAAACCAGCCCCCAGATGCAAGAGGAAGCAGAATACTATTATTTTGGAAATTGAGGGGGTTTTAACTGACATACAAGTTATGTATTGATTAACTTGTTGAGTGTTCCAATTACTGCAGTGATCTTCTAAACAATTCAGTCAATGATATATTATTTAATGCTTTTTTCTGGTTTTTCTGCTTTCGTTTCAGATCTCAGTACTCATTTCAAGATACCTCGTCAATAGAAATGGAATAAAAGAAAAACGATTGTTTAAAGGAAAAGGAAGCCCATCAATAGAATTATGTCAGCTTATTCAATAAACACATCAAAATCACTACACTTGTAAGTTTTCACTGAGAATTTTATTTGTGCTCTTGTATAATTTGTAGATATTTCAAATTTTGAGTTTATTTATTATACTTTCAGGGAGGCAGGGTTTTTCAGCTGAGGTTTTTCAGCTGAGGTTTTTCCCTGAGCTCTTGTATCATACTTAGAATTGTATGGTTCCCTGTTGCACCAACCTCAGTTAATTGTGTTTGTTTGATTTGTATTATGTATTTGCTCTTAATCAAATAAATATAATAAATATTTATGTATATAACGTAGGTGTATAGTACCCCGTTCAAATTCCTTCTGCTAATACTGACATTGAACACAAGCCATATTGTTCACAATTCAAAAGAATTCTGAATAATTGTAAAATTGCTCATCGATTATATTTTCAATAATGCATGGACAGTTTCAATAAATACAAATAAAAATTGACCTTCTTGAAGTATTCAACACCTTCCACTGAATAATTCACAAATTGGTTTATATATTGTTAGTTACAGTACAAATTTCATATTGAAATTCACTTGTTTCGATGTTCGATGGAACACGGCCTGGCTGACCAGCACTTCCGGTCTTATGAAGAAGTAAAAAATTGGATCAATTCGTGGATCTATTCAAAAGATGACCAGTTTTTTCAGAGCGGGATTCGTATGCTGCCCGAAAGAAGAGAGAAAGTAGTGGCCAGCGATGGACAATACTTAGAATCATAAATGTTTATCCAGTTTTTTACAATAAAGCCTCGAATTTCGGGAAAAAACGGCGAAAGCAGAGTTGTACACCTAATACTACATAGATTCTCAATTTTTGTTTCTGTCTTATTTCTTAATAATAATTTTTTTCCAATCTATCCACGTGGCCCAGTGCTTGCAAAATATAAAAAAATATTTTCTGTTGCACCTCCTTATAGGTACCTGCTAGAATCTCACTAATTATCCTTCTTGAATACTGGCATGAAATGGTACTATAAATGGAGTTACATTTTATTTATATCCCGATTCTCCTAGGTCTCTGTTAGAATTTTGCAAAATTTCGAATACCAATGAAGATTGCATGGTCTTGTTTTAATGATCTTCAATTTTCCATGGGTTACTTTTATATGAATGATATCTCACCATTGCTTGATTGAAAGTTATAATAATTTCATGTTAAAGCATTCCATATTTGCGCTCCCAAACCTGAATTCCCATGTTCAAATTGCATTCCGGCGTAATTATTCGATTTCGATAATTCGTATACTAAACACTTTTCTAGGTTACATTTATGTTTGACATTCTTTGATGTTTTATTTCTATGATTAATTGGAACAGTAACTTTTTTGTAACTAGAAATAAAGCCTCGACTGGACGTTCATGGCCTGCTTCGATGTCAATAATTCTTAAATGGACTATACATAATAATATATCGTTCGAGTTTACGTTTTAGATGAAAAAATAATTCGAAATAAGAAATGAATGGATCTCTACCTTTGTTCATTTTTCGAAGTAATCATCCACTGAACTTTTCTCTGTCCTGATTCCATTCTTGATATTCACTTCACCGAAAGAATTTCCACCACAAAAGTTCAATATCGATTAAAACATCTCGTAAACGTTCAAAAAGTATGGAATTTAATAATATCGAAACACTAATCAATAACAATTTCCGCACTATCATCGTGAATCATCATTGATACAGACATCGGAAGTGAATACGTTTCGAGAAACTGCAAAACGGTAACACGTCACACTTCCTCTATGATATTTGGTGGAAATTAGTTTCGATCATTTAGTTGATTCAGCATTTTTGATCAAGAAGCTAATCACAACTTTAAATTCAAAATTAATTAGAACAATTTATTTCTTGTTGTTGTTGTTGTTGTTGTTGTAGGAGATTGAAATGGAACGAGATGAAAATTGGAAAGAAGGAAAACTTTAGTTTTTACCTCGGTTATTACAATAGAATAATGAATAAATGAACAATGTGGAATATTGGAGTATATCTAATGATTTCCGACATACAGAGTGTTTTAATTCAATGCAGAATATTTCACCATGAAGAAACTGATGGATTTGATCCACTTGTGAGCGTGATATACAGAAACGCAACGTGATGTCAATTATCATTATTTTGAAAAAAAAAATTTTCTAGTGGTTACTGAATCCGCCGGTCGTTTTTGTTGATAGACGAAATCTGCCAAAGAGTTCGAACTGAATGGAAATTTACCCTATACAGAAAAACAAGAAAACTTTTATCAATCGGACCGACTGAAAGGGTGAAATATACGACGTGGTCGGTTAGTGTGTGTGTGGCTCTCGCCAATTACAGAAAGTAACATAACAGGCCATGTGCGATGGTTCTTCGCGAGATGAATTGAAATGATTAATTCATGAGGCTGGAGAAATGATCATTGCTGTTTCCGTCGGTCCGTTGGCCATCTCCAAGAACGATTTTCGGGGCCGTTCCGATGGGACGTGAATAATATACGGAAGTCGTATTGGGGTTTTTTCGAGGAGTGTTGTTGGTCTAACAATCTATGAACGAACAACGTACAGGGTGTTTCGCTCAAGTGGGTCTCTGGATTTTGTGACTTATCCTTTGAGAAAAATTGAAAGGTGACTCATCAATATGAAAGTATTTTCTAAGGGTTATTCAAATATGTTCTCGGAAAAACTATCGAGCCAAAGCATGGGAAGCATTTGGGAAAAAACCGTTTTTACAAAAAAAATTTTTTTGCTAATTTGGCTACTTTTTCAAGTAAGAAGACAATTTATCACCAATTGCTTTTCCAATTGAACTTCCGGTTTTCTAGAAATGACGGATGTCAAAAAATGACAACTGTCAAAAAAAGACAGATGTCAAAAAATGCTATAATTTGCTAAAAAACACATGCAAAGGTTCGTTAGTTTTTCCCATAAAATATTTGGATAGCCCTCAAGAAATACTATCATATCGATGGGTCATTTTTCAATTCTGCTCAAAGGAAAACTGACCGACCCGTTTACGTGAAACACCCTGTACGCAATCCAACAATCAATAACTAAGATTGTTCCCCGTAAAAAATGGAAAAATATTGAAAGGGTTAGTTTTGTAGCAATTTCCAATGCAACCAAGACAACAATTAACTAGTTGAAAACTCGATTGTATGCGTGAATCGAGGTAGAGCGAGCGAGCCAATTTCAGTTCTCGAACGGTGAATCGAAGTGGTCTGTACGAAATTATTTGAACACACTCGATTGGGTTACCGCGATTGGCTACATCCGGCTTCTCGAACCGAAACCTTTTCGAACCCGAATTACTTTTCACCGACTTTCTACCCACAAAGAACTTTTTAATCTTTATCAGAATCGATCCCGCTCTGATTGAGACTGAATCAGTTCAATTTTCGTGGAATTCGATGCTTATCGGAAAATATCAAATCTAATAACGACTCGATTCATATTTTGACGAACACATTATTCTTATAATTCCTTCGAGCTAGATCAAAAACGATACACAAATTCACGATTCAGAATAGTATCAATAATGCATCGACGAGTGACAAATGCGTCCAATAAGTAATGTAATCAAAACGGCAACCAATCAAGCGTATTCCACCTAGGCAAATTGATTTTCCACCAACTCAGACAATAATTAATTATCGGGGGCATGAATCCAGCCCATCAATTCGCCTCATACCTCCACCATAAATTGGGCGATGCCAGATAAGATGGAAGAAATTTCGGTCGAAGAGGAGATAGAGGTCTTGTGAAGTTAAATTGGATGAACTGTGTACGGTCAAAGCTACTGCCGAATTCAATCAGAACATCTGTAATTATCGACTATGCTCAAGAGAGAAGTCATGAGGACAAAGAGGGGGGCGACAGACGGGAGGGGGGAATATATCACATCGGCATCCCATCAACCGCTTTGATGATAATAATCACCCCCTTTCCAATTTCGGATGGGACCCCATCGAAAACATCCCGGGTACCTTCAGGTGGGAGTGCCACGTGTTATGCCAAGAGGGAAATCAATAGTTATACTCAGATGCCTGAATGGATTGAAATTTTGCACTCTAATGAAAAATGAGGTGTTCAAGCTACATGCATACATCCCAAAGATGGAAATTGATACAACGTCTCGTGCAATCAACAAACATAACTGTCATACTGATTTATTTCCCATTCTTCTGAAATCTATTTTTTTTCGTCAAGATTTCCAACACTCCATCAGCCCATAAAATAAACAAAGAAGAGACCGAAAGTCGCAACTCGAAGTCAAGTTTGAACAAACCGTGTACTCACTTTTGAAGACGCGAAATATGGGACCTCCCCAGACGCCATGAAAAAGTCCATTAAGGAAATACAGCCTGACGATCGTCCACGGAAATTCCGTGCGAAAATCTTTATGTGCTGTGCGAAAGATTCACAATTGAGTTTTCGCTACTCGCGAGATACCGAATCGCATTTTTAGTAGGAGATTCCGGTATCAACTCGACGACCTCTCTGTGGAAATCCGTGATTTTGGAATATCGAAACGACTCCTCCAATCCCCGGATACTTTCGAGGCAAAAAAAGGTTTTATTCTACAAATCCGATTTGCTCAACTCCCCGATTTTTAAAGCCGATGTACCAGCGCCAAAATTATCGTAAAATTTAAGTAGAATTAATTATGTAAAATTAAAGTAACATTTATTTTGTAAAATTTATGTAAAATGTTTTATGTAAAATTTTTTATGTAAAATTTTTTGTGTAAAATTTTTTATGTAAAATTTTACATAAATTTCACCCAAAAAAATTTTACATAAATTTTACCTCAATTTGACATAAATTTTATCTCAATTTGACATAATTAATTCTCAATTATTTCTCTGAAAGGCCTGGATGACCTGCATTCACCACTTAAGTATGGCCAACCACTCAGGAAACACCCTGTATAGGCGTCAGAATTATCGGGGAAAAGCGGTGCGAAAACTAGAGGTTGAAATTTCAACGCTGCATATACGCAATAAAGTGCGAAAGATCCACAAAAGCTCACAAAGCTGTGGTTAACTGAAACACGCGGAAATAACTCAAGTTACAGTTTGGGAAATATCCAACCGTAAAGATTGCATAACTTCGGAAATCTTCCCGCTTCTGATCGTAATCCCCAAGAATGACGACCTCGTGCCTTGTCCGAAGATATTTAGGGCGCAGTACGTGATGTGAATTGCAGCGATCCCAAAATGGAAAATTGATATTGATTGTTATCTCTCTAGTAGAACTTCACCATCTTTCTATTGAATTTTTATGAGAGCTGAAATTGACGTTGATTTACGAGCTAAAATAACGGGCCAATTTGGGCAACTCCTAGACATGGCAAGAAACGCATTAGTCTGTCATTTAGGAAATGTGTCTATTTAATGGCTCAATTTGTGGAAGAGGCTGAAATTCAATTTCAATTTTGATAAAAATTTCACAACACATATCGATAAATTTCATCCCACAATAGAAGAAAAACCGTTAGCAAAGTAAAAGAGGATAAAATCTCATCTAGAGCATGAGATAAGAGAGGAGGAACGCAAGGACAAGCTCCCATAATTTATGTGAAATTTATTATGTAAAATTTATAATGTAAAATTTGTGTGAAATTTATTATGTGAAATTCATGTAAATTTTTTATGTGAAATGTATGTGAAATTTTTTATGTAAAATTTATGTGAAATTTTTTATGTAAAATTTATGTGAAATTTTTTATATAAAATTTATGTAAAATTTTTTATGTAAAATTTATTCTGAATTTTTTATGTGAAATTTATTCTAAATTTTTTATGTAAAATTTATGTAAAATCTTTTATGTAAATTTTTCCTGTGAAAATTATGTAAAATGTATTATGTAAAATGTAGGTGAAATCAACGACCAATTTTTTTCGCATTAGTCGAGTGAGTCTGTCAGGAAATGTGTCTATTTAATGGCTTAGTTTGTGGAAGAGATAGTATACGAAAAAAAGAACGCTTTTTTCTTCTCGAATAAAAGTTGAAGTTTGTTTCTTCTTCTGAAATATAGATAAAAATTTCACAACCCCACATATATCAATAAATTTCATCCCACAATACAAGAAAAACCGTTAGCGAAGAAAAAGGGGATAAAATCTCATCTAGAGCATGAGCGCCAATATGTTTCAAGGTGCGGTATTTCAATTCTCGTGTCCAGGAAAAGATAAGAGAGGAGGAAGGCAAGGATAAGCTCCTATAATGACGCGATGGTCCGACGAGCTGGGATTTCAAGAGCGCCATTATAACGAACTATAACTTTGAATTATAAAGCAAGGCGCGTTCTTTTTATCTGCAGCTATGCGAGGCGGCATTCTTCCTGAAATCTTCACTTTAACGTATCCTAGATACACGAGATAGCAGACATCACTAAGTTTCATTATATTTTTGGGTGGAACGAAAAAATTTCATTTGCCAACCACAAATATAAACAATATTCGTATTTTATTCCATTATCGTTATTTATGATAATGATGGAATAAAATGGGGTTCACTAGTATCAAATATCAAAAATTTGAAGATTCTCTTCTCAAATTATAGAAACGTTTCGCGAAATTTTATATGGTACGTTTTTCAAATGATGAAAGCTAAATGTTGATCGTGAATTATTGTCCATCTCCAAAACAAACAAAACGATTAATGTTGTCCGGATCCGATAGAAACGTAAATAAACGTAAACAACGGTGGAAAACGCAACGCGTAATTATCAACGTTCGACCATCCGACACTGATTAATGCCCCACAATCGTCATCGAGAGCGCCCTCGTGTGTCCGAATAATCATCCGGTTCGACAATGGTCTCGAAATTTCGGTTATTAACCGGGTAGAGGGCGAAACAATAACGTGAGACGTTCGATCGACCGATCCGCTTTAAACTGATTCCGCAATGAGCCTCACTGTGGTGGAATGATCGATTGGACATCCGAGTTTACTCTGTTAAATTGCCATTTTCAATTCTTTCCATAAAGCACTTTCGCCTAACGTCAAAAAAACAGGTATGTGTCTGACGCGAGTTCGAAAGTGGAGAAACCAGGAGCAATAAATTCGGGAGACAGAGACAAGTCCACAAGGATTGGATGCGGAGGTCACGGTAATTATCTGTTGGGATTTATGGCCATCATTCCCCTTGCATCGAATCATATCTCTTTCGCTCGGATGAGGTCTCGGGTAATTTGTCAAACGCAAAGTTCATTCATGATAAATATTCTTCGCGAGAAGAAAGGGCTCGGTACGATTACAAATTATAACCATGAAAAAAAAATTACATGAAAATTTTCACATGAATTTTACATAAGAAATTTTACATAAATTTTAAATGAAAAATTTTACATAAATTTTACATAATAAATTTTACATGAAAAAGTTTGCATACATTTCACATAAAAAATTTCACATGAATTTCACATAAAAAATTTTACATTAATTTCACATAAAAAAATTTTACATAAATTTCTCATAAAAAATTTTACATAAATTTCACATAAAAAATTTTACATAAATTTTGAATGAAAAATTTTACATAACTTTTACATGAAAAATTTAACATAAATTTTACATCATAAATTTTACATAAATACGATACGGTACGATTACAAATTATAACGATTTCTGATCGAATTTTTCGTTCAGTATTCTAGAAATATTTTATCGATCACTGAACTTCGCATACCCAACATGAAAAACTCGACTACCAAACTCGTATCATTTATCACTCGCTCCGTTTTGTGTCGACGAGAAAGAATTAAAATTCATTGGATACTTAATGAATTTGATCATCTGGCGAAACCACCCTTCGCAAAATCAAGTGTTGGTTACTGATACTTCCATATTCAAAGCCGTCCCGAAAATAACGACCGGTAGTGAAACTTTAAGTATCTACTGTTATCAGACTTTCCCGCTGCCGTACAGATGTTATTCAATTAAACCAGAATTAACCATCAAATTTGATCGTCCAATAATAATTGTAATAGACTGTAATAGATCCATATAATTCCGTTCGTAAAATGCTGACGGAGCTTTCACACGAGGGGGGGGGGGGAATATGACTTTTCATCCGACCTTCAATAGTGCAATAGCTCGATGCTATTTCAAATTATATCGAGTATATCTTCTCGGAATAAATATTTGGGAGTATTGGAAGATCAAGAATTCATACTTCATTCGCAATAAGCTCTAATGGAATTATTATTTATTCATCGAATAATTCGAATGTGATTCCGAATACGTTCAGGGAATGAAAATAATTTGATCTTTGACATTTATTTTACATAATAAATTTTACATAATGAATTTCACATAATAAATTTTACATAATGAATTTTACGTAATAAATTTCATATAAATATAAAATGATGAGTTTTACATGAATTTTACATAATAAATTTCACACAAATTTCCCATAATAAATTTCACATAAATTTCACATAATAAATTTCACATAAATTTCACATAATAATGTTAAATTTATGTAGAATTTATTATGTAAAATTCATGTAAAATTCTTTACTAATCGAAGTTTAAAATTAAGAGTGCCTATCTCGGCCATATACGGAATATTTCATCGCATTCGTCAAAATGAGAGTGAAAAAAATTTTGGCGAAATGATAACGCTCTTGTTCATAGCAACAAGCGAGATAAAACTTTTTTACGTTAAATTCCTGAGTACTTTCCTCAAGTGCACGGTTATTATTGAACGAACTAGATAGGATATTGATTGTAAAATCATACGAAATTCAGTAGAGTATTTTATCCTGAACAAAAACCTAAATCCGAGTTAAAAACAAAGTTCCTGGCATCGTTCAGTTTCTCAGATAAGAAGGAAAGATCCGAAAGTAAGTCGAAAGAATTAATGAAAAATCTTCCCCTCTTCCATAATTCTTATATTGCACGGGCCGTCATGCAAAAGCTTCCGCCGAGCCGGAAAGGTTCTTTCTCCCGCTAATTTCTTCCTTTTGTTGAACGAAATTGAACACATTCAGGTGCACGCTCGAAGATAATACAAACGTGTTTTTTCCCGTCCGAGACTCAATCACAAAGAACCTTCGCGACCATCAGACCGTAAGAAATTTTATGAGATATAACAGAGTCGGCGAAGTTAGTAACACGCAAGATTTTCCGGGATTTTTTTCTGAAGAGAAAATTTTAACGTCTCCCTAGAATTCCGAAGATAAATCTAATCAACGATCTCGCGTACGATGAATATCGAATCGAATCTGGAACGATCAATAGTCGGGCAAATCGTCGTCGTTAATTCAACGCGAAACCTGAAAATATTGCCGATTTGATTTGTGAAATTTATTATGTGAATTAATTATGTAAAATTTATGTAAAATTCATGTAAAAGTTATGAAAATTTATGTAAAATTTATGTAAAATTTATGTTAAGTATATGTAAAATTTATATAAAATTTATGTGAAATTTATGTAAAATTTATTATGTAGAATTTATGTAGAATTCATTATGTAAAATTTATTATGTGAAATTTATGTAAAATTTATTATTTAAAATTTATGTAACATTCATTATGTAAAATGTATGTGAAATTTATTATGTAAAATTTATAATGTAAAATTCATGTAAAATTCATGTAAAATTTTACAAGTAGAAGTCGATAGCCTCATTGGAGTCGGGATACTGAAAACTATCCGCAATAATCGATGGTTCTGAAGCACTCTATTCAGATTACTCGTTCGAATCCGGCAAACGCGTTATTATCTTCACGATATACTCCGCTTGCCCCAGGATTAGATGGAGAATCCTCGCTCTAATTCCTGGAAGATGCAAAACCGTTCGAGTGGACCGAAGGAAGGTATCGCCACGAGGCCCATATATTATATCAGACCGGTGCAAATATATTAATATAATGGTTCTCGGTGTTATCTTTATGACTCACGTCTGGAACACTCGGAGGGTGGTTGGGGGCCGCCGCCGTCGAACAAGACTCCCCCCTTTGTTGTTCGAATTCTATTACGCGAATAGCGTTGATTAATGACGGGATCAAGACGGTCGCGGATGCCGAAGGGGTTCTTCCTAAGACGTGAGTGCCTCCGCCGAACCGTAACAGGCTTCGGGAGTGAAGGTCGCCTCCAAAATTCATCTTATTTATCATGAATAGAAAAAGTTCAATTTAGAAACTGAAACACTAAATTTTCCGAAAAACATAAATATTTCTACATTTTTTTTCGCAGGTGAAAATGCGGGGTCGAATTTACTTCTGACTAAGGCCTATAGCTTTGAAATTTTCAAATCGAGGTCTGAATGCGCTAGTTGATTTCGTAAATAGACGGAATCTGCCGAAGGGTTACGTAGATATAACTATTTGTTTTTTTTTCTCGATAATTTGAAAAATATTTACATAAATGTAACATGAAAAATTTTACATAAATTTTACATAAATGTTACATAAAAATATTACGTAAATTTTACATAAAAAATTTAACATAAATTTAACATAAAAAATTTTACATAAATTTTACGTAAAAAATGTAACATAAATTCAACATAAAAAATTTCACATAAATTTTACATGAAAAATGTTACATAAATTTTACATAAAAAAAAACATAAATTTCACATCAAAAATTTTACATAAATTTTACATAAATTTCACATAAAAAATGTTACATGAATTTCAAAATTGAAGGCATTGGCAAGTTTGATATGCAAATATAGGTTTTCAAGGTCGCGCAATCCGATGGTGATAAAATCGCAACCCTATCTGCAAATTTCATTTTTGTTTTTTCCAAAATGTCACTTTTTCAACTTTCAATCCTTTATATCTCGACTTCGGCTAAAATGAGACAGGAAAATCCTACACCCTCACACAATGGTTTGATATTCTCAGAAACCCTCGTTTTCCCATGTCGAATCTTCCCCGAAAAAATTCAAATTTAGTCTTCAATTCCCGAAGGGTACGAAAAAGATCGAAAAGTAATGAAGTGTGGTAGACGAATTGCAAACCTATAATTCCGTCGGAATCTTTTCGATTGGCCCCGTCCGATCGGCCTATATTTCATCAACGACGCTCGTCAATTTTAATTGGACGGGATGATGAAACGGCGACCTTTTCGAATCGATCAAATTACGAAAGAATTGTCGTAAAACTCTCTTTCGTTCAGATCAATCAGCATATTTTCGTGGTCCGAGTTTATTTTCGCTCCTCAATGGCCGAATGGTTATTCGATTAATGTGAACTGGTTATTTTATCGATCGCGGCGATAATAACATTATGGGTTGGTTTGGAGGTGCGAATGAGAATTGATTACTTTAATTTCGCAATAATAAATGAATATTTTTTTCAACTTAGTGGTGAATCTTGTCTGTTTTGGTTTTTTATTTTCAATGATAAACTTTTGGAATCGTTAGAGCGAAAAAAATGTTTACATTTTCAGTAGTATTAGATCAAATGGGACAATAAATAAAATCAGTCCTCTCATCGTCCAGAGTTTTTCTCGAAATTTTGTAAAAACTCTGATCCTTCTTGTTCAAAAATCCAATATAGACTACTGAATTATGAAATTTGAAAAAAAAAATAAAAAAAAAATTCAAAAAAAATTTCAATTTTCATTCATGAATTCGATCAATTTTCAATCTTGAATCTCATGAACTTTCATTTTTATCCACGTGAGTCATCATTAAATATTTTTCAAAACTTTTCCTTCAATAATTGAGATATTTCATGAAATTTAGACGACACTCGAGGTGATATGGAAATAATAAAATCCATCAAAACCTTCTCGCACATACTGCGATCTGAACTGTCGAGAAGTTCGAGCCAATGCAGGTACCTACATAGATGGAAATTTACAGGTGGCTATGCGAGATTAGCCGTTTACTGATCAAATTTATTGGAGCAAATATTAATTCCTGTGATATGAGCAGAACACGGAACAGTAATCTGGAATGGGAACAGACAATCGCTTTCATTATTCGAAATGGTAATTTCCGGAAATCGCTCAATATTTAGTACCAACACTAGCCACTCATATACTTCTACCCCTTCGAAATTGATTCAGCAATGGAAACACGAATCGAAAAAATTGCACCGATATATTAAACACAGAGGGAACAAATTTAAATTACATTAATGACATAGTAACCACCAAAATCATATACAATTTTTGATAATTATTTTTGGTGTGATTTTCTTTTTAATTGTTTTTGATTATATCAACATTTTTTTTCTGAATGATGTCCTAATTTTGACGATTGCTTTTCAAAGTTCGATTTTCAGTCCTGTAATATGTATTTGTTTCATACAATTTTTGATAATTATTTTTGGTGTGATTTTCTTTTGAATCGTTGCTGATTATATCAAAATTTTATTTCTGAATGATGGCCTCATTTTGGCGATTGCTCCTCCAAAGTTTGATTTTCAGTCCTTTAATATGTATTTGTTTTATACAATTTTTGAGGATTATGTTTGGAGTATTATTGTGTTATAATCTTTAAAATTAGTACTCAATTAATAATAATTTACCTAACCGCGATCATCTGAGTATGCAATCCAAATTTACAAACATGTTTAATCTTTCACCATTAAACTTGGCAAGTTTCCTCTTAATTCATTATTCAACTTTCCAAAGTTCCAAACTGAAATATCAACATCAATGTAAATAAGATATAGATTCTAAATTTAAGTTGCGTACCCTGAACTCTTTTCGAATTTATTTCTGATCATTTCCGTTCGCTAAGATCAGTGATCCTTAAAAGGTTCAACCCAATAAGTGGAGAGACCCAGTAAATTTTATTGGCGAAAACTGCAGGAATCAAACGGTCAAGTCGTATATATTCGACATCGGAAACAAACGTCGATATGATTAAATTTGAATCCACCTGAAAGACGAGAGGTTTGCGGTTGGTCTTCTGACATGAATAGAAACGGCAGGGTAAATCTTATTATTATGAATGGAACCGAAGAAAACACGACCACTACGTTCCCGATATTTCTCCTTGTCGGCAATTCTTCACAATGCACACATACGTATATATCATGTTATGTTCGAATCTCATGTTGGTATAAGTCAAACGGAATATTTACTCGGGAGAAATATGTATTTTTACTACGATTTTTCTACTCCTTTCCAGTGGTTGAATACGAGCAGAATATTTCGAATGCTATTCCTAACTTTCGTTTTCAATCTATTCGATTCTACTCCAGTAGGTAGATTCGGAATTGCTGTTCGTTGAATTCAAATTCCGACGATCGTCTCTCTGTTTCAGAAGTTACGACCGTTAAACAAACTAGGATGAGAAGGATCCAGCGGCAACTCGCATGTTTACGTGAAGGATTCCAAGAGGACATAATGTTTTACGTAACCTGAACGTGCCAGATACGTTCTCGCTAAGATGACTTCAACCTTTTCTGCGGAAGAATACCTGTATCCTTTCTTCGACAACTTTACGACAGAGGGAGGCTCGACCAGTTCATACAACGACAGTTCACAAGGTATAATTCATATGATAAGTGTGTAAAAGTCTTAATTTTATATTTAATTTCAGAGACGAATCGATTCATCCTTCCAGTATGGCGTCAGGTGTTATGGACGATTCTTTACGGGAGCATGGTCATAGTGGCGACCGGAGGAAACTTGATAGTCATCTGGATCGTGCTGGCCCACAAAAGAATGAGGACCGTTACGAATTATTTTTTATGTGAGTGGTCAATCTGAGGAGACTGATATTCTATATTTTAACTAATCATAACTCACTTTTGCCTGGACGCTTTTTCGGTATCGGTATCGGTATCGGTATGGGTATCGGTATCGGTATCGGTATCGGTATCGGTATCGGTCATCACAGCCAACTGTCGACTAGACGCGTTTTCAATCAAATTCCCAAAAAATCATATTCGATTTTTTTCCAGTGAACCTGTCGATAGCAGACACGATGGCCTCAACCCTAAACGTGACCTTCAACTACGTCTACATGCTCAATTCGCACTGGCCCTTCGGTGAATTGTACTGCAAAATCACGCAGTTCATCGCCATGCTGTCCATCTGCGCTTCGGTCTTCTCCCTGATGTCCATCTCGATCGACAGGTCGGTATCATTCGAATTTATTTGCCAAAAAAAAATTTTCTTTGTTTACCGCTACTCATTCAGATCCGTGAATAAACCGAAAACCGCCCACTCGAACAAACAGAGAGAGAGAATTCCAGCCCTAGTTTAAACGCGAAATTAATTCTGAAACTCTCGCGAGTTGCTAAAATTTATTCCTCCTAATTCAATTCAGAGGAAAACCGGGAGAAACAACGTCGACTTCCACCTTTCATCCAAAATATCGGCGAGTTTGTTGATCGCCTCCCTTAACTTTCAAAGGAAAGGTTAATTCCTAATGAATGTTTGCCTTTGAGATTGGCGCGAGACTCTGCTAATTTGAATAGGGGACGTCGCTTATTCGAGACTCAATTAATTCGATTTTCTGAGTTTTCCTAATCTTTTACAGATACATGGCCATCATGAAACCCCTTCGGCCAAGGATGGGACGAACCGTCACCCTCCTTCTAGCCATGAGCACCTGGGTGGTCGGCTTCGTGGTGGGACTCCCGTCCTGGCTCTTCTACAAGACCTACCACTTCCCCATCTCGGACACGGAGGAGAGGATCATATGCTTCTCCGAGTGGCCGGACGGCATCACCAACGAGTCCATGATGGAGTACAGGTGATAGAAAGACGAGAACTTGTCAAAGAACGAAACTGTACTGAAGAATAATATACGGCTGTTCATCTGAATTGATCAAATTCAAGAATGAAATTTCAATTTTTCAAAAAATTTTTTTTTATTTTTTTTTATTTTTTTTTTTATTTTTCAAAAAATTTTCAAAATTTTTTTAATTTTTCAATGTTTTTTTTTTTATTGTCAGAAATTTTCTTCAATTTTCTCGAAAATTTTTCAATTTTTTCAAATTTTTTTTTTATTTTTTTTTTTATTTTTTTTTCTTTTTTTTTATTATTTTTCAACCTTCCTTCGAATTTTTTCAAATTTTCAAATTTTTTTCAAATTTTTTCAAATTTCTCAATTTTTTTTGAATATTTATAATTTTTTTTTTTTTTCAAGTTTCATTCTTGAACTCGATCAAATCAGATAAACAGCTTACATCATTCTTGAGTCAATTATTCAGACGAATAAGGCTTAAGCTTGCATCTGTTGAATTCCTTGTGTGACTATTTATGCTTGTAATATTTATGTAATGCTTGCTTATCTAGTGAAAATTTTTCAAACTTCATTCTTGAATTCGTTTCAGCTACAACGTGGCTTTCCTGTTCGTGACCTACGTCGTGCCCATCGGATCGATGACGTTCACCTACGCCAGGATAGGGAGAGAGTTGTGGGGATCGCAGAGCATCGGCGAGTGCACGCAACGCCAGATGGAGAACATCAAGAGCAAGCGCAGGGTACGTGAGGGACGTTTTTTTTTTAAGGGAAAATATACGAAACGGATAGACAGGATCCGTGTGTGGTTTCCACTTCCGGCCCCTTTTTGGGGCCGTTTCGTGTATGGTCCTCCATATAAGAAAATTATTATAGATTCCCTATATTTTATCTGAGACAAGCAAATATAGTTTACAGAGTGGTTTCGTGGAATCTACTCAATTGGTTTCATACCCTTCATATAAAAAAATTATTATAGATTGCCTATATTTTATCTAAAAGCAGCAATTATAGTCTACAGAGTGGTTTTGTGGAATCTACTCAATTGGTATCCTACCCTTCATATAAAAAAATTATTATAGATTCCCTATATTTTATCTGAGAGCAGCAAATATAGTCTACAGAGTGATTTTGTGGAATCTACTCAATTGGTTTCATGACCTCCATATAAAAAAATTATTATAGATTCCCTATATTTTATCTAAGAGCAGCTAATATAGTCTACAGAGTGATTTTGTGGAATCTGCTCAATTGGTTTCATGACCTCCATATAAAAAAATTATTATAGATTTCCTATATTTTATCTAAGAGCAGCAAATATAGTCTACAGAGTGGTTTTGTGGAATCTACTCAATTGGTTTCATGACCTCCATATAAAAAAATTATTATAGATTCCCTATATTTTATCTAAGAGCAGCAAATATAGTCTACAGAGTGGTTTTGTGGAATCTACTCAATTGGTTTCATAACCTCCATATGAAAAAATTATTATAGATTCCCTACATTTTATCTAAGAGCAGCAAATATAGTCTACAGAGTGGTTTTGTGGAATCTACTCAATTGGTTTCATACCCTTCATATAAAAAAATTATTACAGATTCCCTATATTTTATCTGAGACAAGCAAATATAGTCTACAGAGTGGTTTTGTGGAATCTACCCAATTGGTTTCATAACCTCCATATAAAAAATTTATTATAGATTCCCTATATTTCATCTGAGAGCAGCAAATATAGTCTACCGAGTGGTTTTGTGGAATCTACTCAATTGGTTTTATAACCTCCATATAAAAAAATTATTATAGATTCCCTATATTTTATCTGAGAGCAGCAAATATATTCTACAGAGTGGTTTTGTGGAATCTACTCAATTAGTTTCATAACCTCCATATAAAAAAGATATTATAGATTCCTTATATTTATATCTGAGCATAGTCTACAAAGTGGTTTGGTGGAATCTCAATTAGTTTTATAACCTCCATACTCTCATGTCGCCAGAACTTTGTCCTTCCTATATATGAATCTAAAATTTCAAGATTCGACTCGTTTTTCAGGTGGTGAAAATGATGATGGTGGTGGTGATAATATTCGCCGTTTGTTGGCTTCCCTACCACCTCTACTTCATCGTGACCTCCTACTTTCCCGACATCACCAACACCCTTTACATCCAGGAAACCTACCTGGCCATCTACTGGTTGGCCATGAGCAACTCGATGTACAACCCCATGATTTACTGCTGGATGAATGCGAGGTAGAACGTCCTTTTATCAAACTGTTCGATACTATTCTGATGAAAAAGTGATGATGATAAGAAAAGCACTATTCGAAGTTTTTTAATTCGGCGATCGGTTTCGGTTTTAGAAGAATAAAAATTGAAAAACTTTGAATCATTACTTTCTCAAAAAAATAAACATACTATGGAATTATTCATTTGAAAAAAACAGAAAAAACAAAAAAAAAACAAAAAACAAAAAACAAAAAAACAAAAAACAGAAAAAAAAACCAGAAAAAAAACAAAAACAAGAACAAAAAACAAAAAACGAAAAACGAAAAAAACAAAAGTTTTTATCACAAAAAGAAGAAGACAAAACAGAAGGAAAACAAAAAAACAATTTTTTTTTGTTTTTTTTTCTGTTTCTTGTTTGTTTTTTGTTTTTTTTTCCTTTTATTTTGTATTTTTGTTTTTGTTTTTTTTCGTTTTTTTCGGTTTTTTCGTTTCTGTTTTGTTTTTTTTTTGATTTTTTGGTGATGATTACAAAAAACAAAAAAAAATGTTTTGTTTTTTTTTTTTTCTGTGATGAATACTTCCATAGTATGTTTATAGAAAAAACTATCCTGATAATCGTAAATTTCAGATTCCGGAGGGGTTTCAAACAATTTTTCTCATGTCTTCCTTGCGTCCACGTGGCACCCGCCACTCTCACCAGGAGAGAAGTCTTGACGAGCAGGAAACGGTCCTGTTCCGGCTCTCCCGACCACAACCGCATAACAAGAAATGGTAAGGTTGCCAAATATCTCACGAGAAAACTTTAATAAAAAATTCCTATTCTCAAACGTCCTCCAACAAGAATTCCCATCTATTTAGTTAGATATAATAAGAATAAACAATATTTTGTACGATAAGATTTTCATTTTATCCCGAGGATTTCAGTTTTGATTTAGTCGGAGGTGTCCCTAAAACATTATATTTGTGCTTTTCGGCAACGAAAAGCAAAATTAATCCAGTTATATCATTTTAATGAACCAAATGAAATTCATAAAAAAAAAACAAAAAAAAAACAAATAACAAAAAACAGAAAAAAACAAAAAACAAAAAAAAAAACAAGAAAAAACAAACTAAAACCAAAAAAAACAAAAAAATAAACCAAAAAAAACAAAAAAACAAAAAACAAATGAACAAAAAAAACAAGAAAAAAACAAGAACAAAAAAAACAAAAAAAAAACAAAAAAAATCAAAAATAAATAAATATACTCTCCAGACTACCACCTGCCTCCAAAATTATAATTCACCCATATTTCTAATTTTTCATTAATGTCCTTTCATTTTTAGTTCAAATACAATTTTATTTAATTCTGAAAGTATTTTAAATGTTCAATTATCGAATTGAGTAGAACGAAGAATATCTTATCGAGATCCAAACTGAACGAACAGAATCGTCAGCAGAGAAAAAGAGCATTCTTCTCGATGACATGTGATAACAATTCTATGATGGTGTCATAGAACAATCCGAAAAAGTAAACAATATTCTGTTTTAGGGACGCTTCGAATCACGTTCATGTCGACCCGTCCAAGCCCGACGGCGTCGACGAACACGTGCTATTCGAACGTGCAGGACGAGGCGACGACGCTAGCGCCGTCGAAGAGGAGGCGGAGCGGGATGGAGATGAAACAGTTTCCTTCTTCCTGACGCGCGAGGCGACATCTGGGGGCGGTGGACGTGAGTTCGATACAGGAAAGGCGCGAGTGGATCTGATACGAGTCCTCGCGATCCAGGAGGAGGTGGAATCGCGAGGCGAAAAACGATCAGAACTTCTGATTCTATCCAAAGATTTGCCTGTTTTTTCCATAGTTCCTGATTTTTCCATGCCGTTTGCATCGTTCTAAACATCGAAAATTCGAGATGGACGAAAAAAAGTTGTTGGCCCATGAGGGGATCGAACCCGCGACCTTCGCGTTATTAGCACGACGCTCTAACCAACTGAGCTAATGGGCCAGATGGTAAAAGATAAATTGTGATGTGTATATTATAGGCATATTAAAATTTCGTGAAATATTTTTATCGTGAAAATTTAATTAATGATATAAGAATTTTAACATCTGTGAATATAATTACAAGTATTTTCATGGCATGGCAGACTGAACAATGTTGAATGAATTCCGGAAAAAATTCTTCCCTAGGCGGGATTTGAACCCACGACTCCGAATTGCCTACCAGGGATAAGGGGCAATTTAAAGTCGTGGGTTCAAATCCCGCCTGGGGAAGAATTTTTTCCGGACTTTATCCAACATCTTTTTGTCTGCAATGGCATGAAAATACTTGTAATTTATTAATGATGTTTTATTTTCTTCACCTAATTCGCTGAAAAAATTCGTTGAAAGTGTTTTCGGGGAAAACTGAGCGCTTCAGTGTACTTGAGTGTGTGGTAAATAATCAACTACAATCGAATCGATAATATTCTCAAATATCTCTTATTTTTCTACAGAAATGCTATACTTTGAACTGAAGTTTCTTGGAAATTAGGAATAGATGAGATTCACGAAATATCTTTGGGGTAATTAAATGAACAAGTCGTTTACATATCTTAGAATATACCTGATCCCTTTCGCCTTCCTGTTCTATTTTTAACCGTCTACTTCCTGGAAAAACCCTAAAATGAAAATTTCATGAAAAACTGTTCCTATTTTTTCTTATTAAAATTTAAACTAATGGTGTGATTTTATGGAGACAATTGTTTTTTTCCTATATATATATGTAATATTTAGTTGGAACTGATTCATGTGAAGATATTCTATGGAACTTGTGTTATAAAATTCTGAGTATTTATCTCAGAAGAACCAAATGGTGGAACCATACTGTATAGATAGGTCAATAAAATATTAATGATTTTTTTAATGTTTTCTTCACCTTTTCTCATTTCCTATGTTTTTTCTTCCAATCGGGATGAAGATGCAGATATAATTTAATATGTAATAACTCATCGGGAATGTTAGCTGTTGAAGAATTTCTGAGAAAAAATACTAGAAAACATAAATGCAGAAAATTATGAAGAATTTCTGAGAAAGAATATCTGATAACTTAAATCCAGAAAATAATGAAGAATTTCTGAGAGAAAATACCTGATAACTTAAATGGAGAAAATTATGAACAATTTCTGAGAAAAATTACTTGATAACTTAAATGGAGAAAATTATGAACAATTTCTGAGAAAAAATTCGTGACAACTTAAATGGAGAAAATTATGAAAAATTTCTGAGAAAACATACCTGATAACTTGAATGGAGAAAATAATGAACAATTTCTGAGAAAAAATACCTGACAACTTAAATGGAGAAAATTCTGAAAAATTTCTGAGAAACAATACCTGATAACTTAAATGGAGAAAATTATGAAAAATTTCTGAGAAAAAATACCTGACAACTTAAATGGAGAAAATTATGAAAAATTTCTGAGGAAAAATACCTGACAACTTAAATGGAGAAAATTCTGAAAAATTTCTGAGAAAAAATACCTGATAACTTAAATGGAGAAAATTATGAAAAATTTCTGTGAAAAAATACCTGACAACTTAAATGGAGAAAATTATGAAAAATTTCTGAGAAAACATACCTGATAACTTAAATGCAGAAAATTATGAACAATTTCTGAGAAAAATTACCTGATAACTTAAATGGAGAAAATTATGAACAATTTCTGAGAAAAAATACCTGACAACTTAAATGGAGAAAATTATGAAAAATTTCTGAGAAAAAATACCTGATAACTTGAATGGAGAAAATAATGAACAATTTCTGAGAAAAAATACCCGACAACTTAAATAGAGAAAATTATGAAGAATTTCTGAGAAAAAATACCTGATAACTTAAATGGAGAAAATTATGAACAATTTCTGAGAAAAAATACCTGACAACTTAAATGGAGAAAATTATTAAAAAATTTTTGAGATAAAATACCTGATAACTTAAATGCAGAAAATTATGAAAAATTTCTGAGGAAAAATATCTGATAACTTGAATGGAGAAAATTATGGAGAATTTCTGAGAAAAAATACTTGATAACTTAAATGTAGAAAATGATGAAGGATTTCTGAGAAAAAATACCTGATAACTTAAATGGAGAAATGAACAGTTTCTGAGGAAAATATCAGATAACTCAAATGCAAAAAATTATGAAGAATTTCTGAGAAACAATACCTGATAACTTAAATGGAGAAAATTATTAACAATTTCTAAGAAAAAATACCAGATGCAGAAAATTATCAAGAATTTCGGAGAAAAAATACCTGACATTTCAAATGACAGCAAATGACGTCCTTCGTCGAATTTGGAAACACCCTGTATAAGCTGGGATGTATTCCCGATCAAAAAATAAATCGATTAAGACGACAACTGGAACGTGAGAATTGAACATATGAAGACTTGATGGTATAAATTAATTATTTTTTTCCTTGCACACATTAAAAAAGCCATCATAGTGATGCATGTGTAGTTATTACCTATATTTTGATCTTGATGATCTTACACACGCATTAGTAGTTGATCTTCTTTCCTATTCGGGGTATAGAAGAATATACTCAAGAATGACGAAGGAAGGGATCCTTCTTCGTTTTTGGAACCAGCCCGGAATATGGGCTGCTTTGATAGAAATCCACAAACTACAAATTGGATTTTTTAAAAAGGGAAATAAATATGACTACGAGCACGTAGCTTTGAAACATACGATCTTCATTTTCACCACTGTTGGCCTCTACTTATTCGGTATCGTCGGATTCATCTGCATGGATTACAAAGGTTTGAATTTTCCATTTAAATATTTATTTTTTTTTATTCGATTGAACTGGGACACAAAATTTCAGACGGTCTACGCATCGAGATACTCGAAGCGCTCTACCCGGCCATCACCGCCCTCATTTTCCAGTCGATGTTCGGGACTTTCCTACTTCTCGGGTCCAGATTCATGAATCTACTGGATATGGTGGACGAGATGACCGAAAAAGTACCAGAGAGGTTAGCCAGGATGTACGTCTTCCTGAACAGAATCACCTGGATAATATACCTCCTAATCTTGATCATCAACATTATCTTGGCCTCGACCAGTTACTGGTTCGACATGCACTGCGAAGCCAGGCTGAGAACTGGAGATAAAAGATACGTTTGTGGACAGATCCATTATTTCTGGTTTCCTTTCGAGGTCGAGGACGGCAGCTTGCGTAAAATTCTGCTGAGTTTCTACTTGAGCGGGACCCAAATATACGCGGTGCCTTTTTTTTGCGCGTCTTTGGTGGGGTTCCTCGCGATCCCCCTGCTCATCTCGCTCAGGATCCGAGATCTTGGCGAGCGACTGAAGGAAATGGACGAAGAGAATTTCGTGGCTTTGGTTGAATATTATTCCTGGATTTCTCGGTAGGTTTCGGCGAATAAAAAAAATTTTCACATCTGATAGAGCTCTCATAAAAAAAAATTTTGGTTAATTTCCACATTTCCACGTTTTTTCTCCAAATTTTCAAAAAAAAATGTTTCCAATTGTTTTTAACAGTAACTTCAACGTTCTTTATATTTTCGACATTTCCACCCCTGTTCACTACCGGTTCCCGTTAAAAAATCTGCATAAATACTAGTTTGCCATCATTGGAACCATCAAGAATCATTCTAGAATGCTCATTTTCAATGAGAAATATTTAAAAATTGAAAAATACGAGTGGGCGTTAAAGTAAAAATTTACCAACATTTTCTGAAAATGTAATACGTATTTCAGCTGTGTTAAAGAAATGAACGAGTGCGTTGGATACACGTTTATTTTCCTAAGTATATCGATAACTGTCTTGAACGCATTACTAGAATACCTAACGATAATCGTAAGTTTCTACCTCTCCTTTTTTTTTCATTATAGTTAACGCCAATTAATTCCGTAGGAAGGCACTTACGAAAATTTGGCGATGATGGCCGGTTGTATTTTGTACGAGTATTTTTTCTGCAGCGTTGGACAACGTTTGGAAGACGAGGTAAATCCAATGTGACCTGATTTGATGTTAAAAAACCTACATTATAATTTGCAGCATGAAAAACTAGTACAAAGTGTCTCATCCCTACCTTGGTACGGAATGTCTAAAGAGATGAAAAGTAATTATAGGTTGTTTCTTGGAAGAGTTCAAATTCCGCTTCACTTCAAAGTATACCCTCTTGTCGAGGTCAACAACAAATTTTTACTTTCTGTGAGTTGATAACAATATAACCGTAGAGGTTTCAAGTCAATAATTGCAAATTTCCTCGGAATTTCATTGAATTATTTCAAATTTATATATTTATATAATCTAGTCACTGTACTACTGGGTAATATACTCGATAAACCCATCTGTGGCGACATCTGATAATCGAGGGCCGAACCCCAGACCAACTGACGGAACAGAAGAAGTAATCTTTTCGACGAATTCATACGTATTTAACATTACAGGTTCTTCGCGGATCTTACAGTTTGGCCACATTCTTAATGAATTCAGCCAACAGGAAATAAAACAAATGCACGAATTACGAAATTTACACGGTACACCACTCTCTCTGAATAAAAGAAAACTGCAAGGAATTTCTACAGAATTCTTCGGATTTTCACGTTTGGTTGAGTTGTATTCGGCTAGATGTCACTTACTCAAACCACAGATTACAATTGACATTTCTCCAGTAGAAAAAAGAAGAACAGTCATATTGTTTTGTTATTGTATTCACATCATTGTAGTAGTCTGTGCTTTCTTGTGTACCAAAATAAAACTTCTGAAAATAAACCACTTCCTATTTTTTACGAGCATTGGGTTCCGATATTGGAATAGGGGAAGTCTGGTAGTGTGAGTAATGAACCTTTCCCCCTGATGTTCGAAGCTCCTCGTTCAGAAACGCATTCCATCGAAATTTCAACTCACGAATCGTCTGGAAAAATGGAAGAAAATCCTGTGTTACTTCACGGTCCACCGCCTCCTCCTATGAATATATTACCACCAACTCCAGCTGGTCTGGAATCATTATATTCCTTATGTAGAAAGATTTATCCCGATCAAGTGAACCCTTTGCAAGTAACTGCATTATTGAAGTATTGGTAAGTCCCTTTCAACTCCAACTTCATTTTATTAAATCTCATACATTTAAAGGCTTGGTGGTCCAGATCCCTTGGTCTACATCTCGATGTACGCAAACCCCGGTGTACCGCAAGAAAACATCCCCCCTCACTGGCACTACATAAGGTAAGACGTTTCCCCCCCAAGATACGCAGAAAATTTAACGTTCTATCAGTTTCGGTTTGTCAGACTTGCACGGAGATGCCAGAGTGCACGACGTCTCAACCCCTCACGGAATATCCGGCTTCGGATTCGAGTTAACGTTCCGACTGAAGAGGGAACCGGAGGAAACGGCACCACCTACATGGCCTGCCACTCTGATGCAATCACTCGCCAAATACGTATTTCAGTCGGGTAAGAAAGCCACTTCTTCGATTAGATCGGTCTATAAGTGATTTCTTTTAGGTAACACTCTTTGTGCGGGGGATCACGTGTCTTGGCATTGCGCGTTGGATAACAGCGAGTCGAGAATTCAGCACATGTTGATGACTGCCGATCCCCAGTTGAAGTCGACCGGGACCCCGTTTGGGACCGTGGATTTCATACAGATCGTTGGAGTCTGTCCCGAGGAACTGAAAGCTGCGCAGCAGTGGAACGGGATGGGGGTTCTCGAGATGTTGAAGCAACATCCTTCGTGAGTATTTCTTGTTACGTTTCCCACCAAAAATCGAATATTTGTTCGACTCCTTAGTTGCTTAGTTTTAGACTGACATGTTCTATACACTGTGTAGTGTCTCAATGGATTAAATGAATTTATTATTATTATTATAATTTTTAGGACTGGTGGAATTTGGTACATAACCGACATGCGAAGAGGCGAGAACATCTTCGAACTGAACGTGAACGCTCACGACGTCGTCAAGAGGGGCGTAGAATCCGAAGGATCGAATTTAAGCGGAGTAAGCGCGAGATGTTCGTGGGTAGAACAATTAGAATGGTCCACGAAGTCGAGGAACGAACTGATAGAACGCAGCATCACAGCTGAAAGCGAGAATTTTCACCGAAACACAGACTGTTTGAAATCTCCATCTCCATTCAGACATCAGGAATCGTCGCTTTGCGGGAATACTTTCAGGTTGGACAACCTGAATTACAGCACCGCGAGTTTGCCCGAAACCTCGGAATTGGGACATCTTAAGAGGTTGGAAGGGGCCTCTCTGGTTTTTAATCTGGAGGCTGGGAGCTTACTACCGTTGGCGATAAGGTAATACGCTTATTATTAATTTTTTTTTATCTTTTTGAGCGCTCGTACTACTTACACGAGGGCTATATCATTTCGTCACGATGTCTGTATTTTTCGAATTTTGAGCCGAAAATGGTCTCAATCGACTATGTTCGACTCACTGATGACGAATCCGTCAAAAAATTCGAGTCTGTCCGTCCGGCCGTCCGTCCGTCCGTCCGTCCGTCCGTCCGGCCGTCCGTCAGCACGATAACTCTCGAACGGATCAACCTAGAGACTTGAAATTTTCAGTGTAGGTTCAGATCCCAAATGCCGCGGTCAAGTTCGTTAATGGGCAGAATTCCACCAGGGGTTCCGTAAATATGGCCGTTCAAAATTTTGTTCTCCTGATTACTTCGAAACTACAGATTCGATCGAGATGAAACTTTGCACTCAAATGGAGAATGAGGTGTTTGAGCTACATGTGAAATTTTGTCCAGATCGCATGACCAGAACCATAGAAACCATAGAAAATTGTAACTTTTGAACGGAACCCCCTAGGGACTTGAAATTTTCAGGATAGGTGTGGATCTGGAATGTCGTGATTACGTTCATCTATGAGCAAAATTATACAAGGTGTTCCGTAAATATGGTAGTTTGAAATTTAGTTTTCTTGATAATTTCAAAACTACAGATTCGATCGTGACGAAATTTTGTATACTTATGGAGAATGATATATTCAAGCTACATTTCTCCGGATCACATGACTCGAACCATAGAAAATCATAACTTTCGAACGGAAAGGCCTAGGGACTTGAAATTTTCAGGATAGGTGTGGATCTCGATTGTCGTGATCACTTTCATCTATGAGCAGAATTATACTAGGGGTCCGTAAATACGGTCGTTTGAAATGTTGGTTTCTCGATAATTTCGAAACTACGGATTCGATCGAGATGAAATTTTGTATTTTAATCGAGAATGATATATTAAAACAATATTTTGTCCAGATCTCATGACCAGAACCATAGAAACCATAGAAAATTGTAACTTTCGAACGGAAAGGCCTAGGAACTTGAAATTCTCAGGGTGGGTTTGGATCGCGAATATCGCGGTCATGTTCATCAATGAGCAAAATTAGACTAGGGGTTCAGTAAATATGGCCGTTCAAAATATTTTTTTGCTGATAGTTCCGAGAATACTGAGCGGATTGGGATAAAATTCTGCACCTTGCTGAGTAATAATGTATTCAAACTACGTGCAAAATTTTGTCCAGATCGCACCACCAAGACCATAGATACCGTAGAAAATTCTAGCGAATTATCGAAAAAAAATTGATCAGCTAAAGCACTGACATGAATTCTGGAGTTTCGCCCAAGTTTCAGAATTTTTTTGACAGCTGTCGAAAATTCCTTCAATTGATTTCTGAAACTGGAAAATGCGAATCTACCTACAAGGTGCATGTACGAGCGCTCAAAAGCTCCTGCCTTCACGGCAGTGCTTTTCGTAATTTTTTTATCTTTCGTAGGGGAAGAGTGAAACACGGAAGGCATTTCACCTTCAAATCGGTCCTGGGAGAGACGGCCATAACTTTGGTGACCTCTGCGGTAACAGGAACGTTGGTGGATAACGAGCATCCTTACGTCGCTCAGGGTTATTGGCTTCAAGTTTTAATCCCCGACGATCTGGCGCAAGATATGAGGGAGAAATTTCAGATCCTGTCCAATCCTGAATCGCTCGTTCTCCTGCATACTTTCACGTGGAACGAGCACAAACTGTCAATAACTATCGTACCGGATAAGATATAGACAACAAAGAAGCGATGATATCCGGAGAAGGGGAATTTAATATTGCTTTTATCGGTTTTTTTATTCCATCCATTTGAAAATCAAGGTAGTTTTACCCGCCTCAATTTGGAAATAGAACACATTCGATTTACAATTGAAGATCCGACATGGGAACATATGGTGTGAGGCTCTTCGACCAATTTAAGCATAGAGATGGCATAGGTAGGAACGAAAATACTCTGCCAACCCTTTCTCACGCCTATTTTGTAGGTTTTCATACATTTTTGGTTACTTTCAAGAGTGAGATAATTTGATCGGTCAGACATGGGAACATATGGTGTTAGGCTCTTCGACCAATTTAAGCCAATAGATGGCATAGGTAGGAACGAAAATACTCTGCCAACCCTTTCTCACATCTATTTTGTAGGTTTTCATACATTTTTGGTCACTTTCAAGAGTGAGATAATTTGATCGGTCAGACATGGAACATATGATCTGAGGCTCTTTGACCAATTTAAGCATAGAGATGGCATAGGTAGGAACGAAAATACTTTGCCAACCCTTTCTCACATCTATTTTGTAGGTTTTCATACATTTTTGGTTACTTTCAAGAGTGGGATAATTTGATCGGTCAGACATGGAACATATGATCTGAGGCTCTTTGACCAATTTAAGCATAGCGATGGCATAGGTAGAAACGAAAATACTCTGCCAACCCTTTCTCACACCTATTTTGTAGGTTTTCATACATTTTTGGTTACTTTCAAGAGTGAGATAATTTGATCGGTGATGAATTTAATGAAACATTAATGAAGGAATCTGGAATTTTGAATGAAATATTTGACGTTGGAGAATTATTATGAATTTTCAATGGAAATATTATGAAATAAACCGATTTTGAGGAAAATATTTGGTAAATAGGATTGAATAACGTTCCTTTCGATATTTAAAAATCAATTTTCGTGAATTTTCGGTGGTTTCGAGGAAATTTCGAAACGTATTTCGTGGATAAACTAAGCCCCGCCCCTTCGATTGACATTCTAGGACAGGACCGTTCTTAGCCCTTTTGGCAATAATCAAAATTATTATTTTTATTTCTTCACCGAACTATTCGAAAATGTGGATCTATCCGAAAAGGTGAATCTACCCGAAAAGGTGAATCTATCGGAAAAGTCGAATCTACCTATTATGTGGAACTCCTGGCTTACTAGTCTTTTCTTTCTTCTTTGCTTATCTTCTTATCTTCTTCTTCTTATATACTAAAGTTGATGAATATCAAAATGAGTAAACCACAGAATAGTTAAGACAAAAACTATTTTTTAAGACAAAAACTATTTTGAGACGAGAGGCCGAAGGCCTCGAGCAATTTTAAAATTGCGAAAAAAGAGAGAGACCGGGGGCGCAAAGCGCCCCCGCGTTTTCGAGGGGAGGAAACGGGCTTTCCTACTGTACTCGGAAAGATGCCTATTTCGTATTCCAAACGAACGAAAATAACGTTCGGAAAAGGTCGAAAACTCGAAAAGACGCCAAAAGTTGCCGCCGAACTATTGGATAGGCTTTTGATCAGCGGCGTCTCGGGGATCGAAAGCGGTCAAATTATCATCTCGAAGGACACGAGGTCTGCTTAAAGTAATTTCGACGAACATCCATCCACCGGTTTGCGCAAGAACTCGAATAGAAAAAGTACGATTTTTGACACCTCGAGAAACCCGAATGAATTTACGTGGAGCATAGATATTACTTGACGTTTCTCCCGATATATCTAATGAATCGTATATTGACACGACGTCGATATTCCTCGAAACACTATCATTTCGAGCTGAATTTGAAGAAATAGGATAAGAAATCAACGCTACCCCCAAAATTTAAACGAATATTCGAATTCCCGAATAAAGACGAAAGTTAATTTGATCATCCTCGATGTTGACATTCCATATCATGGCCGATTTGTTTACATTCGTGTCGAGATGGAAGTTTTCGAATAAGATCAATTCAATATATTGAAAGATAGAAATCTAGGTAAGTAAGTAATTAAAACGTTATTCCATCGTAATAATACATATTTCAATTCCAGTAAAGTAAATAACGAAAAAATTGGGAGCTCCAAGACATCAATTCAAAGTCCCGATGATCAGGGTTTCAAAAGTAATAATTGCGAATAAATAGGTCCTGCTTTAGCTTTTCCAAGTAAGTCCAGACAGTATACGACAAAATTCAAAAAGATATGAAGAAAACAGTTGGACTAAGGAAATAGGTAGAAATTTTAAAAACAAGTCTTCGTATTTTCTGGAAAATCGGGCAAAACGAGATGGAACTGAAGAAGCAGGAGTTGAATCATATGAAAATTGAACGTTTGCGAGTGAGTAGATAGGCTCTTTCCGTTTTCACTATAAGAGTATATTGAGTGAGACAATATTTTGGATAATTTATTTATCATCAATAACCCACCTCCAAGGAAGAAAAGAGGTCAAATCTTCGTACAAAAATCTGAAAGAACAACGAATTAGGGATGAAAAGCAGGTGAGAACGTTCTCCTAACTTTTTCGAGACAGTTTCATTACTTTTCGATATTTTTCAGGATTTCACGAGGAAAAACAACTACAGAGCAAGTGAAAATAGAAATTTTGAGAATATAGCTTTCGAGGGGTTCTTCATAAGGTATATTAGATTGAACATTATTTCACCCCCTATTTTAAAGGTTTAGGATGTTTTGTCTTGATCGAATCGAATAAATATCATTGTTCGACAAACCGATCACAGCAAAAATGGAACAATCAAAAGTAAACTTCTTGGGGGTATCCAAATGATTTGAATCAGATTGAATATAGTGTGGACCTATTTTAAAGGTTTAGGATGTTTTGTCTTGATCGAATCGAATAAATATCATTGTTCGACAAACCGATCACAGCAAAAATGGAACAATCAAAAGTAAACTTCTTGGGGGTATCCAAATGATTTGAATCAGATTGAATATAGTGTGGACCTATTTTAAAGGTTAAGGATGTTTTGTCTTGATCGAATCGAATAAATATCATTGTTCGACAAACCGATCACAGCAAAAATGGAACAATCAAAAGTAAACTTCTTGGGGGTATCCAAATGATTTGAATCAGATTGAATATAGTGTGGACCTATTTTAAAGGTTTAGGATGTTTTGTCTTGATCGAATCGAATAAATATCATTGTTCGACAAACCGATCACAGCAAAAATGGAACAATCAAAAGTAAACTTCTTGGGGGTATCCAAATGATTTGAATCAGATTGAATTTAGTGTCTTGAAACTATTCCACCCCCTATTTTGAAGGTTAAGGATGTTTTGTCTTGATCCAATTGAAAAATATCATTCTTCGACAAACCGAGCGAAGCAAATATGGAATTTCAAGAATATCCTTTTTGTTAAGCATGCTAATTTTATACTTCCTTCTCATTTTCAGAATTATGGAAACAAAATAATACATGGTGGATGAAAAATTAATGAAGGAATCTGAAATTTGGAATAAAATATTTGACGTTGGAGAATTATTATGAATTTTGAATAGAAATAAACTGATTTTGAGGAAAATATTTGGTGAATATAATTGAATAACTTTCCTTTCGATATTTCAAAATCAATTTTGTGAATTTTCGGTGGTTTCGAGGAAATTTCGAAACGTATTTCGTGGATAAACTAAGCCCCGCCCCCTTCGATTGACATTTTAGGACAGGACAGTTCTTGGCCCTTCTGGCAATAATCAAAATTATTATTTTCATTTATTCACCGAACTATTCGAAAATGTGGATCTACCCGAAAAGGTGAATCTATCGGATAAGTCGAATCTACCTATTATGTGGATCTCCTGGCTTACTATCTTCTTTTTTATATACTAAAGTTGATAAATGTCAAAATGAGTCGCGCCCCCGCGTTTTCAAGGGAAAGAAACGGGCTTTCCTACTGTACTCGGAAAGATGCCTATTTCGTATTCCAAACGAACGAAAATAACGTTCGGAAAAGGTCGAAAACTCGAAAAGACGCAAAAAGTTGCCGCCGAACTATTGGATAGGCTTCTGATCCGCGGCGTCTCGAGGATCGAAAGCGGTCAAATTATCATATCGAAGGACACGAGGTCTTTTTAAAGTATTTTCGACAAACTTCCATCCACCGGTTTATGCAAGAACTCGATTTCAAAAAGTACGATTTTTGACAACGCCGAGAAACCCAAATTAATTTACGTGGAGCATAGATATTACATGACGTCTCTCCCGAAATATCGGATAAATCGTATATTGACAAGACGTCGATATTCCTCGAAACACGATCATTCCAAGATGAATTCAAATAAAAACGACGAGAAATATATTTTGACGGCTTTATTTGAAAGCATATCCGAATGTTACCGACAAGAAGAAAGAGAATTCGACCAACATCGGTTAATTTTTACATTCAACGCGATAGAACTAGAACGAAAATGAAGGTGCCAAGTATTCAGAAGATAGTAGAGGGAAATCAAGGTAATTAACTGAAACGTTTTTCTATCCCAATAATACGTATTTGTTTACATTTCCAGTTGATGAGTACAAAGTGAGAACGAAAAATCTTGATAGCCCCGAGAATTCAGTTATAACGCTAACGGGGTTTCAAATGAGATAATTACGATGAGATAGCATGACATGACAAGGTAGGAAAATCATCTCTGACTTCTTGGGGGGACCCTGTGAGAATGTTTACATTACATATTTTTTTTCCGATACTGAAATTATATTTCAAAACCACAGAAATGTTAAGAAAAAACTATATAAAACGAGAGGCCGAAGGCCTCGAGCATTTTTGAAATCAAAAGAATAGCGGGGGCGCTTTAGCGCCCCCGCGTTTTTTAGAGGAAGAAACGGGCTTTCCTACGGTACTCGAAAATTTGCCTGTTTCGTATTCCAAACGTACGAAAATACTGTTGGGAAAAGGTCGAATACACCAAAAGTTGCCGCCAAACTTTTCATATGAATATTAAACCGCAACATCTCGGGCTTCGCCGAGGGTCAAATTTACAGCTCAAAGGATGTAAGGTTTCAGATGACTATGTGAAGCCTCTCACTTTTCCTTAATTTTCACAAGAACTCGATTCGAAAAAGATGGATTTTTGACACCTCGAGAAATAAATTCGGTCAATCATAGAGTTATAGATATTTCGTGACATAAATTGAATTTAAACGTTTCTCACGGGAATAATCGTATTTTGACACGACGTGGAAATTTATCGAAACTCGGTAATTCCGTGATAGATTTGAATAAATAGGATGACAAATAAATATAAAAGGAAAATTCAAATTACGGAACGTATCCATAAAGAAGAATGTAATTTCTTCGATCATCATATAGTCCGTTTAAGAATTATTGACATCTCGGGAGGCTGTGAAAAATCGAATTTAAGTTGGTAATAGACCATTCAGTAATATTTTGGTTTGCTGAATTCAGGTTGGTATAGGAATATCCCTAACATAACCCATAGAGATTAGAGACCTGCTTTGATGATATTATCGAAGATATTGGTGAATAATTATAAAAAAATTACGAAAAGCACTGCCGTGAAGGCAGGAGCTTTTGAGCGCTCGTACATGCACCTTGTAGGTAGATTCGCATTTTCCAGTTTTAGAAATCAATTGAAGGAATTTTTGACTGCTGTCAAAAAAATTCTGAAACTTAGGCGAAACTCCAGACTTCATGTCGGTGCTTCAGCTGATCAATTTTTTTCCGATAATTCGCTAGAATTTTCCACGGTATCTATGGTCTTGGTGATGCAATCTGGACAAAATTTTGCACGTAGTTTGAATACATTATTCCTGAGCTAGGTGCATAATTTCATTCCAATCCGATCAGTAGTTTCAAAACTATCAGGAAAAAAATATTTTGAACGGCTATATTTACGGAACCCATAGTCCAATTTTGCTCATTGATGAACGTGACCGTGAAATTTGCGATCCAAACCCACCCTGAAAATTTCAAGTTCCTAGGCCTTTCCGTTCAAAAGTTAGAATTTTCTATGGTTTCTATGGTTCTGGTTATGCGATCTGGACAAAATAATGCTTCAATATATCATTCTCGATTAAAATACAAAATTTCATCTCGATCGAATCCGTAGTTTCAAATTTATCGAGAAAACAAAATTTCAAACGACCGTATTTACGGAACCCCTTGTATAATGTTGCTCATAGATGAACTTGATAACGACATTCAAGATCCACCCCTATCCTGAAAATTTCAAGTCCCTAGGCGTTTCCGTTCAAAAGTTACAATTTTCTATGGTTTCTATGGTTCTGGTTATGCGATCTGGACAAAATTCCACATGTAGCTTAAACACCTCATTTTCCATTTGAGTGCAAAATTTCATCTCGATCAAATCTGTAGTTTTCAAGTAATCAGGGAAACAAAACTTTGAACGGCCATATTTACGGAACCCCTGGTGGAATTTGGCCCATTAACGAACTTAACCGAGGCATTTGCGATCTGAACCTACACTGAAAATTTCAAGTCTCTAGGTTGATCCGTTCGAGAGTTATCGTGCTTACGGACGGACGGCCGGACGGACAGACTCGAATTTTCCGACGGATTCGTCATCAGTGAGTCGAACATAGTCGATTGAGACCATTTTCGGCTCAAAATTCGAAAAATACAGACATCGTGACGAAATGATATACCCCTCGTGTAAGTAGTACGAGCGCTCAAAAATTAGCTCTGAATTTGAGTATTTTTATGTCTTGTGCTATTGAAATGGCTGGAATTGACCAGGACACATCGCGCCTAACAACAAGAGAACGCCAGGCAGTTTGTCGGTGTTACTTCGAGTTTTTCAAAGATTCGGCAGATATTTCCGCTAGCATTAATCGAGTTTCGCTAGTGTTGTTTCAGGTAAACTGTTATTCATCTACTCAAAGTGTATTCTGATTGATCAATGTGTCTTAAATCTTCAGATTTCTCCAAGCACTGTTCGAAGAATATTAGCGAAAAAAGAAGAAGGCATGTCATTACTGCCTGGAATTAGCAGTGGAAGAAAACCTGTGCAATATGATTATTCCTTCAAAAAAACATTGAATGATTTTGTTTTTGCTAAAATTAAAAGCAATCAATATATCAGCTTGGATATCCTTTTTGAACTGGCCAAAGAGCACCTAGATTTCAATCAATCGAAGTCAACATTATATCATATGATAAAAAAAATTGGATATAAATACAAAAAATTACGAAAAGCACTGCCGTGAAGGCAGGAGCTTTTGAGCGCTCGTACATGCACCTTGTAGGTAGATTCGCATTTTCCAGTTTCAGAAATCAATTGAAGGAATTTTCGACAGCTGTCAAAAAAATTCTGAAACTTGGGCGAAACTCCAGAATTCATGTCAGTGCTTTAGCTGATCAATTTTTTTTCGATAATTCGCTAGAATTTTCTACGGTATCTATGGTCTTGGTGGTGCGATCTGGACAAAATTTTGCACGTAGTTCGAATACATTATTACTCAGCAAGGTGCAGAATTTTATCCCAATCCGCTCAGTATTCTCGGAACTATCAGCAAAAAAATATTTTGAACGGCCATATTTACTGAACCCCTAGTCTAATTTTGCTCATTGATGAACATGACCGCGATATTCGCGATCCAAACCCACCCTGAGAATTTCAAGTTCCTAGGCCTTTCCGTTCGAAAGTTACAATTTTCTATGGTTTCTATGGTTCTGGTCATGAGATCTGGACAAAATATTGTTTTAATATATCATTCTCGATTAAAATACAAAATTTCATCTCGATCGAATCCGTAGTTTCGAAATTATCGAGAAACCAACATTTCAAACGACCGTATTTACGGAACCCCTAGTATAATTTTTCTCATAGATGAAAGTGATCACGACAATCGAGATCCACACCTATCCTGAAAATTTCAAGTCCCTAGGCCTTTCCGTTCGAAAGTTATGATTTTCTATGGTTCGAGTCATGTGATCCGGAGAAATGTAGCTTGAATATATCATTCTCCATAAGTATACAAAATTTCGTCACGATCGAATCTGTAGTTTTGAAATTATCAAGAAAACTAAATTTCAAACTACCATATTTACGGAACACCTTGTATAATTTTGCTCATAGATGAACGTAATCACGACATTCCAGATCCACACCTATCCTGAAAATTTCAAGTCCCTAGGGGGTTCCGTTCAAAAGTTACAATTTTCTATGGTTTCTATGGTTCTGGTCATGCGATCTGGACAAAATTTCACATGTAGCTCAAACACCTCATTCTCCATTTGAGTGCAAAGTTTCATCTCGATCGAATCTGTAGTTTCGAAGTAATCAGGAGAACAAAATTTTGAACGGCCATATTTACGGAACCCCTGGTGGAATTCTGCCCATTAACGAACTTGACCGCGGCATTTGGGATCTGAACCTACACTGAAAATTTCAAGTCTCTAGGTTGATCCGTTCGAGAGTTATCTTGCTGACGGACGGCCGGACGGACGGACGGACGGACGGACGGACGGCCGGACGGACAGACTCGAATTTTTTGACGGATTCGTCATCAGTGAGTCGAACATAGTCGATTGAGACCATTTTCGGCTCAAAATTCGAAAAATACAGACATCGTGACGAAATGATATAGCCCTCGTGTAAGTAGTACGAGCGCTCAAAAAGTTGATCGAAGGAAAATTCTTATTGATAAACAGAAAAATATAATAAATAGAGTACGATTTTGTGGTAAATACCGAGAATACATGGAACAAAATGTAAAATTCATTTATCTAGATGAAACTTGGATATTCGAAAACGGTAGTCAAATTCGTCAGTGGACACTAGAAAGTAATCAAGAAGGTATGCCGAGTATATTCAAGGGTGAAGGCAGAAGGTACACTATTCTGAATGCTGGAACAATTGATGGATTTTCACCTGGATGTGATCTGATTCTTGACAGTGGTATTAATGATAAGGATTACCATAAAACTATGAATGGTGAATTATTTCATAAATGGGTCATTGAAAAATTGATACCTTCCCTGCAATTACTTGATACAAAGTGTGTGGTTATCATGGATAATGCACCATATCATTCGATTAAAGTTGATAAATTACCAACAACTGCTGCTCGTAAAGAAGTAATTCAACAATGGTTACAAGAACATAATATTCCATTTGAAGCGAGTTTCACTAAAACTAAACTTCTAAGTTTGATAAAACCATTTTCTGACGATCCAAACTTTAAAAAGTACCATATTGATCAAGTAGTAGAAAATGCTGGACACGAAGTCCTCAGATTGCCTCCATACAATTGTCAGTATAACCCTATTGAATTGGCTTGGAGTTTTTGTAAAATGTATTATAATCGAAGAATACAGGGAAAGTTAGGAGATAAGGAACGAGTGAAATGTCTTTGGAAAGAGGCACTTCAAGAGTGTACAGCTGATAAATGGAAAGCTTACGTAGAGCACGTTGAGAAAGAAATAAGAGAAGATTGGACAAAATATATGGGATATCATGATGTTTCAGACATACCCCCTTTCATCATAAATACAAGTCCTGATGATTCTGATTCTGAAGATGATTGCGAAGAGTTATGTTCAGATGAGGAAATAATAACAGTTATGGTTATTGATTCTGACTCTGCCTGAGTTGTGGAGGGGTGGATTGAGTAGCTCAAACACAACTCTGCCGGTCCCCAGCCCAGTTAAAGGAGGGCGGTTTAAAGAGTTCTGTCCAGAGGAGGAATTAATAACAGTTATGGTTATTGATTTTGACTCCGCCTGAGTTGTGGGTGGGTGGATTGAGTAGCTCAAACACAACTCTGCCGGTCCCAAGCCCGGATTGAGGAGGAGGGTTTAAAGGTAAGGCCAGCTACTTGCCTTTGTAAAAACAAAAGAGGGCTCATAGAGCAATCACAAAGGCCTTGGAACCGGACTGATTAACGCAGACTACGATTGCACGAAATAGGAAACAAGTAAGAAGGAATGTGAAATTTTGGACGTGGTGAGGTGAACATGTGCAAGAAGAAGACAATGGAATGAATATGTGTCCAGAATGGGCAATGAGGGATTAGCTAAGATTGCATGAAATGGAAAACCAGCCCCCAGATGCAAGAGGAAGCAGAATACTATTATTTTGGAAATTGAAGGGATTTTAACTGACATACAAGTTATGTATTGATTAACTTTTGAGTGTGCCAATTACTGTAGTGATCTTCTAAATAATTTAGTCAATGATATATTATTTAATGCTTTTTTCTGGTTTTTCTGCTTTCAGAAATTCATTTCAAGATACCTCGTCAATAGAAATGGAATAGAAGAAAAACGATTGTTTAAAGGAAAAGGAAGCCCATCAATAGAATTATGTCAGCTTATTCAATAAACCCATCAAAATCACTACACTTCTAAGTTTTCACTGAGAATTTTATCTGTGCTCTTGTATAATTTGTAGATATTTTAAATTTTAAGTTTATTTATTATACTTTCAGGGAGGCAGGGTTTTTTCAGCTGAGGTTTTTCCCTGAGCTCTTGTATCATACTTAGAATTGTATGGTTCCCTGTTGCACCAAGCTCAGCTAATTGTGTTTGTTTGATTTGTATTATGTATTTGCTCTTAATCAAAAGAATATAATATATATTTATGTATATAATGTAGGTGTATAGTACCCTGTTCAAATTCCCTCTGCTAATACTGACATTGAACACAAGCTATATTGTTCACAATTCAAAAGAATTTTGAATAATTGTAAAATTGCTAATCGATTATATTTTCAAAAATGCATGGACAGTTTCAATAAATACAAATAAAAATTGACCTTCTTGAAGTATTCAACACCTTCCACTAAATAATTCACAAATTGGTTTATATATTGTTAGTTACAGTACAAATTTCATATCGAAATTCACTTGTTTCAATCGATGGCACACGGCCTGGCTGACCAGCACTTCCGGTCTTATGAAGAAGTAAAAAATTGGATCAATTCGTGGATCTATTCAAAAGATGACCAGTTTTTTCAGAGCGGGATTCGTATGCTGCCTGAAAGAAGGGAGAAAGTAGTGGCCAGCGATGGACAATACTTAGAATCATAAATGTTTATCCAGTTTTTTACAATGAAGCCTCGAATTTCGGGAAAAAACGGCGGAAGCAAAGTTGTACACCTAATACTACATAGATTCTCAATTTTTGTTTCGGTCTTGTTTCTTAATAATCATTTTTTTCCAATGTATCCACGTGGCCCAGTGCTTGCAAAATATAAAAAAATATTTTCTGTTGCACCTCCTTATAGGTACCTGCTAGAATTTCACTAATTATCCTTCTTGAATACTGGCATAAAATGGTACTATAAATGGAGTTATATCTTATTTATATCCCGACTCTCCTAGGTCTCTGTTAGAATTTTGCAAAATTTCGAATACCAATGAAGATTGCATGGTCTTGTTTTAATGATCTTCAATTTTCCATGGGTTACTTTTATATGAATGATATCTCAGCATTGCTTGCTTGGAAGTTATAATAATTTCATGTCAAAGCATTCCATATTTGCGCTCCCAAACCTGAATTCCCATGTTCAAATTGCATTCCGGCGTAATTATTCGATTTCGATAATTCGTATACTCAACACTTTTCTAGGTTACATTTATGTTTGACATTCTTTGATGTTTTATTCTATGATTAATTGGAACAGTAACTTTTTTGTAACTAGAAATAAAGCCTCGACTGGACGTTCATGGCCTGCTTCGATGTCAATTATTCTTAAATGGACTATAGGTTATGTTTACATTCAGATATAGACTGTTTACTTTGATTAAACGACATTCCAGAATGATTTCGAACTATTTGAAATAATAAAAGGTAAGATCAAATTCATTTCGTTTGAAATTATTGTATTTCCACAGCAAAACCTATAAGCTAGCCTGTTTCAGATAGGATCTAAAATAATCTGAAATGCCTGAAGGGATTTCTGAGCTTCATTCAGTATAAGCACATATTTTCCTAAATACTACATTGACTTAAGTTGATCGGAATGCTGAAAATCTAGGTGAGTAAGTAATTAAAACGTTATTCCATCGTAATAATACATATTTCAATTCCAGTAAAGTAAATAACGAAAAAATTGGGACATCAAAACAACAAAGGTATTTAAGGAAAGAATGACATTTGTCGAATTTCAGGAACCGAATTGGATTAAAAGGTACGAAAACCATCTCTAGCAACTACTTACTATCCATCACACCTTTCTTGAAGGATCTCACACATTCTTGGTCGGTTTCAAGAAGGGAATAATTTGATCGGTCAGACATGGAACATGAAATTTGACCAATTTATGTCGAATTTCAGGAACCGAATTGGATTAAAAGGTACGAAAACCATCTCTAGCAACTACTTACTATCCATCACACCTTTCTTGAAGGATCTCACACATTCTTGGTCGGTTTCAAGAAGGGAATAATTTGATCGGTCAGACATGGAACATGAAATTTGACCAATTCATGTCGAATTTCAGGAACCGAATTGGATTAAAAGGTACGAAAACCATCTCTAGCAACTACTTACTATCCATCACACCTTTCTTGAAGGATCTCACACATTCTTGGTCGGTTTCAAGAAGGGAATAATTTGTATGGTCAGACATGGAACATGAAATTTGACCAATTTATGTCGAATTTCAGGAACCGAATTGGATTAGAAGGTACGGAAACCATCTCTAGCAACTACTTACTATCCATCATACCTTTCTTGAAGGATCTCACACATTCTTGGTCGGTTTCAAGAAGGGAATAATTTGATCGGTCAGACATGGAACATGAAATTTGACCAATTTATGTCGAATTTCAGGAACCGAATTGGATTAAAAGGTACGAAAACCATCTCTAGCAACTACTTACTATCCATCACACCTTTCTTGAAGGATCTCACACATTCTTGGTCGGTTTCAAGAAGGGAATAATTTGTATGGTCAGACATGGAACATGAAATTTGACCAATTTATGTCGAATTTCAGGAACCGAATTGGATTAGAAGGTACGGAAACCATCTCTAGCAACTACTTACTATCCATCATACCTTTCTTGAAGGATCTCACACATTCTTGGTCGGTTTCAAGAAGGGAATAATTTGATCGGTCAGACATGGAACATGAAATTTGACCAATTTATGTCGAATTTCAGGAACCGAATTGGATTAAAAGGTACGAAAACCATCTCTAGCAACTACTTACTATCCATCACACCTTTCTTGAAGGATCTCACACATTCTTGGTCGGTTTCAAGAAGGAAATAATTTGATCGGTCAGATATGGAACATGAAATTTGACCAATTTATGTCGAATTTCAGGAATCGAATTGGAATAAAAGGTACGAAAACCATCTCTAGCAACTACTTACTATCCATCACACCTTTCTTGAAGGATTTCACAGGATGTGGATATCGAACAGGTAGATTTAATCGCCATTCAAGTATGCTAATTTTAATCTTTTTTCTCATTTTTAGAATTATGGAAACAAAATAATCCATGGTGGATGAAAAATTAATGTAGGAATCTGGAATTTTGAATGAAATATTTGACGTTGGAGAATACTTATGAATTTCGAATGGAAATATTATGAAATAAAACGATTTTGAGGAGAATATTTGGTGAATATAATTGAATAACTTTCCTCTCGATATTTCAAAATCAATTTTCGTGAATTTTCGGTGGTTTCGAGGAAATTTCGAAACGTATTTCGTGGATAGACTAAGCCCCGCCCCCTTAGATTGACATTTTAGGACAGGACCGTTCTTGGCCCTTCTGGCAATAATCAAAATTATTATTTTTTTTTTCTTCATCGAACTATTCGAAAATGTGGATCTATCGGATAAGTCGGATCTGCCTATAATGTGGATCTACCCAAAAAGGTGAATCTATTGGATAAGTCAAATCTACCTATTATGTGGATCTTCCCAAAAAGGTAGATCTATCGAATAAGTCGGATCTATCGGATAAGTCGAATCTACCTATTATGTGGATCTCCTGGCTTACTAGTCTTATATACTAAAGTTGATAAATGTCAAAATGAGAAAACCACGAAAACTATTTTGAGACGAGAGGCCGAAGGCCTCGAGCAATTTTGAAATTGCGAAAAAAGGGAGAGACCCGGGGGCGCGAAGGGCCCCCCGCGTTTTCGAGAGGTAGAAACGGGCTTTCCTACGGTACACGAAAAGATGCCTATTTCAAATTCCAAACGAACGAAAATAACGTTCGGAAAAGGTCGAAAACTCGAATAGACGCCAAAAGTTGCCGCCGAACTTTTCATAAGGATATTAAACCGCAACATCTCGGGCTCCGCCAAGGATCGAATTTTCAGCTCAAAGGACGTAAGGTCTCAATAAACTATGTGAGAACCTCCACATTTCTTCAGTTTTCGCAAGAACACGATTTCAAAAAGGTCGATTTCTGACACCTCGAAAAAACCCAAAATAATTTACGTGGAGTATAGATATTACGTGACGTTTCTCCCGAAATATCTAATAAATCGTATATTGACACAACGTCGATATTCCTCCAAACACGATCAATTTCAGATGAATTCAAATAAAAACGACGAGAAATAGATGCATATTCGAATTCCCGAATGTATCCGAACGTAAATTCCGATCATCCTCGATCAATGTTGACATTCCAAATCATGGCCGATTTGTTTACATTCATGTCGAGATGGAATTGCTCGAAAAATAATTCAAAATATTGAAAGATAGAAATCTAGGTGAGTAAGTAATTAAAACGTTATTCCATCGTAATAATACATATTTCAATTCCAGTAGAGTGAATAACGAAAAAATTAGGAGCCCTAAAGGTGTGTACAGACATGCTCCGAATATCGTACCGAACCGTGTCGCGTACCCCGCGAGAGCGAATCAAATTCATCGCACGTAGAGGTGCAATTTGAATTCGTGAATTTGATTCGCTCTCGCGGGGTACGCGACACGGTTCGGTACGATATTCGGAGCATGTCTGTACACACCTTAAGACATCACTACAAACGTTCATTTATAAATTAGGGTTTCAAAAGTAATAATTGCGAATAAATTGGTCCTGCTTCTGCTTATCCAAGTAAGTCCAGACAGTATACGACGAAATTCAAAAAGATATGAAGAAAACAGTTGGACTAAGGAAATAGGTGCAAAATTTCAAAACAAGTCTTCGTATTTTCTGGAAAATCGGGCAAAACGAGATGAAACTGAAGAAGCAGGAGTTGAATCATATGAAAATTGAACGATTGCGAGTGAGTAGGAAGGCTCTTTCCGTTTTCACTATAATTCGGACAATAGTAAGTAGACAAAAATGGAACAATCAGAAGTAAACTTCTTGGGGGTATCCAAACGATTCGAATCAGATTGAATATAGTGTCTTGAAACTATTCCACCCCCTATTTTAAAGGTTAAGGATGTTTTGTCTTGATCGAATCGAATAAATATCATTGTTCGACAAACCGATCACAGCAAAAATGGAACAATCAAAAGTAAACTTCTTGGGGGTATCCAAATGATTTGAATCAGATTGAATATAGTGTGGACCTATTTTAAAGGTTTAGGATGTTTGTCTTGATCGAATCGAATAAATATCATTCTTCGACAAACCGAGCGAAGCAAAAATGGAACAATCAGAAGTAAACTTCTTGATTCGAATCAGATTTAATATAGTGTCTTGAAACTATTCCACCCCCTATTTTGAAGGTTAAGGATGTTTTGTCTTGATCGAATCGAAAAAATATCATTGTTCGACACACCGATCACAGCAAAAATGGAACAATCAGAAGTAAACTTCTTGGGGGTATCCAAATGATTCGAATCAGATTGAATTTAGTGTTTTGAAACTATTCCACCCCTATTTTGAAGGTTAAGGATGTTTTGTCTTGATCCAATTGAAAAATATCATTCTTCGACAAACCGAGCGAAGCAAATATGGAATTTCAAGAATATCCTTTTTGTTAAGCATGCTAATTTTATACTTCTTTCTTATTCTCAGAATTATGGAAACAAAATAATCCATGGTGGATGAAAAATTTATGGAGGAATCTGAAATTTGGAATAAAATATTTGACGCTGGAGAATTATTATGAATTTTGTATGGAAATAAACTGATTTTCAGGAAAATATTTGGTGAATATAATTGAATAACTTTCCTTTCGATATTTCAAAATCAATTTTGTGAATTTTCCTTGGTTTCGAGGAAATTTCGAAACGTATTTCGTGGATAAACTAAGCCCCGCCCCCTTCGATTGACATTTTAGGACAGGACCGTTCTTGGCCCTTCTGGCATTAATCAAAATTATTATTTTTCATTTATTCACCGAACTATTCGAAAATGTGAATCTACCCGAAAAGTTGAATCTATCGGAAAAGTCGAATCTACCTATTATGTGGATCTCCTGGCTTACTAGTCTTATATACTATCTCATCTTCTTATATACTAAAGTTGATAAATGTCAAAATGAGTAAACCACAGAAATGTTAAGACAAAAACTATTTTGAGACGAGAGGCCGAAGGCCTCGAGGAATTTTTGAAATTGCGATAGGAGAGAGGAACCGGGGGCGCGAAGCGCCCCCACGTTTTTGAGAGGAAGAAACGGGCATTTCTAAGGTACTGGAAAAGATGCCTATTTCGAATTCCGTGTTAAACACTCAGAAGACGAAGATGCTCCACCACACCGAACTGACCGAAACCGCCCTTCTGGAGGGGATTCATGGATAAATAGGGATGTTTTGGTTAGATTCAGCCTGCTTCTTCTTGTTCTCTCTCTTGACCTACGATCCGTCTAGACAATCTTAGCGTCTTCGGGTTACTTCGACAAATACAAATATTGTAAATATACGGACAGTCATTGTCCCCTTTTTTGTGAATATACTTATTTAAAACTCTCTTGTTGATTGCGAATATTTTGGAGTTGAAATATAACCGGTATATACAATACCGCAACAAATCAAGCTACATAACATGGTCCTTCGTTCCAAATTTGAATCAGTGAACTCAAAATAAATCCAGTCAACATCGTCGAAGCAGCTACATTCCACGGACGTACCAAGAAGCCACCTACAAATACAAGCAATCAAATCCGTGCTAAGAAACCCAGACATTGGACAACGCGATACCAGGTGATCATTCCTTTTATTCCATAAAACTCTTTCCGTTTTCCCATTTCTATATATTTGTGGCAAAATTCTATATAAAACTTTGTGTTTCATAGTTGAAAACTTTCGTGTGTTTATCGAATAGTTTCAATATCAAATATTGTATTTCGTTGTAAATTGATTTGCTCTATCAATAGCAATCCAGTTTGCACATTCTCGTAGATATATTCACTACATATTCGTTTATTCTTTGAAAATTACAATAATTTAGCTTTCAATTCGTAAAGACTAGTGAATCACATTGATATCCCTTTTTACTATTTCATTCTGATACCTAATCAAGTTACAACATAGCAATGGAACAATTAATCTGAAAACGCGCCACGCTGAAAGCCCAACTTAGTCGATTCGAAACATTTGTAACCAAAAAAACCATCGAAGAATCAACCTTGAACACAACCCAGGTACAAAAAAGGCTTAAAGATGTGGAACCGTTACTAACGCGTTTTCTTGAAGTTCAATATGAACTGGAGCTTATCTCGTCGGAGAATTCGGAAACCCTAAAGGCTTTACAGGTAGAAACCGAGTCATTTGAAAATAAATTTTATGAGTTGACCTGTTTCGCAGAAGACTTCATTACGGACAATTCTAAAACGCTTTCGGGTAATAACTCAGTCTCGCACCAAACCTCCCCAGATCTCAATATAAAGTTGCCGGCAATAAATCTGCCAATTTTTAACGGCCAATACAATGAATGGTTATTTTTCAGAGACACTTTCAAATCTGTTATACATGATAATACGTCATTAACACAAGTTCAAAAATTCCATTATTTGAGATTGTCTTTGAAAGATGAGGCCGCCAACGTTATTAAATCATTGGAAATATCCGACGGCAATTATAAAGACGCGTGGGACTGTCTTTTTGAAAGATACGAAAATAAATCCTTTCTTGTGTCAAACCATATAAAGGCTCTTTTCAGTCTACCATCGATAACCAAAGAATCACATATTAACTTACGTCAATTGCTTGATGGGACGTATCAACATATGAGAGCTCTGAAATCATTAGAGTTGCCGGTGGAACATTGGGATTCCTTAATAATCCATTTAATTGCTTCCGAACTCGATTACAACAACAGACGAGAATGGGAATCAAAAAATAACAGCTCAGAATTACCAACATTGAAATATTTTCTTGATTTCTTGAAGGAAAAATGTCGTTTGTTGGAAACGTTGTATAGCGAAAAACCCGCAGCGCCTTCAAGAACAGTTAAAACATTCGTGTCAACCAATAATATTAAATGTGTCATTTGCGCCAGAGATCATTTATATTATAATTGCCAAAAGTTTCTCAAATTAGATCCCAACGCCAGGTATGATGAAGTAGAACGTTTGAAATTGTGTTTAAATTGCTTGAGGAAGAATCATTCATCAATACAATGCTCAGCCAGTAAATGCCGGAAGTGTGGAAAGTCACATAATACATTATTGCATTTCACCAATAAAGGTGAACGGTCTTCTTCCGCAACAAAAAATAGTGAAAATTCATCCATTCATGATAACTCTACCTCATCTGAAGCTCGCGATTCCGTTGCATCATCATTTTCAGCGTGTTCCACACAAAATAAAAGGCATACACTTCTGTCAACCGTCATAATCAACGTCTCGGACTCTAATGGAAAATCGCACAGTTGCAGAGCATTACTGGATAGCGGCTCCGAGAGTAGTTTCATAACTACAAAATTATGCGAGAAACTAAACTTAAAAACAAACGAATGCAAAATAATTATAACTGGTTTGAACCATTCCTCATCTTCTCTTGATAAAAGAACAATTATCAAAATCCAATCCAGGCTTAATTCATTTCGGACTACATTACCTTGTTTCGTGATATCGCGGATAACTGGAAATATTCCTTCATTGTCATTCGATGCGAGTCACATCAAAATACCATCCAATCTGAAACTAGCAGATCCAACATTTAACCAATGTAATTCAATAGACATGCTCATAGGAAGCGAACTATTTAACAACTTGTTGTGTGATGGACAAATTAAACTAGGTCCCCGTTTACCTATATTGCAAAAATCCCATTTCGGTTGGATAATTTCGGGTCCCTTGCATCTAGATAAACCATATCGACAATCCCATTGTAATATAGGAAGAATAAAAAACAACGAGCTTAACGACCAAATTGAAAAATTCTGGAGTATTGAGGAATTGCCATTTCGAAAGTTACTATCACCAGAGGAAGCCTTTTGTGAAGAACACTTCAAATCCAATACCACGCGAGATAGATCCGGACGATCCATTGTTAGTCTTCCAATAAAAGAACCCACTTCCAAATTGGGAGATTCACTGAAAACTGCCGAAAGACGGTTCTATGCATTAGAAGGCAGATTGTCAAAAAATATTGATGTTAAAAATCAATATATCAGTTTTATGGACGAATACATTGCTCTCAATCATATGACTAAATTAGATACCATTTCTGAAGATGGATTTTACTAACCGCATCATTGTATCCTAAAAGATACAAGCGCGACAACAAAACTCAGAGTGGTATTTGATGGCTCAGCAAAAACCACAACGGGATTCTCCCTCAATGATATATTAGCAGTCGGCCCAACTATACAGAATGATTTGATATCTGTCATTTTGCGTTTCAGAGTACATAATGTTGTGCTTGCAGGCGACATTGAAAAAATGTATAGACAAATTCTAGTAAAGAAGGAAGAGAGAAAATTTCAGAAAATTCTTTGGCGTCATGATCCCACTAAAGTTTTATCCGCCTATGAACTCAATACCGCTACCTTTGGCACATCATCCGCGAGCTTCCTGTGTATTCGTGCATTACATGAGATTGCCAATAAACTAAGAGACAAAAAACCCGAATTAAGTTCGATCATTCGTGATGATTTTTACGTAGACGATCTGCTCACGGGTGGTGACAGTATCGACGAAATCTTGAATCTTAAACACAATATCGCCAACGTGCTTGCTGAATACGGATTCTTATTGAGAAAATGGTTTTCTAATTGTCCTCAAATCGCCGATACAATCGACAGCCCCAACGACGATAACGTAAATATCGGCTATAAGGATCAATCCAAGACATTAGGGATTTCTTGGAATCCCAATTCAGATATTTTAACTTATGTAATAAAATTCGATAGTGACCACATTAATATGAAATCTGTAACAAAGCGTAGCATTTTAAGCTATACATACCAAATTTTCGATCCACTTGGATTAGTATCCCCTGTTACAATTATGGCAAAAATAATAATTCAAAAATTATGGAGCCTTCATGTCTCATGGGACGAACCCGTCCCAAGCAATATTAGCAAAATGTGGTCCGCATTACGATGTGGCATGGAAACACTGAACATGCTTCAAATCCCGAGACGCGTAATATGCAAAAAACGCATACAACTAGAGCTTCACGGCTTTTCCGATGCCTCTGAGGCTGCCTATGGTGCTTGTGTCTACTTAAGATCCCTAGACGAATCTAATCACTTCAACTGTAATTTATTTACTGCAAAAACTCGAGTCGCTCCCTTAAAGTCACTAACAATACCTCGGCTTGAACTTTGCGCCGCGTTATTGTTATCACAATTGATGAATAAGGTTAAAACTTCGCTCAGCACTTGTTCTTTGAATATCCAAAGGGTCTCATATTGGAGCGATTCCACCATAACGCTTTCATGGATAAAGGGTTCTCCACACCTGTATAAAGTTTTTGTATCGAATCGGGTATCCCAAATTCAAGAACTAACGAGTACCGCCGAGTGGAAGTATGTAAATACGCTAGACAATCCCGCAGACCTTTTATCGCGAGGCATACCTGCGGACGATCTGATGAAATCCAAACTTTGGTGGAACGGTCCTGATTGGCTTCTAAAATTCGACGACCGTTGACCAAATTATTCATGTTCGCCTAACCCATCCCCTAACGTTCCTGAATTGCGCACAAATGCTTTAATTTCCACTACCGAGAAGCAAAATCATTTCGTAAATTTTCCAGAACTCGATAAATACTCCACACTTAATAAACTCAAACGCGTATTAGCTTATATCTTGAGATTTATTAACAATACAAGATCAAATAATTCAAGGCAAATAGGTCCATTATCACCAGCAGAATTGAATACGTCGATGCTAAAATTGACGTACCTTACACAGCGTCAAACCTTTTCAATGGAAATTGAATCTTTAAATTGCGGTGGTTTTGTCAAGGGTAAAAGTAAATTGTTAAATCTTAATCCCTTTTTAGATGAGCTAGGTATCATACGAGTCGGCGGACGACTTAAACAGTCAGAATTCGATATGTACAAAAAACATCCCGCTGTATTACCTAAATCGCACAGATTTTCTATCTTGATGGCTCGTGATGAACATTCGCGGTTATTACATGCAGGTCCTCAAGCTCTTTTGGCATCGATAAGAGAGAAATTTTGGCCATTATCCGGTCGCGATCTTGTACGTAAAGTAGTACACGAGTGCATCAAGTGTTACAGATTTAGAGCAAGTAATGTAAAAAACATTATGTGAGACCTTCCAAGAGAAAGACTAACTCCATCACGACCGTTTACCGTCACCGGAGTAGATTATTGCGGACCTTTTCCTATGAGAGACAGAAAGCTTCGAAATTATAAAATAACAAAATCATACCTTTGCATTTTTATATGTTTCACCACCAAGGCTATGCATTTGGAGGTTATAAGCGATTTGACGACAGATGCTTTCATGGCCGCTTTGAGAAGATTTGTTGCGAGAAGAGGGTTGTGTTCGAAGATTATTTCTGATAATGGTAGTAATTTTATCGGTGCTGATACTCAGTTGAAAAGTTTTCTTGAAAATTCAAATGAATCCATACAGAATGAATTGAGTCAAAAGGGCATTCATTGGAGCTTCATTCCTCCCCGGGCACCCAATTTCGGTGGCCTCTGGGAAGCTGGTGTAAAATCAGTCAAGTATCACCTCAAGAGAATAGTTGGTGATATCGCGTTGACATTCGAGGAGTTTAATACATTTGCAGTACAAATAGAATCTTGCCTCAACAGTAGACCTTTATACGCCCTCTCCAATGACCCCAACGATCCTTTACCTTTAACACCTGCACACTTCCTAATTGGAGACAGATTGAATTCTGTTCCTGATCACGATTGGTTATCAATGCCAATCAATCGACTCAGTAGATATGAACACATACAGAAGATGATGCAGCATTTCTGGACCAGGTGGTCCAAAGAATATATTTCAGGCCTGCAAGTCCGATCCAAATGGAAGGAAAACCACCCACAATTACTGAAGGAAGACACACTTGTGCTAGTGAAAGAAGATGGACTACCCCCCTTGAAATGGCTTATTGGAAGAGTCGTCAAGATGTTTCCTGGCTCCGATGGCGCTGTCCGCGCAGTAAACGTGAAAACTGTCAACGGAATTTATCGAAGACCCGCATGCGAACTTTGCATATTACCAACACCCAATATTGAAACTTCGGATCCCAATCTTTCTTGTTGAAAGGCAGGAGCCTTTCAAGGAGGCCGCTATGTTAAACACTCAGAAGACGAAGATGCCCCACCACACGGAACTGACCGAAACCGCCCTCCTGGAGGGGATTCATGGATAAATAGGGATGTTTTGGTTAGATTCAGCCTTCTTCTTCTTGTTCTCTCTCTTGACCTACGATCCGTCTAGACAATCTTAGCGTCTTCGGGTTACTTCGACAAATACAAATATTGTAAATATATGGACAGTCATTGTCCCCTTTTTTGTGAATATACTTATTTAAAACTCTCTTGTTGATTGCGAATATTTTGGAGTTGAAATATAACCGGTATATACAATACCGCAACAAATCAAGCTACATAACATTCCGAACGAACGAAAATAACGTTCGGAAAAGGTCAAAAACTCGAAAAGGTGCCAAAAGTTGCCGCCGAACTTTTCATAAGGATATTAAACCGCAACATCTCGGGCTCCGACAAGGGTCAAATTTACAGCTCAAAGGACGTAAGGTCTCAGTAAACTATGTGAGGTCCTCCACATTTCTTCAGTTTTCGCAAGAACTCGATTTGGAAAAGGTCGATATTTGACAGCTCGAGAAGCCCGAATTAATTTACGAGGAGCATAGATATTACGTGACGTTTACCCCGTATTTCGTGAATAAAGCCCCGCCCCCTTCGATTGACATTATAGGACAGGAACGTTTTCGACCCTTCTGAAGGCCTCGAGCAATTTTAAAATTGCGAAAAAAGGGAGAGACCGGGGGCGCGAAGCGCCCCCGCGTTTTCGAGGGGAAGAAACGGGCTTTCCTAAGGTAGACGCCTAGATGCCTATTTCGAACTCCATACGAACGAAAATAACGAACGGAAAAGGTCAAAAACTCGAAAAGACGCCAAAAGTTGCCGCCGAACTATTGGATAGGCTTTTGATCCGCGGCGTCTCGGGGATCGAAAGCGGTCAAATTATCATCTCGAAGGACACGAGGTCTCCTTAAAGTAATTTCGACGAAAATCCATCCACCGGTTCGCCCAAGAAGTCGATTTCGAAAAGTCCGATTTTCGACAACCCCGAGAAACCCGAATTAATTTACGTAGAGCACAGATATTACTTGACGTTTCTCCCGAAATATCTAATAAATCGTATATTGAGAAGACGTCGATATTCCTCGAAACTCGATCATTTCTAGATGAATTTGAAGAAATAGGATAAAAAATCAACGCTACCGCCAAAATTTCAACGAATATTCGAATTCCCGAATAAAGACGAAAGTTAATTCGATCATCCTCGATGTTGACATTCCATATCATGGCCGATTTGTTAACATTCATGTCGAGATGGAAGTTCTCGAATAAGATCAATTCAATATATTGAAAGATAGAAATCTAGGTGAGTAAGTAATTAAAACGTTATTCCATCGTAATAATACATATTTCAATTCCAGTAAATTGAATAACGAAAAAATTGGGAGCTCCAAGACATCAATTCAAAAGTGATAATTGCGAATAAATAGGTCCTGCTTTAGCTTTTCCAAGTAAGTCCAGACAGTATACGACAAAATTCAAAAAGATATGAAGAAAACAGTTGGACTAAGGAAATAGGTGGAAATTTTCACAACAAGTCTTCGTATTTTCTGGAAAATCGGGCAAAACGAAATGGAACTGAAGAAGCAGGAGTTGAATCATATGAAAATTGAACGTTTGCGAGTGAGTAGAAAGGCTCTTTCCGTTTTCACTATAAGAGTATATTGAGTGAGACAATATTTTGGATAATTTATTTATCATCAATAACCCACCTCCAAGGAAGAAAAGAGGTCAAATCTTCGTACAAAAATCTTTCGAATAAATATCATTGTTCGACAAACCGATCACAGCAAAAATGGAACAATCAAAAGTAAACTTCTTGGGGGTATCCAAATGATTTGAATCAGATTGAATATAGTGTGGACCTATTTTGAAGGTTTAGGATGTTTTGTCTTTTGTTCGAAAAACCGATCACAGCAAAAATGGAACAATCAAAAGTAAACTTCTTGGGGGTATCCAAATGATTTGAATCAGATTGAATATAGTGTGGACCTATTTTAAAGGTTTAGGATGTTTTGTCTTGATCGAATCGAATAAATATCATTGTTCGACAAACCAATCACAGCAAAAATGGAACAATCAAAAGTAAACTTCTTGGGGGTATCCAAAGGATTTGAATCAGATTGAATATAGTGTGGACCTATTTTAAAGGTTTAGGATGTTTTGTCTTGATCGAATCGAATAAATATCATTGTTCCACAAACCGATCACAGCAAAAATGGAACAATCAAAAGTAAACTTCTTGGGGGTATCCAAATGATTTGAATCAGATTGAATATAGTGTGGACCTATTTTAAAGGTTTAGGATGTTTTGTCTTGATCGAATCGAATAAATATCATTGTTCGACAAACCGATCACAGCAAAAATGGAACAATCAAAAGTAAACTTCTTGGGGGTATCCAAATGATTTGAATCAGATTGAATATAGTGTGGACCTATTTTAAAGGTTTAGGATGTTTTGTCTTGATCGAATCGAATAAATATCATTGTTCGACAAACCGATCACAGCAAAAATGGAACAATCAAAAGTAAACTTCTTGGGGGTATCCAAATGATTTGAATCAGATTGAATATAGTGTGGACCTATTTTAAAGGTTTAGGATGTTTTGTCTTGATCGAATCGAATAAATATCATTGTTCGACAAACCGATCACAGCAAAAATGGAACAATCAAAAGTAAACTTCTTGGGGGTATCCAAATGATTTGAATCAGATTGAATATAGTGTGGACCTATTTTAAAGGTTTAGGATGTTTTGTCTTGATCGAATCGAAAAAATATCATTGTTCGACACACCGATCACAGCAAAAATGGAACAATCAGAAGTAAACTTCTTGGGGGTATCCAAATGATTCGAATCAGATTGAATTTAGTGTCTTGAAACTATTCCACCCCCTATTTTGAAGGTTAAGGATGTTTTGTCTTGATCCAATTGAAAAATATCATTCTTCGACAAACCGAGCGAAGCAAATATGGAATTTAAAGAATATCCTTTTTGTTAAGCATGCTAATTTTATACTTCTTTCTTATTTTCAGAATTATGGAAACAAAATAATCCATGGTTGATGAAAAGTTAATGAAGGAATCTGAAATTTGGAATAAAATATTTGACGTTGGAGAATTATTATGAATTTTGTATGGAAATAAACTGATTTTGAGGAAAATATTTGGTGAATATAATTGAATAACTTTCCTTTCGATATTTCAAAATCAATTTTGTGAATTTTCGGTGGTTTCGAGGAAATTTCGAAACGTATTTCGTGGATAAAGTAAGCCCCGCCCCCTTGGATTGACATTTTAGGACAGGACCGTTCTTGGCCCTTCTGGCAATAATCAAAATTATTATTTTCATTTATTCACCGAACTATTCGAAAATGTGGATCTACCCGAAAAGGTGAATCTATCGGATAAGTCGAATCTACCTATTATGTGGATCTCCCGGCTTACTAGTCCTATATACTAAAGTTGATTCTATTTCTATTTTTAATTAGGGAAATTATATGGGATGGGATTTTTTCGATGCCTGATTTTATTAATTTTAACGGAGTAGTTTTTTCTCGGGCGTACTTGAGGGCTTCCGTGAATTTTTCAATTTCCAGTTCGATTTCTTCGGCACTTTTAATGTTGTTATTCATGTTTATTTTTGTATCCAATAATTTACGAAATTCACTCCAGTTAGTGACAGAATAGTCATATACTAACTTTTCGGGTTTATTTCAATGTCGAAAATTACCGGATTATGATCTGAGGATAATTGACAACTCGAATCTAATTCCGATATATTCCCTATTTTTTTGGATATAACCAGATCAATTGTTGTTGGGGTTTTTGAATTTGACGGGTAGTGTGTCGGCCGGTTAGGTATATGAAGGGTACGATCATTGTTGGTTTCCAAGAACCTGAGGAGGGTAATTCTGTTCGTATTCCTAGCATTGCAATTCCATTGTTCATGCTTGCATTGAAGTCTCCCAAAAGCAAGGTTGGAGAATTTTTAAAAGTTAGATTCTTAAGGCAATTAATTTTGAACTTGTTGCTTGGGCTATTATAGATGGATTTAAATATAGTTCCGTCGCTCAGTTGAATTCCAACGTTCTCTATCGTGCAGGAAGTTTTGGGGATTTTCGAAAAGGAAATATTTCTTTTGATTAGTATCGCAATTCCTCCGAAACCAGTATTATTAGGGCGATCCTCTCTAACCACCTGGTAACCAGGCATGTAATATTCATCCTTGAATTTCAGTCGAGTTTCGTTTAAAGCCAGAATATCTATTTTATTAAAATTTAGAAAATTTGAAATTTCAAGGTGCTTTTTACCTACACCGTTGGCGTTCCAGGTAGCTACTTTCAATTTAGAACACATAATCGGAGCTAAGGAATGTGAACATTATCGATTTCTTTTGTTGAGGACTTTGTGCATTATTGAGCTCGACGGTTAATTGCTTTAGGGATTCTAGGAATTCCTGTAAATGTATATGTTCGTTTATTTTTTGGAATTCGTTTTGAATCTCCGCGAATATATTATTAGAAATTAGAAAAAGTTTTGGAATTTTGACTCGAATTTTTATTTTGGTTTGAATTTGAATTTTGACTCGAATTTTGATTTAAATTTTGATTAGTATTTTTCGTCCTCAACGCCGGAAATGAATTTATGTCAAGGTTGGGATACTTATAGGTTGATGGATTACTGTTTTTTACCATTCGATCCTTCCATGGGTTGCTTTTCGGTTGTGGGGCCTCTGTGTAAGTCCTTGGGGGCTCCTGGTTCGTTTCGTAATTTTTTCTTCTTCTTCTTAACAGCGATACGTAGTCTGGGCAATCCATACTATTCGCGGGGTGATTTCCTTGGCAGTTCGCGCATTTCGCGGGGGTCGAAAGCGGCTTCGGGCATTCTGCGGTCGTGTGTTCTTCCGCGCATTTTAGACATACAATTGCTCTATAGCAATTTGAGGTTGCATGTCCCCATTTCTGGCATCTATGGCACTGTACGAATTCGCTTCTCGTCGAATATTTATTCCATCTTATTGCGGTATAATTTATTATTCTCACAGATGCTACCAAATATCTCAGGAAAACTGTGCTGTCGGTTATTGAATCATCAGCCGCGGGGGCCCCCCGGCAATATCTTTATTTGGTGGTCTTTTAGCCCCCTTTCGGTGGCATATGATTTGCCGCAGACACATGGTAGCATTGCTCGCAGTCAGGTGGCAACGAGAAACAATTCTCACCTCGACTTCCAAAAAAATTGACAATTAGTAAACGAACACAAAAATCACACCCACAGTGTGGCTCTCTCAGGGACAAAAAGTGTAAAAAGACGCGCCCAGGAAGGTGCTCCGTGTCGTCCAAAAATGAGTGTGCAGCGGCGTTCATCCTTCAAAAGTGCCCACTGATCGAAATTTTACTAAGTCCGAAGGATGCAGAATTTTTCGAAGTCCGCGAACTCGAAGAATTTTCTAAGTCCGCGGTTGGAGTTGATGAAATTTTCCTAAGTCGTGAGCCCGGATCCTTCGCCATTTTGTACTTTCTCGGAAATTTTATAAGTCCAACTGCATGTAATAGACCAGGCAATAGAGCAGAAAAAGGGTCATTCTGTGACAAGAATAGTAGAAGAAAACCGCGAGTGGGGAGTTTCGTGGGGTGGTCCGTGGATGTTTAGTGATATGTTTTCGACTCGCGAATATCATTACCTTTCTTGTAATTGCGAAGAAACACCAAAAAAAAACGATTTTTTTTAGTTTTTTGCTTGTAAAATCTGAACCAATAGAGCGGTGCTAATACTTTCAACAGGCGAATTGTATTGATTGCATGCTTTTTTCACCTATTTTGAAGCATTTTAACGAAAAATCAAGATTGCCCTTTTGTAGTTCTATACTTCTTCTTTCAAAATCCGTTTTGCAAATTGAAATCGGACTACTTCCGACGCATCCAGCTCTTCCGGAAAATAGTGCCTTAAATAATTCAAATCGCAATTACGCAAAAACTATTTATCGGACAACGTCCGGGTTATGCACACTCAAAGTATCTATTGACCACTACTTTCATTTGGAAAGCCAGCGCTACAACTTCGAAATTGGCCGAGTTATGAGGATTTGAAAAAACGCTAATTTTCACGGTTTTTCCGGCTTTCCTCCGGTAATGATGACCCGATTTAGTTGCACTAGCACTCATTTTTTTCATCTCTTCATTTTCTACAATTCGTCTGTTGGGAGTATTAGCACCGCTCCATTGGTTCAGATTTTACAAGCAAAAAACTAAAAAAACATCGTTTTTTTTGGTGTTTCTTCGCAATTACAAGAAAGGTAATGATATTTGCGAGTCGAAAACATATCACTGAACATCCACGGACCACCCCACGTAACTCCCCACTCGCCGTTTTCTTCTACTATTTTTGTCACGAAAAAATCTCTATTGCCTGGTCTATTACCGGATGAGACTCGTATGCAACGAGCGCCAGCTATCCTGAGGGAAACTTCGGAGGAAACCAGCTACTAGATGGTTCGATTAGTCTTTCGCCCCTATACCCAGTTCCGACGATCGATTTGCACGTCAGAATCGCTACGGACCTCCATCAGGGTTTCCCCTGACTTCGTCCTGACCAGGCATAGTTCACCATCTTTCGGGTCCCAGCGTGTACGCTCTTGGTGCGCCCCCTCTCGCAATGAGAATGAGACGCCCCGGGAATGCGGGTCGGTCAGGAAGACCAACCATCTTCCCTCGGTCCGCATAAAGCGGACGTTTACTTTCATTTCGCCTTTAGGTTTAGTTATTCCCAATGACTCGCGCACACGCTAGACTCCTTGGTCCGTGTTTCAAGACGGGTCCTGAAAGTACCCAAAGCAATAGCGTCGCATATCGGCGTTTCAAGAGGTCTGTCCGAGAAAACCGCAGCGAACAGTCGCGAACGGACGGAATCGGACCAGGTCCGATCGCCATCTGCGATTCACATACTTGCCGCGGGCCGGACGCGAACTAAATCGCGGCCTCCCGCCATCAGTAAACCGTCTAGCGAGCTGTTCGATTACCTAGTGTCCGCGAACATCGGAAAATCCGAGCTCACGGTTTACACTCCGGATCGTAGAACAGCGCCCAACGGATCGCGACGACCTACTAGGGGAGAAGTGCACGCGCCCGTCGTCGATGATGAACGTCGGTAAATCCCAACAACAGGCGCGAATGAATATCCCCATTCGACCTTTCGGGTTTCTCAGGTTTACCCCTGAACGGTTTCACGTACTCTTGAACTCTCTCTTCAAAGTTCCTTTCAACTTTCCCTCACGGTACTTGTTCGCTACCGGTCTCGTGGATATATTTAGCCTTAGATGGAGTTTACCACCCACTTAGGGCTGCACTCTCAAGCAACCTGACTCTAAGAAGAGTTTCTCTAGCAAGCCGCAGCGGTCGCTACGGGCCTGGCACCCTCTATGGGCGATGGCCCCATTCAAGATGGACTTGAACGCACCGCGAACTCGCCAGATAATGGATCCTTCCAAACACCACATTTCCCGGCGACCGGTTACGATCGCGGGATTCAGTGCTGGGCTAATCCCTGTTCGCTCGCCGCTACTAAGGGAATCCTAGTTAGTTTCTTTTCCTCCGCTTAATAATATGCTTAAATTCAGCGCGTAGTCTCACCTGTCCTGAGGTCGTAAGTTAAAATCATCGAAATTCACCCCAAACGCAATCGTGTCAGCCTATCAATGAGCGTAAGTGCGTTGCCCGTCTCTCGACAGGCGGTCGCACATAACAACACAGATCGACATGCTTCGACGACGCGTGCGATGGGGCGATTTTCGGGGGTGCGCTCACGAGTGCATATCCACAACACGCAATAACTGGCACACTAGAACGGTCGACGTCGTTCAAGATTTCTCGGACACGACGACCGTATGTCTACAGTTACGGGCGCAGATTCTGCAATACCGCGACACCACATGAGATGCTTTCGCAATTCAAGACGGCGCGTTATAAGGGACGACCGCTCTCATCGTTCCAACACCTAAGTCGAAACAACAGAGCAGAATGTCCCTGTATCACGCGTCAGACCGTCCAACTCGCCCGAGCTTCCGTTCAACAGCTTTACGGCTCGCTCACACCAAAACCGATTTTGTCGGCCGATGGCGGACAGAACTGCCCGGACGAGTAACTCGGATATGTATGTGCTCACACTGAAACCGCGTACTTGTGCCGACATCGTGCGTTGCCGATGCAACTCCAGTCGATATCCGTTTCGAAACATCTAGATTATTATAATTTCTTGGATGTTTATCCCACAGAGTAGGTCTATTATGAACACAACTAATTATTTTTTCAATATCCATACTCCTTTAGGAAGATAACAACAGGATTGAATTAAACTATAAATTATTTACTCAATTTGCACTGTAGGCGTCGGCCGATATCGGGCGAGAAATCCCAACAAATTCGGATATGACAGTCAATCGGCCGTTGTCGGGCGTCATCGGACGATGACGGTCGGGTTGGTGTGCGCGCTCTCTTTCTTTCACAAGTGTTTGATTCGATCGGCCGAGTTCGGCCGTCGTCGCCCTAGCAAAATTCGGCCGATGACGGGTTTGGTGTGAGCGAGCCGTAACGGTTCGCTCACAACAAAACCGATTTTGTCGGCCGATGGCGGACAGAACTGCCCGGACGAGTAACTCGGATATGTATGTGCTCACACTGCAACCGTGTACTTGTGCCGACATCGTGCGTTGCCCATGCAACTTCAGCCCATAACCGTTTAGAAACATCTAGATTATTATAATTTCTTGGATGTTTATCCCACAGGGTTGGTCTATTATGAACACAACTAATTATTTTTTCAATATCCATACTCGTTTGAAAAGATATCAACACGGTTGAATTAAAATATGAATTATTTACTCAATTTGCACTGTAGACGTCGGCCGATATCGGCGAGAAATCCCAACAAATTCGAATTCGACAGTCAATCGGCCGTTTTCGGGCGTCATCGGACAATGACGGTCGGGTTGGTGTGAGCGCTCTCTTTCTTTCACAAGTGTTTGATTCGATCGTCCGAGTTCGGCCGTCGTCGCCCGAGCAAAATTCGGCCGATGACGGGTTTGGTGTGAGCGAGCCGTTAGACGTTAGACGGACGATCTCGCGCTCGAGGGCTATAACCTCATCGCGCGAGACGTCAACGTCCCTTCGTCAAGCCGTACGAATTTCGGCCGGGCAGTCTTAGATATGGAACCGACCCTCAGTCAGGAGTGGTCCGAGGACAGTGTCCGAGGACCGCAATGTGCGTTCGAAATGTCGATGTTCATGTCCTGCAGTTCGCATGTTGACGCGCAATTAGCTGCGTTCTTCATCGACCCACGAGCCAAGTGATCCACCGTTCAGGGTAATCTTTTAGGTTCGATCTCTCGGTACTAGTCGCTCTCGCGACGGTCCCTCGAAATACGAGACGCGCACGATGAACCGATGAACCGAGAACCCGCCTCCTCTGACGATACTCGTCCCTCTCGAACTGAGCGAGCGAAACCTAGAAAGTCGATAGGCGAGATTTGTCGGTGGTTGGCTACACCTCGTTTGCGTACTTTGCTAGTGTCAATTATCGTAAAAAAAAACGGACGAAGACAGACGTTTCCAACGTCCCGTATATAAGAGCGGTTAAGAAAATCGCTAGTGTAACGGGCGTCGTAACACGTCGACGTCTTCGTCCTTGGGATGGATCGCCTTACGTCTCCACGATATCGTCCCTCGTATCATACAACGACGATCATTCTACACCCACTTGGCGTTCGATCAATCGAAGACAACGGGGCAACGACAGCTAGACGGCACGACTGATCTTATTCGGGCGAAAATCTTTAAGACCTCGGCTCATTTGCTCACATAGCCTTCGCCTTCGCCAACCACGAACGCCACATGCGTTCCAGGTACCCTAATTACATCTGTCTCGGCGATACGCACCCACAAAGCGATCTCGTCTCGTCACCACCCGGTACAATCTGCGATGTCGATTGAACGACACGGACGTACTTCAATTTAAGGCTATGACCTTAGAGGGAGATCGTGTTTAACGTCGATCGGCCAACATAGTCGCGCACTGTCGTCTCACGGCGCCGCTCCCACAAAAAGTTAAGGACAGCACCGATCGACTGACGCGACACGTCGCCCTGTACGTTCTTGGCATACAGAGTAGAGGCTAGAACGGATATCGATCGACGATGCGTAAGTTCGGTTCGAAATTGTTTATTTTCGTTTGTATATCAGATATACGCACAAAATGAAACTTGTTAATGATCCTTCCGCAGGTTCACCTACGGAAACCTTGTTACGACTTTTACTTCCTCTAAATGATCAAGTTTGGTCATCTTCCCAGCAACAGCGGTGACCCTGAAACGCCACCGCGTACCGGTCCGAAGACCTCACTAAATCATTCAATCGGTAGTAGCGACGGGCGGTGTGTACAAAGGGCAGGGACGTAATCAACGCGAGTTTATGACTCACGCTTACTGGGAATTCCTCGTTCATGGGGAACAATTGCAAGCCCCAATCCCTAGCACGAAGGAGGTTCAGCGGGTTACCCGGTCCTCTCGGACAGGGAAGACACGCTGATTCCTTCAGTGTAGCGCGCGTGCGGCCCAGAACATCTAAGGGCATCACAGACCTGTTATTGCTCATTCTCGTGCGGCTAGAAGCCGCCTGTCCCTCTAAGAAGAATATAATGTACGCAGACAGTAAAAACCTACCGACCGAGGCCGGGGGCCTTTAAGGATGTCTAATACGCCTAGTTAGCAGGCTAGAGTCTCGTTCGTTATCGGAATTAACCAGACAAATCGCTCCACCAACTAAGAACAGCCATGCACCACCACCCACCGAATCCAGAAAGAGCTCTCAATCTGTCAATCCTTCCGGTGTCCGGGCCTTGTGAGGTTTCCCGTGTTGAGTCAAATTTAGCCGCAGGCTCCACTCCTGGTGGTGCCCTTCCGTCAATTCCTTTAAGTTTCAGCTTTGCAACCATACTTCCCCCGGAACCCAAAAGCTTTGGGCGGAAGCTGCCCGCTGAGTCATCGAAGGAACGTCGGCAGATCGCTAGCTGGCATAGTTTATGGTTAGAACTAGGGCGGTATCTGATCGCCTTCGAACCTCTAACTTTCGTTCTTGATCAATGAAAACGTTTTTGGCAAATGCTTTCGCTTCTGTCCGTCTTGCGACGATCCAAGAATTTCACCTCGAACGTCGCAATACGAATGCCTCCATCCGTTCCTGTTAATCATTACCTCGAGGTTCCGAAAACCAACAAAATAGAATCGAGGTCCTGTTTCATTATTCCATGCATAAAATATTCTGGCAAAATTTCAGCCTGCTTTAAGCACCTTAGTTTGTTCAAAGTAAACGTGCCGGCTCACCTCGACACTCAATGAAGAGCACCGTGGCGGGGAAAATTGGGCCGCTCTTGCGAACGACCCGCCGGCAGGACGTCTCGCGACACGCCAGTTGACACCGCGAACGATGAACCGGACAGCGCGAGACACAAATTCGACTACGAGCTTTTTAACCGCAACAACTTCAATATACGCTATTGGAGCTGGAATTACCGCGGCTGCTGGCACCAGACTTGCCCTCCAATGGATTTTCGTTAAAGGGTTTAGAGTGTACTCATTCCGATTACGGGGCCTCGGATGAGTCCCGTATCGTTATTTTTCGTCACTACCTCCCCGATCTGGGAGTGGGTAATTTGCGCGCCTGCTGCCTTCCTTGGATGTGGTAGCCGTTTCTCAGGCTCCCTCTCCGGAATCGAACCCTGATTCCCCGTTACCCGTAACAACCATGGTAGGCGCAGAACCTACCATCGACACAACTGTCGACATAAGGCAGACATTTGAAAGATGCGTCGCCGGTACGAGACCGTGCGATCAGCTTAAAGTTTTTGACGTAAACTTTGAGGGAGCTGGTCACAACGCAATTAGGCTCGCGGCTACACTCAGGGGAGATGGGAGTGAGTGGATAAGGAAATGGAAAAGGGCGCCAGGTAGAGATATGCCTGCCTATTGAAAAGGAAACAAAGCGAACCCCTCTACCAGAGTAGCAGTAAACAAATTTACTCAAAGGTTTAATTTGAATGATTTAATAAAAATAACTTGCAGTGGTTGATGAGTACAAGGCGAAAGAAAGAACATAAACAACGGAAATCATTAACTCGGGAGCCAGACGTACTCTTGATCACTACCCTAATACCTATACTAACTTGTACCTAAATCGATACTGACAGAACTTTAATCAGCCTAACTTGGCTAAGTTCAATAACGGTAGTTCGATAACACAATACAACCAAGAGAATTGGTTAACAAAAATAATCCTGAAGGGATACACTGATACCGTGTCGGTACCCAAACGCAATTTGTGAAGTGCACCCCACTATAACTGCTAACAAGCTTAAAATAGTTATAACTATCCAACAGAATTATAACACTTAATTACAAGTTATCACCCGATAAGCGGTATGATCTTCCAGTCAGTGGTTACCTTAACCCATAAGCCCGTTCCCACGTAGAATTCACAGTGCAGTGCCAGCACCCAGACTTCGAACACTTGACTCGAAAGGCAGTCGTACACTTGAACAGCCTACACTTGAACGCCTTATACTTGAAACTTCCTACTTGAATGTCGTACACGTGAATCTTCTTGATTTCCGCCGTATACATGAATCTCCTTGATTGCCGCCGTATACGTGAAACCTCCGCCGTACACGTGAACCCTAATAAAGAAATATAAGACATGGTTCTTACTATAAAAATTACGAAAAGCACTGCCGTGAAGACAGGAGCTTTAGAGCGCTCGTACATGCACCTTGTAGGTAGATTCGCATTCTCCAGTTTTAGAAATCAATTGAAGGAATTTTCGACAGCTGTCAAAAAAATTCTCAAACTCCAGACTTCATGTCAGTGCTTCAGCTGATCAATTTTGTTTCGATAATTCGCTAGAATTTTCTACGGTATCTATGGTCTTTGTGATGCGATCTGGAAAAAATTTCGCACTTTGAATACATTATTCCTCAGCTAGGTGCAAAATTTCATTCCAATCAAATCGTTAGTTTCGAAATTATCAGGAACAGAATATTTTGAACGGCCATATTTACGGAACCCCTAGTCTAATTTTGCTCATTGATGAACGTGACCGTGAAATTCGCGATCCAAACCCACCCTGAAAATTCCAATTTCCTAGGCCTTTCCGTTCAAAAGTTACAATTTTCTATGGTTCATATGGTTCTGGTCATGCGATCTGGACAAAATATTGCTTTAATATAACATTCTCGATTAAAATATGAAATTTTATCTCGATCGAATCCGTAGTTTCGAAATTATCTTGAAACCAAAATTTCGAACGACCGTATATTCGGAACCCCTAGTATAATTCTGCTCATTGGTGAACGTGAACGCGACATTTCAGATCCACACCTATCCTGAAAATTTCAAGTCCCTAGGCCTTTCCGTTCGAATGTTATGATTTTCTATGGTTTCTATGGTTCTGGTCATGTGATCTGGAGAAGTGTAGCTTGAATATATCATTCTTCATTAGTATACGAAATTTCGTCACGATCGAATCTGTAGTTTTGAAATTATCAAGAAAACCAAATTTCAAACGACCATATTTACGGAACCCCTAGTATAATTGTGCTCATAGATAAAAGTAATCACGACAATCGAGATCCACACCTATCCTGCAAATTTCAAGTCCCTAGGCGTTTCCGTTCAAAAGTTACAATTTTCTATGGTTTCTATGGTTCTGGTCATGCGATCTGGACAAAATTTCACATGTAGCTTGAACACCTCATTCTGCATTTGAGTGCAAAGTTTCATTCTGATCGAATCTGTCGTTTTAAAGTAATCAGGAGAACAAAATTTTGAACGGCCATATTTACGGAACCCTTGGCGGAATTCTGCCCATTAACGAACTTAACCGAGGCATTTGGGATCTGAACCTACACTGAAAATTTCGAGTCTCTAGGTTGATCCGTTCGAGAGGTATCGTGCTTACGGACGGACGGACAGACTCGAATTTTCCGACGGATTCGTCATCAGTCAGTCGAACATAGTCGATTGAGACCATTTTCGGCTCAAAATTCGAAAAATACAGACATCGTGACGAAATGATATAGCCCTCGTGTAAGTAGTACGAGCGCTCAAAAACCGTGTTGTGATCTTCCGAATATTTTTTTTTATTTATTGATATTTTGCGCCCCTGCAGACTTTGCACCTGTGGTCAGTGCCACCTTTGCCACGACCTAGATACGTCCCTGATATGCACAATTATAAGTCAATAATCGAAAACAAATTCAATAATTATTCACACCGTAGTGATTACTTGTACGCTGCATGAATTATTATTTATCTGATTTGAATAATACTAAAGAATCACCAAATTGAGGTACCAAACTCTGAAGGTAAGAATCAGAAAAAAAAATAAATACATATTAGCGACTTACCAATAACACCTACAACTGACCACTAAACTAAATAAAAAACTAATGATATACACTAAGCCTAATTTAAATTAAATATGGAACAATAATTCTAATTCAAACAAATCATGAAAAAACCGCTTTTTCGCTACTGAAAAATATTACACTAAAGAAATAAATTCCAGTAACTATCAATTGTTTTTATAACTATCAATTGTATTTATCAGAAATCGAAACAGCCGCGAACAGAAAATTCTTTGGTTGTATTGTTCTGTGTTCTATGAAGTGTCAATGAAAATACATTAGGTTTGTTCGCGTCGCTGTTCCCTTGTTATTCTGGGTTCAGGTGGAACTTGGTTCCAAAACTCGTGGAACTGTCAAAAAGTGTTCTGTGACACGAACAGATAATTTCAAAATTATTCCGTTAAACTCAATTAAACCACATAAGATCATTAACATGGAAGATAAAATTGTAAATGTGGTAGAATTTAATTTCAAGATGAACACGATTACGGATTTAGTTGATTCTTCTTCAGATGAAGAAGATGTTTTACCATTTTTCAAGTTTGGGGATATGGAAGAGTAGCAAGGTAGCAATATAATTCTTATTTGCCTTCATACATAAATTTTTTTAATTTGTTTTACAGAACTCGGTGCTCATCTTCTGCAACATGTTGTTGATTTAGTTCAAGCAGAACATATTCCCAAAATTGATAATTATATAGAGAAAATTGTTCCTCAATATTCGGATGACCAATTCACCATGCATTTTCGAATACAGAAGGGAATGTTTCGAGATCTTGTTCTAAGGTTTCAGAATTCTAATATTTTCCAGACACTATTGGGACATGGTGGAATGGAAGCTTTTACTCCAGAAAAACATATATTGGTGTTTTTGTGGTTCGCTGGCCATCAAACAGCATCTTATAGAGATGTGGCAGATCGTTTAGATCTCAGTTTAGCTGGTCTTTACGACCTCATAAGTAAAGTAACTGACTTTTTGTTATCCATGGGCGCATCAGTTATTCGATCTCCAAATTTTGAGAGAAAGCAGCAAACGAAAGAATTTTATTTAAGGGAAAAAAATTTTCCGGGTGTTATTGCTTCGATAGATGCAACTGATATAAGAATTGATAGACCAAAAAATGATTCAGACGCATATATAAACAGAAAGAGATTCTTCTCACTTAAGCTGCAAGGACTTGTTGATGAAAGAAGAAAGTTTGTGGATGTTTTGGTTGGCTGGCCAGGATCAGTGCATGATGCACGAGTTTTAACAAACTCTCCTACAAAGGATTTAATAGAGAATTTATGTCATCCAGGAGAATATGTGTTAGGGGATAGTGCTTATCCTTGTTTACCATTTCTCATAACACCTTATCGAGACAATGGGCATTTGAATCGTGCACAAAAAAATTTCAACAAATCTTTAAGTTCCTGTGGAACATTGCTTTGGTATTTTGAAGCAAAGATTCACGCAAACAATTTTGTTTAGGAATGCGTAATTTAAATTCTGTTAATTTGTAATGTATTATTGATATATTTTGTTTAACAATAAAACCAATGTTGTAGAAAATAGATACTTTCATTTCTTTCAATAATCCCTATGCTAGTCATAATAATAACTGGAATTAATAGTTTATATGATAATGCTCTGGAGGGTTTGTAGATCATTCAGAGGTATATTTCGAAGATTATCATGAGGGTTGATAGAACATATAGAACTGAATTATTGTTCAGTGAATGCAACAAAATGAACATAAGACAATTATATATTTATGAGAGAATAGGTCATCAGTTGAGAACTTGTATACTAGATATCGATGTGTGCAATCACTTCAGATTCCATTTGTTTGCAAGAGTCATTTACAGCGTTTTTTAGGATATTTAGGACCATGATTTCTCTGTGTTGGAGTCTTGCTGGACTCTGCGCATAGTCCTGATATTATCCTTGTGTGTCGAAATTCGGGACATCGGCGGCTGGTGGCCGATTCGAACGAGAACTGTTTCAACAAAATTTCAAACTAAGGCAAAACTCCAAACTTCACGACAATGCTTCATGTCCCCATGTTCTGGAGAAAACTACGTAACTCCATATTTTTCAGGAATTGGTATTTTAGTGCAATTTGTTCGGCAACATGGTTAATAATATGAGTTTTTTGAAAAAACCCCTTTTCCTCTTTAAATAAATAAATAAATAAAATTAGGTACATATATTTAAATAAGTCAACACAAATAATGTTTGGCTAGAATTTTCTACGGATCTATGGTCTTGATAATGCAATCTGCAAGTAGTTTGAATACATTATTCTTCATCTATGTGCAATTAGCAGGAAAGAAACCATTTGAACGGTCATATTTACGGAACCCCTAGTGTAATTTTGCTCATTGATGAAAGTGATAGCGATATTCGAGATCCATACCTATCTTGAAAATTTCAAGTCCCTAGGCGTTTCCGTTCGAAAGTTACAATTTTCTATGGTTCTGGTTATGCGATCTGGACAAAATTTTGCAAGTAGCTTGAATACATTATTCCTGAGCTAGGTGCATAATTTCATTCCAATCCGATCAGTAGTTTCGAAACTATCAGGAAAAAAATATTTTGAACGGCTATATTTACGGAACCCCTAGTCTAATTTTGCTCATTGATGAACGTGACCGTGAAATTTGCGATCCAAACCCACCCTGAGAATTTCAAGTTCCTAGGCCTTTCCGTTCAAAAGTTACAATTCTCTATGGTTTCTATGGTTCTGGTCATGCGATCTGGACAAAATATTGCTTCAATATATCATTCTCGATTAAAATACTAAATTTCATCTCGATCGAATCCGTAGTTTCAAATTAATCGAGAAAACAATATTTCAAACGACCGTATTTACGGAACCCCTTGTATAATGTTGCTCATAGATGAACGTGATAACGACATTCAAGATCCACACCTATCCTGAAAATTTCAAGTCCCTAGGCGTTTCCGTTCAAAAGTTACAATTTTCTATGGTTTCTATGGTTCTGGTCATGCGATCTGAACAAAATTTCACATGTAGCTTAAACACCTCATTTTCCATTTGAGTGCAAAATTTCATCTCGATCAAATTTGTAGTTTTCAAGTAATCAGGGAAACAAAACTTTGAACGGCCATATTCACGGAATCCCTGGTGGAATTTGGCCCATTAACGAACTTAACCGAGCCATTCGGGAACTGAACCCACACTGAAAATTTCAAGTCTCTAGGTTGTTCCGTTCAAGAGTTATCGTGCTTACGGCCGGCCGGCCGGCCGGACGGCCGGACGGACAGTCTCGAATTTTCCGACGGATTCGTCATCAGTGAGTCGAACATAGTCGATTGAGACCATTTTCGGCTCAAAATTCGAAAAATACAGACATCGTGACGAAATGATATAGCCCTCGTGTAAGTAGTACGAGCGCTCAAAAATGATCTCATACCTAAGTTGTTGTTCGAGGGAATTGAAGCAAGACGTAATCAGTTCTTCGTGGAAAGTCCAACAGGAAATTCTTTGTCAACACAATTGTCGCAAGAGAAACCTAATAGAAGATGTTCAGACAGTGGTTCAAGGAACAAAAGGACATTCTTACCTCTTAGATTTTCAAGAGTTAACTTGTAAGAACAGCGGAAAAATATCGAACGTTAATCCCAGAAATATTCCGGTAAACCTCACAGGAATGCTTCAAATTGAAGTTATAATCGCCTACAGAAGGATGATTTAAAATCACTAATTCTCCAATTCAAAAATCCAACACGTTTTTCCAACTATCTTAACCAAAAAAAATCCTTCACAGAATATCGCCTTGACACCTAAGTCCCACAATTCACACAGAGATCCCAACTGTCGAACTTGACAACCAAGAAAAAGAAGAATGAAAGAATTCGGAAATTATTGGACAATGCTATTTGGTAATTTCCATCGAGATGTTTTACTTGTATCTACTAAATTAGGCATTCTGCAAATTCAAATTCATGGCAACGACTATAAGTCCGGAAATAATACGTAGAGGCCAAAAATCTTACTTGTGATATAAAACTAACGACAATGACAATGACTGACGCTACAGTTAATCTCACAATTCCAAAACAAAACAAACCGAAAGAACGAAGCTCGCCCACTCCAGCACATTACATTAGCGAGATGATAAATATATAATGTACCAGAAGGGATGAATTCAAATATTGAAAATACAAATTCTAGCGTTATGTGGCATCTCGTAACTTTCCCTAGTGCATGGTGGAAATAAACAATGCTGTGAAATCATAACGTTACAAGTTATTCAGAGTCACCAAATTGTACGATGACGAGCGAACCCGCCACCTATTGGTTTTGATCTAATAAAAGCGCTCCTTCCGTTCCCGGTCAGAGCTCTATTTGCATGTATTAGCTCTAGAATTACCACAGTTATCCAAGTAAATGTGGGTACGATCTAAGGAACCATAACTGATTTAATGAGCCTTTCGCGGTTTCACCTTAATTTGGCTTGTACTGAGACATGCATGGCTTAATCTTTGAGACAAGCATATGACTACTGGCAGGATCAACCAGGGAACTGCCTTTATAAGGATCAGTTCACGAGATCTCGTCTGGTAGAAAAAACCGCCATCATAGGGATCTTACTACCTCGACACGCAAACGTTCACCTCTCGCCATGTGGCACTAGCAATGTTGAATGACTTCAGCTAGCGCCGCAAGTTCTTTGTGAACTCTCAGAAGTAACAGCGAGCTGTATACATCTCGGACAACACTTGTGAGGTCTCAGAAGTAACAGCAAGCTGTGTACATCTCGGACAACACTTCTTTTTATTAAAAAATTACGAAAAGCACTGCCGTGAAGGCAGGTGCTTTTGAGCGCTCGTACATGCACCTTGTAGGTAGATTCGCGTTTTCCAGTTTTAGAAATCAATTGAAGGAATTTTCGACAGCTGTCACAAAAATTCTGAAACTTAGGCGAAACTCCAGACTTCATGTCAGTGCTTTAGGTGACCAATTTTTTTTCGATAATTCGCTAGAATTTTCAACGGTATCTATGGTCTTGGTGGTGCGATCTGGACAAAATTCGGCCCGTAGTTTGAATACATTATTCCTAAGTTAGGTGCTAAATTTCATCCCAATCCAATCAGTAGTTTCGAAATTATCAGGAAAAAAATATTTTGAACAGCCATATTTACGGAACCCCTAGTCTAATTTTGCTCATTGATGAACGTGGCCGCGATATTCCCGATCCAAACCCTACCCTGAAAATTTCAAGTTCCTAGGCCTTTCCGTTCAAAAGTTACAATTTTCTATGGTTTCTATGGTCATGCGATCTGGACAAAATATTGTTTTAATATATCATTCTCGATTGAAATACAAAATTTCATCTCGATCGAATCCGTAGTTTCGAAATTATCGAGAAACCAAAATTTCAAACGACCGTATTTACGGAACCCCTAGTATAATTCTGCTCATTGATAAACGTGAATGCGACATTTCAGATCCACACCTATCCTGAAAATTTCAAGACCCTAGGCCTTTCCGTTCGAAAGTTATGATTTTCTATGGTTTCTATGGTTCTGGTCATGTGATCTGGAGAAATGTAGCTTGAATATATCATTCTCCATTAGTATACAAAATTTCGTCACGATCGAATCTGTAGTTTTGAAACTATCAAGAAAACTAAATTTCGAACAACGATATATACGGAACCCCTTGTATAATTTTGCTCATAGATGAACGTGGTCACGACATTCGAGATCCACACATATCCTGAAAATTTCAAGTCCCTAGGCGTTTCCGTTCAAAAATTACAATTTTCTATGGTTTCTATGGCTCTGGTCATGCGATCTGGACATTTCACATGTAGCTTGAACACCTCATTCTCCATTTGAGTGCAAAATTTCATCTCAATCCAATCTGTTGTTTTCAAGTAATCAGGGGAACAAAACTTTGAACGGCCATATTTACGGAACCTCTGGTGGAATTTGGCCCATTAACAAACTCAACCGTGGCATTCGGGAACTGAACCCACACTGAAAATTTCAAGTCTCTAGGTTGTTCCGTTCGAGAGTTATCGTGCTTACGGACGGACGGCCGGACGGACAGAGGGACAGACTCAAATTTTTCGACGGATTCGTCATCAGTGAGTCGAACATAGTCGATTGAGACCATTTTCGGCTCAAAATTCGAAAAATACAGACATCGTGACGAAATGATATAGCCCTCGTGTAAGTAGTACGAGCGTTCAAAAAACGATAACGACCAAATGGGGTGCCAAATGTGCATAATTTAATACTATTCTTATCTAGTGGTATATTCCAGAATCCACTAGTAGACTCTAATACAGAAAACTAACTAGCCCCGTTTAATTTTGAAATTAACTCGTCAATCGTGGGTAACCTGAAGTATTCCCTTTTAATTGATTTATTCAAGTCTTGGGGATCTAAGCATATACGTAAATCACCATCTTTCTTCCGTACTATTACCACCGGATTTACCCACGTCGAAACTCCTTCTACTGGTTCTCTAATGTTTTGATCTTCTAATTGCTGCTTGTCTTTATATTTAGCTTCAATTGAAAATGGGACTTTCCGTACAGGGTGTACACAAGGAATTGCATTATCTTTCAATACAATATGATAAGGCTTATTTACTTTACCTATTCCTTCAAAAATATCAGCATATTCATCAATTAGTTTCTTATATTCTACATTTTCAAAGTTATTATTTTCAACAGATTCAACTTTTTCAATTAAGTTCAAATGTATTCCAGTGTCCATGCCAATGATCGCACGATATTGATTACCCTTCTACTAAAAATTCTACATTATACAATTTATTTTTATAATTAATATTTATATAACACTAGCAGACCCGGCCACGCGTTGCTGTGGCTAAAGTATTCGATTATTAATAACCCTAACCTAACCTTAACCTAACCCAACCCTTACCCTTACCATAACCTTTACCCTTATCCTCAGCCTTATTTATGGGTCACAAAAGAATTTTCATATTCGAAGGTAGGTATAGTTTATGATCAATGTGTGAGATGTTCGATATAGGAAAAAAATACCTCAAAAGTTGGATTGAAACCTCCTCCCTCAATTATGTTCGAACCAAATGATGTCATGGAATGTTCAGATAGAGGTTCTTGTCCTGAAAGTAACGAATCCAAAGGTTCGAGTGGCGTTGTCCGTTATTGCAGATTGATTTTTCCATTCAAACAACATAATCCTGGGGGTTCATTTCGATATCTCAGATCATAGCAGTATTGCCAAAAGACACCAATATATTGCTAGCATAATCAACTTTGGGATCAAATCTTAATGCCAAACGCTCAAAGTTGGTCATTTCATTGGATTCTATTTTTGTTGTATCTTGCTTGAGATCGATGATATCGATTCTTCCGGAGCTGGGGCAGATCTTGATTGAGAACCTCTCATTCTGTTTGCTCATTGTCTCAATCATTACGAACTCGCCCACAACACAACGATATATCAAACACAGTGATAAGCTTCTAAGCTTTTTCAGAAACACGATAAACTTCACTCACCCAAGTGTCAAAATTCTCATGAAATATGAGTAATCTATGATTGTTCGCTTGGTCGGAGGAAAAAAGAAAGCCTTTTTTTCTTTTCCGTGCGGTTTTTTCGGGAATATTTCGTTGCGTAAAGTTTATCGTGATAATAATGAACACAACTAAAAAAGAATTATCGAATTTGGTGCAGTCGTTTGAACGTGATGCTTTTAGATACATAAACCATAGATCCTCTTTTATTAATATAGATTTGCCAACGACAGGAATTTTATTACCCGTATAAGAAATGAGATGATTATCAGCCCTAACTAATTTCATTTTCCTTTGTTTGTTCCTCAAATCTAAAAAGTCTTTATAATTAATTATATTTACACAAGCCCCTGTATCAATTTTGAGTTGAATCATTTTATTTTCTATCTGCATTGAAATTGTCCAATTCTTATCGTTATTATCATTTCGTTGTGATAGCTGATCAATACAATCCATCATGATTTCATTTTCTTCTACATTCGAATCATCATCATCAATCAAATTAACATTTCTATTTTTACAGCGAGAAGCGAAATGATTAAATTTGCCACATTTCGAACACTTTTTTTGAGCGCTCGTACTACTTACACGAGGGCTATATCATTTCGTCACGATGTCTGTATTTTTCGAATTTTGAGCCGAAAATAGTCCCAAACGACTATGTTCGACTCACTGATGACGAATCCGTTGAAATTCGAGTCTGTCCGGCCGTATACACGATAACTCTCGAACGGAATGTCCTAGAAACTTGAAATTTTCAGGGTAGGTTCGAATCCCGAATGCCGCGGTTAAGTTCGTTATTGGGCAAAATTCGCCGAGGGGTTCCGTAAATATGGCCGCTCGAAATTTTGTTTTCCTGATAACTTCGAAACTACAGATTCGATCGAGATGAAATTTTGCACTCTAATGGAAAATGCGGTGTTCAATCTACATGCAAAATTTTGTTCAGATCGCATCACTAGAACCATAGAAACCATAGAAAATTGTAACTTTCGAACGGAAACGCCTAGGGACTTGAAATTTTCAGGATAGGTGTGGATCTCGATTGTCGTGATCACTTTCATCTATGAGCAAAATTATACTAGGGGTTCCGTAAATATGGTTGTTTGAAATTTAGTTTTCTTGATAATTTTCAAACTACAGATTCGATCATTAGTATACAGAATTTCGTCACGATCGAATCTGTAGTTTGGAAATTATCAAGAAAACTAAATTTATCGGCTATGCTCCACGTAAATTAATTCGGGTTTCTCGAGGTGTCAAAAATCGGACTTTTTTAAATCGAGTTCTTGCGTAAACCGGTGGATGGAATTTTGCCGAAATTACTTTAAGGAGACCTCGTGTCCTTTGAGATGATAATTCGACCGATTTCGATCCTCGAGACGCCGCGGATCAAAAGCCTATACAATAGTTCGGAGGCAACTTTTGGCATCTTTTCGAGTTTTTGACTTTTTCCGAACGTTATTTTCGTTCGTTTGGAATTGGATGTAGGCATCTTTTCGAGTACCGTTGGAAAGCCCGTTTCTCCCTCTCGAAAACGCGAGCTACATTTCTCTAGATCGCATGACCAGAACCATAAAAACCGTAGAAAATCATAACTTTCGAACGGAAAGGCCTAGGGACTTGAAATTTTCAGGAGAGGTATAGATCTAAAATGTGGCGTTCACGTTTATCAATGAGCAGAATTATACAAGGGGTTCCGTGAATACGGTCGTTTGAAATTCAGTTTTCTCGATAATTTCGAAACTACGGATTCAATCGAGATAAAATTTTGTATTTTAAACGATAATGATATATCAAAGCAACATTTTGTCCAGATCGCATGACGAGAACCATAGAAACCATAGAAAATTATAATTTCCGAAGGGAAAGGCCTAGGAACTTGAAATTTTCAGGATAGGTGTGGATCTCGATTGTCGTGATCAGTTTCATCTATGAGCAAATTTATACTAGGGGTTCCGTAAATATGATCGTTTGAAATTTAGTTTTCTTGATAATTTCCAAACTAAAGATTCGATCGTGACGAAATTCTGTATACTAATGGAGAATGATATATTCAAGCTACATTTCTCTAGATCGCATGACCAGAACCATAGAAACCAAGAAAATCATAGCTTTCGAACGGAAAGGCCTAGGGACTTGAAATTTTCAGGATAGGTGTAGATCTGAAATGTGGCGTTCACGTTTATCAATGAGCAGAATTATACTAGGGGTTCCGTGAATACGGTCGTAATGTGCTTTTCGTAATTCTTTTGTATGCAAAACATGTATACTGCTACACAAGAGTTAGGGATATCGTATTCAATCGTTTTAAAAAGTATGTAATCTTCGAGAAAATCGCTGTAAAATCATTTAAAACTCAATAACAACTTGAATCGATCCAATAAAATCAGTATGAGACATTTCGTCAATCTGGTTGCCTTTTTTCTGAAGTTTGGTTCTTTGTTTGGTTGTTGTCTTAGGGTGAAAAATGTATATCGCTCGAAGTCGACATTCTTCTTCGGCACAAAATACTGCTCGAATTTTGCAATTGAAGGTTTTACTTTGTCCTTGTCGGAATCAGTGAACGTGAAGGTATTATAAATTTCTAGGCCTTCATCGCCAATGAAATAAATCAGTTTCGCACATTGAACAGCTTCCGGTTTTTCAGATGCTTCTGTTGCAATTAGATAATTCAAGAATTTTTGTTTCCATGCCATCCAATTTTGTGCCAAATTTCCCTTCATGGACATCGGTTCCAGTGCACGGGCTTCCATTTTTGAGCGCTCGTACTACTTACACGAGGGCTATATCATTTCGTCACGATGTCTGTATTTTTCGAATTTTGAGCCGAAAATGGTCTCAATCGACTATGTTCGACTCACTGATGACGAATCCGTCGGAAAATTTGAGTCTGTCCGTCCGTCCGGCCGTCCGTCCGTCCGTAAGCACGATAACTCTCGAACGGATCAACCTAGAGACTTGAAATTTTCAGTGTAGGTTCAGATCCCAAATGCCTCGGTTAAGTTCGTTAATGGGCCAAATTCCACCAGTGGTTCCGTAAATATGGCCGTTCAAAGTTTTGTTTCCCTGATTACTTGAAAACTACAGATTCGATCGAGATGAAATTTTGCACTCAAATGGAAAATGGGGTGTTTTAGCTACATGCAATTTTGATCGCATGACCAGAACCATAGGAACCATAGAAAATTGTAACTTTTGAACGGAAATGCCTAGGGACTTAAAATTTTCAGGATAGGTGTGGATCTCGAATGTCGTGATCACGTTCATCTATGAGCAACATTATACAAGGGGTTCCGTAAATACGGTCGTTTGAAATTTTGTTTTCTCGATAAATTCGAAACTACGGATTCGATCGAGATGAAATTTTGTATTTTAATCGAGAATGATATATTGAAGCAATATTTTGTCCAGATCGCATCACCAGAACCATAGAAAATTGTAAGTTTTGAACGGAAAGGCCTAGGAACTTGAAATTTTCAGGGTGGGTTTGGATCGCGAATATCGCGGTCACGTTCATCAATGAGCAAAATGAGACTAGGGGTTTCGTAAAAATGGCCGTTCAAAATACTTTTTTCCAGATAGTTTCGAAACTACTGATCGGATTGGAATGAAATTTTGCACCTAGCTGAGAAATGATGTTTTCAAACTACGTGCAAAATTTTGTCCAGATCGCATCACCAAGACCATAGATACCGTAGAAAATTCTAGCGAATTATCGAAAAAAAATTGATCAGCTGAAGCACTGACATGAAGTCTGGTGTTTCGCCTAAGTTTCAGAATCTTTTGACAGCTGTCGAAAATTCCTTCAATTGATTTATAAAACTGGAAAATGCGAATCCACCTACAAGGTGCATGTACGAGCGCTCAAAAGCTCCTGCCTTCACGGCAGTGATACGTTTGAATTATAAATAGCTATTTCAAGCTCAAAAACTTCAAACACTATAAACACTTTTTTAGGTTATATTTATGTTTCATTTCTATAATGAAATTGAACAGTAACTTTTTGTAACCAGAAATAAAGCCTCGACTGGACTTTCCAGGCCTGCTTCGATGCCAATAATTCTTGAATGGAGTATAGGGAAAAATCACAAACCGCGAGATGGCGCTGGAAATTACAAAATGTCGGACCGAGTGATGATCAAAATATTCTGTCATTTCTGTTCTGCATAAAAAGTGAATCAATAATTTTTTATAAGATTTCGCACATGCTCTGAGCTTCTGATGGGTCTCACAGAGACCTAGGAGAGTCGGGATATAAACAATAATAATAATGCCTGTGAAAGTCGAGATGACCACTTCGGACATTTTTGATTATGTGGATGAACGTAAATGTGATAGCGAATGACCACTATATAAAAGAAAATTATTGAACGTACAATAAGAAAATCATCTTTTAGGAAGTGCTTGCTGCAAAGTAACAACTTCTTTGAGATACGTTTCCCAATCCTCAAGATTGTCTGCCATTTTTTAAAGGCCTTGGGATTCAACGGGAATTTATGCAAACAAATTTCAGAAGAACTATGTGATGGGCATTGAGGAACAGAGCACATTCTTCGTGATTCTATTCCCACATTACCTCTTACAATCCGCTGCATTTTCAGCTCGTTTACAGTTCATTTGAAACAATTGTTCATAAATTATCAGTAGTAATACCCCTAGGGCCCTGATAATACCGAGATAATTTTGTCATAGAGAATGCTGAAAGCGTGTTGCTTGATAATAGCCCGAGGCCGAAGGCTATTATCCTTAAGCAACACGCTTGAAGGATTCTCTATGACAAAATTTTGAGGATTTATCAAAGCCCGAGGGGTATTCGATAAGATAATTTTTTACTTTGTAGATTTCAAAAAATTGATTGTCAATCTGAGGTTTAATAACTTGATGATCCTCTTTGTCGAAAACACCAAACTGAAAACACCACATGTTGGGTATTATCGCCGTAATCCATAGGTGATTGGATGAAATTTGACACATGACTCTAAATTGAGTAATTTGATTGGTTACTATAGTTAGTAAAAAATTATCATCTAAATATATCACTTTCGATACATAAATGACTTAAAATCATACAAATATTTGACATTTTTCCCATATAAACACACACACACGTATATAAGTTTGTCGTTCATCACTCGGGTAGTTCAAACGATTAAAAGTAGATGTCGCCCATTCCGTGATTTTTCCCTATAGGGTAGTCCAACAAAACAGCTGATCACCTTCAAAGATGGCTGCTGTGGTATAAACAAACATTTGAGTTCAGTCATTCTCCTTGGTTTTTGAGTTTGAATACGATCATTTTGTCTCCTGTTGAGTTTTGTGATTTTTTTCTCAGTAAATTATGAAAGTGTGATATCCTTGAAGCTCCAAAATTGTTCCAGAACTTGCTGACAATTTGGTAAAAAGCAAACTCAATTCAACAAGGTCCAAATCTGCTTGAGATGCTCTATTCAAATTGATGAAATTATCTGACTCTTGTAAGACACTAATATCATTGTTGACTTCCAAACATCCAAAACTATCAGAAACCTAAAATCAGTACCAAATTCTCAAATAGAAAGTTACTTTTCTAATAACTGCCAAATTAAATTGAAAATAAGGCTACGGACAGGAGTAGCATTATAAATTGATACTCGGTTTTCCTCGACTTACCAAACTATTAGGTAGATGCAGTATGAAAATGATAAGCTTATTTCTATCGATTCTTGGTTTAAATGATAATAAATTAAACAATCAATTTATGACATGGTTAGAAATTGCAAATTAGAACTATTAACATAACTTAAACAGATATGGGTATTTTATTCACTATACTTAACCTCCTCAGGAGTTTGACGTTCCAACCTTGTTTTCAATCTTTTGAACCTGCAAATATCTGATGCCTTTTTTTGTATCCTATATTAATAGTGGGTACCCAGTCAGGATCGAGGTAATCTTCTAAACCTGAAGGTTTTTTTAAGAGAATTTATGACTATTGAATCACTAAACTCACAAAAATTAGATGCCTTTACCCGTTATGAAATGTTTGAAACACACGACTGCATTTTTTGCTTTATTCTCAGTTAAATCAGTCCTTTTAATAACCGATAAACATTTCTCTCTTCTCATCTTGGAGAGCTCATTCAAACGTTTTTTACGGAAAATTGCGAATGGCAGGAATTCTATAAAATTTCACATCATCACGAGATCCTATACTTTCACAGTCAACAACACATCAGAATGATGGCATATTTAGATGAGCTAAAAATGAAGAAAGAAGAAATTACAAGAAAATACTTCGAATCCCCTACTAAACTCGGTTAGTTTATATCACAATTATCACAGCAGCCAGCAGCCATTAAACAGCTGATCGTGACAGATCGTTGGACTACCTAATGAGAGGATAGTTATCCCAAGAATCCAACGTTGCCACACGTTATGACAGACGTTTTGGAGCAGAGAATTTGTAATCACATAAAAAATTATTATTGATTAACTCTCGCTCATTAATTATTAGGTTAGGTTAGGTTAAGTCAAGTTGAAATAATTGTTTCCCTACATCACGATTACAAATTCTCTGCTCCAAAACGTCTGTCATAACGTGTGGCAACATTGAATGCTTGGGATAACTATCCTCTCGAGGACTACCTAGGGATGAAACGATACCATTGAGGTATCGATACTTTTACTCGATACTGTATCGGTCGTCAAGTATCGATACTTCCTTGGTATCATTTGAAAAGTATCGATACGTACTCGTATCGAATAGTTTTTGGAAAATTAAGAGTAAAAACACAAAAAACTATAAGTATTGGTAAAATCTAAGATAATTAAGAGTAAAAACACAAAAAAGTATGTTGAAATGAAATATACTCCGTTTAAGAATTATTGACATCTCGGTAGTCTTTGAAAAATCTAATTTAAGTTGGTAATAGACTCTTCAGTAATATTTTGGGTTGCTGAATTCAGGTTGGTATAGGAATAACCCTAACATAACCCATAGAGATCTTGCTTTGATGATTTTATCGAAGATATTGGTGAATAATTATAAAAATTAGCTTTGAATTTGAGTATTTTTTGTCTTATGCTATGAAAATGGCTGGAATTCACCAGGATACATCGCGCCTAACAAGAGAACACCAGGAAGTTTGTCGGTGTAACTTCGAGTTTTTCGAAGATTTGACATATATTTCCGCTAGCATTAATCGAGTTTCGCTAGTGTTTCAGGTAAACTGTTATTCGAGAGACATTGAATGACTTTGTTTTTGCTAGAATTAAAAACGATCCTTTTCGAACTGACCAAAGAGCACCTAGATTTCAATCGATCAAAGTCAACATTATATTATATCATAAAAAAAATTGGATACAATACAAAACAGTTGATCGAAGGAAATTTCTTATTGATAAACAGAAAAATATAATAAAAAAAGTACGACATTGTGATAAATACCGAGAATACATGGAACAAAACGTAAAATTCATTTATCTAGATGTAACTTGGATATTAGAAAACGGTATTCAAATTCGTCAGTGGACACTAGAAAATAATCCAAAAGGTATGCCGAGTATATTCAAGGGTAAAGGCAGAAGGTGCACTATTTTGATTGCTGGAACAATGGATGGATTTTTACCTGGATGTGATCTGATTCTTGACAGTGGTATTAATGATAAGGATTACTATGAATAGTGAATTATTTCATAAATGGGTTATTAAAAAATTGAAACCTTCCCTGCAAAAGGATGCCCATCAATAGGATTATGTCAGCTTATTCAATAAACACATCCAAATCACTACACTTATACTTGGAAACAAAGTTATCAGTGAGATTTTCATCTTTGCTCTTGTATCTATAATTCGTAGATATTTTAAGTTTATTCATTATACTTATACTGTATGGTACCCTGTACACTTTTCCTCTGCTTGTACTGAAATTGAACACATGCTATGTTGTTCAAAATTCAAAGGTATACTGAATAATTGTAAAATTGCTCATCAATTATAATATTTTCAATAATTCATGGACAGTTTTGATGAATGGAAATAAAAATTGACTTTCTTAAAGTATTCAACACGGGGCAATAAATAATTCACAAATTGGTTCATATATTGGTAGTTACGATACAAATTTCATGTCAAAATTCTTCATGTACTACATAGATTCTTAATTTTTGTTTCTCTCTTATTTTAATCTAATATATAAAATGCTCGTGTCCACAGTGTTCGTTGCCATACTCCTCCGAAACGGCTTAACCGATTTTGATGAAATTTTTTGTGCTCATCCGGTATCTATCAGAATCGGCCAACATCTATTTTTCATCCCCTTAAATGTTAGGGGTAGTCCACCCCTAAATTTTTTTTTTTTATTTTTTAGACGAAATTTCTGATTTTTTATGATACAACATACAAAAATACATACAATCCCCAATTTTCACCCTTCTACGATCAACCCTTATTTTTTAATAGCCAGAACAACGAGAGGCCGAAGGCCTAGAGCAATTTTGAAATTGCGAAAAATGGGAGAGACCGCGGGCGCGAAGCGCCCCCCGCGTTTTCGAAAGGGAGAAACAGGCTTTCCTAAGGTAAGAGAGGCCGAAGGCCTCGAGCAATTTTGGAATTGCCAAAAAAGGGAGAGATATGGCAAAACAACGTTTGCCGGGTCATCTAGTAATAATATATATCTCACCCGTCGAAGACTAAGGACAACTCAAAAAAGGTCCATTTTGTGTTAGTGACGGTATTGAACTCGGGAAGTATCCCTTTTCTTACGTGCGTTATCAGAATAACTCTAGTTGGCCTCTCCGCCACATAAGAGACTGTTCGTGAAAAAAGGTAACATTTCAAATTTTTTGGAAAACAGTATTCCACCACGATGGGAAAAATTGCATTAATTGAATATTGGGTGCTACAGTTATAATGTTCAAATGGATTGCTGCAGTTATTACGAAGGTTCAGCGTGTTAAATTGAGTAAGTACACAATAGTATAAAACGAAAACTTCGGTAAACCAAAACTTCAAATACGATTTCCCAACAAAATCAATTTTTGAGTTGTCTCCTACGACGGGAGCGATATTATATCGGATGAAACTGTTTGGGTAACGCATCGTAGATCTTTATGCACATGTATTTCACATTATTCTGTGCTAGTGTCAATTGTTGCCTCGGGTATATATAAGGATCAATTTTCCCAGTCGGGTTCTTGTTCAGAAACGGTTCGAATAGTTTCCTGTGGCTTTGTAGGAATATAACATACTTCAGCACATATATTGCTGTTAACGTCAGGATTTTATTCCTTTTGAAAACACTTCTACAAGTCTCTCTATATTTCATTCTATACATATCTCGGATTGCTTGCTTTTGTGTTTTAAATATTTTTTTCCGATGTACTGTTTCCCCAGTAAACAATGCCATATGAAAGGGTTGACTGAAAATTGGCTGTGTATGGGAGCTTCAGTGTATCTTGTTGGATATGGTATTTCATACTATTGAGGGTGTAGATTATGGTGGTGAGTTGCCTGTTCAAGTCTTCTATTTGGGGGTTTCATTTCTTAATATATATAACGTTGAACCTGAATTCCCATTTTTAAACTGCAGTCGAAATATTCCGGCTCACCGCTTAATTAATAATTATTCGATAATTCGTATACTGAACACTTTTCTAGGTTATATTTATGTTTCATTTCTATGATTAAAACAGTAACTTTTTTGTAACTAGAAATAAAGCCCCGACTGGACGTTCATGGCCTGCTTCGATGTCAATAATTCTTAAATGGACTATAGTTTGAATACATTATTACTCAGCTAGGTTCAAAATTTCATTCCAATTCAATCAGTAGTTTCGAAACTATCAGAAAAAATTTTTTGAACGGCCATATTTAGGGAACTCTGCGTTCGAAAGTTATGATTTTCTATGGTTCTGGTCATGTGATCTGGAGGAATGTAGCTTGAATATAAATTTCTACATTAGTATACAAAATCTCGTCACGATCGAATCTGTAGTTTCGAAATTATCAAGGAAACTAAATTTCAAACGACCATATTTACGAAACCCCTGGTATAATTCTGCTCATAGATGAACGTCATCACGACATTCCAGAACCTCACCTATCCTGAAAATTTCAAGTCCCTAGGCGTTTCCGTTCAAATGTTACAATTTTATATGGTTTCTATGGTTCTGGTCATGCGATCTGGACAAAATTTCACATGTAGCTTGAACACATCATTCTCCATTTGAGTGCAAAGTTTCATCTCGATCGAATCTGTTGTTTAGAAGTAATCAGGAGAACAAAATTTTGAACGGCCGTATTTACGGATCCCCTGATGGAATTCTGCCCATTAACGAACTTAACCGAGGCATTTGGGATCTGAACCTACACTGAAAATTTCAAGTCTCTAGGTTGATCCGTTCGAGAGTTATCGTGCTTACGGACGGCCGGTCGGACAGACTCGAATTTTCCGACGGATTCGTCATCAGTGAGTCGAACATAGTCGATTGAGACCATTTTCGGCTCAAAATTCGAAAAATACAGACATCGTGACGAAATGATATAGCCCTCGTGTAAGTAGTACGAGCCCTCAAAAATTAAGCTCGAATATATCATTCCCAATTTAAATACAAAATTTCGTCAGGTTCGAATCCACAGTTTTGAAATTATCAAGAAAACCGAATTTCAAACGTCCATATTCACGGAACCTCTAGTCTAAATTTGCTCATTAATCAACGTGAGCGCGAAATTCGCGATCCGAACCTATCCTGAAATTAACGAGTCCCTAGGCCTTTCCTTTCGAAAGTTATAATTTTCTATGGTTTCTATGGTCCTGATCATGCGATCTGGAAAGAATTCAGCTTGAATATATCATTCTCAATTTAAATACAAAATTTCGTCACGATTAAATCCATAATTTGGAAATTATCGAGAAAACTGAATTTCAAACGGCCATATTTACGGAACCCCTGGTCTAATTTTGCTCATTGATACACGTGAACGCTACATTCACGATCCACATCTATCCTGAAAGCTTCAAGTCCCTAGGCCTTTCCATTACAAAGTTATAATTTTCTATGGTTTCCATGGTTCTGGTCATGCGAGCTGGACAAAATTTTGCACGTAGCTTGCGTACGTAATTATCCATTTGAGTGCAAAATTTCACCTCGATCGAATCAGAAGTTTCGGAGTAATCAGAAAAACAAAATTTCGAGCGGCCATATTCACGGAACCCCTAGGCGAATTATGTCCAATAACGAACTAAACCGCGGCATTTGAGATTCGAACCTACCCTGAAAATTTCAAGTTCCTAGGACATTCCGTTCGAGAGTTATCGTGTATACGGACGGACGGACAGACTCGAATTTTTCGACGGATTCGTCATCAGTGAGTCGAACTTAGTCGTTTGAGACCATTTTCAGCTCAAAATTCGGAAAATACAGACATCGTGACGAAATGATATAGCCCTCGTGTAAGTAGTATGAGCGCTCAAAAATTGAGCAAACTCTATGTTTTCAACAGAAAATCATCGATAATTATTCTAAGATTCTAAGGAAATTTATTTGCATAAATTCCCGTTGAATCCCAAGTCAGTTGAAAAATGGCAGACAATCTTGAAGATTGGGAAATGTATCTCGAAGAAGTTGTTATTTTGCAGCAAGCACATTCTGAAAGATGATTTTTTTTTCGTAAGTTCAATAATTTTCTATTATAAAGTGTTCATTTGGTATCACATTCATGTTCACCCACATAATCAGAAATGTCTGAAGTGGTTATCTCGACTTTCACAGGCATTTTCATTAATTCCGCAATCTTATAAAAATATTGGATTTATGGATTTTCTTGTTAAGAAAGACGGAAATGACAGAATAATTTTGACCATCACTCGGCCCGACATCTCGTGATTTTCAGCGCCATCTAGCGGTTCGTGATTTTCCCCTATACTTTCACTTTTCACTTCTAGACATCAAGATAAACGAATATTTCTTTATCCATGCTTGACGATCTTGACATTCTTGACATCCGACATTACCACCACCACCATAGAATAATCAATGTCTAATCAAAGATTAGACAACAAGATGGATCACTCCGCTTTTACGCCTGTTCACTATCCTATGACCTTGAGTTCATCTGAAAATAGAGAGGGGTGAATCGGAGAGAGACAACCACTTCTAAGTTTATTATGATTTCAGAATTTTCAAATAATCTTAACCTCAACATTTCATACATTAAACGCAGCAATATGTTTATTGAAACAGAATGAGGACATTTTTAGGATTTCATTCTATTGAATCTATATCCCGAATGTATTATGTATGATACAACTTTTATGTTGGCTGCTTTTTTTACATAATATTGTAGAAACTAGATTCTTTACACATTTCATTTGTGACCATACTGTGATAATGTATTGAAGAAAGTTTATATTTCAGCCTTCCAGTATTTTAGTAACAAAATCCAGTTTCCAAGATTTATATCCAAAGTAACTAGGTATATCCATCAATAACTATATTGTCATCGAGTATAAAACAAATTCCATTCATTCAGCATTAGTATCACCATGGTAGACAATTCAAAGTTCAGTGTTTTCCCCGGATATCATCTGATCTTGGCGATATAATGAACACGAACTGAAGGAAACAATTCTATTGTTCATATAGCACGTTCACAGCAACAAAATCTAAAAATTCTAATTTTATGTTACAAGTAGCAATCCTTCAATTTTCATTAGTCGTATGGAATATACATTAAATATAATTTATTTAGCAATATATTCATCATCGAATACGATACTAATTTCAGTTTTTCTCGAAAAAATTACACATTTTCATTGAATATTCATGTCAACAGCACCAGAATTTGATATTTGTATACATTGAAAACTCCCTTATACTCAATTCACGAAGAAATTTCTAGATTTTCCGAATAGTTTTTTGCCTGTGAATTCATTTAAAGCACAAAATATTTCTACCTCCATTTTCATCATTAAAATCGACAAACGTCAGATTTCAAACCTTCAATCTTTGGCGCGGTCCACGAGATGTGATGTGATTGGCTTGCCCAACGCTTACCCAGCGCTTACCCAACTCCTCCATCAATAGCGTTCGAGCAGTTTCAAGGTCACCACCACTTTTACGGGCGATTCAGTACTAATTTGACAGAGTGATCTCTCTTGTTGTTACTCTTTGGTCTAATCGTCTAATCTTTGCTTGTATTGGACAGTGACCTATAACAGTTGAAAACAAATTATAGAATGGCTTATTGGAACTCTTCAGAATCCGGAATTTTGAGGAAAAAGAAAAAAGAAGATGATCTAGAAAAACTTTTCATATTTGGATATGCTTGTAAATTTTTCAAAGATGACGAAAAAGCATTACATATTGATCAAGGAAAACATCTCATACCATGGATGGGAAACGAAAATCTCAAAATGGATAGGTATTTGGATATTTTCCATATATTTTAAACTTCTGTATTGACTAACTAAATTGAATATTGAATCTCTACATTCTCCCATCTTTTTTGAGAATTGTACCATCAATTTTTGTTGAAAAACAACCTTCCGAACAGTGCTGCCAATGTCCAGTTTTAGATTTTATTAGATGTGACCAGTACTTGATGAAAATCCATAATTACTTGTTACCTCCTCGTTTAATACAATATACAAATACAAGATTTTTTCTAAGGGTTGATTAAATCATTAGTTATTATTTTGCAGTCCTTTATTCCTTTATTAAACTTTTTGTTGCTGAAAAGCAATGTAGACATGTAGATGTAGAAAAGCAATGTATACATATACAGGTGTCCTGGCACTACGTGACTCTTTCTCAGGTGTGAATAAAGTATATAAAGACAAGTCAGGAATGCTCCAAATGGTACTCCCATAATTCAGTTTTTTTGTAATAACTTCCGAACGACTCAAGCGATTCTGTTAGTTTTTTGAATTTGAGTGAATACTGAATACAAATATCAGTAATGATTCGTTTCTAACATCTTTCCCAAAAAGGCTCATTTAGATGGAGAGAATTTCACTCATGTTTTGGGGCAGGAAATCTTATGCAATTATTGCATGCAGTTATCGCCATAAACGCCAACATGGAAGGCCATAAATGAGATTGTTCACATGGTGAGAGTTTTTCTATATCCTTTCGATATTGTACATTTGAGTGGAGAAACTCTCTTCATCTAAATGGGCTTTAAGTCCTCCAGATCGCCAAGAACGGACTGACCCTAACCCTTAATGGTCAGAAACTTTTTTTCGGTTGAAGATATCGGCGAAATTCCTGCATTTATGTATTTTATCATCAATTTTGCAAAAAAAAGGTAAAAAATACACCGTTTTCGAGTTACAGCATTTTCATGATTGAATATCAACATATTTTTCCATCAAACAAATTGGTACTGATTATAATTTTGGATTATTTTCATCAAAGAAGGATATGATATGTATGAAAAAAAAGCGAAAATATGCTGTAATAGATGTTGGAAAAGAAAAGAAGTTTCGAATATCAAACGATATAGCACGTTAGTGAGTATAAGCAGTGGAATGTTAAAGGGGCACCATACATTTCTCTGTATTATACTCAAGCATAGATGAAAAACTCTAACATGAGCATACTATTATTTATTTACACCATAGGGTGCTAATTCCATCCAAATATTCTTCGTAGGTTACTAGTTATTTGTATTCTTTAGGTTTCACTGTTAGTATTATTTTTTTTTCATTCTGGTCCATTTAATTTGGAATTGCCTTGTCTCAATATTCAGGGGTTATCTTATGAATTTTTTATAACTCTATTTTAGGTATGATTGCCGGGGGCATTTATCAGATTTAAGTCGGTATGAAGCAAGTCGAGAAGATTATGATACTACTAGATGGTTGGGTCTTGATGAGCATGAGAGAAAATTAGAACAACTATGTGATGAAGAAAGATATTATTCCCTTTTGAACAATGAAGAGGAGGAAGAAATGTATAAAGGTACTATAGATTCACTCATCACCTATAGGGGAAGATGGGCACCATTCGTACACTTTTTAAAAAATGATTTTTCTAAATTTGGATATCAAAGCTAGATTGCTCAATCAGTTATTGAAACATTCTGCATACATTCGGCTACCTAATCGAAAAGTTAGACACCAATATTTTATTAATTAAATGAATGAATTCAATTTTTGGTAAGAGCCATCAAATGTCCGTACACGGGTAGGGGAACATTCATACGGTATGGGGTACCTTAATACAGGTTGGATAAAATAGAAAATGAATCATCAAAAATTGTTTGATTGGACTCAAAAGTAACAACCCTGTAATAAACTAAATGACAAAACTTTTAATGAACAAAAAACATATATTTCTCAAAAAAAAATTTGAAAGCACTCCGTGAAATAAGGGGCTTTTGAGGGTTCCTTCATCCAACTTGTAGGTATATTCGCATTTTTTTTTCGATAATTTGCTGGAATTTTTACGGTATCTATCTATGGTTTAGGTCATGCGATCTGGACAAAATTTCGGAAGTTGTTTGAACACTACATTCTCCATCTAAGTGCAAAATTTCATCTCGATCGAATCAGTAGTTTCGAAGTAATCAGGAGAACAAAATTTCGAAAGGCCATATTTACAGAACCCTTGGTGGAATTCTCCTCATTAACGAACTCAACTGCGGCATCCGGAACTGAACCCACACGTAAAATTTGAAGTCTCTATCCGTTCGAAAGTTATCATGCATGCGGCAAAATTCGAAAAATACAGACTTCGTGACGAAATGATATAGCCCACGTGAAAGAAGAACGAGCGCTCAGAAAACATTCAAGAGAAAAAGCACGACATTGTGCACTACGCTAATTAATAGCCAATTATTGCACATTAAACGTTATAAAATTAACAGGAAATGGGTATAACTTAGAGGTTCTGGCGATAGAGGCCCCTGTAGATTTTGGGTTAGGAAGAATCAAAGCGACGTCAGAAATATCCACGCTATGTTCGTCTTCAATAATGGGAAACAAAAACGACCAGGTTCCTGTTTTTTCTCAAATACGAGAACTTTAATTCTGCTTCAGAATATTGACTCATAACTTTTGCTACGTAATGGACAACCGACTTTTTTTTGCAAAATTTTACTGAAATAAAACAGTTGTTCCTAATTTGTTCGGGTCTCACTGTATCATCAAATTTTATTCTTTGTTTTTTTTTTACTTTAATGTTCTATTTAGCGGCTGCTTTTCTGTAAGACAATCCTCCATCTAAAACATCTTTCACTGCCAAAGACATAGCTTCTTCATTAATTCAAGTGAATCTAATTCCTTTCGTTTTGTAATTCCGAACCATTTTTGCAAATTTTTCTAAAAAACAGAAACCTTTTGATACATGTGGGTGAATTCGTTCAGTCTGGGGCACATTAATAAGTGTACGAATGTTCCACTGGAGTACGTGTACGAATCTGCCCAGAACGACAAAAATGAATGATTTTTACCTACACTTAACTCAAAATGGAAAAAACACAAAATAGGCACACTATATTACATATTATTATAATCGTAGTTACTTACGATTGCGCAATAATTCTATAGAATTTGAAACTTCACTTAAGCATGAAACATCCAGAAACATCGACGTAATATTTACTTTCAGCATGCAAAAACACATTTTGGCCTGTCGTGTTGCTCGCAGCGGCCGCGCTAGCGGCTAACTTCGTGGACAAATAGGGATTGCTCACTTCTACCCACACATGCAAAGCCGAAATAAATAATCTGTTCTATCAAGTTTTAGTATCGACTGTATGAAGCTTCCCCGTGTAACAATGGTGCCAATCTTCCCTATTCCCTATTGATCAATTATTTTAATTTATTTAATAAACTTTTTGCAATATAGAAGAGGAATTGAAAAGAAAGAATACCAAGGAATTTCAATATAATTATAATGTTCCCACAAATCCTGATGAAGAAGTGATTCCATCAGTTTTAGAAAATGATATTGATGAGAAATATGTTCCTACCCCAGATTTAGATGTTCCTGTTGATATAGCAGTGGTAAGTTTCATTCTGTCAATAACAAATCCTTTATTAAAACTTAACATTTTATAAGCCTAAGACAGTGAAGGAATATACAAGAATAGAAAAAACTGCTATATTTGTATCCACTCAAGGACCTCAGATGGAAATTTTGATCAAGGCTAAGCAGAGTGAAAACCCACAGTTCAGTTTTCTGAACCAGAATGATCCTTTATTCAAGTTCTACAGGCATGTTCTGGAGGCAGTTAAAAATAGGAGATATAGGTCCAATGTTGCTAAATCTGGTAAGAAAAGAGATATATATATATATATATACTTGACTACACAATCAATCTTTCATGGAATCCTCCACTATTCATAATTAATTCTGTATGAAAAAGTTCTTTCAAAATTGGTTGGCAAATTTACCTTGTATCAAAAAATCGGTAAGATGCTCAATTTGGCTACTATTTTGTAATAGTATGAATATTGCTGAATTGAATTTTATTCTCTAAAACCCATGCACTGCCTTATGCAGTACTTCCTCGTGTTTCAAAAGAATAATTTGTTGTCTCATTGAATCATGTATGCCCCAAGGCAAGTTGCAAGAATTTTAGTAGTGTTAAAAAACATACATATTTCAAATCGAGAAGCCTCGGAAATGGAGAAGTGTTATTAACTATCAAATCAAATCATTTAATGGCACAAAGTGCCAGAAATAATCCAAAAATATCTCGCCTCCAGAGATACAATTATAACTAACAATAAGAACGATACTTCAAGCTTGTGATTTGTTTTCAGCAGACAGTGCCTCTATTATTGAGATAAAATAAAACCGGTTGCATTTAGTTTGGTTTGAATGGAGAGGATATCACACATAAATATTGTGCCTTGAGAGATATTTCCCATAGTTGAAAACTGAAACAAATACTTATATAAAAATAAAAAATCGAGAAAAGCACTGACCTGAAGTGAGGAGCTTTTGCGCATTTGTTAAAATTATATATATAATTTTTTTTTTGGAATTGAATGCCAAGTTTCAAAAAACTTTGATGATTACAATTATCCGACCTATCTAGCATACAGTTAGAAATAAACTACTTTTAATTATTGACGATTGATCGTCTTCAGAGGTATTTGTAACATTATTTTATCTGAAACTTCTAGAAGGAAAATAAAAAATTACGAAAAGCACTGCCGTGAAGGCAGGAGCTTTTGAGCGCTCGTACATGCACCTTGTAGGTAGATTCGCATTTTCCAGTTTTAGAAATCAATTGAAGGAATTTTTGACAGCTGTCAAAAAAATTCTGAAACTCCAGACTTCATGTCAGTGCTTCAGCTGATCAATTTTTTTTCGATAATTCGCTGGAATTTTCTACGGTATCTATGGTCTTGGTGATGCGACCTGGACAAAATTTTGCACGTAGTTTGAATACATTATTCCTCAGCTAGGTGCATAATTTCATTCCAATCCGATCAGTAGTTTCGAAACTATCAGGAAAAAAATATTTTGAACGGCCATATTCACGGAACCCCTAGTCTCATTTTGCTCATTGATGAACGTGACCGCGATATTCGCGATCCAAACCCACCCTGAAAATTTCAAGTTCCTAGGCCTTTCCGTTCAAAAGTTACAATTTTCCATGGTTTCTATGGTTCTGGTCATGCGATCTGGACAAAATATTGCTTTAATATATCATTCTCGATTAAAATACAAAATTTCATCTCGATCGAATCCGTAGTTTCGAATTTATCGAGAAAACAAAATTTCAAACGAGCGTATTAACGGAACCCCTTGTATAATGTTGCTCATAGATGAACGTGATCACGACATTCGAGATCCACACCTATCCTGAAAATTTCAAGTCCCTAGGCGTTTCCGTTCAAAAGTTACAATTTTCTATGGTTTCTATGGTTCTGGTCTTGCGATCTGGACAAAATTTCCGATGTAGCTAAAACACCTCATTTTCCATTTGAGTTCAAAATTTCATCTCGATCAAATCTGTGGTTTTCAAGTAATCAGGGAAACAAAACTTTGAACGGCCATATTTACGGAACCCCTGGTGGAATTTGGCCCATTAACGAACTTAACCGAGGCATTTGGGATCTGAACCTACACTGAAAATTTCAAGTCTCTAGGTTGATCCGTTCGAGAGTTATCGTGCTTACGGACGGACGGCCGGACGGACGGACAGACTCGAATTTTCCGACGGATTCGTCATCAGTGAGTCGAACATAGTCGATTGAGACCATTTTCGGCTCAAAATTCGAAAAATACAGACATCGTGACGAAAAGATATAGCCCTCGTGTAAGTATTACGAGCGCTCAAAAAAGATGAAAAGCACTGCCGTGAAGTCAGGAGCTTTCGAGCGCTCGTTCACCCACCTTGTAGGTAGATTTGCATTCTCCAGTTCTAGAAACCAATTGAAAAAATTCAAACTAAGGCGAAAATCTAGACTTCACGTCAGTGCTTTAGGTGACCAATTTCTTTTCGATAACTCGCTAGAATTTTCTACTATGGTGTCTATGGTCTTGGTAATTCGATCTGGGAAAAATTTTCCACGTAGTTTGAATACATTATTCTTCATCTATGCGCGAAATTTCATCCCAATTTTGTAGTTTCGAAATGATCAGGATAAAAATATTTTGAACGGCCATTTTTACGGAACCCCTAGTCTAATTTTGCTCATTGATGAACGTGAACGCGAAATTCGCGATCCAAACCTATTATGAAAATTTCAAGTTACTAGGCCTTTCCATTCGTGAGTTATGATTTTCTTTGGTTTCTATGGTTCTGGTCATGAGCTCTGGAAAAATGTAGCTTGAATATATCATTCTCCATTAAAATACGAAACTCCGTCACGATCAAATCCGTAATTTTGTAATTATCGAGAAAACTAAATTTCAAACGACCATATTTACGGAACCCCTATTTTGCTCATTGATGAACGTGACCGCGACATTCGAGATCCACACATATCCTGAAAATTTCAAGTCCCTCGGCCTTTCCATTACAAAGTTATAATTTTTTATGGTTTCTATGATTCTGGTCATGTGATCTAGACAAAATTTTGCTTGTAGATTGAACACGACATTCTTCATCTGACTGCAAAATTTCATCTCGGTCGAATGTGTAGCAACGGCCATATTTACGGAACCCCTCGTCGAATTCTGCCCATTAACGAACTTAACCTCGGCATTTGGGAACTGAACCCACACTGAAAATTTCAAGTCTTTAGGACGTTCCGTTCGAGATTTATCGTGTATACGGACGGACGGCATTTCGTGACGAAATGATATAGCCCTCGTGTAAGTAGTACGAGCGCTCAAAAACACTGAACTCCTGCACTTGTGCGTCATTGGAAATTGAAAGCTAATCAAAATTATACATGGTCATATTAATATCAAATGGATAATAGATAAATGGTTCAACTGAAAACTACAGGTTTGGGATTATGTAATTCCTCCCCACCTTGGATCAAGGTATCACCTGTGGGTGTAGCTTTACTAAAAATATCTATTTTAAAATATTCCAAAATAAAATAAATAATTATCAATAAAATGATTATTATAAAAATAAGCAAAAATATGGATCTTGAAGGCTGGAGATTAAATTGGTCCAGTTCTTTTATCTTGATATCCGGGATTTCTTTTTCATTTTTCCGGGATTCATCATTTGTGGAATTCCGGTTGATTAAAGTCACTTTGGGTAGAATCACATTTTTTTCTTCATTTATCGTAGTATTTGGAACAATTTCTTTTCTGCTGTCGCTCACAGCACATTTAGTTCGTGGAATCGTCATGGGAAGCACAAAATAATGTCTTGTTTGTTGGAGACATTTTTCCGAGATGTTCTTGTTGTCGATTTAGAGCATATTTCCATCTTCTAATAATTTTAAATCTGGAGAAAGTACCATTCTTGTTCTGCGACAGTTTTCTGTGTGGTTTTTCGAAATATGTTTGAGGCATGCTGGTGATTCAGCTAAGGAGTCTTGATCGCATAAATAATCTTCTTCTACTGGATGGCAATACTTCGTTGACCATTTCAGTATTTCTTGTGAGAGTATATAGGGATCGATGTATGGAAGGATATTGTGAAAAATTTCAGAAAGTGGTTAATCAGGTTCTGATTTTGTCCTGTATTTTCGTCTGTATTGCGGTTGCAGCTAATATTTGTTTCCTTCAGGTAAAGATCACATTTGTTCCTGAATAGGTTGACACTCATTTCCTGAACTCGTTTTTGCCTGCTGATAAACATAAACAGTGATAAGCATATGATCAGAGGCTTACCATACAGGCGGACTATGTCTAGAGTTGAAATAAAGTGCAAACATTGTAGAAAGAAAGTGGTTACTGCAGCAAGGTAAATAAATTGCAGAATTCCATTTCATCCAAGTTGTGCTGCTCAGGCGGGTTTCGCGATAGAGGGGAAGATTATATGTTGTTCTGGGAAAGCGAATATTGGAAAAACTATGGAGGACGTTGCACCATCGAAAGGTAACGTTGATTTTATAATTCAGGAGCTCACCAATGTGTACCAGATGCAAATCGATCAATTCAAGAGTGAGCTCCGCGGGGACTGTTTGGAGATGATTGGTGGCAGATCGATGAAAGTGAATAACTCACCAACTCAAGTTGAGAATCATGGGTCCCGCTTGGACGCTGTGGAGGCTGAATTATCTGGAATGAGGTCGCTAACGGTGGATGCGGAATTACAGGGGCAGAGCTGCGATAAGGTGGAGGATATGTTGGCGGAGACTAATGATAGAATTAATCGAGCAAAGAATTTGATACTGTTTGAAATCGAGGAGTCTGGTGCGATGGGGTTGGCACAAAGAATTGAATGTGATATGGCTAAAATCGAAGATATTTTTAAGGCCTTGAACAGTGGCCAATACTTTGGTGGCGTGTTGAAGGTAATATGATTAGGAAAGAAGATCAACAACAAACATAGGCCGATTAAAATTATATGTAATAGCACAGATATTGTACAGGGGATTTTGAAAATTAACAAGTCTGCTAATTATACATACAAACTATACTTTAATCAGACGAAAAGGCAAAGGGAATATCTGAAAGCAGTGCGGGCGGAGATGGCTGATAGGAGATCAAGAGGAGAGAACTTTTTGTTGAAATATGTGAACGGTCAACCAAAAATTGTGAATAATTCAAAAAACTAAATAATCCTCTTCCGCAGAATCAATTGAGGGTGTTTTACCAGAATGTTGGTGGAATGGTCTCTAAAATAAATGAATTCAAAAATTTTGTTTTGTGTGGCTCCTTTGATGTCATTGTTCTTGTTGAAACCTGGTTAAGCGAATCTATCCATAACTCAGAAATGGAGGTTCTTGGCTTTGATTTATTTCGTTATGACCGTTCCGGTGAAACAAGCAATAAAAAATTACGAAAAGCACTGCCGTGAAGGCAGGAGCTATTGAGCGCTCGTACATGCACCTTGTAGGTAGATTCGAATTTTCCAGTTTTAGAAACCAATTGAAGGAATTTTTGACAAATGTTTTTTTGACAAATGTCAAAAAAATTCTGAAACTTAGGCGAAACTCCAGACTTCATGTCAGTGCTTCAGCTGATCAATTTTGTTTCGATAATTCGCTAGAATTTTCTACGGTATCTATGGTCTTGGTGATGCGATCAGGACAAAATTCCGCACGTAGTTTGAATACATTATTCCTCAGCTAGGTGCATAATTTCATTCCAATCCGATCAGTAGTTCCGAAACTATCTGGAAAAAAATATTTTGAACGGCCATATTTACGGAACCCCTCATTGATGAACGTGACCGCGATATTCGCGATCCAAACCCACCCTGAAAATTTCAAGTTCCTAAGCCTTTCCGTTCAAAAGTTTTCAATTTTTTTTCTATGGTTTCTATGGTTCTGGTCATGCGATCTGGACAAAATATTGCTTCAATATATTATTCTCGATTAAAATACAAAATTTCATTTCGATCGAATCCGTAGTTTCGAATTTATCGAGAAAACAAAACTTCAAACGACCGTATTTACGGAACCCTTTGTATAATGTTGCTCATAGATGAACGTCATCACGACATTCCAGAACCTCACCTATCCTGAAAATTTCAAGTCCCTAGGCGTTTCCGTTCAAAAGTTACAATTTTCTATGGTTTCTATGGTTCTGGTCATGCGATCTGGACAAAATTTCACATGTAGCTTGAACACATCATTCTCCATTTGAGTGCAAAGTTTCATCTCGATCGAATCTGTAGTTTAGAAGTAATCAGGGAAACAAAACTTTGAACGGCCATATTTACGGAACCCTTGGTGGAATTTGGCCCATTAACGAACTTAACCGAGGCATTTGGGATCTGAACCTACACTGAAAATTTCAAGTCTCTAGGTTGATCCGTTCGAGAGTTATCGTGCTTACGGACGGCCGGACGGACGGACAGACTAGAATTTTCCGACGGATTCGTCATCAGTGAGTCGAACATAGTCGATTGAGACCATTTTCGGCTCAAAATTCGAAAAATACAGACATCGTGACGAAATGATATAGCCCTCGTGTAAGTAGTATGAGCGCTCAAAAACGTGGAGGGGGTGTTCCAATCATGACAAGAAGTAATTCAAATGCAATCAAGGTGTATCACAGCGTTTCGGATGTTGAACAGTTATTTGTTGCTGCTGGTGTTAACGGCTCAAAAATGATTTTCAGTTGTGTTTACATTCCTCCGCGCTCTGCCGACTACCTTTATTATCGACATTGTGAAACATTGAAATAAATCAGTTGCGTGAACCAGCCGCTGGTTTTCTCATGTGTGGAGATTACAATATTATATACAGATGGAATGGAGATTTCAGCCTGGTGTTGTCACTTGACAGCCTTCACTGTGTTGTTGACACTTTGGATCTTGCCTATACAAATATTGAAAGTAATGTATTGGTTGAAGAAGCTGCAGACTCATTTTCTGTTTGTTCTGAGCATCATAAGGCTATAACGTTAATCATTGATGATTGTCTGGTAAATCCAGGTAAATATTGTTATGATGATAATTTCCAACTTGATTTCAAAAATGTAGCTAGCTATATAGTTCCAATATTTAAATCGGGTGATAGGGCGGAAGTAGCGAACTACAGGGGTGTTTGAATTCATTCGACAATTCCTAAACTGTTGGAGAATCTAGTTTGTTACTAGGTATATGACTTGGAATGGAATGTCATTAAAGAGCAGCATGGATTCAGGAGAAGAAAATCTACTGTTACTAGTTTACTGATGTACATTAATGATCTAACATTAAATGTGTATAAGGGGGTTCAAGTAGATTCATTTTACACCGACTTCTCCAAGGCTTTTGAATCATGTTTTGTTGCTCAGCAAGTTGGAAAAGTTGGACATTGATGGTGCATTACTTGAATGGATGGGTTCATTTTTGCGATATAGAATGCAAGCAGTCAGATGTAAGGGTTATTCGTCATATTTCATACCCGTCACTTCTGGAGTCCCAAAGGGTTCTTATTTGGGTCCTCTTCTTTTTATTTTATCTGTGAATGATGTTGGTTCATCTTTCATTGGAAGTAAATTTTTGCTTTTCGCAGATGACCTCAAGGTTTATCGTGAAATCAGTAGTCCGGCTGATGGTCATGTGCTTCAGGAGGATATAAATAGGCTGATAGTTTGATGCAGTGTCAATCGGATGTTTTTAAATAATGAAAAATGTAATGATATAACTTTTTCGAGACGTAAGGAGCCCCTTCATATCAGTTACGAGATAGACGGAGTAGAGTTGGCAAGAATTAATAGAGTAAAAGATTTAGGTATTTTATTGGATTCAAAACTCATATTCAATCCGCATTTGGAATATATTACGGAAAAAGCCTTCAGGGTGCTGGGTAAGAAGTATAGTGGAGCAGTGGCGGCCGCTCAGAGGAGGCAGAGGAGGCCGAGCCTCTCCAAATTTTACTGCATTGTATTTAATTCTTAGTTCAAGTTCAACTATATTATGTTAACCTAAATCAATAGAATATTCAAATTTCTGGATATTTTTCACCCCAATATTTCATCACATTTATTCATCTTCCGCAACAGACTTCAAAACTGAGGAGATTGCGCATCGCAACCAGTACTACGTCAGGCATGCGATGCGTTAAAGAATACAACACAGCAGAGTTCAGACCCAGAGGCCGAGCTCCTTCAACCTCCAAGTCGAGATACCTACGCTTGTGTAAAATTTCGAATAACTCTTAATACAAAGCAGGGGCCAGTCAGAATTCGAGCTGTAAACCATGTGACGGAGAACCAGTCTCCAGTACATATATTCGTTTAGCCCGATCGGCCCGAATCCCGAATATGAACGATGAACGATCGGCATCACCTAAGAGTAACAACAAGTTGTTTAATCTTTGGTATCACTATTCTATACCTTCATAATAATATATTATGTATAATATATATTAAATGTATGTACTATGTACAGACTATCAGTTTGGCGAATTTTGTAGGTGAGGAAGGATGGCTATTTAGATTCATATATTTTATCGAGAAAAATGGGAACGGAAACCAGAAACGAAAATTATAATGTCAGTGCGGAACTTGGAATAACTGAAGATATTGTTCTATTGTTGATTTTATTCTGAAGAGAAAGTTCAGTCAAATGCCTTACGATGACAAAATTTTCATTACTTAAACTATGAAGACACCTCAGCCTGCTATGCAAGATTTAATTGTCAATTCCAAACATAATCGTTCCTTCTGCGTTCAATGTTACAATAAATACGAGTTGCTGACAGGAAGAACAGTTCGAAATAAATTATTTTGTTGGTTTTGCTCTCTTTTTTCCGAAGATTCAGAAAACAATGTGTGGTCAAAATTAGGATATTCGGATTTAAAAAATTTACAGAGGTTTATTGAAAAATATAGCAGATGAAAAATTCACTTAGGGGCATCAGTTAAATTCAAATTATTCGGAAAACTCGATAAACCTTCACCAATTGAGAGGAAAACATTCCGCACAAAAAATTGCTTATTATGATTAGAAAATGCTTACGGAAGCGTTTCCTGTACGATAAAAGGTTTCGGTAAAAACCCTTCAATTTCAACACCCTGTATCTCGAAAATGGTGCATTTTAGAGGGTAAGTTAATAAAAACTTTTTTCCATACTTTTGGACGAGCTATCACATCCTGAAATCCTGCGCATATATTATGAAACACCCTGTATTTTTTGCTTGGCCTCCTCTGATTGTGAGCTCACGAGCCGCCACTGTAGTGGGGTGTGGGTCAGTGGCTTGATCTCCAGCTACTGCACTTTTGGACAAAGTACAGAACAAATTAATCCGTATGATAGCTTTTAGGAGGGGTATTCGGTATTCTGAAATTAATTATCCTAGTATGCGTGTTTCATTGGGTTTATGGTCTTTAAAGAAGGGAAGACTAATTTCGGATGTTCTGTTGTTGCATAGATTGGTATACGGTGGTATAAATTGTCCGGAAATTTCGAATAGTATTGATATCATAATTTTTGAGCGCTCGTACTACTTATTCGAGGGCTATATCATTTCGTCACAATGTCTGTATTTTCCGAATTTTGAGCCGAAAATGGTCTCAATCGACTATGTTCGACTCACTGATGACGAATCCGTCGGAAAATTCGAGTCTGTCCGTCCGTCCGGCCGTCCGTCCGTAAGCACGATAACTCTCGAACGGATCAACCTAGAGACTTGAAATTTTCAGTGTAGGTTCAGATCCCAAATGCCTCGGTTAAGTTTGTTAATGGGCCAAATTCGCCTAGGGGTTCCGTAAATATGGCCGTTCAAAGTTTTGTTCCCCTGATTACTTGAAAACTACAGATTTGATTGAGATGAAATTTTGCACTCAAATGGAGAATGAGGTGTTCAAGCTACATGTGAAATTTTGTCCAGATCGCATGACCAGAACCATAGAAACCATAGAAAATTGTAACTTTTGAACGGAAACGCCTAGGGACTTGAAATTTTCAGGATAAGTGTGGATCTCGAATGTCGTGATCACGTTCATCTATGAGCAAAATTATACTAGGGGTTCCGTAAATATGGTCGTTTGAAATTTAGTTTTCTTGATAATTTCAAAACTACAGATTCGATCGTGACGAAATTTTGTATACTAATGGAGAATGATATGTTCCAGCTACATTTCTCCAGATCACATGACCAGAACCATAGAAACCATAGAAAATCATAACTTTCGAACGGAAAGGCCTAGGGACTTGAAATTTTCAGGATAGGTGTGGATCTGAAATGTCGCGTTCACGTTTATCAATGAACAGAATTAACCAGGGGTTCCGTAAATACGGTCGTTTGAAATTTTTATTATTTATTAATATTAAAACAATATTTTGTCCAGATCGCATGACCAGAACCATAGAAACCATAGAAAATTGTAACTTTTGAACGGAAAGGCCTAGGAACTTGAAATTCTCAAGGTGGGTTTGGATCGCAAATATCGCGATCACGTTCATCTATGAGCAAAAACAGACTAGGGGTTCCGTAAATATGGCCGTTCAAAATATTTTTTTCCTGATAGTTCCGAAAATACTGAGCGGATAAGGATGAAATTTTGCACCTAGTTGAGTAATAATGTATTCAAACTACGTGCAAAATTTTGTCCAGATCGCACCACCAAGACCATAGATACCGTAGAAAATTCTAGCGAATTATCGAAAAGAAATTGATCAGCTGAAGCACTGACATGAAGTCTGGAGTTTCGCCTAAGTTTCAGAATTTTTTTGACAGCTGTCGAAAATTCCTTCAATTGATTTCTGAAACTGGAAAATGCGAATCTACCTACAAGGTGAATATACGAGCGCTCAAAAGCTCCTGCCTTCACGGCAGTGCTTTTCGTAATTTTTTTACTAACCAGAGCAATCAATCAAATAACTTAATTCAGAGTCATGTGTCAAATTTCATCCAATCACCTATGGATACCCAACATGTGATGTTTTCAGTTTGGTGTTCTCGACATGAGTATAAATAAATGTTAAACGTCAGATTGACAATCAATTTTTTCAAATCTACAAAGTAAAGAAATTATCTTATCGAATACCCCTCGGGCCTTGATGAATCCACAAAGTTTTGTAATAGATAATCCTTCAAGCGTGTTGCTTAAGGATAATCAAGCAACACGCTTTCAGCATTCTCTATGACAAAATTATCTCGGTATTATCAAGGCCCTAGGGGTATTACTACTGAAAACACCAGCTAGGAGAACAAGTGCAACATATCTAATCCGTCTAGAAGTGCCGAGGACAAATGTTCGTAAAAATTTTTATTTGAATAGGTCTTTGCATTTTGTAAATACATGTCGCTCAGTGGATTTGTTCATGCCTTCTGGAAAATTAACGATCTGTATAAAAAGTATTATAGGATCAATGTAGATGATTTTGGTTCGTATATGTTCATTATGTTTTAATGACGGCCGTGGGTGCCTTTTGTTAATTTTGGATTTTATTTTGTAAGAGGGGATAATCCCGTTCAGTTTATTTGTTCATAATATGTAGCATATAAATAAATAAAATAAATTGTTTTGGGGTAGATAGTAAAACTAGTATAAATCATAATTCTCTTCGTATACCGTTATGGTTATAACGGGTGATTTTTTTGAAGTTAGGATTTTCATGCATTAGTATTTGCTCAGATTTTTTTGAGGTTAGGATTTTCATGCATTAGTATTTGCTCAGTATGCTTTGACATTTCATCATGAATAGACTTACTAACGAGCAACGCTTGCAAATCATTGAATTTTATTACCAAAATCAGTGTTCGGTTCGAAATGTGTTTCGCGCTTTACGCCCGACAAATTTTGTTCAGCGATGAGGCTCATTTCTGGTTGAATGGCTACGTAAATAAGCAAAATTGCCGCATTTGGAGTGAAGAGCAACCAGAAGCCGTTCAAGAACTGCCCATGCATCCCGAAAAATGCACTGTTTGGTGTGGTTTGTACGCTGGTGGAATCATTGGACCGTATTTTTTCAAAGATGATGTTGGACGCAACGTTACGGTGAATGGCGATCGCTATCGTTCGATGCTAACAAACTTTTTGTTGCCAAAAATGGAAGAACTGAACTTGGTTGACATGTGGTTTCAACAAGATGGCGCTACATGCCACACAGCTCGCGATTCTATGGCCATTTTGAGGGAAAACTTCGGAGAACAATTCATCTCAAGAAATGGACCGGTAAGTTGGCCACCAAGATCATGCGATTTGACGCCTTTAGACTATTTTTTGTGGGGCTACGTCAAGTCTAAAGTCTACAGAAATAAGCCAGTAACTATTCCAGCTTTGGAAGACAACATTTCCGAAGAAATTCGGGCTATTCCGGCCGAAATGCTCGAAAAAGTTGCCCAAAATTGGACTTTCCGAATGGACCACCTAAGACGCAGCCGCGGTCAACATTTAAATGAAATTATCTTCAAAAAGTAAATGTCATGGACCAATCTAACGTTTCAAATAAAGAACCGATGAGATTTTGCAAATTTTATGCGTTTTTTTTTTAAAAAAAGTTCTCAAGCTCTTAAAAAATCACCCTATAGTTATAGTTAGGAAGGGGGTTACATTTCACTGCGACCTCAAGGTCTATTGTGCCCCCATCAGAGCCGTATTCGCAAATGCGCTACCTACAGCTCGCCCTCCAGCTCCAGAGCTCCAATGAACTCCAGTATCTGAGAGGGCTTCATTTTCAGCACAGGTGTGGATCTCGAATGTCGTGATGATGTTTATCTATGAGCAAAATTATACCAGGGATTCCGTAAATATGGTCGTTTGAAATTTAGTTTCCTTGATAATTTCAAAATTACAGATTCGATGGTGACGAAATTCTGTATACTAATGGAGAATGATATATTCAAGATTCAAGCTACATTTCTCCAGATCGCATGACCAGAACCATAGAAAATCATAAATTTCGAACGGGAAGGCCTAGGGACTTGACATTTTCAGGATAGGTGTGGATCTGAAATGTCGCGCTCACGTTTATCAATGAGCAGAATTATACTAGGGGTTCCGTAAATACGGTCGTTTGAAATTTAGTTTTCTCGAAAATTTCGAAACTACGGATTCGATCGAGACAAAATTTTGTATTTTAATGGAGAATGCTATATTCAAGCTACATTTTGTTCAGATCGTATGACCAGAACCATAGAAACCATAGAAAATTATAACTTTCGAACGGAAAGGCCTAGGGACTTGAAATTTTCAGGGTAGGTTTGGATCGCGAATGTCGCGATTACGTTCAACAAAGAGCAAAATAAGACTAGGCGTTCCGTAAATATGGCAGTTCAAAATATTTTTTTCCTGATCATTTCGAAACTACTAATTGGATTCGAATGAAATTTGGCACATAGCTGAAGAATGATATATTCAAACTACGTGCCAAATTTTGTCCAGATCGCATTACCAAGACCATAGATACCATAGAGAATTCTAACGAATTATCGAAAAAAAAATTGGTCAGCTAAAGCACTGACGTGATGTCTGGAGTTTCGCCTCAGTTTGAGAATTCAAAAAAGGTCAAAATATTCTTCATGTTTCTGAAACTGGAAAATGCGAATCTACCTACAAGGTGGATGAACGAGCGTTCAAAAGCTCCTGACTTCACAGCAGTGCTTTTCGTAATTTTTCATTCAATAATTCTTCCATGTTATTAATATTTGTTTCTTTAGTATGCTGTACAATGTAGATACTTAAAATTGGCAAAATTTGATTGTGATTTTTCGAGTTCCTTCATTTCCTTCCAGTAATTCAAAATTAATTTTTCGATTTTATTCAAATCTATCTATATTTTATATGATAAATCAATTGGAGATTTTTATGTGTTGAGGCTTTTCCTAAAGCGATTGGTAATATATTACTTTCTATTGGAGTGATTATTACGAGTACTATTGCAAATATTACGTATTCGTCCATTGTTAACCTGTAACAAAATTTTGAACTAGTTTTTTCTTTGCTTAAGGATATGATAAATGCGTTTGTTCTTATTATCTTGAATAAGTAAATTATCGCCCTCACGGGCATTTATATTTTTGAAAGCTGGGTACAATTGTCTTGTTAATAGATTCTTAATATAAGTAGGATGTTTATTTAAGGGACTTCTTTTGCTGATCGTTTTCATTCGTTTTTTCTAAACGCACAATATTTTTCTTATTATTCTTTTCTAATTGATTTGAAATTTCATTAAGTTTCTACATAATCTTGTGCTTGTTCATTATGTGTTCGTTCAACCGGTAATGAATAATTCAAATCGGCTTTTCTTATTTGCATAGGTGTCATTTCTAGACTTGAATGATTTGAATTATTATAACTTAATAAGGCTTGGGGAAGTGTGCTCGGAAATGTTGAATTTCTACTTTCAATTGTCCGCAATTGTTCTGTTAACGTAAAATAAAACCTTTTCGTCGCGATTACGTTCAACAAAGAGCAAAATAAGACTAGGCGTTCCGTAAATATGGCAGTTCAAAATATTTTTTTCCTGATCATTTCGAAACTACTAATTGGATTCGAATGAAATTTGGCACATAGCTGAAGAATAATATATTCAAACTACGTGCCAAATTTTGTCCAGATCGCATTACCAAGACCATAGATACCATAGAGAATTCTAACGAATTATCGAAAAAAAAATTGGTCAGCTAAAGCACTGACGTGATGTCTGGAGTTTCGCCTCAGTTTGAGAATTCAAAAAAGGTCAAAATATTCTTCATGTTTCTGAAACTGGAAAATGCGAATCTACCTACAAGGTGGATGAACGAGCGTTCAAAAGCTCCTGACTTCACAGCAGTGCTTTTCGTAATTTTTCATTCAATAATTCTTCCATGTTATTAATATTTGTTTCTTTAGTATGCTGTACAATGTAGATACTTAAAATTGGCAAAATTTGATTGTGATTTTTCGAGTTCCTTCATTTCCTTCCAGTAATTCAAAATTAATTTTTCGATTTTATTCAAATCTATCTATATTTTATATGATAAATCAATTGGAGATTTTTATGTGTTGAGGCTTTTCCTAAAGCGATTGGTAATATATTACTTTCTATTGGAGTGATTATTACGAGTACTATTGCAAATATTACGTGTTCGTCCATTGTTAACCTGTAACAAAATTTTGAACTAGTTTTTTCTTTGCTTAAGGATATGATAAATGCGTTTGTTCTTATTATCTTGAATAAGTAAATTATCGCCCTCACGGGCATTTATATTTTTGAAAGCTGGGTACAATTGTCTTGTTAATAGATTCTTAATATAAGTAGGATGTTTATTTAAGGGACTTCTTTTGCTGATCGTTTTCATTCGTTTTTTCTAAACGCACAATATTTTTCTTATTATTCTTTTCTAATTGATTTGAAATTTCATTAAGTTTCTACATAATCTTGTGCTTGTTCATTATGTGTTCGTTCAACCGGTAATGAATAATTCAAATCGGCTTTTCTTATTTGCATAGGTGTCATTTCTAGACTTGAATGATTTGAATTATTATAACTTAATAAGGCTTGGGGAAGTCTGCTCGGAAATGTTGAATTTCTACTTTCAATTGTCCGCAATTGTTCTGTTAACGTAAAATAAAACCTTTTCACTAATGCATTTGAATTTGGGTTATAATTCGTAATATAATGAATTTCAATTTTATGAATTTCAAAAAAATCTTGGACTACGCCATTTGTGAATTATAATCCATTATCACATATTATTTTATAAGGGATTCCGTAATGGCTAAAATAAATCAATAATTTATCTACAATTTCAGTGCCTGCCTTTTGCAGAAGTGGATAACATTGTCCTAATCTTGAAAACGAATCTATAATACTTAGAAAATAGGTTTGATTAAATCTTATAGTATCAAAATAAATGTGAGTGAAAGGTTTTGATCCTATTGGGTTTGGTCTTAATTGTAATTCAATTGGAGTTGTTTCATATTTACTTTTTTGACATATTTCACAAATCTTTGAACATCTTTATTCATGCTCGGCTAATAATATTTTCGTTTCAAACTAATTAAATTTTCTCGTGAACCACGATGAGTAAATTTTGTTTAATGATACTGTTGAATTCGAAGAAGTTGTTCTTCCTTATCTACAATATCTTCTGCTTTTATCTTTTCCAATTTGACGTCTTATAATAAAATTTATTCTGCAATATATTTATTAGAGGTTTCTCTAGTTCAGGCGAAGCAAAATATGAAGTATACGATTCTTGGTTTGAATATACAGGGTGTCTACTTTTGAAAGGGCCAAACTTCTTGGGAAGATCATACATAAGTTTTGCAACAAAAAATGTCTTATAACACATGGTCGAAATGTTGACGATTATTGTTCAATTTAACATTTCTTGATATCACTACTAAATATTTCAAGTTTCTCCAAAATCAATTATACTTCAGTTATCCTTAGAGCCTCATCAGATTTGACCACATATTCGGAAATAGCATTAAATTTTCTACAATATAAGAATTTCGATTCACCAAAAAATGCTTATTGCGGGCGTGGTAAGGGGATGAATGTCACTATTCTGAAGTGAACCAAACCAGTCATATTTTTCCAATGGTTTTATCGATGAAAAATCATTGATTATGGACATGTTTTCCTTTCAGCAAAAACTACCCCATTTAGTGTGCTTTCGAATGACATATCAACTTTTGTGATTGCTGCTTGTCTTCTGCCCTAATATCATGGCTAACAAGATAACAACGAATAAGTCGAAATATTCCAAACCTAAATTTGCTCTATTTTGAAGCTCTTTATGATTGAGTAAAGTAGTTATTTTCATGGAAATCATGAATTTATCTGTCGAATCAAAATAATTTGAAGGAATAAACTAAATTTTAATAAAACAAATTTTATGAAAACATGTGAAGAAATACGACAACTACAACTTAAACAGTTGTTCTAATTGTCCACATCCTTGTTCAATACCTTTTACACATCGGTTTAGCACTGAATGTGTAACCTTCGAAGTTTACAACGTAACTGACGCATTTCTGCACAACACTAATTTATTCTTTCGATCATATCCTATCGAGTCTGAACGCGAATTTGATATACTTTTTCTTTCAAGGTGTTCCAGACATAAAAATCCAAAGGCCTATGGTCGGGGCACCTTGGTGGCAATCTTACCGGGTCGTACCTCCCAATCCATTGCACCCCTGAATATTAATTCATTAAGTCCCGCAAATTCCGGCTTTGGGAGTCATGAGAGGTGAACTTTTCTGACCAGTAAAACTTCCCGATCGGCTCAACGCTGAAGAATTCATTACATGAATCCAAAGCAGCTTAACGGACATATTGGATGAAATGCCCCTGGCTAACAGACAAAATGTCTGGTTTCAAATGGATGATTGCCCAGCTCATACTAGCCGGAATGTACGGGACTTGATGAATCAATATTTTGGAGTGCAATGGATTGTAAGGTACGGTCCGGTAAGATTGCCACCAAGGTGCCCCGACCATAAGCCTTTGGATTTTTATGTCTGGAACAACTTGAAAGGAAAAGTATATCAAATTCGCGTTCAGACTCGATAGGAATAAATTTGTGTTGTGCAGAAATGCGTCAGAAACGTTGTGAACTTCGCAGTGCGAAAACGATGTGTAAAATGTTAGACCAGGCAATAGAGATTTTTTCGCGACAAAAATCGTAGAAGAAAACCGCGAGTGGGGGGTTACGTGGGGTGGTCCGTGGATGTTCAGTGATATGTTTTCGACTCGCAAATATCATTACTTTTCTTGTAATTGCGAAGAAACACCAAAAAAAAACGGTGTTTTTTTTTGGAGCGGTGCTAATACTTTCAACAGACGAATTGTAGAGAATGAAAAGATGAAAAAAAAATACGAAAAGCACTGCCGTGAAGACAGGAGCTTTTGAGCGCTCGTACATGCACCTTGTAGGTAGATTCGCATTTTCCAGTTTTAGAAACCAATTGAAGGAATTTTTGACAGCTGTCAAAAAAATTCTGAAACTTAGGCGAAACTCCAGACTTCATGTCAGTGCTTCAGCTGATCAATTTTGTTTCGATAATTCGCTAGAATTTTCTACGGTATCTATGGTCTTGGTGATGCGGTCTGGACAAAATTTTGCACGTAGTTTGAATACATTATTCCTCAGCTAGGTGCATAATTTCATTCCAATCCGATCAGTAGTTCCGAAACTATCTGGAAAAAAATATTTTGAACGGCCATATTTACGGAACCCCTAGTCTCATTTTGCTCATTGATGAACGTGACCGCGATATTCGCGATCCAAACCCACCCTGAAAATTTCAAGTTCCTAGGCCTTTCCGTTCAAAAGTTACAATTTTCTATGGTTTCTATGGTTCTGGTCATGCGATCTAGACAAAATATTGCTTCAATATATCATTCTCGATTAAAATACAAAATTTCATCTCGATCGAATCCGTAGTTTCGAATTTATCGAGAAAACAAAATTTCAAACGACCGTACTTACGGAACCGCTTGTATAATGTTGCTCATAGATGAACGTGATCACGACATTCGAGATCCACACCTATCCTGAAAATTTCAAGTCCCAAGGCATTTCCATTCAAAAGTTACAATTTTCTATGGTTTCTATGGTTCTGGTCATGCGATCTGGACAAAATTTCGCATGTAGCTAAAACACCTCATTTTCCATTTCAGTGCAAAATGTCATCTCGATCGAATCTGTAGTTTCCAAGTAATCAGGGAAACAAAACTTTGAACGGCCATATATACGGAACCCCTGGTGGAATTTGCCGTTTTGTAGTACTGTACTTCTTCTTTCAAAATCCGTTTTGTAAATTGAAATCGGACTACTTCCGACGCATCCAGCTCTTCCGGAAAATAGTGCCTTAAATAATTCAAATCGCAATTACGCAAAAACTATTCATCGGACAACGTCTGGGTTATGCACACTTAAAGTATCTATTAACCACTACTTTCATTTGGAAAGCCAGCGCTACAACTTCGAAATTGGCAGAGTTATAAGGATTTGAAAAAACGCTGATTTTCACGGTTTTTCCGGCTTTCCTCCGGTAATGATGACCCGATTGAGTTGCACTCGCACTCATTTTTTTCATCTTTTCATTCTCTACAATTCGTCTGTTGAAAGTATTAGCACCGCTCCATTGGTTCAGATTCTACAAGCAAAAAACTAAAAAAAACACCGTTTTTTTTTGGTGTTTCTTCGCAATTACAAGAAAAGTAATGATATTTGCGAGTCGAAAACATATCACTGAACATCCACGGACCACCCCTCGTAACCCCCCACTCGCGGTTTTCTTCTACGATTTTTGTCACAGAATGACCCTTTTTCTGCTCTATTGCCTGGTCTATGTATTGAATAAGGCATTGGACATTTCGAACTATTGTTATAAGTAGTATTAGCCTGCCTTCTTTACATATTCACATAGAATCTGTATTATTAAAATTTAGTTTATTCCTTCATATTATTTTGATTCGACAGATAAATTCATGATTTCCATAAAAATAACTTCAATATTCAATCATAAAGAGCTTCAAAATAGAGCTAATTTAGGTTTGGAATTTCGACTTATTCGTTGTTATCTTGTTAGTCATGATATTAGGGCAGAAGACAAGCAGCAAGCACAAAAGTTGATATGTCATTCGAAAGCACACTAAATGGAGTAGTTTTTCCTGAAAAGAAAACATGTCCATAATTAATGATTTTTCATCGATAAAACAATTGGAAAAATATGACAGGTTTTGTTCACTTCAGAATCGCGACACTCATCTCCTCACCACGCCCGCAATAAGAATTTTTTTGGCAGAAAGAAATTCTTATCTTGTAGAAAATTTAATGCTGTTTCCGAATATGTGGTCAAATCTGATGAGGCTCTAAGGATAACTGAAGTATAATTGATTTTGGAGAAACTTGAAATATTTAGTGAAATCAAGAAATGTTAAATTGAACAATAATCGTCAACATTTCGACCATGTGTTATATGACATTTTTTGTTGCAAATCTTATGCATGATATCCCCCTGAAGTTTGGCCCTTTTAAAAGTAGACACCCTGTATTGTTTAACAAATTCAAATAAGTCAGTATCGATGGTTTTCATCATAACTCGAAATCTAATCTTTTTCTCCAAAAGTTTTAGTTTTTGTTACACTATAATTAGGGGATGATTTTAATATGATTTGTAAAGGGGCTGAATTAAAACTTCTTTCTGTATACGGAAGTTCTAAAATAGGATTCTCAACGTTACTATGGACAGTAGTCTCCTTCTGTCTCTAAATCAACAAAATTTTCATTTTCATTATTATTATCGTTTGAATTTAATAGGTTCAAACATTCATCTAATTCTTCTGTCGAGATTTGATTTGCAATTGACAAATCATCTTCGATTTCGTTCATTTCAATATTTTCGTAATAGTTTATTTCTGAATCATTTTCGATTCTATTCGTATTTACGAATTTATTTATTTTTAACATCTGATCATTATCGATACTATTCGTATCTTCGAATTCATTTACATTCGATCATTTTTGAGCGCTCGTTCTACTTTCACGAGGGCTATATCATTTCGTCACGATGTCTGTATTTTTCGAATTTTGAGCCGAAAATGGTCTCAATCGACTATGTTCGACTCACTGATGACGAATCCGTCGGAAAATTCGAGTCTGTCCGTCCGGCTGTCCGTCCGTCCGGCCGTAAGCACGATAAACGGAACAACCCAGAGACTTGAAATTTTCAGTGTGGGTTCAGTTCCCGAATGCCTCGGTTAAGTTCGTTAATGGGGTTCCGTAAATATGGCCGTTCAAAGTTTTGTTTCCCTGATTACTTGAAAACTACAGATTTGATCGAGATGAAATGCTGCACTCAAATGAAAAATTACGAAAAGCACTGCCGTGAAGGCAGGAGCTTTTGAGCGCTCGTACATGCACCTTGTAGGTAGATTCGCATTTTCCAGTTTTAGAAATCAATTGAAGGAATGTTTGACTGCTGTCAAAAAAATCCTGAAACTTAGGCAAAACTCCAGACTTCATGTCGGTGCTTCAGCTGATCAATTTTTTTCCGATAATTCGCTAGAATTTTCCACGGTATCTATGGTCTTAGTGATGCGATCTGGACAACATTTTGCACGTACTTTGAATACATTATTCCTCAGCTAGATGCATAATTTCATTCCAATCCGATCAGTAGTTCCGAAACTATCTGGAAAAAAATATTTTGAACGGCCATATTTACGGAACCCCTAGTCTCATTTTGCTTATTGATGAACGTGACCGCGATATTCGCGATCCAAACCCACCCCGAACATTTCAAGTTCCTAGGCCTTTCCGTTCAAAAGTTACAATTTTCTATGGTTTCTATGGTTCTGGTCATGCGATCTGGACAAAATATTGCTTCAATATATCATTCTCGATTAAAATACAAAATTTCATCTCGATCGAATCCGAAGTTTCGAATTTATCGAGAAAACAAAATTTCAAACGACCGTATTTACGGAACCGCTCGTATAATGTTGCTCATAGATGAACGTGATCACGACATTCGAGATCCACACCTATCCTGAAAATTTCAAGTCCCTAGGCATTTCCGTTCAAAAGTTACAATTTTCTATGGTTTCTATGGTTTTGGTCATGCGATCTGGACAAAATTTCGCATGTAGCTGAAACACCTCATTTTCCATCTGAGTGCAAAATTTCATCTCGATCGAATCTGTAGTTTTCAAGTAATCAGGGAAACAAAACTTTGAACGGCCATATTTACGGAACCCCCGTGGAATTTGGCCCATTAACGAACTTAACCGAGGCATTCGGGATCTGAACCAACACTGAAAATTTCAAGTCTCTAGGTTGATCCGTTCGAGAGTTATCGTGCTGACGGACGGACGGCCGGACGGACGGCCGGACGGCCGGACGGACAGACTCGAATTTTCCGACGGATTCGTCATCAGTGAGTCGAACATAGTCGATTGAGACCATTTTCGGCTCAAAATTCGAAAAATACAGACATCGTGACGAAATGATATAGCCCTCGTGTAAGTAGTACGAGCGCTCAAAAATGAGATGTTCGAGCTTCATGTGGAATTTTGTCCAGATCGCATGACCAGAACCATAGAAACGATAGAAAAGTGTAACTTTTGAACGGAAACGCCTAGGGACTTGAAATTTTCAGAATAGGTGAGGTTCTGGAATGTCGTGATGGCGTTCATCTATGAGCAAAATTATTCTAGGGGTTCCGTAAATATGGTCGTTTGAAATTTAGTTTTCTTGATAATTTCAAAACTACAGATTTGACCGTCACGAAATTTTGTATTTAAATGGAGAATGATATATTCAAGCTACATTTCTCCAGATCACATGACCAGAACCATAGAAAACATAGAAAATTGTAACTTCTGAACGAAAAGGCCTAGGAACTTGAAATTTTCAGGGTGGGTTCGAATCGCGAATATCGCAGTCACGTTCATCAATGAGCAAAATCAGACTAGGGGTTCCGTAAATATGGCCGTTCAAAATATTTTTTTCCTGATAGTTTCGACTACTGATCGGATTGGAATGAAATTTCACACCTATCTGAGGAATAATGTATTCAAACTACGTGCAAAATTTTGTCCAGATCGCATCGCTAAGACCATAGATACCGTAGAAAATTCTAGCGAATTATCGAAAAAAAAATTGATCAGCTGAAGCACTGACATGAAGTCTGATGTTTCGCCCAAGTTCCAGAATATTTTTGACAGCTGTCGAAAATTCCTTCAATTGATTTCTAAAACTGGAAAATGCGAATCCACCTACAAGGTGCATGTACGAGCGCTCAAAAGCTCCTGCCTGCACGGCAGTGCTTTTCGTAATTTTTTAATTCATTAGCATCATCAATATTTCTTTCGATATTTCGATTCGGTAAAGAATAAATGATTTTGAGCCGAAAATTGTCTCAAACGACTATGTTCGACTCACTGATGACGAATCCGTCGAAAAATTCGAGTCTGTCCGTCCGGCCGTCCGTATGTCCGTATACATGATAACTCTCGAACGGACTGTCCTAGAAACTTGAAATTTTCAGGGTAGTTTCGAATTTTGAATGTCGGTTAAGTTCGTTATTGGGCAAAATTCTAGGGACTAGGGGTTCCGTAAATATGGCCGCTCGAAATTTTGTTTTCCTGATTACTTTGAAACTACGGATTCGATCGAGGTAAAATTTTGCACTCAGATGGGGAATTACGTGTACATGCAGAATTTGGTCCAGCTCGCATGACCAGAAACATAGAAACCATAGAAAATTATTAGTAGGGTTCAAACGGAGCTCTATCGTGTCACCCCGTGTGAACTTTATTGCTAAAATTTATGGACCTCTTAGTATCATTCCCTACATCATAACAATGCAAAATCACTTGATCGTCAAAAAATCGTCCTGTGCAGGAAGTGGTGGGAGTCATTTTTCTAAAACTTGACAACTTTTTGAGCGCTCGTACAACTTACACAAGGGCTATATCATTTCGTCACGATGTCTGTATTTTTCGAATTTTGAGCCGAAAATGGTCTCAATCGACTATGTTCGACTCACTGATGACGAATCCGTCGGAAAATTCGAGTCTGTCCGGCCGTCCGTCCGTCCGGCCGTCCGTCCGTATACACGATAACTCTCGAACGGAATGTCCTAGAAACTTGAAATTTTCAGGGTAGGTTCGAACTTCGAATGCCGCGGTTAAGTTCGTTATTGGGCAAAATTCGCCGAGGGGTTCCGTAAATATGGCCGCTCGAAATTTTGTTTTCCTGATTACTTTGAAACTACAGATTCGATCGAGATGAAATTTTGCACTATAATGGAAAATGAGGTGTTCAAGCTACATGCAAAATTTTGTTCAGCTCGCATCACCAGAACCATAGAAACCATAGAAAATTGTAACTTTTGATCGGAATTCAGGATAGGTGTGGATCTCGATGGTCGTGATCACATTCATCTATGAGCAAAATTATTCCAGGGGTTCCGTAAATATGGTCGTTTGAAATTTAGTTTTCTTGATAATTTCCAAACTACAGATTCGATCGTGACGAAATTTTTTATACTAATGGAGAATGATATATTCAAGCTACATTTCTCTAGATCGCATGACCAGAACCATAGAAAATATAGAAAATCATAACTTTCGAACGGAAAGGCCTAGGGAAATTTTCAGGATAGGTGTGGATCTGAAATGTCGCGTTCACGTTCATCAATGAGCAGAATTATACTAGGGGTTCCGTAAATACGGTCGTTTGAAATTTTGTTTTCTCGATAATTTCGAAGCTACGGATTCGATTGAGATAAAATTTTGTATTTTAAACGAGAATGATATATTAAAGCAACATTTTGTCCAGATCGCATGACCAGAACCATAGAAACCATAGAAAATTATAATTTCCGAAGGGAAAGGCCTAAGAACTTGAAATTTTCAGGGTGGGTTTGGATCGCGTATTTCACGGTCACGTTCATCAATGAGCAAAATAGGACTAGGGGTTCCGTAATTATGGCCGTTCAAACTATTTTTCTCCTGATAGTTTCGAAACTACTGATCGGATTGGGATGATTTCACACCTAGCTGAGGAATAATGTTTTCAAACTACGTGGAAAATTTTGTCCAGATCGCATCACCAAGACCATAGATACTGAAGAAAATTCTAGCGAATTATCGAAAAAAAATTGATTGCTGAAGCACTGACATGAAGTCTGGAGTTTCGCCTAAGTTTCAGAATTTTTTGACAGCTGTCAAAAATTCCTTCAATTGATTTCTAAAACTGGAAAATGCGAATCCACCTACAAGGTGCATGTACGAGCGCTCAAAAGCTCCTGCCTTCACGGCAGTGCTTTTCGTAATTTTTTTTTTCGTTTATAATTATCTACATCCAGTGACTTATATTCAAACAAATTTTCATCGAAATATACGATTCAGAAATATTTTATTTTAATTATCAAAGAAATCGGATACAATGCGCTTATATGGAGTTCCTTAAAATAAAATCGCTTGGCCTGCAAAGGCATATTCACCATTATGTTCCGTTCCATTTTACTCGGAAACTGTCGCGAAAATCAAAAAAGTGCTTCATATAAGGGGTCTTCCTCATAAACCGAAGATTCAGATGGTTTTTTCCAAATTTCAATTGGCCTGATAATTTCCTCAAAAAATAGGAAAATCTGCTATTACATCCGGTTAGCCGCGAATGACCGTGGAGATGCGAGAAGGCTCACTTTGATGAATAAACGCTTATCGGGGTAGAAATAAACGACCTTATGGATCGAGCGTTCATAGGGTCGTTTTTCGGTTTAGACCAGGCAATAGTGTAGATAAAGGGTCATTCTGTGACAAAAATCGTAGAAGAAAACCGCGAGTGTGGGGTTACGTGGGGTGGTCCGTGGATGTTTAGTGATATGTTTTCGACTCGCAAATATGATTACTAGTCTAGTAATTGCGAAGAAACACCTAAAAAAACGGTGTTTTTTCAGTTTTTCGCTTGTAAATTCTGAACCAAAAGAGCGGTGCTGATACTTCCAACAGACGAATTGTAGAGAATGAAAATACGAAGAAAATGAGTGCTAAGGCAACTCAATCGGGTCTTTATTACCGGAGGAAAGCCGAAAAAACCGTAAAAATCAGCGTTTTTTCAAAACTTCATAACTCGGCCAATTATAAAGTCGTAGCTTTGGCTTTGCGAATGAATGTAGTGGTTAATAGGTACTTTGAGTATGCACAACCCGGATGTTGTCGGATAAATCGTTTTTGCGTTATTGCGATTTGAATTATTTAAGGCACTATTTTCCGGAAGAGCTGGATGCGTCGGAAGTTGTCCAATTTTAATTTACAAAACTGATTCTGAAAGTAGAAGTATAGTACTACAAAACTTCAATCTTGATTTTCGTTGAAATGTTTCCAAATAGGTGAAACATACGAGGAAACATGACCAAAACCGGCTCAGTGCTCCATCTGGGACGAATAGTGGGGGTAGCAATACGACGCGGGGAAATGAAGAACGCGCTGAGGCTGGTCGCGAAAATTTACATTTATACCCCCTCTACCTGACTCCAACCGAGCGTTTGGCTGAATTGGTCATGTTTGCACGTTTTTTTCACCTATTTTGCAACATTTTAACGAAAAGTCGAGATTGTCGTTTGGTAGTACTATACTTTTACTTTCAAAATTCGTTTTGTGAATGAAAATCGGACAACTTCCGACGCATCCAGCTCTTCCAGAAAATAGTGACTCAAATAATTCCAATAGCAATTACGCAAAAACTATCTATCCGACAACGTCCGGATTGTGCACACTCAAAGTACCTATTAACCACTACTCTCATCAGGAAACTTCGAAATTGGCCGAGTTATGGAGTCTTGAAAAAACGCTGATTTTAATGGGTTTCCGGCTTTCCTCCGGTAATGATGAACCGATTGCATTGCACTAGCACTCATTTTCTTCGTATTTCCATTCTCTACAATTCGTATGTTGAAAGTATCAGCACCGCTTCATTGGTTCAGATCTTAGAAGAAAAAACTAAAAAAACACCCTTTTTTTTGGTGTTTCTTCGCAATTACAAGAAAAGTAATCATATTTGCGAGTCGAAAACATATCGCTGAACATCCACGGACCACCTCACGTAACCCTCAACTCGCGGTTTTCTTCTACGATTTTTGTCACGAAAAAATCTCTATTGCCTGGTCTAGTTGGACCAGGCCATATTTTCATTGTTCGTGCATTCTGATGATGAATGAGAATGTTTGATTTGATTTCTTTCAACTTGTGGATTAAAAAACAAATAGGGACAAACATATATTTGTTAATTTACAATTACTTATTGAGTTCAGTTTGGTATTTACATTCGTCCCGAAATTATCGCTCATTTGCATTTGTACTTAAAAGATTTACGCAACTCCGGAATCTTGGACTAGAAATCATATTCAAATCTGCAAAGGGGCACAGTTTGTTATCTATGCTTTCTAGTTTCAAAATATATCTTACATTCCATTATAAATCCGATTCAAATATCACTGTCAGATGAAGAATATTCAACAGAATGGAATTTGGAAAATTTTGTGTTATTTTTATTGCCACATGCTTTTTGGGCCATACATTTGCGAGAGCCAATACAAGGAATTTTTTTTGTCTCACAGGAACACATAGGTCCGGTGCAATCTGGAATAAAAATGCCCATGTTATAAATAATAGATATTTATCAGATATTCGATATACAGGATGTTTCATGGGTGGTTGGCCGTAGCCTAGTGGTCAATGCAGGTCATCCAGACCTTTCAGAAAAGTTGCTTGTTTTGTACCCCAAGGCTCTTAGTTCAGGAGATTCAGGGTGATTTATGGATTTTGGCCTGAATTTACGATAGGCATAATTCTGCAATCTGAGGTCCGATTTTGATAAAATTTCATGGGGTTGTTCATTTCAGAAAGTCCTTTCGAGTGGCTCACGCAATATCAATATATTCAGGACTTTACTCAGAATGTCGTGGTTCATCTTTCAAGCCTCAAAATCTATATTTTCTACATCACTTAGAGAAATTTCGTTATTGCCATGAAAAAATACATAACTCAATCTAAGGAATTAAATTTTCACTTTGAATGGCACACTTGTTACAAGCGAGTAGCGAATGAACGTATTCATGTTTTATGTAATTTTTTTGAAATATTTCTTGTATTTTGCTGATATTTGAACCTCAAAGCTTAAGAGCGTTATAACTCATGAAGTGAACGATTTTTGAAATGTAATCCGTGAGTGTATTCGTTCCACAACACAAATAACTAGATATTAATATTTTTTATTTTTTTCGAAAAACTTCAAACCTATTTATTCAATTTCATAATACAAAATTGAAAGGAAAGTGTCATAAAAGATGTTTGAAATGGAGTCCTTCCATCTCGACACTTTTCACAGCTCTCAAAATGAGATTAGTTATTGCCCTCCTTATCATATCGGGATTTCGTTTTAATTCTGTGTAAGCTTCTTCTATTCGCTGCATCAAATGCTCTCGTGAAATAATTTCAACCTCATATACATTTCATTTGAGATAACCCCCAGAAAGTAATCCATAGGAGTTAGATCTGGGGACCTTAGGGACCATGCTCATGCTTCTGTTTGGAAATCTGTAACCATATTCTCACAATACTGCTCTTGAACTTCCATTGCGAAAGCCATAAACGAATATCATATCGAAATACTCAAAATTGGTGTACAAAGTTCGAATTTTGA